>BRKX01000003.1:53092500-54292500 GCA_026008535.1 Perilla frutescens
TCCAGCTTACACTACTAAGTCACCCCAATAGGACATAATTATTAATGTTTTTTTTATGTCGAGGGTAACCCGCAGCCGCTATCGAGGTGCGCACTGGGTAAACCTTGCCCCCTGTGTAATAGCCGACAAACCACATAAGGGAGGTAAACCATACCTGGCAGGCAAGATGTGACAGGTTGGGTCGAACTTTAAGACTTTTGACCTCAAAATAACACAACTCCACCACTAGGTAATCTCCAAGGGACATAATTATTAATGTTCTTCGTCATATTCATAGTCGAGTAACTCCCATAAATTAGAGCATTTCTAGGAATTGACACTAAAATACTGTAAAAATTGCACTCTATATCCAAGAATATACGGTAAAAATGTATATTCTAGCTGTTATTCAACATGGTAAATAAATTGAATTAGAGGGTACTCAAATTCAGGGGGATGTATTCGTTTGGGATTTTGATGGACATTTAAATGTCTATGGATTTATAAAATTCATAGACTCCACATGGAGTCTCCCAACTCCACGCAGAGTCTGGCAGATTTCGTGCATGGATTTCAGACCGATTTTGAATGATTTCAATGGATTTCAAATCCTTCTTGCCAGCGCTCGATGTAACACAACGATCGGTGGACCCGAAAAAAATTTGAACCCAACAACTGCTTGAATTGAGCGGCCGCTCGGAAGTCCAGTTGAGAGAACCCAGCGGCCGCTGGAATCCAGCGGCCGCTGAGAGGCTAGCCGAGAGAACCGACATGCTACTCCAGCGGCCGCTGGGGTGCCCGAGTTCGGATTCCAGCGGCCGCTATCCTGCACCGGCCGCGAGGTTTTTCAAATCCATCAAACTCTCGTGTCCAGGGGTCGGATTTCATCCTTCACATTTTTAACGTGAAATCGAGTTAAAATCCAACGAAGTCAATGACTTTTTAAAGTCCATAGATTTTTGAATACCTCTGGATTTTAAAGGACTTTTAAAAGTCTGGATTGAATACCTCCGGATTCTAAAGGACTTTTAAAAGTCTAAATTAAATACATCCGAATTTTAAAAGTCCATCAATATTCATCAAAATCCCAAACGAATACACCCCCTCAATTTATTATGGGATTGGGGTAGAAAGATTAAGAAGGGTAGTACAAGGGAAAATGGGACCACTTGATCGGTTTCAACGGGTTATGCGGTAGGAGCTAGATTATTTTTGTAGAAGTCGTTAAAATAATATTTCTTTTATAAAAAATAACAAAAATGGATTTTCATAGTTCATAATTAATTTTGTTTTGTTTTAATATAATTAATTAATATTCATAAATGTTATTTATGCATTTTCCCCTAATTTTTTGTTTCTAAATATATGGAGTACCCGATGATCAGATTACCTATTCTGTATTTTTTTTTTTTTTTTATGTCGAGGGTAACCCACAGCCGCTACCGTGATGCGCACTGGGTAAATCCCGCCCCTGTGTAATAGCCTGCAAACTTACACAGGGGAGGTAAACCACACTTCGCAAGCCAGGCACTGGGTAAACCCCGCCCATGTGTAATAGCCTGCAAACCTACACAGGGGAGGTAAACCACACTTGGCAAGCCAAGTATGACAGGCTCACACCTAGTAGTGTTGGTGGTGGGTCGAACTTGAGACCTTTGGCCTCAAGAAACACCACTCCACCACTAGGTCATCCCCAAGGGGACACCTATCCTGTAATTATATAAAGATATTTATGCGTAAGTTATACCATTAATCAATATAATCGAGTAGGTTAATATCTCGAAAACCGGATCCATGAAATTACTAAATTAATGTAATGAAAAAATGAATTTCTTAGTTGCAAAAAACTGAGAGCGATAAATCCAAGAACACGTCAGGAAAAGAAACAAAAAAAAGCAGATTTACTAATGGCTTGTGTTGTGCCCATAGACGAATGATGTCGGTTTCCCTTTCATCTAGAACACTTGTTCCAGTTGCTCTCTCTCTCTCTCTCTCTCTCTCTCTAATATGAGATAAAAGCCACTCAACATAAAGGCAAAAGCGATCAGAATTCAGGCGCATGTCGATTCTTTCTATGTTTCCTTGTCTTCACGAATCTCGCCCTAAAACCTGCCTCCTTCTAGAAGCTTTTGCCTTAACCTCTCCTTCAATACCATAATAAATATATTGACAAAAAAAAAAAAGTTTCATTATTTCATCCCAAAAAGAGAAACTGAAAAAGATTTTTGCCCTTTTTCGGCGTATATAAAAAACCAAGCTTGATTTCTTTTTTCACGCTCCTTTGTTCATTTTCAGAGTTCTATTATTATGGATTCGGATCTTATTCCGGGTCTTCCAGCTGATTTGGGTCTCGAATGTCTGATTCGGGTTCCCCACCACGAGTTTTCTTCTGTTGTATCAGTCTGCCGGAGCTGGAAGCGGGAGATTCAGCTGCCGGAGTTCTGGCGCCGCCGGAAACTCTCCGGTCTGACCCGGAGAGTCGTGGTCATGGCGCAGGCCCGGGTCGACCAGACTCGGGAAGTTGGCGCCAGAAAATTCGCAGCAGTCCCGGCTTATCGGCTGACGCTTTGTGAGCCGGAAACGGGTTTCTGGGCTGAGCTGCCGCCGGTTCCGGGTTTCTCCGATGGGTTGCCGATGTATTGCCAGCTGGTCGGAGTCGGGTTGAACCTGGTGGTGATGGGCGGGTGGGACCCGGAGACGTGGAAGGCTTCGCCGGCAGTCTTCATCTACAGTTTCGTCTCCGCCACGTGGCGGCGGGGGGCCGACATGCCCGGCGGCGATAGGCTGTTCTTCGCATGCGCGTCGGACAATGCCCGGACCGTGTTCGTGGCCGGGGGCCACGACGGCGAGAAGTGCGCGCTGAGGTCGGCGCTGGCATATGACGTGGCGGAGGACGAGTGGCGGGCCATGCCCGACATGGCAAGGGAACGTGACGAGGCGAAAGGGGCGTTCCACCGTGGCGCCTTCCACGTCATCGGGGGCTACCCGACAAACATGCAGGGTAGGTTCGAGGCGAGTGCTGAGTCATTCGATGTCGCCACGTGGCAGTGGGCCCCGGTCCAGGAGGACTTGTTGGACGCAGCCGCGTGTCCGAGGAACTGCGTGGATAGTGGGGACGGGAGACTGCTGAATTGCCGAGATGCTGAGGTGGCGGTGCGTGAAGGGCTGACGTGGCGGGCGGCGGCGGGCGAGCTGCCGTGCGACGTGAGGAACACGGCGTACGTGACGGCGTGGCAGGGGAAGGTGATGGTGATTGGATCAGAGAGATTTGGGGCAGCCTACAAAGCATTTGTGTTGGACTTGAAGAGAAGTAAGTGGGAAAGAGTTGATGCACATGAGGAATTCACGGGACATGTTCAATCAGGATGTTGTGTGGAAATCTAGACTCAAAAATATTTTATCAAAAACTATATACTTAAATATTGTACCATATTATAGACTATAGTGTGAGAATTCCCCAATTTTGTGTCCCCCTTTAAATTTGAAGTGAAAATGCTCAAAAAAAGTCGTTAATTGGAATAGGACGATGTTAACACAAGTATTTTCGTTTTTCAATGCTCTATTGACAAATTACTTTGAGTTTGTAAATAGTTAAATGGGGGACATTGGGACAACTACAACACAAGAATTGGGTCAAAGGAAACATAGGTATTGATACAATTTTAATCACCACTATAAATAAGTAGAATTGAGACGAATACAGTATTTTAGTATTTAAGTTTAAATTTGCACTGAATTTATTCAATTCTCATTGAAAGGGTTTGAATAAATTCTAATGGAATCAGATACGAGAACAAGTTGAGTACTTTAATATTTTTACAGTTAAATAGAAATTTGGGCCAATAGACACGAGGTTTAATCCAATTTTAACATATGCAAGAATAGCATAAATTCTAATTATTATACATGCTAAATTATACTGTATAAGTTCGATTTGCAAATAGTAGTATGAAATAGATTAGTATAGCTTAATGATTTGGTATTATTGTGTAAACTAAATTATCTACATCATGATTCATACTCCATTCGTTTCATAATGTTTATTATTTTAGGAATTTTATTTTTATATCAAAATATTTGTTGGTTTAGATATTTTCACAACCTTTATCTCAAGTTTAACCCTGCAAATGTATGGAAAGCTGATTTGATTTGCTATCCTAACCTAGTCTTTTTTAGGTCTTCTATTAATTAAATTTAAAAATTTGCAACTGTATAGTTTTCTAGAAGGAAAAGTGCCTTTAGTTTAAAAATGCATGTAAATGTTCTTATTTTCATCATATAAAAATAGGCTTTTATTCATTATTTGTGTATATCTAATTCTAATCAAATTTTCTTAATTTTAAAGGAGAAATCAAGTAATTAAATATATTAACCATCAACTAAAAAAAAAAAACTATACCATTGCCCCTCATATTTTCTTGTTAATGTTCATTACATTTTCTCTGTCTCTCCACTTAAATACTATTTCCAAGTGATAATGTTTTATCTAGAACAAGTACGTATTCATTTGTGAAAATGGGTCAAACTACCGGTTAAACTTTTAAATAACTTAATTTAGCCACAAACTTTTAAATATATATTATTTAGTCAGAATTACTATATTACCCTTACTCAACGCGCGGGTGTGCTTTGAGCAGATGCCAGATTGTTGACGCGCGCACGCACCTGCACGCTGAATCCAGCGCGCAGTGCTAGAGCGCACAAAAGTATTTTTGTCCAAAGTGACTAAAATAAATATGTTTAAAACTTACTGGCTAAAATAATTTTTTTTAAAGTTTAAGTGGCTAAAATAAGTTCTGCCTCTATTAATTTTCTAGTGTAATTTATATAGTAGTTTCTTAATTTGTGGAATAATAGATAGGTAGATTTGTTTTGTCCCGATGGAAATGGTCTAGTGGTGGAGTGAGATTGCTTGAAGATCAAAGATTACGAGTTCGAATCTCCTCAATATCATTAGATCGTGTATGTGAGTAAAAAACATAGATAGCTAGATTTGCTTTACATACCCATTTTAAAAAAAAAAATCATCAATCATGAGTCCAAAACTGGCCCTGGTGTAAATTAACTTGTAATAATTTCAAGTGTGAAACTGTGAATATATGTTTCTAGCCAAATTAATTTATAAAATTCTTTTCTAACCAAATATTACAGACTATTCTTTTCTAACCAAATAAATTTTCGGTACCCATATTACCCTTAATAAATTGTGGGTCCGATCTGTCTTGAATTGAACACAGCTTAATTGAATTGTACACGGCTAGGTGAGTAATTATTCAAAAAAATTATACATAGCTTTGCTCCCAAAAAATTTACACGGCACTTTGCTCCCAAAATTCTATATGGCACTTTGCTCTCAAAATTGTACACGGCCGATGGGCGACAACATCTTTCCTCCCCAAATTGTACACGACCGACGGCGACGGAGAGGCCACGGACGTGAGGAATCGCCGGCGCCGCTCACCGTGCCGACCTCGTTGATGCCACCAACAGAGAGGAGACGCCACCGACGCACTTGATGAGCAGATCGGCCGCCCTCGCCCCCGATCCTTTCGTTGCTTGGAAAAACTGGATGCTCAACCGGTAGGTTTTCAATTCGTTTATTTCTTGTTAATTAGTATAATTTGTTCAATTAATTAGTAAATTTATGTATGGGCACTTGTATTTTGATTGTCAATTGAATTGAGTTTTGGTTGCTTTGTGTATTTTGATTATGATTGTATTGAATTTTACTGTGTATTTTGTTCAACCGGCGACTGTATTTTGCTGCCCAGCACTGTGTAGTACACGGTCGCCCACCGTGTACTACACGGTGCTCGACCCTTTTTTTTCTTGAAACTCTTTTGTAACTTCTGTAAAAAATTTTGGTATGTATTTGGTATATTGTTGATGTATTTTTAATTTATTTTGTTATGATTTGCATAAGAAAATTTAAAAATTGAATGAAACATTTTATCTCAACATCCCACACGCTAAGCTTAAATAAACTTTGAAACATTTTATCTTGAAATTTGGTTGAATTTGTACTTTGAAATCCTAATCGAAATAAAAACTAATTAATTCCAAATAATTTGAAATTACTAATTAAAAAAATATCTAAACTTTGAAACATTTTATCTTCAATTACTTTGAAATTTAATCGAAGAACATATTTAATTAAAAAAGTAACCAATCCATATTTAAAAAAATATCTAAACTTTGAAGAATTCATTTTTTCTTTTTTCAAATAAAATCAAAAATAATTTATACAAAAACACAACATGAATGATTACGTTAGGAATTAAAAAAATAGTTAAAATAAATTTCTATAGCCATTAAAAACTAATTAAATCCTAATTGAAGATCATATTAAATTTAATTTAAATATGGATTAATTAATAATTGAAGAACTAATTCATTTATAATATTAAATTATTTTTGAAAATCAACATGTAAGACGTTGCAATTGTATTCCTATATTCAAAAATAATAAAACCGTGATTGAAGAACATATTAAATTTTCAAAGTAATTAAATCATAATTAGTGAAGGACACGTTTGTTGTCCTTAGTATAAAAGAAAATAATCTTTACAATCCTAATTAATTTGTACAAAAAATAAGAAAATGAATTTTAATTAAAGAAATTAAAAATAGTTAAACAATTTTGTATAACATTAGTATAGATTTAGTTAACTTGTTGTGTTCATATATGAATTAATTTGGTAATTTTTAGTTATTAATTAATTTAGGTAACTAAGTTAATGTATTAATTTTGTTTATTTATTAATTATTAAATTTTCATATGTAAATATTAGCGTCACTTGGTATGGAAGAGAGAGGCTCTGCAGGACGTATCATGCTCGATTAATTTATACTGGAAGAATTACACGTCTAGCATTGTAGATGTACTACAGACTGTAGCACATACTGTGTTGATATGGTTCAAGAGTTTATGGATGGACCTTTTGGAGTAATAATGAACTTTTTTGGAGGAACTAGTTGCAATACATCGTTACACACACTCATGGCACGAGAGATTACACTAGATGGTGCTGTAGAGCATGAGGTTTGGTTCCATATTGGAGGAATAAACATTAGATTTTCCTCAGTTGAGTATACACTACTGACGAGGTTGATGTACGGTGGATCTGATTTTGATCCATATGTAGATCACCGCATTCCTCGGCACATCTTTTATAGTCGTGTGTTGAGTTGTGTACCTATCTTGATATCAGATTTGTATCATAGGTATACACATTATATGCTGGGAGATGATGCTTCCGATTATTTGAAGGTGGCCAATGTGTTGTTCTTATACGGCATGGTGCTCGGATATGACCCGCCGCACTGGATAGACGATTGGGTGTGGATTTTGGTGGAGGATACACATCGATGGAAGTTTTTCCCCTAGAGTTCCTATTCATTCGATGTCTTATTGCATTATATTAGTCTCATTCCAGTTGAATTGATGGCGAAGAGAAAGACATACCATTTCTACGGGCCTGTATGGGCATTGCAGATACTATCTCAATTGTGCTTCTAAATTAGACTTTCTAAGCATTTCATACTGAACTAACAAAGTAACCAAATATGATATTTTATAGATATGGGGTTATGAGACTATACCTCATGTCGAACGGCACTGTGCCATTCTAGTGTTCGATATTGCAATACCGAGGTGTTTGAAATGGAGGTTTGTTAGGTCCACAAATTATACTTATATTTCCGGTTTATGCTCAACTCTACAACTACTAGGGCCGTACCCGCAATTGGACGGGGTCAATCGTAGACGTGATAAGCTTAACCTGAGTCGATCTCTCAAGAAAGACTCTTGTGAAGAAATTGTCTAAGGGATTATGCATGCAACACAATTAAACTAACGAAATAAAACCTAAACATTCTAAACAAGGGGTTGATGATGATATACACTAAGAGTTGAAATAGAAAATTAAAAAAAGTTAATAAAATGCAAACAACACAAATTAAAACAAGATATGAGGAAATAAGATAGATTAAGGTATTAGGGTGTAGATTCTCTCAATGGTTTCTCACTATGCCTTGTTCAAGTCGGTAATGCTAATCTCACACATACAATAGACCCTCTCAAGCGGTTTAACTTCAATTACTGTCACCGTATATCCATTAAACCTCTTTTAGCTATATCATACGAGTAAGATTAACATATTAGGCTTAGGAACCCCATCCACCTAATGTCGAAGGAACCAATTTCAGGATTTAGAATCACAATCAAGACTCTTCTAAATCCTAACAATGCTCAAGTAGTGATCAAGTACTCTCACATGAAAAGGCACGATTCCAACAACAATAGCCAACAAGAATAAGCATAGATCAAAACCACATCGATCCTCTACCCCCTAAGAGAGAGATTAGCCACTAAACATGCTCAAAACAACATAAATATCATAGAAGAAAGTAATCTCATAAATCAAATGCATATAACAATAACTTCTACAATATTATGTATCCTTCAAGAGTTTGGAACAAATCTCCACAAAGCATCCAAGAAATACAAAGAAAATATAAAGGAAAACCTCCTTCAAACGTAGCTTCCGCGAATGGCTCGACATCGGTTCCTTCTCGTCTTCTCTTCTTCTTACTTGGCTTGGTTCTCTTCTTCTTCCTTTTTTCCTCTTCTCTTTTGTGAAGGTGATGATGGTGAAAATGGTGAGAAAGTGGTGTAGAGATTTAGTGTGTGTGTAGAGAGAGAATGGATGTGGAGTGGTGGAGAAGATGAAGTGGTGTGGAGTGAATGAAGAGTAAAGTGATGGATCCCTAAGGATCTCTAAGAGATATGAGAGGAGAGAGAGACGTAAGAGAGAGAGAGAGAGAGAGAGAGGTGATGGGTGAAGTATGGTGAAAGGTATGGTGGTAGGAGAGAGGAAAGGTGATGGGAAGGGAGCATTAAATGCTAGAGATTTTGTAGGAGATTTGAGTAAAAAGTCCAACTCTAGCAACATTAGCAAATGATAACCTACAAATCCTACCACTAAAAATGGCTAAAAAGCCTTTGATTGAATTAAATAAAAATAAAAAGTTAGAGATAGAGAATGCAAAAGAGAGGAATGAAGTGGGAATGCACGAAAACGGGTGAAAAACTGAACCCGAGGGAGAGGGGGCAGCCCGCGCGCCGGCGGGCTGCATGGGCGCCGCGGGGTTGCGCGGGCACCGCGGGGGCTGTGGAGAGGAGAGGGAGGGCGCCCTGGGGGCGTCTAGCACCGCGGGGCATCGCGGGTCTCGACCTTGTGCACGTCCGCCCGCGTTGTGTAGCCCACCCGTGCGGGTGCTATTTCTCATTTTTTTTCTTCAAAATCTTCGATCCTCCAATTTAACCAATCGAGCTCAATTATTCGACTTTCCACTTGCCACCTAATTTCTGTAAAATACCTGCTTTTATAATTAAAAGCTCAAGTTTTGCAACACTTGGCACAATCCACCATTAGAGCAGTAAACACAAATAAACACATAAAATCAACACATAACAAAATAAAATTCAACAAAATAAATACTAAACACAATAAAATAAATAAATTAAAATGACACAATTAGATACTAAACAAGGTTCAAAGATAAAGCGGTTCGTCTAGGTGCATTATTCACTGAGGGAGAGGTATGTATGATTATTTAATTCTACTTGAAATCAAATTATTTTTTCTTGCTTTACTGCTAAAACTAATCCTATAATATTTTAGCAGCTTCCATGTTATACATTTTTATAGCCGATCGAGAATGAGGTAGATTTGCCCTATTTCAGAAGCACGTAGTTTGAGAATTCTATGGGTGTGCTTTATGTGGTGAAAGCACAAGAACAAAAGAGACCATGTAAGGTTATGCAGTCTAGAGCAGTGACCCCTCCTAGAGCGCTCACCCCTCCTAGAGCAGTGACTCCTCCTAGAGCACCTACCCCTCCTAGAGTGCCTATCTCTCCTAGAGCAGTGACACCTCACAGGGCGCCTACCCCCGCCTAGAGGACTGAATCCTACTGTATCTACTGCTAGGTCTACATCGAGGAGGTCCGCTGGTTGCTTACCTCGTACTTATGGAGAGACTGGTGCAGTGGATACCGCCACGGGACCTACTAGTGGCCGTCGTCATGGAAAACGGGTTAGGGCATCCACGTTATCATCAAGTATGAGTGAAGGACATGTTTGCTGTCGCCATGTGGATAGATATCAAGAGATAGCTCGGGATACAACACAAGAGGCGGCACGTGAGACGTCCAGTCACTTCATGGTTGAGCTAGAAAAGAGAATACATATGATGAATGAACGCGATAAGACATTATTCTTTCGATTTAAAGACTTCCTGACAGGGATGATCGAAAAGTTTGATGTGATGTCTAGGTGACATAATCGGAGGAATCGTAGTCACAATCACAACCGCAGATCTGAGCAGGGCCCTAAGCAGGTGATGGGTATCTTTTATTGTTAGTTTATTAATTTCAATTTTTTTGTGTCATTGACTAAGTAAATTTTTCGTAGGTGGAGAAGAGTTGCAATCGGTCTCATAAGAGAGAGTTGGCTCCTGAGCAACGTGAGATGAGACTGATGGTGCGTGGCCCAGTAGATGTCATTCTACATCATGTGAGTCTTTTTTTTAAAAATTATGTGAAGTGATTTGAAATAGCCTATATCATATATTAACTAACTTTAACGCAGGTTGAGGAGGTAGAGATTATCTATGCACATGTGGAACCAGAGCCGAATGATGAATACGAAATTAATTCTGCTAGCTGGGACCTGGAATCATACAATAGTTCAGTTCGGCCTAGTGTTTCTTCTCGGCCTAGCACTTTCACTCGGCCTAGTACCATCCAGAGATGGCACTATGGGTGTCTTCCAGCATACAGAACAAGCTTACGAAGCCTTTTGAGCTAAGGGTCCAGATACAAAGACAAATGTTGGAGGGGGTCAGGGTTTAGCATTGGATGGTGCATTATTTGAGCGTTTAGAGAACATTGGATCAAAGCTCGAGATTGGTGACATGGACATGTTACTGTGGACATTCCAGTGCAAATTATGGAAAATGCGTGCTCTCAAAGCTAGAATAGATGCTGATAATACAGTCATTGTACAGTCAACCTTCTGGGTAAGTGTTTTTTCCACTTTTCCTAAATGAGTCTAAAGGTGTTTATCATTTTTAAAAACTAATCTGTGTGATTTTAGTATCAATTGGAGGATGAGTGGAAGAGATGCCATCCAGATAGCCTGGATAGAAACAAAGACTACTATGGTTGCACTCACTATAGAGATTGGAAGTGGAAAAAGGATTTGATACACACTATACAAGGGACTACTAGATTCTCTCATTCGTGGTGGAAGGCTGAGCGCGTAAGTAATTCAATGCTTAATTGAACACCCAAGTAAACGTAGAACATATTATATTATACTTTAATATTTTACACCACTAATTTTTTTTCGTGTTTAGGTCATCATGTGTTGTCTTGTAGGTGGTCATTGGGTTGCTACGTACATCGATCTCCTCCGCTGGAAGGTTTATATATATGATTCACTGTACCACCAGATGAATAATATGTTCGATGATCACACGTTTCACTCCGTGCTTGTCAGCTCTGGCCATTGATGAACATGCTCCCATCACTACTGCAGGCCAGCGGCTACTGGGGACATCAGAAGTGAGCCATGATCGACCAGAGGTTTTGGTACGAGCGTTCTGAGCTGCGATATCAGTACAGTCAGGTTGATGGTGTCAGTTGTGGTCCTTTTGCATTCATGCAGGTTGATCGGATGATTTTCGAGAAGATGATGCCATTGAATTCGTCTTCGGAGTGGGTCCAGAATACCGGCATATTTGTGCGATTATGCTTAATCAATTTTGTCAGGATATGTCATAGTTTATTTATTTTGGGAATGTAAGACGTCAACATTTGGAATATTATCTGGAACTACATTGAATATTATGTAGAATTGTAATTGCAGTTAACTCCATTTAAAATAGATAAAATGAGAAATACAAATATAATCCGAATAACATCAAACATAAACTAAAGTGACGACCACAACAATCTAAGTAGTGTGGAATAGCAAATACAAACTTACATTCAATGAAAATCAAATTAACTATCATTAGCTCTCAAAGGGAAAGTTCTTCTGGAGTGGCCAATTTCTCCACAAATTCTGTATCTTCTGGGTTGACGTTGTTATTGGGTTGCATTCACCTCCGAGGACTCAATAGCATGTGGGGTTGTACACTTGGACTTGTTATGTCCGGTACCTCCACATCTTGAACATACTTTTTGTCTTCTGGTCCTGGAACTCGAACCTTCAATTGATGAAGGGTATCGCCCTTCTTTTGGTTGTCGAGGTTGGCGAACCGCTATAGGAGGGAGGATTGTGAAGGAAGCTTGCTGGAATGGAACAGTCCATTCATCATGGTTTGGTACGGAATAGACACGTTCATGGTATGTAAGACACATGTTGATCTATTTGTAATAGTACTCAACATAATCATACATATTATGTCCAGCACTCCTGTAGACATATAGTTAAAAGATATTAGTAATAACTATAAATAATATAAGTATAAACACCATAGTTAAATTATTTTTATAGGTACCGTATAGCCGTTGTTGCATGGGAACAAGGCATCTGATCTAGCTGGAATTATCCACAGTCACATGTACGATGTTGAAGATTAACCACAAAACTCCTCTCAACATCCGTCACTGTGTAAGTATATGTAGTGGTTTAACGAGACACAAAGTGACGACCCTTCTTGACTTGTTTGGATAATTTTTTATACGCCGCTTCTGTGATGATGTGATCCTTAGACACTGCCAGTTCCCGTCTCTTATCAGACCATCTCTCGATCACGCTCCTAACGACTTCAATCAATGAACATATGGGCAACCTCCTAGCCCATAACAAGCGTGCATTGAAAGATTCAGCCACATTAGAGGTCATGAAAGCGTAACGACACTTGGGAAATTGAGACCAGGCCCAATGATCAACCCCTATACTCAGTAGGCTCGTGTACGCAGTTTCATTTCTCACAATCATTGACATATACTTGAGAAAACTCTCTTGTCTGTATGCATATGCAGCTTTCTTGAACATGGCGATGAGATGTTTACGGTGTCTGGCATGATTCTTTGCTATGTGGTAATAGCAAAAACCGTGGTGGGCCTCCGGGTACACTCTGGCAACAACATTCTTGATGCTTTGATATTGGTATGAAATAATCACCAAATCATCTCGAGTTCCAAATCCCATTCTGAAATGCTGCAAAAACCATATCCATGAGTCGTCATTCTCAACTAGACCCACACCAACAGCTAGTAGGAAACACCTCTCATTACCATCCTTTATGACGGTGACAAACAGAATACCCTTGTTTTTCCCTTTCAAGTGCGTACCATCAACAACAACAACTGGTCGCATACACTGTCTGAATTTCGTGCAAACTCCAAGTGCAACAAATATGAACTTGAAATGATGATCGCTCGTTCTGTGGATATCATAGACGGTATCAAGATTGTTTGCCCTCAACGTATATAGATATGCAGGAAGCATCTCAAAAGACTGGCCATGACCGCCGTAAACCATCTCTATAGCAAGATTCTTGGCACGTAGAGCAACACCATACTCAACCTCAATACCATACTCCCTTAATAACTCAGCAATCATTGCTCTAGGCTTCAACACAACATCCTGTTTGATTCCGGCTCAGCCACACACGCAACAGAACTACGAATTGGACTCGTAAGAGGATGGGCTCGATTGTAGGGCGGTGAGCTAACCCGAGTCGTGTCTCTCGAGGAAAACTTCATCCGGGCGATTTTTCCTTCTCGTGTTACACACATGAAAATAAATACAATCCTAAATATTCTAAACTGGAGATTAAGGGATTTAAACTAAAATGTACTAAACCAAAGGAAGAAAAGGACAAGAAAGTAAAAAAGCAAATAAATAAACTACACTAATATATACAAGCATTAGGGTATAGATTCTCTCATCGGTTCTCTCCTAGCTTGATTCAAGTTGATTATGTTAATCCTAGACGTACAATAGATTCCTTCAAGTGGTTTAACTTCACTTACTATCACCGTCGATCCATTAAACCTCCATCGGCTATATCATACGAACCATTAGGCTTATGCACCCAGTCCACCTAACGTTGAAGGAACCTAAGTCGGGCTCTAGAATCCTTTCTCGGTCTCATCTAGAGCCTATCAATGCTAAGTAGTGGCCAAGTACTCAACATAAACAAGCACAATTGCAACAACAAGAAATAAACTATCACAAGTATGGATTGAAACCAAATCAATTATCCACCCCCTAATGGAGGGAATTAGCCCATCACCATACTCGAAACAAAACAAGGATCAAACAAGTTCTTTATTTCATAAATCAAAAGATAAACAAAATACAAACTTATATGAATCTTGTTTGTCTCGACATTTTTGGGACAAATCCCCATAAATAAGCTAAAGCTAAGAAAAGAATACCAAGGAATGAAGATCATCGAGCAAACCTAGCTTCCGCGGACGGCTTGAGCTATGACCCATTTTCTTCTTCCTCCTCCTTAGCTTCAGCTCCTCTGCCCCTTTTCCTTCCCAAGCTCCTCTCCAGCTAGTGACTCATGGTGCCAAGCTCTCCAACTGGTTTCCAACTTCTTCTTCTCTCAACGAATCAGTTTGAGGGTATCACGTCCCCCAAACTGATCCTTTCTCTCCCTCTTTTGCGGTGGAGTGAATGGAACGGACCTTCCCAACTAGTCTGAGGGTGTCACGTCCCTCAAACTAGTTGGGAGGTCCTTCCTTTGGGGAGTCTTATTTTTCCCTCCGGGAGCCTCTTTCTCTCGGGGAGCCTTTTTTCTTTGCTCCATAAATAGGGAAACATTCTCTTATTCTCTCTCTGCGTGAATTGAATGTGGTGGTTGAGAGTTGATGGAGAGCAAGAGCAAAAGGTGGAGTTATTGGTAGATGATAGATTGTTCCCCAAACTCCTCCTACTCCTAGTCTAGAACCGCGTCCATTTAATTTCCCCGACTGGCCAAGAGGGTGGAAAGCATTGAAGACCAAAACTCCAAAAGCACAGCTTGAACTGATCGAGAAAGGGCCGAATTGGGTACCCCGCACTGGCGGGGGGCGTCCTGCCGTGACCACTGCCCCACGGTTGCGGGGGTCTCTCGTCGGTAGGGCTGCTTCAGCTCCAGCTTGTGGCTTTTCTCATCAGTTTTGGCGCTTATCATCAGTTGGGCTCCTTCAGTTTTGGTGCTTCAGCTGTGCCTCCAGCTCAGCTTTTGGCTCTTGGGAGCTTACCTCATAGTTATGCCTCTAGCTCAGCTTTTGGCTCTTGGGAGCTTAGCTTGAAATCAAAATTCTTCAGTTGCAGCTCTAGTTCAGCTCTAAGTCCTTGGTTGTCTTGCTTCAGCTACAACTCTAGCTCTACTTCAGCTAAGCTCCAGCTACAGCTTAGCTTGTGATCAGTTCAGCTTTTAATCAGTTCAACTGATGGTCAGTTCAGCTTTTAATCAGTTCAACTGGTGGTCAGTTCAGCTCAGCTTGTGATCAGTTCAGCTTGTGACCAGTTCAGCTTAGCTTGTGATCAGTTCAGCTTGTGGCAGTTCAGTTCAGCTTGTGCTCAGTTCAGCTCAGCTTGTGATCAGTTCAGCTTGTGGTAGTTCAGCTGGTGATCAGTTCAACTGGTGGTCAGTTCAACTCAGTTTGTGATCAGTTCAGCTTGTGACCAGTTCAGCTCAGCTTGTGATCAACTCAGCTTGTTACCAGTTCAGCTCAACTTGTGATCAGCTCAGCTTGTGGCCAGTTCAGCTCAGCTTGCGACCAGTTGGGAGCTTCAGTTCAAAGCTTCAGTTTGGGAGCTTCGGTTCAAAGCTTCAGTTTGGGAGCTTTGCCTCCTAGCCACTTTTTTGCCATAAAATCCTGCTTTTTGACACAAAAGCTCAAGTTTTGCACAAACCTGACCGAACTCACCAAAAGAGCAAATGTGAAGGAAATAACATAAAAATATCACGAAAATAAAGGAAAAACACATACTAAAGATACTAAATTTCTATGATAAAATAGGACAAATAAACACCAAACACACCCTCGTATCGTATCTTCTTCGAAAAATAGTCAGCCATCACATTCGAATACATTTTTCTAGGAGCATTACGTGTCAAGTCAAGCCGACACGTATGATTATCCTCAAATTTTTGCACTCTCCATAATCTGTCCTTTTCTTTTACATATAATTTGAAGGCACATATATCTTTTCTTTTACAGATGAATTCCAGTTGGCTCTTAGTCGAACGTGAAACATAATACTTCACTTGCCTCTGCATGTGCCAGTTTCTCACAACAATTAGCACATCATCCTTCTTCAAAAATGTCTTCCCAATCGCAAGGTCCTCACCGTCCAACTCATCTTGATCATCATCAATGATTGGGCTGTCGTCATTAGTATGGCCCACATGGATCATCCAACGAGTGACAGACAACCCCTTTATAGTGGGACCTTCTTCATCAGGAGCAATAGTTTGAGATGACATGTTGTGAGGACCACCATGCTCGAGAATGGACACAAACTCATCAAGATTCCCCGGCTCACGAATCCATTCACAGAACTCAGCAATTTGAGTGCGCCATAATTCACTCTCATAGTTATCATCATCATCTTCATCCTCTTCAGCGGACGACTCATCCAATTCGTGATCCGAATCATATGTATCTACAAATGGAGGCACTTCACTTGTTGTTGGAATTTCTTAAATACTCTTCTGTGTAACATACACCGTAGACTCATCTTGCTCTTGGACTAAGCGAATTAAATCAATATCTGTCTTAATTAGCCCCTTCAATTTTCTTCCATCACCTGCCTTCATCAAATAATTGAATGTATACGAAGTAGTGCTTGGAGATATCTCCATAAAGTCATGAATCTCCTGTATCAAACTATCATGAGATAACCGATTAAATGGAAGATGCATAACTTGATCTTCACCATCTAAGTACTCTAATTTCTCCCATCTACTACTGTGTTGTACAACTATACGTTGCCAAACCATCTGCAGATCAAGAAATATCTGATTCTAGTTAAAAAAAATAGAAAAAAATTTAAAGAAATATGATTGACCGTGTACTACACGGTGCAACGTGTAATTTTTTTATTTTTTTAATCTCTCCATTTTAATTTTATTTTTCAATTGGCAAGAGGTATAGATGTTAATATACATGCTAATCTATTTCTAACATCTTACAATAAAATAAAAAAATTAAAAAAAATATAATTTAAAACCTAAGAGATACAACTTTTTCCAATATGAAATATAATGTTGCGGATTATCACATTTCAAAGGATGATTATGATTCTTTACAATGTTTTTCCCATATATGATAAAATTCAAACAATTTAAACCATAAAAACAACAAAAAAGTAAAAAATTGGAACATACCTTGTAATGTTTTTTGCCGAATTTTCTGTCCCCAACTTTTCAACCAAAAACTGTCCCAAACTTTTCGACCAAAGAGTATAATAGATTTGAAATGCAAATTTTCCCTCAGTCAACAACTATTATACTCGTTTGGTGTGTGATATTTAATACCACTCATTTAAATTCCAACTACACCCGACTGTGAGCATTGAGTTGAAAAAAAAAAATACACTTTCATTGAACATATTAATTTACTGCATCTCATTTAAAATCCAACTACCTAACACAGTGAGCATTGAAATGAAAAAATGAAATAAATTAAAAAATTTGGTCGTGTACAAATTTGGCGGTGTACAACTTTGGCCATTATTTTGGCCGTGTACAAATGAGCCAAGCCATGTACAAATATTTTTATTTTTTTTAATTGATATCACCGTGTACAAACTTTGGTGGAGCCTTGGCCGTGTACAAATGAGCCAGACTTTTTTCAGCCGTGTACAGATGTTGCTTTTTTTTAATTAATTTTGCCGTGTACAAACTTTGGTGGAGCCCACTGAATAATTTTTTTTCCGTGTGGAACTTTGGCCGTGTACAACTCTAGCCGAGCCGCAATATGAGACTTTTACTTTTTTGAATTTCATTAAGGGTAAACTAGACTTTTATTATTAAGTTTGGTTAGAAAAAAAATTTCTACAATATTTAATTAGAAAAATAGTTTACAAGTTACTTCTAGTTATTTTAAGTTTTCACCCTAATTTCAATTTAGGCTTCTCTTTAAAAAAAGAAAAGAAAAATAAGGTTCTTCCCAAACACATCCTAAAACACCTCAACTCCACGCCGCCGCCACCATCATCGGAAAATCTCCATCGGTATCCGCCTTCTTGTAAGTTGGTTCTTCACAACCACTCTATCGATTGTTCTTCTCCAGGAAAAAATACCTTTTCTTCTGGGATACCTTAACCAAACCGGAAAAAACCTCAGCAAAATGTCGGACGGCAGTTCTTCGATTAAAATGGTAGAAATAGAAAATAAAGGAAGAGCATTAGTCTCCACCAAGCCGCTAAGAGCTGGAGAAACACTCCTCAAAGACTCCCCAATCCTCCTCTACTCCGCCGTCCCAGACGGCGCCGCCGCCGCCGCTTACTGCTCCCATTGTTTCAGAACAATCGCACCCCATTCTGTGACAGCAGTTTCTTGCCCCAATTGCTCCACTGCCTCACCTTTTTGCGCTCCACAATGCCAATCTGTTGCTCTCTCAACTTCCCACACCCCCTTCGTTTGCCAAGCTTTACGCCGCCTCCGCGCCGCTGACTCTCCGCTTCTCCACCACCACCTCGACCGCCTTCTGCAAGCTCGGTTCCTCGTCGCCGCGTATAATCTTGCAATGCTGTCGCCTTCCCATTTTCAGACACTCCTTTCACTTCAAGGTGAAGCCTTTATAGACGATGCATCTGTTTTCTTGCATTCTGTAATTTCGTCGATTTGTCAATTATCGAATGTCGGAGAGTTTAAGTTTTCAGTAGAGCTGACGGCGGCGCTGTTAGCTAAAGATAAGCTTAATGCTTTTGGGCTGATGGAGCCGTTCGATCAGGATAAAGAGAGGTCTGTTAGGGCTTATGGGATTTACCCAACGGCGTCGTTTTTCAACCACGATTGCCTCCCAAATGCGTGTAGGTTTGATTATGTCGATTCGGCCTCTGATTTTAGCAATGCTGATATTGTGGTGAGGGTTATCCATGATCTACCCGCAGGCAGGGAGATTTGCCTGAGCTATTTCCCTGTCAATTGTAAGTATTCAGATAGGCAGCGTAGGTTGAAGGAGGATTATGGTTTCGTGTGTGATTGTGATCGTTGCAAAGTCGAGGCCAATTGGTCTGATAATGAGGAGGAAGGGGAGGGAGAAATGGACCATGATGATGATGATATGGATGAGGATGATGGTGATTGTGATGAGGGGGCTGATTTGGAAACGACGGATTGTGGCATGGATAAGGAAAATGATGATTTTCCTCACGCCTACTTCTTCGTGAGGTACATGTGCAGTAGAGACAATTGTGGGGGTACATTGGCCCCTCTACCACCGGTTGATGCCCGGCCATCTATGGTCATGGAGTGTAATGTTTGTGGCAGCTTGAGCAAATGCGAAGACTGAAGCATCAGTTGCAGATAAAGCAATTTTAGTGAGTATTTTCAAAGCAACGTCAATATGTTTCTGTTTTTGAACACCTGATGTCTGGTTTACCTACCTTTCATGTTCATTCATAATTTGTTGGATCATTTAATTTTTTATTTTATTTTTTATGGATAGTATCTGTAATATTTGTTAAGCGCATTGTTGTGATAACATGATCTATGCTTTCATTGAATTATTTTTGGTTGCTGAGTAAAAGTAAGATATTCATGGAAAAGGACATGTTTTAGGATAAAGCACTACATCTTAATGATGTACGAGATCCAACTCTGGAGGTCATTTTCTGTTGCCAATTCTTTTGTATTCGATTTTAAGCTGGTCGAACATCACCGTACATTTGCAAGTTGTTCAGGGCTATAATTCTGCAGCAAGTTTTCCTAGAAACCTAAATAGTTATTTTAAGAAATTCCTGATTGTTTAGCCCATCTTGTTATTTTGGCCTGAGCTGGGAAAAAGAGTTGGTTTATTCACGAAATACTTGTGTGAGGAATCTATTTCTTCTCTTTGTAGAAATAACAGTTGGATCATCTTCTAAATACAAGGATTTGCATCATAAGCAATCTATTTCTTCTCTTTGTAAGCCTATACATGGCATGTATGTAACAGTTTACTTGTACTTCCTGGGCTTTTTGTAGGTTGGAGGAGCTTAGTTAGTTGATTCATCTCTTGAAAATCGTCGACAGTTTCAAGTATCCAACGCCTAAATTTTTCTCTAGCATGTAAGTTTACTGGAGATGGTTTCAAAAGAAGGAGATCATTTAGTTGTAGGAGGCAAATAGGTCATCCTAGATATGGCGTATGATGACAATATCGTTCTCTCTCTCTCTCTCTCTGTATTGAGTCAATGACATCTCTGAGCTCGAATCAAGGTCATCACCTTTTGTTGGTTCTCCTTCGATATTCTTGGAAATTTTCAAGTAGGTTTCTTACTAGACCATCTCACGTATCAAAATCTGAGATGGAAAAGTCTATGTAAAACTATAATATAAATAATAATACTTTTAACTCGAGTAATATCATTTGTGAAATATTATTACTTTTGCATTTAAACAAGTATTTTATAATGAAAAAAAAAAATCATTTAAATATTTCGTCACATGACTTTTGACTCGTGAGACTATCTCATGGACGAAAGGCACTCCAGATGCATATCCTCACAAAAGCAAGTGAAAATTGTAACTTCATTTAAGAAATAAGAAAGCTGACTAGTGAAAGAGATCTCACTATGAAGAAAAAGTTTTATCTATATCATCACTCCAGCTAATAGAATGTGCTAACCAAACCTCTGTAGATTTCCAAAGAAAAAAAATGAAAAAGGAATAATGAGATCAGTTGGAAATGCTACTTAATTCTCATGCACTTGTACAACACCTCGCCGAATTTCTGAAACATATGCTTCTTCAAGTACATCTTCTCCACCTTCTCTCTGCCTCTCATTCCCATTTCTTGCCTTGCTGATGTATTCTCAAGCAAAAATTCGAGGTTTCTTGCAAGAACTTGAGACCCCGGACGTCCCAAAGGATGGAGTAGACCCGTTACATTATGCTCAACAATCTCTACTGTGCCTCCAGAATCTGTTCCTAGCACCTGCACCAGTAGAAGCTTGTTTGATTATAACTCTCAGGCAATCAAGAAATTTCATCATCTCTGCAAAATACTACTATTAAAGAAATTAACGAAACAAGAGATGATGTTGCATCAATGCCTCACTGAGATGATCGTGCATGCTGTTTGACCATCGATATACATAATACCAACTACTACGTAGTACCCAGCGACAGGAGCTCAACAATGGCGGCACTTATATAGTGGCAATCAGCTACCAAGAGAATATCTCTGATTTTGATGCCTTACTAGTCTGTCGGATCCTAAGAGGAGTGTTTTTGTGATTGCTTCATCAATCATTTTACATTTATGGATGAAAGCAAAATTTAATAGACATTTCGTATTTGCTTGTCATAGACTCAATAGTGACTCAATTATCAGTGTGGCATTGCCTCATGCAGACATGTTAAACTATACTTCAACCTCAAGTAAATCACAGGTTTATTCTTCTAATGTTCAAATATTGATAAAGAATTATGGTTATATTCTAAATAAAGGTCACTAGTAGAGGAAGAATGTCATACAGGAAGTCCAAATGCCATGGCCTCAATTGTTACCCTTCCGAATGTCTCTCCGATTCCCTGCAGAGACATAATGTGAAATTAATCGAAGTTACCGATAAACATTAACTAAACTAAAAGTGGTAAAAGTGAAAGTTCCGCATCGCAGTTAGTTCTATAAGTTGTTACAAAGTAATTCATTTGAAGGAACATGACATAGCATAAAGCATGTGCTCATGCATGTAACATCATAATAGAGTCTGGATTCTCATATATGGATATTATAATCATAGTCACAAATTTATCAGGAACGTAGGTTCCTCATAACTTTCCTAATCTTGTCACCATCAAGTAAAAACAGAAGCAGGGAGAACACCAAAATAAAAGAGAGCTTTTTCAAGAACCAATATTCAATCTTTAGTAAGCAAATGCATTGCAGCCTTAGGGCACTTTGCATAAAGTTCGACTGTTCGAGTAGTCATTACTCCCTTAATTTAGTTTTGAATTTTTGGAGAAGAAAGATGGTCAACCACATTTTATTTAATCAAACTAAAAAAATTAGTTACAAGAATAAAGCAAGAGCACTTAATATGTTGTGATTGAACTAGTTATGCTCAATGCAGAAAGAAAACCTCTGCAGGCATAAGAATAAGGAATGAACTCGATCAACCACAGCATACAACATAATCAACTTCAAATATATTATATATATATATATATATATATATAGATATAAAGTAGTGGCAACTTGAAAGTAGAGTACAGTAATCTTGCAAAGATAAGGCATAAAAAGCTATCAAACCACAGAAAAAGCAAGCAGCTATATTTACCTGTGAATTCATTACATAAACATCCGCTGCAGCATAAAGGGAGGCAACACGAGTTGTTGCTGGAGTCCACAGCACAGACTTCGACAAGTTTGAATGTGTTGATAGGTATGTAAGAAGTGCCTTTACATAAAGTACTTTATTACTTTTAGATCCAACTGAGCCAATGAGTATCTTAATATTCTGTTTCTTCTTTCCATCTTTCTGGGATAACATTTTTCTCATGCTAGCATCTCTATCAAACATCAGAGAATCAAGTCGTGATGACCTTATTCTTTTCTTTGAGAGTGTGTCGATGCTTGAACCAGAGAGCGGTCCGTTGGAAGATTCACCACCCCTTCTCCGGTTATGAAGCAGTGCTCTTGAATAATAGTCGTGATCTATTAAGATTGAATCTCTGGGACCAGAATTGTTCAGCTGTTGGCCTTCTTCAATTACCAAGCGTGCTGATTCCATAAGCAACAACTGACCTTTTCCAGGGTTTATACTACTCAATGAAACAGCTAGCATATCATCATCGGTCAGTCCCATTTCATGTCTAACGGCACTTCTCAATGACTGTCTCTTTTCCAGCATCTTCTCTGTAGTGAATGTTGGAGTATTTAGCGAGCAGGAGATGCCTGCTGCAAAGGCTAGCTCATCATTGACAGAGAGTGGCACCAATGCAGGCTCATCCTTTAACTGGATGTTTTCTTCCTCACACCAGGCTAACCACTGCTTGGATTGTAGTTCAGAAAGAAAAATCAACTTCTTTACTCGGTTGAGAACATGCTTTGATCGATCAAAATACTCTCTTCTATTCTCCATGATCCACCACATGATTTGAGTAGTACCAAGTACAGTACGAGACAGGTATTGTTCTGAGACAACATTTAAGACGAAGATGTTTTAGATATCTACTGAGTCAGTATGTGAGACTATGTTAAAAAAATGCAGATATCCGCAAATTTTTCATTACACGGCAGAAACTTTGCTATTTTAATACATTTAAGCCAGCATCAACCAACTTATGGCTGCTTCAATCATGCCATTCACTGATGAAACAAGTAAATGACAATACGTCCATGAGCTCCAATATTGCTGGATCCACAAGCCTAATTCCGGACACTAAAATGCATGACAAAGTAAGAACCAAATTAATTTGCAAAAAAAAAGGCAGTTATCTTGCATAGGGTTTGTCATAAAAACAGTCCTACTATGACAATTTGCAAATGACAAGAAAAATCAGGTAGAATTGAAATATCATCGAGCCTGGACTTTAGACAATGAATTCCACATGCACATGAACACTAAACTATCAGTTTCTATTTGCAGTACATTCAAAAGATATCGTTAACACAAAAAAAGTTATGGAACACTTTCCATCTAAACTCTTAAATGCATTATTGAGTGTTCTCACCTATCCAGGATGAACAGACAGCAGAACCTGCAATTATAAGATTTGCTCTCATGGCTGTTTTGAAGCTTAGATCTGTCTTGTCCTCAAGCACTTTAATTTTTCTCCTCGTAAGTTCTGGCATCAAAGTGCCCTTTTTGTTCAGAACTATAACTGATATTGTAGCTCCACAGCTCAGAAATTCCGTTGCCAGCTCCAGCATTGCAAGAGGGGCTCCTGTCATGGTCAGCTCGTGGAAGATCAACACAAACTTCCTCGACCAAACAAGACGTGCAAATGCACCTTTCCTGTCACAGGTGCCTGACCGTTTCTCAGGACTCCACTCCAAAATTGAATCCTCTACAGTGCCAAATGGACCAACAAGGAATCCATAAGTTGTATTCTTTTTGGGAATTTCTTCTGTTTGTACATCATCTTCACTTTCTACATCATGTGTCACAAACTTTAGTTTATTAGAACTCTTCCTACGGGAACTACGCCCAGATTTCTTACTTCTTTTCTTCGAAGCCTTACTTTTATTCAACGAATTACCACTTCCACTCTTGGCAAGAACAACATCCACATTCTCCAAACTTGAGTTACTCCTCTCATTTTTGAACTTAAGTGCTCCAGAATCACCAGTAGCAATCAAATCCCTCCTGTTACCCCGTTGTGCTGCAGAATTCCCACCATTTGATTCACCTCCATAGCCACCACTGAAAAGATCTTCCTTATTATCTCCATGGGCCCATCTTGACTGAAAATAGAATCCAGCATAAGCCCAAAGAGTGATCAAAAGCAACCAAAGGACAATGCGGTTGCTTCTGAAGCAATAAGTAAAAGTACCCCTGCCCTCTCTTCTCGGAGTGCGACCAGAGTTCAACCTCCTAAAAGAAGGAGAGCCCCTTGGAGTGGACTTCCCCGACGATGGCGACTTTAAGCCACCGCCACCACCACCACCACCAGGCCTCAATGGAGACAGCCTAACCATATTTGCATCTTCCATCACAAAATTTCTAATCACTCAACTATCACAGTTTCCAGATTCTCATACAACAGCATCTCAACAAAATCAACCTACACACACAAAATACCGAAACTGCCCCGAACCTCAGATTGTTAATCAGATTCTTGAATCTAAAATTCCAAGAAACAAAGCAAAACTACTTCTCTGATTTCCGCACTGCTATTCGGCAATGCACAACACTAGCCTGCAATAGATAACCAAAATTTCGCAGTAATTACAAAATACTCTAAGATGAAATCCCCCAATCATTTTCATCCATTTTAACAATGTGTCGGCCAAGAAAAACCAATGAGCAACGATAGTACAATACAGTTCAAGTCTTGATAATAATCAAAACAAGAAAAAAAAGAGAGAAAGAAAAACACAAATTCATTGCTGCGAGTCATAAAAAATCCAAGAAACAATAACACGAAAAGAGAAAAAGCAATCCAAGAAGCTCCAAAAACTCACCAAGATTAATGGAACAACGATCCCCGATGGAATTGACTGCAGCTCAAAAGTGATCTTCGAACAAAGTTGTGAGCAAGTGGTTGGAATTATTTACAGAAGTTAAACTCGATAATGGAAAGTAGTACAGCAGAAAATTCCAGAACAGGAATCTAATTGCCCCCCCTAAACGCGGAGAAACGCGAAGATCTTGAGTGAATTTTGGATGTCACCGACAATTCTGAAGTCAGTATATTATAGCAGTGAACTCTTTTACTTTACTTTAGTGCATAAGCTCGCACTGCAGCTGCGGTAAATTCTAGAGATAAAGACGGAGGAGAGAGAAAGAGATGGGAGAGCTGCAATGTGCAGCGGAGTTGAAGTGAGAGAGACAGAGACAGAGAAAGAGAGAGAGAGAGAGAGATGGCACGTGAGTAAAACGGTAAAAGAAGCTCGCTCGTATTGTGAGAGCAAAGATGAACATTATATCTAATCAATAATATAATTGCAAGTTAATTGACATTTTCAACCTTATTTAATTTTAAAAGAATTATTTTTTTTGTTAAGGGAAACACAAACTTATATTAAGATTAGTTTCGAAACGCCTGATAAAATAATACCCGAAATATCTTCTCATGAATAAAAAAAAGAATTACTAATAGCTAATAACTTGTTTAAATTAGTAAGTAAAGAATCAGAGTGAGATTTTTTAGTTGGGCTTTGAAATTTGAGTGGACACTGGAGAGTGAAATTGCCAACAATGACTTCACCTTCATCAATATGTAATGCATTTCTTCTATTTTTAGATATATGGTTGGATTAAAAAAAAAATTGAAATTCGATAAATGAAATTACACTCCTGTATATAAGATGTATGAATTTCTGGGGAGTGTGCACATCACTCGTGCCCCTGCTTAGAGTGTGTGTATATACACACGCGCCTATGCGTAGAGCGTGTGTGTATATATTTATTTTTATTTTTTATTGTGATTTTTTTGTTTTTTATAGTTTTTTTTTTCAAAAAACTATATACCTTAAAATAAAATTAATGAATCCTAAAACTAAAATGAATTAAATTAATTTGTGTGAAATAAATATAAATATATATATCCTAAAATGGAATTAATGAACCTTAAAATTAAAGTGAATTAATTTAAGTTCTTTGAAATCTGATGACTCGCGCAGTACACTCACCCAATGCTAACGCGTGGGCTTGTGCATTACGCTTGATAATTCTTTTTTTTTTCAAAACAAATATAAACGGTAATTGAAAATAAAAAAAATGTAATTTTGAAATAAATATATACCTTAAAATGGAATTAGTGAATCCTAAAATTAAAGTTAATTAATTTAATTTTTTTTGAAATCCAGCAACTCACGCAATACATTCGCTCGACGCTGACGCATAGATTCGTACAGTATGCTCGACAATCATTTTTTCAACTTAAATATAACCCCTAATTGAGATTAATGAAAAAAAAAACATAAATCCGAAAAAACACAAAATAAACCCTCTAAAAAATCTAAAAAATTCTAAAAATACTAAAAAATATACACTAAAAAAATCATGAACCCTAAAAACCCGTAAACTTTAAACATTAATTGGAATGGAAAAAATTACAATTTGAACTAAATAAACTCGTACTCCCTCTGTTCGGTTTTGCTTGTTATTTTAGGTTTTTTCTTTTGTTTCAAAATGTTTGTTGTTTTATATATTTTGACATCCTCTCTCTCAAAATTAACCTTACAAATATATGGAGAGAGATTTTTTTTTTTCAACTTTTTAGGAAAATATAAGTGAATAGGATTTTATGTAATATAAAAGGGAGAGATATATTAGTCTAAAAAATTAATTATTAATTCTAAATTAAAATTCTAAAACAACAAACAAAACGAAACGGAGGGAGTATAAGATAACTAGCAGACCCAATACTTTTTAAGAATATAAGTGATAGTTTTTGAATTTTGAGTGATACTTTTTAATGTTAGAGTTGATACAGATTACTATTTTTTTTTAAGGTTCAACGAATTATCTGTCCAATGTGCATTTATGTATAGGAGAATTGCTGAATTACAAATTTATAGGCAAGATTTCCCGCGGCAAGTGAGAAGTGAAAAAAAATTGAAAACTTACTAAATTTAATTCATAAAACCATTTTGATTGCCAAAAAATGTGAAGAATTTTCTGATAAAATGGATGTGATCTCATTTTGGGATACAATCTCATATCTACAACTATAAGGAATATTTTTTTCTTCTTCTTCTCCTTAGATGCCACATTATGCATACATATAATTTTCATCAAATTAAAAAAAAAAATTATAACTGTACAGTAAAAAAAACGCAATGTGCATCTAACAATTCAACTATATAGTGATTTAAAATTAAAAAATAGAAAAGGAAAAAGAAACCATTCAACTATGTAATAAAGAAATTGAAGAATGATTGATGAATCCACTAAAAAAAAGAAGAAGAATGATTGAGGAAGCAATTGAAAAGAAAACTTGAACCCGTAATAATCAGGACTCAAATCAAATAAAATCAAACCACATATATGTGAAGGCAAATTTAAATAATATTATAAATGATTTATCTAAAAATACAATTTAACATTGACAGCAAAAGCTGTCTACCACATTATTAAGAATATAAAAATCATAATTCTTACTCTTTCCGAAAAACCTTTCCAGATACAATTTGGTTTCTACTTTCTACGATCAAAATTATATCCACACATTTTATAATAACCTTAGCTTTCACTATTATTCTTATTCAATTCCCCAAAAATTAATTCTCATAATTCTACAACTCCAATTTCGTCTTTTTGCTATTTTTTTTTTTTGTAATTTATTATCTTTTTGTTTTAAAAAATAAAGCAATTGTCTTTCTTGAAATGCATATCGAATTTGATCAAACAGTCAAACTTATTTCATTGGCATGCTCTCTCACTTAATAAGAAATGGAACGAAAAAAAAATGTTCTCGACACACAATTCAATAGTGAAAATTAGAGAGATGTAAGACTATTTTGCCATGGATTTTGGTGGAGGTTGATTTATTTGTTATTAATACGGTTTGATTTTTTTTTTAGGAGAAAATATAAATCAAACCTTCTTCAAAATTAAATAAAGATAAGAAATATTAACTAAACTACACGCTAGTGATATATCATAGAGATGAAATTCATACCCTTTTTTTTTACAAAATGGAACCAACACAATTCAAAATTAAAATAATGATGTGTAACTTAGCCTTAAACTGTCATCAAAATTAATTTGGTGTTTGACTTGGTAGGTAGGATGCTACTAGAGAGTGGCCCAGCATTAAATAGATTCCTCTCCTCGTATTAGTAAATTAATATAATTAAGTCAGTCACCACTGTAGAGACCAATCACCCTACTACCTTTAAAAAAAAACAAGAAAAAAGAAGAAGACCAATCAGCCTAACCCTAAAATGTGTTATTTCTCCTCAAATATTAATTAGTTTTAAAATCTAAAATAATATTCAGTCTATTGCAATGCCAATTTAAAAGATGAATTAGTTATCCATTTAGGTTAATCGGCTATTTTAACTAAGATTTATATATTATCTCTAAAATTTGAAGGACAAAGCTTTAAAGATCAACATGTGTACGTATTTCATTGGTGTGTAATGGCAGCCTGATTATGCCATTGGTTGACCCAATGAAAACAGTGGCATATCTAGAATTTTAAAATTGGGAGTACGACAAATTTTAAAATTTGTCGACTTTTATACATTTACACTTATAAAAATACATAAATAAATATTCTTCAATTTTTAAAATCATATAATTATAATTAAATGTGAAATTAACAAATAAAATATATAATATTCAAATAAAAACTACAAGTTCAATTATGTCAGATGAGTCTTTATTTTTTGAAAGCGATCTATGACATCATTATTATAAAATTGTAGAAAAACATCATTCTTAATGAAAAGTGCCCAAACAATCATTTAGTAAAATCTTTAAATTATTATTTTTTAGATTAAAAAAAGATATTATTGGTGATTGAATTGTATTTAATAGACTTGAAATTTGAATAGCATGCATGTTCCTATATTTATATGTACGAAATTTACAGATGAGTAAAACAGACTAATTAGTGATTGGTTGGTTCATTTTTTTTGAAGTGAGACCCATTGTCTATCTTTTACTTAACATTATATTTTCACATGTAACTTCATTCACCATTTTCTTCTCTTAATATAAATATATTTATATACATATACATATATATATATATATATAACTAATAAAAAAATTAATTTAGTTGTACCCCCATGCTAATACAGTAATACATAGCTCCGCCGCAGCTTGGGGAGCCACGGTTATATGAATACTTATTCGATAGGGTGTAGAAATGGTGTTAGGTAGAGTAAAAGATAATCATACCTTGTATACAAGTATGTATATATACTTGCAGGGGCGGAATCAGAAATTTTTTATCGGAAGGGGGGTGAATTATTCTCCACTAATATTTCTATATAATTTTTTTTTTTTTTTTAAAAATTACATGTATTTTTTTTATCCCCCAGTTCCGCCACTGCATACTTGTATACATATGAAAGTTCATCCATATGAAATTCTAAAATTAGGAAAAAAAAAAATTAAACTAAAATTGCAGATTGTCCCAATTAAGTATGTATACATTGCAATAAATCTTAAATATAAATAAAATATTTTGACATTAAGTCATATTATCTATTCAAGATTTTACAGAGGAAAACCAATTGAAATTCTTGATTCCTCGCGTGCTCTTTTGATCATCTGACCTTTTGGAAATGGTATGGCATCGTATTAGAGTTAAGAAAAATGTTTTAACCAAATATTATTATTTTTTCATCTACATATCGATTCAAATGAATAAGATATTACAATTTACAAGACAATTTTTAAAACATGTGATTTTTCTATTTGATAAAATGTTACATTCAATCCAGTTTTTACTTTTGAAAAAACCGTAATCCGTGTAAATTGTGTTATATGAGTACTACAGACAAGTGTTCTTCGATATGTTGGGAACAGAAGTAAGAATAGATAAATAAAAACAGTAAAGGCACGCACGAGATTGATAACCCAGTTCGGTTAACCAACCTACTCTGGGGGACCTCGCCCAAACTTGAAGATTCGTTTGCTACTACTTCATGAAGTGTATTTAGGATTTTACACATACAAGACTCCCTCCTTATGTCGCCCGTTCTTCTCCACGAACTCTTTCACTAAACGAAAGCTATAAGATCCCCTTACAACCGTGACACTAGACTCCCTCTAGCTACCCACGACTTCAACTTACAATCTCTCCCGAGATTGCGTACAAAATAGATTAATAAAACCCCTCACGTGTTTCATTCAAAATACTCAAATGCTAGAACATACTGTGGAACAGTTACTAGCTAATACAAAGACCACAAACGAAATGACTCTCAAATAATCTTCTAAGAGAATCTAAACAAGTGTAAGTGGTACCGATTGCAAAAAGAATCGGCCTTCTTATAATCTTCTCTTCACAATTGTCGCCGATCTTCATCGCCGTCAATATGGTAGGTAGATTATGGTTTGTGATCTTCCCAAACGTGTATAGATACTTTCCTTGGATAAGAGGGTTAATTGCAGCTCGATATCTACTCCACAAGGCAGTCAATCGAACACATCTTGCCTTCCAATAACGGATCCGCGCAAGATCTTCTATTTATGGAAACTGCCATATAAAAGTGTCCCTGGGTATGTCTGGGACATCAGAGGGAACAGTTCACCAACTGTTCTTCTTTTCTTACACAGCGGAATAAATGGCTTCGGGAACATACCCAAGCACACATTATCGAACATATATCGCCAAAACAAACTTAGTGCATAATGATGGCACTAACAACTTTGTCCAACTGCACAATAAAAGACATCAAGTGCTTGTCCAAACAGCCAATAAAAAAATCACAAAAATTTCAGTACACTAGGATGCACTGAGGCTCGGTCAAATTTGGAGTCAAAATTATGGATCAACCCATCTCATTTAGAATAAAAATGATAGAAAAAATATTACTCATAATACTAAAAAATACCATCTTGTAGTTGAAAAGTATTATTATTGCTACTTCGTTTATATGAGTATATTACATCTCAATTAAAATTTTATATATCACAATTAAAGTTTATTATTTCTAATTAGGATTTCTTAATCGCAATTAGAATTTATATTTAATTCAAATAAAATTAATTATCGAGCGCGGTGCAGAACCCGCTGCCTGAGTCGTCAAATAAAAAAAAATTAATTCACTTTAATTTTAGGATTCATTAATTCCATTTTAAGATATATAATTTCAAAAAAATTAATTGTTAAGTATAGTGCACGATCTCATGCATTAGCGTCAGACAAGTGCACTATGCAAGTCACCGCATAAAAAATTATTTTACTTTAATTTTAAGATTTACTAGTTTCATTCTATGATATATATTTATTTGAAAAAATTACGCGAATAGACAGATAAAAAAAATTTAAATAAATTCACTTTATTTAATAATAATTATTTTTAGGGGAAAAATAATGGAAGTGACGCTCAAGCGTGGGTCATGCGCATGTACACCATGCGCCCATTGGACTGAAAATTGCATGAGAAAATCTCTGTACCGAAAACATGCCTAAGTATAAAGACAATTGTATGAGAAAATCTATAAGACGAGTGAAAATCCGAATTCAAATTTATATTCAATGACAATACTAATATTCAATAACATATTTATAATTTTATTATATTTGAATCCTGCTCTTAACTGTCTATCATTCATAGTGATATGTGCTCCTGTTTACTTAAAATCCTTAACGAATGAGCTGATCCTTCTGCCATCAATTCGACTCTTATCTGTTTAATTCCAAAAAAGAAAGATCCCGTTCATCCTAAAGATTTTAGACCCATTAGCCTTTGTAACGTGGCATATAAAATTATCTCTAAAGCTATCGTTAATCGGCTGAAACGTGTTCTTCCCACTCTCATTTGTGAGACTCAATCTGCCTTTATCCCTGGTCATCTTATTACAGATAATGCCATTCTTGCTTTTGAGATTCCCACTATATGAAATCTAATAAGGTGTTAAAGTCTGAGACCTCTACCCGGATTAAACGGCACACCAGCATTATTGTTAACCAACACAGAGAACAACACACTACTAACGCATCTCATAATTAAACTCACAAAATTATTCTCAAACCCAAGTTTTTCCATGACCCCTTTTAAGAAACACCACTCTACCCTATCCTAGGCCTTAGACATAAGGTTCCTCTTTTGTGTGTAGAAGCGTTCTCAGCTTTACTCAGAAGAGCGGAGACACAACAATTAATCCATGGTGCTAAAGTCTGCAGAAACGCTCCTGCTGTGTCTCACCTTTTTTTTACAGATGATAGCATTAATTTTGGACGAGCTAATGAAATGGAGCTGCTGAAAGTTAAGAGGATTCTTGAGGTTTATGAACGAGCTTCAGGGTAGATGTGAACTTGGAAAAATCAGAGATTGCTTTTAGTGCGGGGGTAGATGATGAACGGGCAAATTATCTTGCTGTTTCTTTGGGTGCCCGTCGTGTTTAAAAGCATGTAATTTATTCAAGGATGAAAATATCGCTATCGCAACATATATCGCAACTTCAATTTTACGGATATATCGATATCGCATATCGATATCGCAGAAAATTGAAAAAAATGACGGAAATCATATTAAAATCTTGGAAATTTAGCATGAAATTTTAGGAACTATTATGACATATTATTATGCACATATTCCGCTAATTTTTTTGATAGAATTGTATTTTGAAAGTAAATATATGAATAATACATTATATAAATACCGTATGTGATAATACATTTGACAAAATAATGCATAATACAACATAAAATGACTAAATAAAGATTATAAAGTACAATTAATACCAAAATGAGGATCTATGAGGTTCAAATATAGTACATGGAATGTCATCTTGTTCTAAACAATATTGGTACCAACTTATCACATTCGAGTAATTATTGATATAATCATGCACATGCGCTTGATATGTTTCTTGATTTCTTCCAACACCTTCACCATGAATTGGATAATGTCCACTGACCCAATTATTTTGTTGATACACGTTTTGAGTAGTCCAATCAATTTGTGAACTCCCATATGTGCAAGAAACATATGAATCTTGGGACATATCACTATGATCAGTGCCACCCATATTCATAGAATCAAGATTTGGCAAATAATTTATATTCAATCTTTGATTTCAATTTCGTGTGATATATGGGGAGAAAAATTTTAGTGATTTGTCCATCATGTCCTCTAACTGAAAAAATGAAAAAATAAAGTCAGTGCACGTGCATCTCACTTTTCTTCCTAAGACATCCGTTGATTTTCCGGTCTTCTTTCTCTTATATTTTTTTGCAAAGTGAATGTCTTTATAAAGCAAAGAATATTGTAACTCAAATAATTACATTGAAGACCTGAAAAAGATCACAAAAATATATAGTATTAAATAAAAATCAAAATATATTATAGAAATATTAAAAAAAATTGCGATATATTGCGATTTCTCGTCGATACTCGGGAAAAAAAATATTCCCCCTCAATATCCATATCGCAATGTCAATATCCGCGATATTTCGCGATATTTTCATTCTTGAATTTATTTTGGTATCCCTTGCACAGTGGTGCGATCCAAGAAGGAGATTTTCCAAATGATTGAGGACAAGGTTAGAAAGAAGTTAAAGGATTAGAAACAACGGTTCTTATCTCATGCGGGGTGAACAATCTATACATATATTAAGGTAAAATCGTGTGATAGACAACGGTTTTGGTATAAACGGTTTTCTATCACATGATTTAACAATTATATTTTAGACAACAGATTTTTCACAATAGACAACAATTTTGAGTTAATAGACAACAATAGTGATACTGTTGTAAACTTCTATTTCTTCTTCTTTTTTTTTCTTTTTTTCACGACAGTTTAGATTACAACCGTTGTTTTTAACAAAATTTTTACAATCTTAATTATTATTTTTTTACTTGAAAATTTGAGATTTGTAACATTTTTTATTTTATTTTTTATGCACATATTTATAGTGCTCTACGTTTGTCACCTAAAAATAGTTTTCATTTGTATAATGATGATGATGCTGCTGATAATGATCACATAAGTATAACATAATTTGTAATAATATATTATTTTTCTATTTCAATTTCATCATTTAAAATAATTAAAAAATTATATTTGTTATGCATGCCATATGTTCATAGAAATCAAATGATCTTTAATCGTGGACAAATATTACTATTGAAAAAATCGTGTCGTTTGATTTTCATTTAATTCCTAAAATTTAGTTTCTTTTTATTTGACATAACTACACAAAATTGATCATCTTATCTAATTAATTAATGTATGTGCATATCATTTTATTAATTTTTAAAAATTGAACACAATATATAGAATTTCAAAATAATCATACACAACATATAGAATTAAAAATAATCATAATATTACAAATCTCAAATATTATAATTATTTGTGCATCGCACATGAGAAATACTAATTCTTATTAAATTAGTGGTGCAAACAATTTCTACCTATCTTATGAGTGTGTTTTTGTTTCCAGAACAAGTTTGTCGCAGTGTTTTGAAAATCGGACCGGACCGGCCGATTTTTGTTTCCAGAACAAGTTTGTCGTAGTGTTTTGAAAATCGGACCGGACCGGCCGGTTCGACGGGTTTAACCGTGAACCGGCCATTGGTCCGGTCCGGTTGTATGTCTATTGCGGGTCAGATTTAGATTTGACCCAGTGCGAACCGGTCAAAACTGGCCCAATTTTTTTTATTTTTTTTTTAATTCTGCAAATTTTATTCAATTCCTTCAACATGTGACTGAGAGGATTCGAACCCAAGACCTCCAAAAATTGTATGCTTTTATACAATGTGCTCAACCAACTGGGCTAACACAATCTTATGTTACAATTTGAATATAATAACATATTTATGCACAAATTTAAAATAACTAGTCTTCATTTTAATTAAAATCAATATTTACCATATAATTAAAAATAATATCTAATTTAATATTTTTTAAATTAAAATAAATAAAGAGAAGATCTAATATCTAAATTAGTGAATTGTGAAATAATAATTAGCAATATTTTTTATTGTTATCGTGTAGTATTGTTTGTAATTAAAATCTATATTTAATTATATATTTTCTAAAAATCTAGTATTCAATATTTAATTTTATAAATTTATACTTTTAACTACTTAACTTATGCAATAACTATCAATAAATTAAACATTTTATTTCTTTGCATTGATATAAATTATGTATTTTTAAACTTATTTATTATATTTATCATGATACTAATTTATATAATTTTATTATATATATACATATATATATATATATAATATACCGGGTTATCCGGTTTTTTTAGAACGGTTCGACCGGTCGAACCATTAACCCGGTGACCCGGTAAATTCTCCGGTTCGATGCCCGGTCCGGTTTTAAAAACATTGGTTTGTCGGAGGATCAATGCACTGACTTCTAACTTTCTGTGGGGCCAATAGAAGGAAGAGCGTAGAATACATTGGTGCTCTTAGAGATCGATTTGTCGTCCTAAATTTGAAGGAGGGCTTGGATTTTGTGACATCGGGTAGTTTAATAGGGCCTTGTTGGCGAAACAAGCTTGGAGGCTTCTTATTGGAAAGGAGACCATGACTAGCAGAACCTTGCAAGCCAAATATTATTCTCGGATTTCTTTTCTCGATGCCTTGGTTGCACATAATCCATCTTTTATATGGAGAAGCATCTTGGCGGGAAAAGAAGTCCTTAAAGAGGGTCTCATTTGGCGAGTATGGAATGGCAGTTGCATCAATGTTTGGAGAGACCGATGGATCGCAGATCTTCCACAAGGTTATTTGTGGCCTAGAGGTGAGGAAGACGAGCTGAACATGGTTGTTGCAGAGTTGATTAATGATGAGAGTGGCTACTGGGATGAGAGCAAGTTGAACAATCTGTTTTCATTGGACATTGTGAACAAAATTCTCTCTATCCCATTATCGAGTCACCGGGGGCCTGATAGATATATTTGGAGTCTGAGCAGGAATGGAATTTATACAGTTAAATCGGGATACCTCCTCGCTTGTCAGATGCAGGATCATCACCTTGATGTTATGGGTTCGACGACGAGGGAGTTACCTATCTGGAGATGGATTCAGCAGCTGTAAGTCCTACCAAAAATTCGACATTTTATGTGGTGTTGTGCTCATGGAATTCTACTTGTTGCTGTTGAACTCGGAAAAAGAGGGTGTGATAGTGAGGTCATGTGTCGTCGATGTGGATTGGTAGAGGAATCTATGGAGCATTGTTTACATGATTGCTCTTGGAGCTCATTTTACTGGAAAGCATCCCCGCTGCGGTTGGGATCGGAGCTTGCTGGCAGGATGCAGTCCATTATCTCATGGTTTGTAGAAGTTGCAAAAATTGATAAACCTAATTTCCATAGTTTGTTCACTGTCTTGCTTTGGATTAACTGTAAGAAGCGTAATTTGGTGATATTCCAACAGATCAACACCCGTCACAAAGTGTGCTTTGACGTGGCATTGAAACTTCATAATGAATATTTTGAAAATATACGTCACCCTTCCAAGAGAGATCGTGACTCTACAATGGAAGCTTGGCAAAAACCTCAGGCTGGTTATTTGAAAGTAAATGTGGACGCAGCAGTACATTCGACAGATGGAGTGAGTTTGGGAATTATTATCCGAGATATTGTGGTTCCGTACACCAAATATTCACAGAGAATATTACAATAACAAGAACAAGATTAAGCCGAAGGGACTAAGGCTCAGATAGCCTCAGCAGAACTTCTTTCTACAACAGGTAGCCGCGCCAAGATCACCGGCGGTTAGGCTCTTTCCACCAGCGGTCAGCCTCGGTTGCACCACGCCGTCAGTTCCCACACACACACCAAGAGTGAGACTCTAACATGGAGAAGATGCCACAAAGGCACACGAACACACACTCAGAATGGATCGCTAATCTCTCTCTCTAGAGGAAACCCTAGCCGCTCAACACTCAGAATGAACTTGTGATTCATTTAAAGAGTGATAGACTATTTATATGGTCGGTGCTAGTAGGGTTTGAGGGACATGGGCCTTCCAGAGGTACTGGGCCAGGTAGATGAGGCCCATGGATGAAGCCCACGGCCTAATGGGCCCTTCTTCAACACGAGACATGGAGGGACAAGGTGTAGTGGCAAGATGCAAAAAAATCCAAGCGAGGGTGGTGCCATAGATTGCGGAAGAATTAGCTCTTGCTCGGGAGTTCGGTGGCCGAAGAATAGTCATTGAAACAAATTGTAGAGGAATTCAGGAGCAAATGAGGAATGAGCACCATGATCTGTCTTATAGGGGTGGGCTATGCAAATATATTCGGGTAGAAGCAACTCATTTTGATGATCTGGTTTACTCATGGGCGAGGCGAACAGCAAACTGCATGGCTCATGCTCTTGCAAAACTAGCTATTAATGATTATTTGTTTTGTTCTTATACTGGCACTATACCGGATGTTATTTTGTCTAACATTCCATCAGTTGAGCGGCTTTATCTTTAATATTCTTGTTCTTTGCTCAAAAAAAAATGTTTTACTAAAAAAAACATTTTATTTGTAACTGTAAATGTCTGTTAATGTTATTCATCATTTCAATATTATAATAATTAATAAGCAACTGATATATTGGGAGAATCAATATACAGAGACTAGGATGGAAACAAAAACAACCAGAACAAACTGTACTGTATTATCAAAATAATTGCTTAAACTAAGTTAATTGCTTCATTTCTGATCATCCCGATAATAGAAAAAATCGATATGCCTTTTCAGTCAATTAAGGGCATGAAATAGCAAAGTAAGGTAACTCAGCATCAACACGAAAGGTTTAAAGAATCCAATACCAGGAAAGCAATTTATTCTCAACCCCAAGTATATAATATTAACACAACGACGAGCAACGGTTCAAAGGCGAAGAATAATAGAACTTTGAGTTCAACTCAAACAGAAATACCAGAAACTGCAAGACGACGAAACCTTGATCAGATAGATAATAACCTCCCCATAAAAGAACAGGCGAAACTTAGTTTGATAAAGCAAGCAGCAGCTGCACAACAATACTTGTTATTCTCTTTTTTTTTTTTTTGTTTTTTTATTTGGACGAAGCTCCACCACAATCTTCTTGCATTGTTCAGGTAAAGACTAATGCACAATAATCTGCATCAAATGATCAAAGTCATTTTTCTGTCTAATTTTACATTAAAATACCAAGATATAACCTTCCATTATTGGGTGCACTTACAGCATAAAAGAACAAGGAATGCCACCTGTCAAGCTTAAGTGTTCTTCCTTATATTAAGCAGCATGATCAGGCGTTTTGAAGTACCTAAATGAAAATCCATATGTTATGAAACTGTCACAGTTAAACTAGTCAGAAGAACAATCTTTCTTTCTATTTTCAGAAATTCCTCTTTTCAAATTTCCGTGCTGCTTTTCACAAGTAACACATGACGAAAATTATGGCAACAAGGGAGATAACTTCCTTAGATACATGATGACAATTACTTCTCTTTTCTTTGATCAATATTCAACATTTCAGTGATCATTCCACCGCCAGTCTGTCCACCCCAACCCCAAGGAAAGTAATGGAAAAAAAAGAGACTATCTGATAAAAATTAAAAAAAAAAAAAATCAAATTAAAAACTGTGCAGAAAATTAGAATTTAGAGCCAATACCTAAAATATCTCAGCATACGCAGTAGCCCAAAGTACTCCAGATCTACGACTGGAGAACACAATGGGCCTTGGAAAAAGGCCTGCACCAAAAGCACACCCAAAAACTCTGCTACACCCAACAGATGGAAGGACATTGACTAAAGATTTTTGATTTAATATGCTTATTCCAAGGCAACCAAGCTATCCAGTTACTTCACTGGTCAAATTTCATCTCTGTATATCTGCATAACAAACAATCCCTGTCGCGGTAAGTAGCAGGAACATTAATTAAAAATTAAAAGTAAACATCAACAAACCACACTTGCCTGCGAGGATTCTTTTGCCTCTGCCCAAAATCATCATTTGCAAGCTCTGTACAGGGAACAAATAATTAGGTCCCCAATGGCATTTACATGGAAGTAGTGTAAGGAGCTTGAGGAACAAAAAGTTTATTGCAACTTACCAGGCCTCTGTGAAGGTTTCCAATCATTACCCACTTTTGTTGCACCGTTATTTTCTTTGCTGCAACCGAAATATGAAGTTTACGTTAAGAAAGTAAACTGTGAAATATGCAGTGATTTAACTTCATAACAGCATAAATTTTGAACAAAGCAATCAGATGAGAGAACATGTATGACCAGCAGTCCCAACAAGGTAATTCACGTACAAAACAAAACTGGATTTTACAGCACTATCCTCTCTACCTTGAAGCAGCTGCTGTAGAAGACGTCTGTCCAGATGGCCGAGCATTATATGAACCATCAACGGTGATATACGGTGGACAATATGTTGCACCCAGTGCTCCAGCAGCACCTAGTGCTCCGGCGGCACCCGCTAAAACAGGAAGCCTGAATTGTTTCACAATTAAGTTACCGTTAAAAAAACATAGAATAGGGCATCTGGTTTCTTAGTTAAAAGTAACTATTTGAAAGATAAGCGTATACTGAAAGATAAACAAGAGATCATCTATGTCAACCAAAAAATTGGTCCAAGACAGAGTCAGCAGAGAGCATCTACATATATTTAGAAGACTGGATGATGCTAGTGGGGATTACCAAGTCATTTCAGAACTCCCTAGACCAAGTTGCGGTTGACCAACGTATCCAGGGAAGGCCATGCCAACAGCAGGAACCCCAATTCCCCCAGGGTGCTGGCCTCCAAATTGCATGACTGCAAAATTCCACCAAAGAGCAGGTATTAAATGAAGTTAACAAGATAGATCACAATAAAATGGCTACATAGAATAAATTAATGCTATTTTAGAGTAGTCACATCAAACCCATTCTAAGGTTCTTAACAAAGAAAAAAGAATAGATAATAGACACCACACTCTACTAGAAAATATTTACTAGTCTTTCTAAATAATAATACGCAGGCATAATACCTGGTAAAAAAGCAGGGAAGTTTTGATCACCGTGGCCACTGCCCATATTGCCAGAGGATCCCATAACCTGAGCTCCACCATATAGGAATGAGCCCTTTCCACTGCCTGGCGCATTCCCTTTTCCTTTAGCAACCAATGCTGTCTTAGGTTGATTCAATTCTGAAGCAGACTCCACCTCCCCAGATTCAGATGTATTTACAGCACCTGCCGCTGGAGGTGGAGAAAAAGCTTGTGATCCACTGGGCACACGTTGCATAAACTGCTGGACAGAACCTTGCAGAGAAGACTGGGCACGACTTTGGCCAGGATTCCTCTGAACATTTTGTGGCTGGTTTGGTGGAGGAACCCTGTTGAGTTGGTTATTAGAGACAGGTTGGTAGGTCATCTGTGTGAAGGAAGCTGGTCCTCTTCCTTGGCCCCTCAACTGAGGTTGAGCAGGGTTAATAGATGAGGACCCGGGTAGTGGCATATTCATAGCATTTGAAGGCTTCCCAGAAGATGAATCACTCATGGAGAGATTGTCCAAACCAATGGAATCCACTATATTTTTTCCCCGCATCGTAACAGTAGATTGTGCCATAGTAAAATTCTCATTTGCTGCTGATTGCTGACCATTTCGATTAATTGCGCCAGCTTGGACATCCCTCTTAGGGGGCACAGTGCTATCTTTTGCCGAAGAACCAGTGGGATAGAATGGAGGAGAAGCAATGTTCAAATTGGAAGCAACTTGTTTTCTGGGAACAACATCAGGTTTTGCATTAGATACAGGTTCACTGCTTCTTCGAGAACTGACATGGGAGTGCTTCTCAACTGATTTTCCAGGGCTACACATGAAAATAATATAGCAATAATGAGAACCAAAATCAACACCATAAAAAAAGAAAAAGGGAAGGGGAGGGGAAAGAAGAGGATTATACTCACTATTTGTTCTGTGTAGTTGGTGCATCATTGTTGTTCTTAAAAGTCGGTTGATATCTTCGAGGCCCTCGTCCCCTAACACCCTTAGGAGCACTGCTCTGATTGTTATTATTCTGAGTGCTGTTATTGGTGTATTCTTTGGGTCTGTTTCCTTGTGCAGATCCATGGTCTGTGCCTCTATTTCTGTTGCGACCTCTATAGCGTCCTCTAATACCCCTTCTACCCTACAAATCAATTCATATAAGTGAGGAAACTACAAACTTGTCCTCAGACACAAACAAAACTAGCATATTTTGAAAATATTCACCTCTTCATGATGCCTTTCCTGCATTGTCAGCTCCTCAAACTTATCATGCCCCCATTTCCTATCATCTTTAGACTCCCACAATTTTCTTCCTCCAAGGGTTCGCCTAATAACAACAAAATCTACATTAGTAAGTGCTCTATTTCTAAATACACTTACAATGATCAGGCAATGGGCATGGCCCAGGAGTTTCAGGGGTAAATAAACTAAAAAATCTTCTGAACATAAGCAGTAGAGCAAGGTAATCATAAGGATCAAGAAAAAATTATTACAGTTTATTTGAAGACCAGAAGTATCCATAAAATGAATACTGCTTAAGATTTTAGTAAGGTTTCTAGAACACATAAAGTAACACTGGACAAAACATAGATATGTAAAGCAAAACACCAAAAAATATCCACTTTTTCATTAGATTCGTTGCAAATTTAAAGTCTTCAAATTGTGGACAAGAGAGGTTATATTGCAACAATTGTTTGGGGACTTGATGAACCAGGGTTACTAAGGAGTTAGGACTTAGGAGAATATACTCGATGAAATTTCTAAACAATCAGAAGCACCTACTTACCATAAAATACTTTATCAAATATACAAAATACTTCTAAAAATTATTGCCCACATTAGTCCTATTTTTCTCTCTTCATCTTTCCATTCCTTTTCATTTGTGATAGTAGTCAAATATCTGGTCCCACTAAGATTCCTAACACAATCAATCCTCAAAATTTCTAATGCAACCAGCTCTCACATCAACTCTGTCAACTATCCACTCTTCAAGACCCTGAGTTTCAAGATATAGTATTCTCAACAGGACAGCCAATTAAGCAACCATTCTATATGAAAGTAATCCTGCATTAAATTTTCTTCCCATGCTTTCTACTCATCCTTGCTAATATTTATTCTCCTATAACTGTAGGGCAGGAAGAGAACTGCCAGAATACATTTTCACCGATAAATACTCTCGTGAAAGTGAAAGCACAATTAAAACCAAAGCCAGGCAAAGGAGTTCACATGTCATGAAAGCACCCTCATCTAGTTCTCTTCATCAAAAGTTTCCAAGCAAAACAATGAAAGCAATAATCAAACAAGCTCATATTTCAACATGTAAACATCATAAATGTTGGATTCATCCACTGAAATACAACATCAATAAAAACCCGATAAACAAAAACCAATACCTATGTCGCCCTCCAGCATTGTCCCGAAATCTATCATCGTGCATGTAAAATGCTCCCGCAGTCGGCACAGAGAAGGGCTCTATTTCCTTCCTCTCTTCCTCCTCATTCTCCCCATCAGCAACATTCTTATCCCCATCATTGTTTTCACCATCACCATCATCGACTCCCTTCTTCTCCACCTCCTCGACCTTCCCCTCAAAAGCTTCTTCCTTCCCACTCTCCTCTCTTTCCACAGTCACCACCTCCACACCATCTTTACCTCCCCCACCAGCGCCTTCTTCGTACTCCTCTGCTATCTCCTCCTCCACATACTCATCCAAATCATAATCCTCCTCCTCTTCTTCCAACTCCTCCTCATAGTCGGCCGCGGCGCCTTCAGATTCCCCGTCCGACTCAATCCTCCGCGGCGGATTCTGCCTAGGGTTCCCCCCTTCCTCCGCCTCTTCTTCGTCGTCGCTGGCCTCTCTCCTCCGCATCTTCAACGACAACTTCGCCTCCTCCGGATCGCTCTCGTACTCAACCTCCTCCGCCGCCATCACCAGTTACCCAAAGAGTTCAACTTCAACAAAAAGAAGGAACCGTGATTCAGAGCTGCAGTTACTACAAAACTTAGGGTTTGAAAGTGGTCGGAGATTTGAAAAACCCTTGATTCGACAATTAATCCGGCTAGAGTTTATAGGGATTTTGGATTTAAAAGCTTCAATGAGAGTCAAATTTCACCAATCAAAGATTTATTTAAAGAGAGAGAAAGAGGCATTGACGGATGAGTTGAAGTTCCTTACTCCACATTGAAAGCAACCAAATCAAAAACCTAATAGGCGTGGAATTATCTCACTTTCCAGGGTGTTTTCGGTAATTTCATCTTTCTTCGGGTGGATCCGGATCCCCAACCTCACTCTCTCTATTGGGCTTTTCTTATATTATTACTACAAAATTACACTTATTTCCACAATTTTCGTATCACTTAAAAATGCTTTTTAGAGATTCTAAATTATTCCTACCAATAATTTATATATAAATGCTGAATTGTAAAATAATCAATATTCAGTAATGTTTGATATCAAACCACCACCACATACCTATAATTTTGCATGAGATTCATGTTATATTTTCGTCTTAAATTTCATGTTCCACTATCATCAATACATGTCATATATAATAACTTTCATACTTGTATATTTGATGACATCATGATTGTGCACATGATATGTATCGGTGATATGAATACATTAGATATAATATAAAAGTGTAATATGAAAATTGAACAACTACATTTTAAGCAAATATCGAGTCTCATCATTAGATGATGAGTCAATCAGTGGTTCAATCGGTATAGGGACGAGAATGGGTGGGTAACTATAATATTTGTCCTCATACCTACATTTTTTTTAAAAAAATACCCCCATCATCCCGTATACATGTGTAAGTAGCAATTTTAACAGCCACCATTGTGTCTGTACTCATCACTTGCAGTTTAATTAATACAAAAAATTATAAATTAAAAACATATATTAATAAAAAATAATATTCATAGCCATTTAGCAGGGTAAATCTCTTGATTTTGGGTAAGAAACAATTAGGAGTAAATGGATCCAGTCATCCCTAAACCAGTCCAATTGATTGAACTGTTAGTCTAGCCAACTTACTAAAATAAATGAGATCATATAATTATGAAAAATCTTCATCCAACTCGCTCCAATTGAATTAATAAAGTTTTTTTTTTCTGTAGATTGAAAATTTGAAATTATATAATACACAAATCTATCTCTAATTAATTATTCTATTCATTGTAATTCTATATTAAAAAAATAATTGTAATTATAATCACATATTAAAAGAGAATGATAATAATATAATTATGGATGTTTTTGGTGAGGAGGAATTCGATCCGGCCTCAAGTTTAAAAATTTAAAAAAAAATCTTAAATTTTCTTAAGTTTTCGATCCGGTCACTTGTATTTAAAAAAAATTCTTCAGTTTTGCTAATTATTTATATGGTAAATTAATCAAAATTTTCAATAGACGTATAGAGTAATTCAGTGCACAGGGTTCCATTCGAGGGATTTGGGCTCATGGTTCGTCCGTCAAATACAACAGTTAAAATTCTTCCTCATCTGCTCTAGTTCTACTACTATTGTTGTTCCTTTTAAAATTATTTTTATATTAATTTTCAATAAAAATATAACTTTCAGTATAAACACATCCCAATTATTAATGTTGGGTATCGAGTAGACCGCCTCAAAAGTCATTCCCTAATTACAATTGATTTTAGCCCAAAGAATCACAAAGATATTATATTGATTGGCTCACACTTGTTTCCATGAAGGAAAGGCTGAACATTACAAGCAATATCACACAAGAACCACCAGTGAAGAATGGCGACTAAGAACCCTAACTGCTGGAGCCTTCAATGACCCAGAATAAGCAACCCTAGCCAAACCCTAACCAAACCCTCACAAACGATCCACCAAGATAGTGAATCTAGGAACTCTAACACTATACAGAAATTAAGAGATGTACAGAAATTACACAAACCTCACAGATTTCACTTGAGAAGAAGAAGAGCTCTCTAGAACACGCACGGGAATGAATTAGTCTATGAGAACAGTACAACAAAATAACATAAGTAATGCTACAGGGAGATGGGTCGGGTCTTCACTCCATCTGGACCGAGAGTTGCCACCAGAAATGGGCTTTGATTAAAAATAAGCCCATTAGCACAGTTGGGCCTATATCACCACATTCTCCACCTTAGGCCCAGCTGTAAGATAAAGCTTGAGACAACACTACTTGCATCATTAACAATCTCCCTATTTAACATAGTCACAAAGAAAACATCAAATAGAGAGAATCAGACACTAAGTCTACATGGGGAATATTAGACCCCTTATTTTAAGTGAAAGTATCAAAGCACAAAGCAGTGAAAAACTAACATTCCTTGATCAACAAGGTTCCTTATACCAGCAAGTTACAAAGCTTACACCAAGGGAAAGTAACCAGTCACCTCAACCATACACACAATAAAAGTATAGGAGCAGTCACATATACACACATGCAAGCACAAAGCATGCAGAAATTATAAAAGAAATAAGCATTCGACCATTATCTATATGAAGAATGCATATGCAAGAAACATGCTTTTCACATAGGCAGACACTTTGTACCCATATCAGCTGGATTATATTCAGTAGGAATTTTCTCAAGTAAAACATGCTCATTTTCAACTACATCTCTGATAAAGTGAAACCTAACATCTATACGTTTGGTTCTATCATGAAACACAGGGTTTTTACACAACTGGATAGTGTAGAGGTCAAAAATCTCTACAATTAATCGTACTTCGAGTTCGGGCTCCGGCGATCTACAAGATAAAGAAAACACGTGAAGCCGAAGGACCGTAGGGGGTTGACGATTGAACGGACTCTGACGCTCAAGTCAGAATCAAATTAATCAAGGTAAAATTGAATAAACTACGGAATTATAGAGCTATTAAAGTAATCAAAAGGAGGGGTCGAGCTTTGTTGCTGTGAACCCTTGTGTATGTGTTGCTTGTGAAATTATGCCAGGGATGCTTATATTCTAGTCGGATTTGCAGTATATCGTGAATGATCTTTTTTTCGTCAATGATGAGCGTAGATATATATTCTCCTGAGCTTTTAACTGAATTCCGGATTTTTAGTTTTTGACGGGTCATGGCTATCTTCAATGGATACTTCGACCCGGTCTTCTCTTCGAGTTTGTTCGATCGTGGACTCTCACTTTTAGACCTCTGGACTTCGAGAAATAAGGTATCTACCTCGAGGCATGGACCTCGAGAGATGGACTTCGAGGTGTGGACCTCGAGATATTTTATCATGAGGCGTCGATCTTATTCGGTTTTTCAAACCTTCAAATGGGCGTGGGCCTAGTTTTTGGGCCTATGCAGAAATAAGGCCTCTACAGTTAGCTCTTCATTACTTGATTCTTGTATTTCAAGAATTGGGTAATGAATTTTGGAGTTCTCTTTACTCGTTATTTTGATTTATCTCCACATTTTAGGTTCTAAACTCTTGTTTAGTTTCAGACCGATGCCTGAAGATGAGTCCTTAAGGTAGGTTCGAGGAAGCTCATGAATTTATTAGGGCAGACCTCGTGGAGCTCCAGACCTGAAGGCAGGTCCTGGGGGAGCTTAAGAGGTCATGAGAGCAGACCTCGTGGAGCTCCAGACCTAAAGGTAGGTCCTGGGGGAGCTTAAGAGGTCGCGAGAGCAGACCTCGTGGAGCTCCAGATCTGAAGGCAGGTCCTGGGGGAGCTTAAGAGGTCGCGAGAGCAAGCAGGTCCTGGGGGAGCTTAAGAGGTTGTGAGAGCAGACCTCGTGAAGCTCCACTCCTTGGGTATGGATCTCACTTTTCCCATTCCCTAGATTAACCCTCGCCATTAGATGAGGACACGTGTGTCCAGATTGCGCTATCTCTTTTCCGTAATTTAAATATCGAGAAAGAACTGTTTCCTCTTTTTTTTAAAAACATGCTTGGCTTTCAATTTCAGGTCCTCTACAGCCAATTTCTGCTATGAGAGCGTCTCGCTGACCGTAAAAAGGGTCTTGAGAAGAGAGTTGTTGAGCTGTCTGAAGAGCTTGAAAAGACGGCGGCTCGAGAATCTTCTCTGCGGGTTGAGAGGGATAAGGCGCGGGCGATGGCGGCGGGGGCCCAAGTGCAGCTAGAAAAGAGCCTCGACCTTCAAGTGAGGACCGAGCATGAGCTTTTAGCAAAGCTGGCAGTCTCTGAGTCAAAGGTGAAGGAGCTTGAAACATCGCTCAGGGCTGGGGTAACGGCTAATGAAGCCCCCAACTTCGACAGATGGATCGAATCTGTAGAGTTCGAGCCTTACAAGGAGGCCTTCTACCAGGAGGGTGGAACGGCGGTGGTCGAGGCCATTGAAGCCAAAATGCTATATCTCAATCTGTCTTTCCTCGAAGTAGAGGAGGAGGTTGAGACACAAGAGGACGACCGTACCGCCGAGGCTAATGTCGAGGTCGGGAAGAAGGCGGAGGTTTGAGGAGAGGGCGCGGCTGCTGAGGGTGCTGATGGTGCCACGGCAAGTGATGAGGCCTAGATTTGATCTTTTTATGAACTAACTCTTTTTATCATACTTCTCAAACAAATAATTATACGTAAATATATATTTTTTGAATTACCTCTCGTGAAGGCAATTGGACATCTTGGTGTTTTGCCAATCTTAAATCGGAGATTTCGATCTTTTTTGCTTTTATGCATGCCTATTTAAGTGCTTCGCTTTTAACTTAGATGTCTTTGAAGTGGTATGAACTGCAAGTGTTGGTACGCATGTATAGAATAGGGGTTAGACAAGATAACAAAACTCGAGCGTATCTTTCTGGGTCATAATTGAGCTTCGGGATTCGATCTTACATTTTGAATTTATGGATTTGAACATATGGCTCTCTTCGGTTTGGCTTCGAATGTCGAATTTATTCTCAGCGTTGAGTTTAAAATTCTTATGGTCAGGGCCCTATCGATCCCGAGGGGACTGGGACCCCTGTGCTTGAGGTTCTGTTAGTTACTCTGATGCTCAAGTCAGTAAACGAATCTTTAAATAAACAACAAAAATTGGAAAAAGTAAATAATGGACAAATACATTACTCTTAGTTTGTGAGGTTGACTTCGGGGTCGGAACCCCATCACTTTCTCGAGGGTCGGGACCCCTGCACTTAGGGTTTTGTTAGTTACTCCGTCGCTCAAGTCAGTAAATAAATCTAAAAGAGGAATAACCATAAAATGAAAAATGACATTGAAGGTTTTAGAGATGACACTATTTTAAGTATAACGCGCTCCAGTTGTTGCATCCACCAATGCATTGATTCGAGACAAGGGGAATGAGCCCTTGGGGCAGGCTTGATAGCGATCATTGAAGTCTATGCAGAGCCTATTTTGGCCATCCTTTCTCTTTATAACCATGACGTGGGCTAGCCATTCGGGGTACTATACTTCTCTGATGTGTCTATGCTTGATTAGCTTATTGACCTCTTCATTCATAATTTTGTTTTGTTCGGCGGTGAATTTTCATCTTTTTTGTTTTACCGGGGTCTTGTCTGGGTCGACCTGCAATTTATGTGTTATAACCGAGGGGTCGATACCTGTCATGTCTTCGAAAGACCATACGAAATAGTCGTGGTGCTTGATGAGGGATCTTATTAGTTGTTCTCGTATCTCTGCAGTTAGCCTCGACCCGATTTGCACTTTGTGATTAGGAAAGTCGGGATGTATCTGGACTTCATCGAGATCTTCCACTTCGGGTTCTTCGTAGTTGCTATTTTCAGCACTGGCTAAAGATGATCAGACCTCGATTTGGTTGATCTTTATGGCTCCTTTGTGTTTGAAGGTGGAGACGTAATACTCTCGAGCTATTATTTGTTCGCCTCGGACTTCGCAAACTCCCCAGGGTGTAGGGAATTTCATGAGTTGATGATAGGTTGATGGTACCGCCCGGAGTTCGTGGATCCAAGGTCTTTCCATTATGACACTGTAGGCTGAGGGAGCATCGATCACTTGGAATTTGGTGAAGATATTCATTCCCTCGATATAGGTGGGAAGTGTGATTTCTCCTATCGTGGCTTTGTGCTCTCCGCTGAAACCGATTAGGGTGGTTGACCTTTTAATGATTTTAGTTTCTTTTACCTACATACCTTTCAAGGTACTAAAAAAGATCATGTAAGAGCTCCCATTGTCTATAAGAACATGCTTAATCAAACAATTAGAAATTAATAAGGAAATGACAAGTGCATCGTGGTGAGGGTATGAGAGGTCGGAAGCTTCTCTGTTGGTGAAGTCGAGGGTGACGAGGTCATCTTGTTTGGCCCGTCTGGGAATGCTTCCATTATACTTTATCGAGTGAAAGTGTCTCTTTTGCTGAAGACTGTGAGATTCCGCTCACCTCTGAACCTCCAGTTATACAATTCAGAATGCGATCGACCCTCGGGGTTTCAGGTGGTTGTGTTTCTTTTTAGGTTTCTCTTCATGACCAAGTTTCTTTTCCTTTGTGAGTCAGGAGGTCGGTGAGATATCATCGCTTTAAGAGTTCCGTGACTTCGAGCCTCAAGATGATGCATTCATCCGTCTTGTGCCGATGGTCGTTGTGGAATTCACAGAACTTGCTTCGGTCATGTTTGTTATCTGGGGCTTTCATCTTCGCGGGCCATTTCACATTCTGACCGAGTCCCTTGAGGTCTAGGACCGCTTCCGATGGCGATATGTAGAGGTTGTATTCCATGAGTCTTCTGTTGATCTAGGGTTCTTGATCTCGCCTGTTTCGTGAATCGAATCGCGGGTTTCGTAGATAAAGGTCCATTCTGAATCTATCTGTCCTGTTATTTCTTTGTTCTTTTCTTGGATGTTCATTCATGGTATGAGATCTAGATGAGTGTGCTTCGTCTTCTTCCCATTTGATTTGGGCCAAGGCTTTAGCAAGCACATCTTTCATTGTTCTACAAGGATACTTGGTCAACTCCTTGTAGAGGTCGGAGTCTCTCCTAAGTCCTTTTCTGAAGGCTGAAATTGCGGTATCGACATTGCAGTTGGGGATCGATACTTTTTCTCTGTTAAATCTTCCGACGAAGCTTCTTAGGGGTTCTTCTGATCTTTGCACGACCGTGTAAAGGTCGTCAGCGCGTTTTTCAATCTTGCGACTACTGGCGAACTGTTCGATGAAGAGGTCGTTGAGTTAGGCGAACGACGAGATTGTTGCGTTGGGGAGGTTGATGAACCATTGGAGTGATGGGGCGACGAAGCTGGATCCGAAGCCTTTACACATGCTGGCTTCTCGGGGATGTCGGGGTATCGTGGTGGTGAACATTCTTTATTTATACTGGGCGACATGATCGTCGGGGTCGGATGTACCATCAAACAGTTTCATACTCAGGAAGGTGAACTTCGGGGACATCTCCACGAGGCTGATCTCATCGGTGAACAGAGAATCTGCGAAGCTTATCGGCATGATTTTTCTGATAGGAGCAGGGACTCCCGGAATTCGGGTTAATATGTCTTCTAGTCGCTGGATCTTTTTCTCAACTTCGGATTCCAATCCAGGTTCATAATCTTCGAACCCAGGAGGGGGTCCTATGGGGAAATCTTCATTTCCTTTGCCCTTCAGTACAGGTTCTTTGCTTGTACCTGCAGTGAGATGATTAGTCAATTCATGTATCGAGTTCAGAAGTACCTGCTCTCGAAGTTCGTTTGACATGCGGGTTCGTGAGAGCGGGGACAATTGAGTTCGCGTAGATCCGTTCAGGAAAAGGTTTGGTTATGCCATGACTTCGATTCTAGCCTTTAAGGCTGAGTTCTCAGTTCGGATCCCCGCGAGTTTGACTGTGGTGGTATCCAATTAACGCTGGATCGAATGCAGAAGTCGTGCAATTTCACCATCGCCTTCAGGTGAAGGGGTTGCAGTTGCCCTATCTTTTCGGGCTTCCTAAGGAATGATCATTGCATCCTTTCGGCTGTTGTTCGTCATCTTGAAGTGATCGATCGGAGCCCCACAGTGGGCGCCAAACTGTAGAGGTCAAAAATCTCTGCAATTAATCGTACTTCGAGTTCGGGCTCCGACGATATACAAGACAAAGAAAACACGTGAAACCGAAGGACCGTCGGGAGGTTGACGATTGAACAGACTCCGATGCTCAAGTCAAAATCGAATTAATCAAGGTAATATTAAATAAACTACGGAATTATAGAGCTATTAAAGTAATTAGAAGGGGGGGTCGAGCTTTGCTACTGCGAACCCTTGTGTATGTGTTGCTTGCGGAATTATGCTAGGGATGCTTATATTCTAGTCGGATTTGCAATATATCGTGACTGATCTTTTTTTTTCATCGATGATGAGCGTAGATATATATTCTCCTGAGCTTTTAACTGAATTCCAGATTTTAAGGGATCTTTTCTATCCTTTTTAGGGTTTTTGACGAGGTCATGACTATCTTCAATGGATACTTTGACCCGGTCTTCTCCTTGAGTTTGTTCGATCATGGACTCTCGCTTTTAGATCTCTGGACTTCGAGGAATAAGGTATCTAACTCAAGGCATGGACCTCAAGAGACGGACTTCGAGGTGTTATAACATCCCAGAATTTCAGAATACCTTAGTGAGTTTTCTAAATTTATTAAGAAGACTAAAGAAAATAATTGGAACTAAAATAAAGTAAAACAGATGTAAGTCGCGACCTTTTTGTGTCTTTTATGTGAAAATCAATTTATGAGAGTTTGCATTTGCCTCCGGAAGATAATCAATATTGGTCTTTTCTAAAAACATAACGACCTAAAGGAAGCTATTGGTGCTTTCAGAATTTATTCTGACCTCTATAGAAGTCCCGTAATTGAAAATCGTAAAGGGAAAACCTATGAATATTAATTTATGCAAGCGTTCGTGATTCGAAAAATTTACGAAATCATCCTCATTGATCTGAGACTTGTTCTATCAAGCCTATCTTATAGCAAATGACCCAAGAAATCTGTTCGTGTTCACGGATTGCCAATCTGAGGTCAATTGAACACCTGGGAGCAAAATCTGTCAGTCGAAAGGAATAGTAAAAGTAATTTTTGAAAGGGAATCTTTCTTCATTTTTCTTCAGATGACTTCCTCGTCATCCCAAGCTAAGTTGGTGCAATAGTACTCGAGCTAACGAGTCTTCCGGTATTTTCAGATTTTACATCAGAGGTCATTTGGACCTCGCCATTGAATAAAACAACTTTAATTGAATCCGAAAATCACTTTATCAGTATTTTATATCCAAAAAAGTTATACCCGCCCCGCCTCAACTTTTCCTATAAATAGGGGAGGGGGGATTCATAATTCCCTGCTCATTTCTCTCTCTTCTCTCTCGTTCGTGTTGACAAACGAGAGAAACCCGGGCCTGCACCGAGTAAATCGCGCAGGCGGGCTCAAGTTAAGTTTTGTTGGGGGGCGCTGCTGCGGGAGTAGCTGTCGAGCGCCAGAAGCCTGCCGGAGAGCCACCACCGCCGCTGCTGCCGTAGATGGCCGGAAATTGCCGTCGTCGTGCCGCCGTCGCGCCGCCGCTTCGGATGTCTCGTTTCGGTCCATTTCTTATCCTTTATAGTTGAAATTTTAATATGTTATGTATTTTAAATAGTGCTTCATTTCGTATGTTGAGTGCGTCATCGTCCGGTGGTCGGAAACCGACGAAAACGCTGGAAAACGTGAAAAATAAAGGTGCGCCGATCAGTTTCAGTTTTTGCCTATTTTCACCCATTTCGGGTCGTCAAATAAAAAAAGTTTCTTCTGTAAAGTTGCTCAAAAAATTATTTCCTATAGGACTGCCAAGTTTCGTAATTTTCCGATAAGTTTTGAATAAAGTCAATTATTTTAATCAGGCGGTTATTTTTATAATTAAAGCATGTGATTTCAGAAAATTTCAAAAATTGTATAGTTTAATAAAGATACATGTGGGGTCATGCCTGATTATTTTCATAATTTTTGGACAAGTAAAAAGTGCAATCGAGGTTTGCTGTGAAAAAAATGAGTAAAATGGCAAGTTACGGAAAGTGACCTCTGTCAAATCTTTTGGTCTCATTAAATCGGAAATTATATTTTGGAATTTACTTCCTTCTATATGGAAGTTGTACGAGGTCTCTAGAGTCGCACATTCTTAGTTAAAATATAATTAAAGTGAATAAAAGCTCCAATTAAATTAAAGTCGAGTTCTGAAAATTAGAGCGGCAGTCGTAAAATAAGGTTTGACCTTGTAGGACCTGTTGGGCCAGTCAGAGGAGCTGACGGATGAGTATCGAGAAGTTTGATCACCTGAGTTGATCTAATTGAGGTGGTTTATTTGTAAAACCTATCTATATTTGAGTTATTAACTCATAAATGTGATAGTCATAGTTAGAATATCCAAATAAAATATTTGAGGAATTATCTGCTCAAGTCTCTGCTAGAGTAATAGTATTATATTGTTGTATAATTAATGAGAACATAGTATTATAATGTTGCATAATTATTGAGAACATAGATTATGCTTCATCATAATTATTGAGAATATAGATTATGATTTATCACAATAAACGAATATAGATTATGCTTTGTCATAATAGAATAGATTATGACTTGTTATAACTAAAGTCTATGGGTTAAGAGTTAAGGTTAGAGTTTAAAGTTCATAGTATATAGATTAAGGTTAGAGGTTATATTTAAAGTCTAATAGTCATAGTTTAAAGTTACAGTAAATTAAATGTTTATTGTGTATTGATTATACTTGTGTATACTGAGTTATAATTTTTCGCTTGTACATTTATTACTGAACTCAAGTTATAGAATGGTTTCCATTTAAGGAATATGAAACATAATTGAACTAAGTTTGCTAGAGTAATTAAAGGTTAGCATAGTTGCTATATTAAGAGGATGACATAGTTTTTATGCTTATGTCATATTATGCCCTTTATAGAGAATATCGATCAAATGATAGGCAAGAACTGTGATTCTTGCAGTTGTGATGTTAATCACTAAAGGTGTCACTGTGAGGTAACCCCTGCACATACATGTGATTTGAGCATCACTATAAGGAGTCAATGCTAGGTAACCCCTGGTATACTCAGTGTCAATGCTAGGTGATCTCTGGTATACTCTTCTCGGATTAGCGAGGTAACCCTTCCCTTTTCCTATCAGCGACATGTCATAGAGTGCAGTAGACAACAGAAGGAGTTACAGGGTACCAAAGAGAAGTAAAAGGTTTGCAGAAATTGGAAGGGCTTTCGCGTTTTGCTTTCCATTATCTGTATTTATATTTTGGATATTCTGTTACAGTTTTTATTAAAGATTGAGTTAAAAGTTTAACCCACTGAGTGCTTTAGTACTCACGCCCAAAATATTTTCAAAATATTTTTCACAGGTTGAGATGCTAGAGGTGATGGATCGATGTACTGTTGTGGGTTTATCAAGCCTTGTTGCCTCGTTCAGACTAATGTATTGCTCATGAGTATGTTGTTATATGATACAATATTACTCTATTATTTTCCGCTTAAACTCTGATACAGTTACCCCATAGTATGGTTGCATGCTATGTTTTATTTTTGGGCTTATCTGAATTGTATTCTTTATTGAATCATGATAAATAAAGTCCAACTTCTTTTCATAAATCCAAGCATGTTTCATTACAGTTTTCGACCTATGAGTTGGTCATATTTGGTTGAGTCTTGAATTCTGTTTATTTTCTAGTTGACCTATGAATGCGTTTTAACTTTGATTAATTGCTTATGTCCTATGAATGGGACTTAAAATAGTTGTTTGCCTCTAACCTATTGATGGGTCCTAGTTGTTGTGACCTATGAAGAGGTCCTGTTTATTTGAAGAGTCAGAATCCTATTTATTAATTGTTGGATTCTATTTGAATTTGATTGGCCTATGAATAGGCATTCTTTTGACTTGATTGAATTATTTGACTTCGTTGATACATTGAAAGACGTGGATTTCTTCCAGTTACAGAGATTATGCTACCCAAATTTCTGGGGAATATAACCTATTCTTGTTCTAAAGCCATTTCATTTGATTGTTCTAAATAGTACTTCCTTTTTGAGTAACACCCCGACCCTCATTTATTATTTCTTTTGGGACCGGGACATTAAAGAGGACCCTCTGGATTTTGGTTTATGCTACTTTTTTCCTTGTATTTTTCCCGTAGTGTCCCCGTCCTAATCATCAGGACCGGGGCGTTACAGGTGTGGACCTTGAGATAGTTTATCACGAGGCGTCGATCTTATTCGGTTCTTCAAACCTTCAAATGGGCGTGGGCCTAGTTTTTGGGCCTATGCAGAAATAGGGCCTCTACAGATAGCAGATTGACTATCTGAGAAAACAGTAACTTTATCTTTTAAGAAACCAATTTCCGACAGAACACCTTTAATTTTAACCAAATTTCTTCCTTAATAGCTTCAGTGATAGCCACATACTCAGACTTAGTAGTAGAAGGGCAACAACAGGCTAAAGTTGGGACTTCCAACTTATGCATGCACCACAAAGAGTAAACACATAAGAAGTATTTGACTTTCTATTGTCCCTATCAGCAGCATAATTGGAATCTACATAACCATACAAAGTGACACATTTTTCATGCTTATGAAAACTAATACCTGTCTTAGCAGTGGACAACAAGTATCTGAGAAGCCATTTCAGTGCCTACCAGTGAGGTTTACCTGGATTAGACATATACATACTTAAGCAACTAACTGCATAGGCTATGTCAGGTCTGGTGCTCACCATCAAATACATTACAGATCCAATAACATTAGAGTAAGGTATTTTCTTCATAGCAAGCATTTCAGAGTCAGTGTTAGGACACTGATTCTTACGTAACACAAAGTGAGATGCAAGAGAAACATTAACAGCTTTATCAGAAAACATAGAAAACTTCTCAAGAATCTTTTCAACATATGAAGTTTGATTCAACACTAAGGTGTATGTTTTTCTATCTCTTACAATGTTCATCCCTAGGATTTTCCTAGCATCCCCTAAGTCCTTCATTTCAAAGTTTTCACTGAGACAATTTTGAACATGAGTGACAGACTTAACACAAGGACTGATTATTAACATGTCATCAACATAGAGCAATAAGAACATAGGCACAGAGTTAATATCCTTATAATACAGGCAGTGATCAAACTAAGTCCTTACAAATTTCAGAGACTTCATACATTGATCAAATTTAATGTTCCATTTTTTAGGAGATTGCTTCAAACCATATAAAGATTTTTTCAACAAACACACATGATCAGGTTTAGAAGCATCAACAAAACCCTCAGGTTGAGACATGTAAATAGTCTTGTCCAAATCACCATTCAAGAAAGTTGTAGTTACATCTATTTGCTTTATTTCCCAGTTAAAATGAGCTACAAGAGCAAGCTTCATGCACACAGTAGTAAATTTAATCACAAGAGAAAATATTTCAGCATAACCTACACCTTCTTTTTGAGTAAAACCTTTTGCAACAAGTCTGACTTTGTATCTCACAGATTTAAGTTCATGTTTAACTTTGAACAACCACTTACAATCAACCACATAGCAACCAGCAGGTTTTGGAACTAAAACCCAAGTGTTATTGACTTTGAGAGACCTCATTTCATTTTCCATAGCACTTAGCCATTCATTAGCCTTATCAAACTTTAAAGCTTGTTTAACAGTCTTAGGTTCATCACTAACTAGAGATTCATGGACATTGAAAGCATAATTAAACATGCAAGATTCAGATTCAGAAGAATGTCCTACAAATCTAACAGGCTTTACAATGTTTCTTTTCCCAATATCTCTCGTAGGTTGATAGTTTCTCAAGTCAATATTTTCAGTTTCAGTAGCATGCTCATCAGATTCAGAAGCAGACTCATGCTCAGTTTCATCATGCATTTGTTCATCTTGGTTTACAGGCTCTTGTTCAGTTTCAATAGATTCATTAATCACAGCAGGTAAAGGAATATGTTGAGTGACTACAGACTGAGACTCCACCTCTGTAACATCCCAGAATTTCAGAATATCTTAGTGAGTTTTCTAAATTTATTTAGAAGACTAAAGAAAATAATGGGAGCTAAAATAAAGTAAAACAGATGTAAGTCGCCACCTTTTCGTGTATTTTTTATGAAAATCGATTATGAGATTTTGCGTTTTCCGTCGGAAGATGGTCAATATTGGTCTTTTCTGGAATGTAAGGACCTAAAGGAAACGACTGGTGCTTTCAGAATTTTATTCTGACCTCTACAGGAGTTCTGAAATTGAAAATCGTAAAGGGAAAACCTGTGAATAGTAATTTATGCGAGCGTTCGTGATTCGAAAAATTTACGAAATCCTCCTCATTGATCCGAGCCTTGTTATATCAAGCCTATTTTATAGGAAATGACCCAAGGAATCCGTTTGCGTTCACGAATTGCCAATCTGAGATCAATCAAACGCTCGGGAGCAAAATCTGTCAGTCGAGAGGAATAATAAAAGTAATTTTTGAAAGAGAATCTTTTCTCGTTTCTTTTCAGATGACTTTCTCATCATCCCGAGTCAGGTTGGTTCAATAGTACTTGAGCCAACGAGTCTCCTGGTATTTTCATATTTTGTGTTGGAGGTCACTTGGACCTCACCATTGAATAAAATAACTTTAATTGACCCCAAAAATCACTTTATCAATATTTTATATCCGAAAAAGTTATACCCGCTCCAAAGCCCTTTTCCTATAAATAAGGGAAGGGGGGATTCATTTCCCTTGCTCATTCTCTCTCTTTTCTCTCATTCTCTCTCGTTCGTGTTGACGAACGAGAGAAACTGGGCTTGTGCCGAGTAAATCGCGCATGCGGGCCCAGGTTAAGTTTTGTTTGGGCAGGGGGTGCTGTTGCAGGAGCAGCTGTCGAGCGTCGGAAGGCTGCCGGAGAGCCATCGCCGCCGTCGCTGTCGTGGATGGCCGAAAATCGCCGTCGCCGTGCCGCTGCTTCAGATGTCTCATTTCGGTCCATTTCTCATCCTTATTAGTTGAAATTTTAATATGTTGTTTATTTTAAATAGTGTTTTATTTCATATGTTGAGTGCGTCATCGTTCGGTGTCCGAAAACTGGGGAAAACGCCGGAAAATATGAAAAATAAAGGGGCGCCGATTAGTTTCGGTTTTGGCCCATTTTCACCCATTTTGGATCGTCAAATCGAAAAAGTTTCTTCTGTAAAGTTGCTCGAAAAATTATTTTCTATATGGCTACCAAGTTTCGTAATTTTACGATAAGTTTTGATTAAAGTGGATTATTTTAATCAGGCGGTTATTTTTATAACTAGAGCATGTGATTTCAGAAAATTCCAGAAATTGTATAGTTTAATAAAAATATATGTGGGGTTATGCCTGATTATTTTCATAATTTTTGGATAAGTGAAAAGTGCAATCGAGGTTAGCTGTGTAAAATTTGATTAAAATGACAAGTTACGGAAAGTGACCCCTGTCAAATATTTTGGTCCCATTAAATTGAAAATTATATTTTGAAATTTATTTCCTTCTGTGTGGAAGTTGTACGAGTCGCGCATTCTTAGTTGAAATATAATTAAAGTTAATAAAAGCTCCAATTAAATTAAAGTCGAGTTCTGAAAATTAGAGCAACAATCTTAAAATAAGGTTTGACCTTATAGGACCTGTTGAGCCAGTCAGAGAAGCTGACGGATGAGTACTGAGAAATTTGATCACCTGAGTTGATCTAATTGAGGTGGGTTTATTTGCAAAACCTATCTATATTTGAGTTATTAACTCATAAATGTGATAGCCATAGTTAGAATATCCAAATAAAATATTTGATGAATTATCTGCTCAAGTTTATGCTAGAGTAATAGTATTATACTGTTGTATAATTAATGAAAACATAGTATTATACTGATGTATAATTATTGAGAATATAGATTATGCTGTGCCATAATTATTGAGAACATAGATTATGCTTTGCCATAATTACTGAGAACATAGATTATGCTTTATCATAATTATTGAGAATATAGATTATGATTTATCACAATAAACGAATATAAATTATGCTTCGACATAAATAAATAGAATAGATTATGACTGATCATAATTAAAGTTTGTAGGTTAAAAGTTAAGGTTAGAGTTTAAAGTTCATAGTTTATAGATTAAGGTTATAGTTTATATTTAAAGTCTAAAAGTCATATTTTAAAGTTACAGTATATTAAATGTTTATTGTGTATTGATTATACTTGTGTATAATGAGTTATAATTTTTAATATTAAACTCAAGTTATATAATGATTTCCGTTTAAGGAATAAGAAGCATAATTAAACTAAGTTTGCTAGAGGAATTAAAGGTTAGCATAGTTGCTATATTAAGAGGATGACATAGTTTTTGTCCTTATGTCATATTACGCGTTTTATAGAGAACATAGAATTGAGGATAGACAAGAACTGTGATTCTTGCAGTTGTGATATTAATCACTAAAGGTGTCACTGTGAGGTAACCCCTGCATATACACGTGATCTGGGCATCACTATAGGAGTCAATGCTAAGTAACCCCTGATATACTCAGGGTCAATGCTAGGTGATCCCTGGTACACTCTTCTCGGATTAGCGAGGTAATCCCTCCCTTTTCCTATCAGCGACATGTCATAGAGTGCAGTAGACGACAGAAGGAGCTACAGGGTACCAAAGAGAAAAAGGTTTGCAGAAATGGGAAGGGCTTTCGCGTTTTGCTTTCCATTATCTGTATTTATTTTTTGGATATTCTGTTACAGTTTTTTTTTATTAAAGATTGAGTTAAAAGTTTAACCCACTGAGTGCTTTAGTACTCATGCCCAAAATATTTTCAAAATGTTTTTCACAGGTTGAGATGCTGGAGGTGATGACTTGATGTACTGTTGTGCGTTGATTGTGCCTTGCCGTCTCGTTCAGACTAATGTATTGCTCATGAGTATGTTGTTATGTGATACAATATTACTCCATTATTTTTCGCTTAAACTCTGATACAGTTACCCCATAGTATGATTGCATGCTATGTTTTATTTTGGGCTTATCTGAATTGTATTCTTTATTGAATCATGATAAATAAAGTCCCACTTCTTTTCATAAATCCAAACATATTTCATTACAGTTTTCGACCTATGAGTTGGTCATATTTGGTTGAGTATTGGATTCTGTTTATTTTCCAGTTGACCTATGAATGGGTCCTATGAATGGGACATAAAATAGTTTATTTGCCTCTGACCTATTGATGGGTCTTAGTTGTTGTGATCTATGGAGAGGTCTTGTTTATTTGAAGAGTCAGAATCCTATCTATTAATTGTTGGATTCTGTTTGAATTTGATTGGCCTATGAATAGGCATTCTTTTGACTTGATTGAATCATTTGACTTCGTTAATACGTTGAAAGACGTGGATTTCTTCCAGTTACAGAGGTTATGCTGCCCAAATTTCTGGGGAATATATCCTATTCTTGTTCTAAAGCCATTTAATTTGATTATCCTAAATAATACTTCCTTTTTAAGTAACACCCCGTCCCTTATTTATTATTTCTTTTGGGACCGGAACATTATAGAGGACCCCCTGGATTTTAGATCATGTTACATTTTCCTTCTATTTTTACCGTAGTGTTCCCGTTCTAATCCTCGGGACCGGGGCGTTACAACCTCAAACAAAGCATCATTAGATTCAGAAGTAGAAAGGGGTTTGTTCACATTAGAAACAGAATATAAACATGGAAACTTAAATTCATTGAAGATCATATCTCTACTAATTGCAGTTTTGAATCTAGGTTTATCTCTAACCCACAATCTATGACCTTTAACCCCTTCAGGATACCCCAAGAACACACATTTTCTAGCTCTTGGTTCTAATTTATCAGTTTTCTGATGCATAAAGGCAGAGCATCCAAACACTCTCAAATTAGAAAGATCCACATGTTTATTTATGAATATAGATTCATGACACTTGCCATTTAAAGGGATAGATGGGGATCTATTCACAAGATAAGCAGCTGTACAAAGAGCTTCACCCCAAAATTTCTTAGACAATCTAGACATAGTTCTCATACTTCTAACTTCGTCTAGAAGAGTCCTATTCATTCTCTCAGCCACCCCATTTTGTTGGGGTGTATAGGGAACATTTTTATGTCTTTTAATCCCATGATTAGCACACAACTGATCAAATTGGACATTGCAGAATTCAAGACCATTGTCAGCTCTTATGGTTTTGAGTTTCATATTAGTTTGGGTTTCAGTGAAAGTTTTTCAGTTTTCAAACTTATCAAAAACATCAGATTTGTTAATCATTAAGAACACCCAAACTTTCTTGGAATAATCATCTATCACAGACAAGAAAAACCTCTTCCCACCATAGATGGGAGTACTAGCAGGTCCCCATACATCAGCATGCACATACTCAAGTATATCTTTGCTTTTAGGAACATATGAGGGAGGGCTCAAAGGAAATTGGAGTTTATGTTATTTTCCCAGAACACAAGTATCACAAAATGGCAATTCAGAGATCACATCAGATTGTAAATAACCATTTTTAGACAGAATTTTCAGACCCTTTTCAGAGATTTGCCCTAGTCTATTGTACCACAACACAGAATTATCATGCTTGACATTATTTGCAGAAGAGAAAGGCATAGTATTACACACATATAAATCACCCAATTTGTGTGCAAAAAATAAAACATTGGAGTTTTTCATGATTGACATCACACCATTACCCCAAACGCCAGTTAACCCATCTCTTTCAAGAGCACCACATGCCATCAAGTTGTGACCCACCCTAGGGACATGCCTTACATTTTTTAAAACATAAGTACAATTCTCAGAAAACCTTGAACATATATTCTCGATTCCCAGAACTTCTTTTTTCATGTCATCAGCCATAAGAACATAAGAATTTTGCACATATTTATAATAAGAAAATAGGTGTCTGTTTGGAGAAATGTGAATAGAACATTCAGAGTCTAAAAGCCATTGATTTGATTCCAAGGAACTAGTTACAAAATTCACAGAGGATTGCACACAACAACCATTATGCACCATATAACACTCACCCATATTGCCCTCAATAGCATTATTTGCACTACCCTCAACATTTTCTCTTGGTTTATATGGATTTTTACACTCTTTAGCATAATGACCAGTTTCTTGACACCTGTAACACTTCCTAGACTTCTTATTGATTTTAGACTTAGGTTTTTCTTTCTCATTTTCCTTTTCCTTCCTTTTGCCTTTTTCTTTTTCTTTGCCTCTGACAAACATGGCCTTATTCCCAAAATTATTTCCCCCTTGTTTCAAAATCCATTTCTTTACCCTTAAGAGCATTTATCACAACTTCAAGAGATAAATCATCTCTGCCATACTTAATGGCAGATTTAACATCATTAAACTCTTAAGGTATGGAATTTAACAACATAAAAGGAGTGTAATCATCAATATGTTTGTCACCAGAAAGCTTCATATCCAGAATTAGTTTATTAAACATATCCAGATTTTCATCAATGTATTTACTTAGGTCAAGTTTGAAATTAATGAACCTATCAAGCAAAAAATCCTTCCAGGCAAGGAAACTTCTGTATAAACTTGATTAAGAGTGTCCCATAGAGTTTTAGCTGAATCATTTTTAGTTGAATCAATATACACAATTTTTCTAATCATAGAATCACTCAAATTCAAGATTAAAGTGGAATAAGCTAATTCATTCATTTATACCTTTTTAGCATCAGTGGTTCCATTTTGGTAAGATAAATCAACAACTTTATACACATGTTGTTGAATTAAAACACACTTCATTTTCTGTTTCCAGATATTGAAATCACCTTTACCATTGAACACAACCAAGCCATAAGAAGCATTTACAAAATTATTAGCCATGATTCACAAGACAACTTAGAGCAAGAAAATGCACAGAAGCTTGAAAAGAACACCAGATCAAGAAAAGCCAGAGATACTAGATTGCACACGATAGAGTGGATTTCTCAGTTCACAATCACTCGATTTATCGAGAGCGCAGAGGGTCAACACTCAGTCACAATCTAAGTATCAAAAAATCTTTGATTTCTTTGAGTTCACACGAACTCGACAGTGGTTTTACAAACCTCAACCAAGAAAATAATAACATGAACCGGAAATTAACCCAAGACTCACAAGACACAGACAGACTTCAGAAAATTTAAGAACCAGAAACACAGAGATAGCAGCGGAGAGGACCACACAGACCAAGAATCACAGATACCCTAAAATACCAGAAGTCCAATCCTATAGCCGTTCACAGACGGCACTAGAAAGTTTAAAAACAGAGAGGATCAAGCCGCTTTACCAGAGCGGAGCCCTATGAGAGGGTACTCCGACCTACCTTCCGTGTATGCGAATGCGATGATGAGGCCTCAGTTGCGGGGGCTTTAGAGGTGAGTCTAACTGATGAGTGTTTGAATTGCACTCATTTGTACTCAATTGCACTCGCTTTTGAGTACTTTTTGCTCTAGGTTTATGTATATATGTAAGTTATTATTGTATATATTTTCGTTTATCTTTAATGTTGTTTAAGTGGCCAATACAGGTTATTTTTGGGTTAATATTATACAAATCAAAGTTGAATTGGGATTTCGATCATCAAAGGCCGCACAAGACTTGAAAAGATGAAGAAAACCAAGTGTTGGGCTCAGACACGGCCTCGAAATGCGATCAGAAGTCGTATTGCAGAGCCCCTTCAGAGGCTGGAAAATATGAAGCTCGGATGCGACCTGCTGGCGCGATCGGCCCGAGGCTGTGTTGCAGGGGCCTCCGGGCGCGGGTACAGGGCAGGCCTCGCCCTAGAGCCTCTGCAACACGGGCTCCGGGCGTGGACAGTGTTGCCCGCTTTTCAGCACTTCAGGGATTTGTTTTTGTGTGTTCCAAACTCGACCTCCAGGCGCGACCCAGACGAGGTCGCGGTTGGGACTGACGAATCTATTTTTGACTTTTGGCACTCCATTATTGGTCCTATATGTCTTATAACTCTTGGAGAGTTCATATACATCAGATTCTACACGAAAATACTCTTAGAAACACTCCTCATTTGGATTTTTGAAGATCAAGAACATCAAGAGGATGAGGAAGATTCAACCACCCATTTGAAGATTCAAGCCAATGGATTGAAGGAGTTTGTTCTACATTGGGTTTTATCTTCTCCTTCACTCTTTTACTTTTGTATTGAGGGTTTTGGATCCTCTTCTTGTATTATTGATCTTGTTGTAAATATGGTAGGCTAGAGCCCTTAGGGCTCTAGGATGTGGTGAAATAATGTGAAGCTTGTTCTTGATAAGGGTTTAATATATGATTATGCTTTGTCAAGGTTTTAATCCATACTTGGTCTTGAATGATGTTGTTTGAGTGGCCTCCTTACTAGCATCACACATATGATTCACTTGCATCTTGCCCATCCCGTGAACATAAGCATGTATGGATTGGATTCATGTATTTGTACTCTTCGTTGAATGTTGAATATGTGGAATGAATGGTGACCCCTTTTGAGCCTTTGGTAGGTGCGACCTTGGAATGTGTTAGAGATATCCATCCTTGTCGCATTCGCAATTTAGGAGATATTCGAGAGATGCTCCTTCTATATTCGTGGTCTTCTTACCTATGAACTTAGCATGATTGTGTGTTTTACACTTGCTGTTGAATCAAGAGGAGTGTTGTGAATCCATATCCTAGAGTCTTGTTTTAACTTATCTTTTAATCTCCCTTTGTTGATTGTTGTTCTTTCTTTCTATTTAGATTGTTTATTTTTGCTGTTTGGTGTTTGTTACTTTAGTTCTTAATTTGGCATTGTGAATGAAACCAACCCCTCACCTAATTATAGTCTGGATATTTCGCTCATCTATCGTCATGGTACTTGCATTGTTAAGTTTGAATTCCTTTTCCCCGTGGATCGACCTCGTTTCATCATATCTACAATTATATGCTTGTATATACTTGTAAGCATGACTCGTGTTTATAAATATTGAAATGAATCTTAGAGGAAACAAAATCTCTATCACTAACCCGCTCTGATACCATTGTTGGGTATCGAGTAGACTGTCTCAAAAGCCATTTCCTAATTACAACTGATTTTGGCCCAAAGAATCATAAAGATATTATATTGATTGACTCAGACTTGTTTCCATGAAGGAAAGGCTGAAGATTACAAGCAATATCACACAAGAACCACCAGTGAAGAATGGCGACTAAGAACCCTAACTGCTGGAGCCTTCAATGACCCAGAAAAAGCAACCCTAGCTGAACCCGAACCAAACCTTCACAAACGATCCACCAAGATAGTGAATCTAGGAACTCTAACACTATACATAAATCAAGAGATGTACAGAAATTACACAAACCTCACAGATCTCATAGATTTCACTCGAGAAGATGAAGAGCTCTCTAGAACACGCACTGGAATGAATTAGTGTGTGAGAACATTACAACAAAGTAACATAAGTAGGGCTACAGGGAGATGGGTCGGGTCTTCACTCCATCTGGGTCGAGAGTTGCCACCAGAAATGGGCCTTGATTAAAAATAAGCCCATTAGCACAGTTGGGCCTATATCACCACAATTAATTTGTTGCTTTTTTTAAATGCTTACCTTCTCTAATATTAATTTAAGTATATTAATTGACCTTGATTTGATTGAAAATCAATAAAACGTGTAACCCCCTTCAATTTCAGCTCTAAGAATATTGGGTTTCTAAAATAGTTATTGGACATAGCAGCATATCAAGGAATTAGGTGATTATATTCATAACCCCTAAATTTCTTTTTACAATTCTCATAATATTTTAAAATACGCAAATACTCCTATACATAAGATGTACATCAGACTGTCAACGCGTTGATCGGGTCAACGCGCGTTGACTAAAAAAATCATCAAAACGGATGATAATTTTTAGGGACACAAGTGATATATACTTTTTTTTTTTTAAATTTTGAATGATACTTTTTAGTGTTTAGATTGATACTAATTTTAACAGTTTTTTTTTTATTTTTTTCTGGCCGATACTTTTTAATGATACAAATCATACTTCTAGGCTTTAAAATTGATACTTTTCAGTGTTATGAATGATACTAATTTTGACGAATTTTTTGATCAACGCATTGAATGGATTAACGCGTTGATCGTCTGATGGCACCTAATGCATATAAGACCTGTCCTTTAAAATATTAATATTAAAAATTTAGACTTTTTTACCCTTTAGAACCCACCTCAATTAAAACCAAACAACCCTCCCCCAAAGTACAATCCCAACCTATTATATACACCAACTCTTTTCTCACCCATTCACAAGGATATTTTTGTCAATTTGTAATACTATACTTTAATATATCATTTAATGAAATATGTATACTATTAATTATACATACAACGAAATTATTGCTATAACATTTATGCATACATGTTATTATATAGGATTTAATTAACTAATAATTATTGCTAGAAAATAAATCATATTTCTAATATAATATCACTCAATGTTAGAGGTTTTGGATGTAATGAGAAATCTGAAAAAACATGTTGAAGTTATTATTGTTGCACAATATGGATATGATTGCAATGAAATTACTCCTATTTATTTTAATATTTATTAGTTTTTGGCAAGAGCAATAGTCTTATTATTTTTTCGTTTGTTTGTAATTGTAATTTTGAATTTAAGATTATATTAGAAAAATATTTTTGATTCTTTTAATTCATAATTTTGAAGTGAAACACAAAAATTCTATATAATATATAATAACAACACCGCATCCGCAAATAGAAATTTAATGTTTTCCCGCCCATTCGCACCTTCCGAAAATGAATTTTTTTTATATTACCCTATTATTTATTTTCCATTTAAAAGATTGAATATTAGTATATTATAAATATATGATTGTATAATTCCATAAATACTAGGTTGCACGCAACTAATCATGGAGACTACAATTAGTCGGATATATGTCTACATAATTATATATCAAATGTATATATATCGAAAGACCATAATTACATTAACGAACTTTTTTTTAATTCTTAATATATGTGTGTGTGTGTGTGTGATTAGTTACGGTAAATATGTACAATTTTTTATATGTGTGTAAAACACCGACAATCAATATAAATAATTAACATAATTACATATATTTGATATTTGTGAGTATTATTTTTTATAATAATATTAATTGATTGAATTTCAAACAAATTTTAAAATGTGCATGTTGGAGTATTTTTTTTATTTTTTTTAAAAAGTCATTTTCTCTTTAAATATGAATATGATTGTCATTGTATATATTCTTTGCAAGGTTTAAGAGTTTTTTTTTTTTTTGCATTAATATGTAGTTGTTTCTGAAAAGATTATTTTGTTTTCTATTTTTTAGGATTAAAATTTTTAACTTGGTATCACAAATCAAAACTTTGAGAAGAAAGTAATCTTTACAATTGTATTGCTTCAATTATTTTTTTTATATAATGTTCGCATCTTTTGTATTATAAAGAGTTTTGTTTTTTTTTTTTGGGAAGTGATCATAGAGTTGGAAAAGTAATAAGTTGCCAAATTTTGCAAATGACAATCATCCCACATTGAATTTTAAAGATAATTATTTTGCTTGAACATGCTATAAATTATAATGGTCAACAACAAATTTCTCACATCTCACATTTCTCTTGGTCTTTTAGTTTAGACTTGAGAACAAATATAGTGTTTGAATTAATTAATTTAATATTTAAATATTTAAATTAAAATTTTGAATTACATATATTTTTGAATGTTTTTGAATTAAATATGTAAATCAATATCGGATCACACACAAATCAATTAATCAATTCATCTATACTATTAATTTATAAAAACGTTTAAATTTTTTAAGTTAAATATATTTAAATTATCAAATTAAATGTATTAATTGATAATATCAATTTAATGTTAAATAATTTAAAATTTTGAAATTAACATATACTACCTCCGTTTCATAATGTTTGTTGTTTAAGGTTTTTTTTTTAGTTTCAAAATGTTTGTTGTTTTTTATAATTTGACATCTTCTCTTCCAATTTTAACCCTCTCAAATCCTACAAGATTTTTTGATTCTAACTTACCTATAATATATGAAGAGAGAAAAATATATGGAGAGAGAAAATATTGTTATTTTTTAGGAAAATATAGATGAATTAGATTTTATGGCATATATAAGGGATGGGTATATTTGTCCACGAAATTAATTCTTAATTCCAGATAAAAAAAACAAAACAACAAACATTATGAAACGGAGGTAGTATAAGTTATCAACTTTAAATATATTTTAAATAGTTAAGACTTTTAATTTTTGAAACAAAATTTATCCCCACGATGAAGAACTAACAAATATTGCTGTGAATGAACAAATTATAAATTGTGAGGCCCAATAATAGTCTTTCCACCTTTCTTGCCCTTTCAATTGATATCAAGTACAGAAAGTTTGAATTAACATTATTAAAAAAATTCAAATAAAATATTTTAAATATTTTAAATTATTAATTTTAAAAAGTAATTAAGTTAATTAAATGTAATTAAAAAATCAAGATGCACAAAATTTTTTTATGTTAAATATATTTAATTTTTCAAAATAAATGTATTAATTGATTTTATAAATTTATTATTAAATAATTTTAAAATTTTGAAGCTAAAATATTTAAGTTATCATTTTTAAATATATTTAAAATAGTTAAAACTTGTATTTTTTAATTTTTAAAATAAAATATAGTATTATTGTACATGAACAAATTATAAATTATGAGATCCGACATTCGACAATGGTCTTCCCACCTTTTGTGATCTTTCAGTTGAGATCAAGTGTAATATATTGATATTTGATTTTATCAATTTAATAGTAAATATATTTTAAAATTAAAATGTTGTATTAAATATATTAAAAAGTTGGAATAAAATAATTTATATATATTAAGTTAACTGAAGAAGGGGGTTCGAAGAACGTTTTTCAAACCAAAAAAGGGATTCGAATTGTAAAATTCCAACGAGGGTCAAAGTCTTCAGAATTTTTGAGGGGATGGGAGCTTAGCTAGGTCACCATAGTCTGCAGACCAACCATTTTTTTTTTTCTATTTTTCATTTTTTACTTTTTGTGAATGGTTAATGATTGTGTTTAGCTTTCTTCATTTTTATGTTGGATTCATAGGTGTGGAGGCGCATAAATGAAGGAAGAGGGAGAGACAGTGACACCGCTGCGGGATGGAGAAGAATGGGGTGGCGGTGGAGAAGAAGACGTGCATTTTTCTTTTCCTTTTTTGTTTCTCTACAGTTGGGTATGAAGTTACATATAATAACATATAACAATCTATTTCAAAAGTCAAAAATATAATTACAATCCATTTTATATGAGTTGATGATTTTTTATTAATTTTATAAAGTTTGAAGAAATTATTGATGCATATTCAATATAAAAAAATACACAAATAATTTATAATTCAATCAATATAATTTATATTATTATTATTATATATAAATATTTTTAATAATATTCACTGTGCATCATACAGGTGGTATGCTAGTATAATATAAAATTATAAAATTGTAACCTCTACAACCCACACTTCACCTTCTGCAGCACCAAGTTGAGTTCAGTTGAGGTTTAAAATATTGTTGAAATATATATTTCTCCCTTGAATTATCAGCTATTAAAATTCTATATAACAATGTTCTTACAACTATTCTCTTATTTTTGTTCGAATTTCCATTCTTCAACCTTTGTCACCTATGCCAAAATTGATTTCATAATGTTAATTATTAATGAATTAGATGATGTATGTTTTTTTCCCTTCATGATCATGAACTTTATTGTGTAAAAATATGACGCATTTTGTCAAATAGAGGAACATAGTAGTAGTGTTCATCTTAAAAATAATATTTTCCAGTTTGGAGAAATAAATAAACTGAAGGTGATCGTGGCCGATTTGCATGAGAAACATGGTAAATTAAAGCAGTGTTTTCAAAATCGGAGTGGACCGACTGGTTCGATCAGTTTAACCGCGAACCGATCATTGGTCCGGTCCAATTGTATATTTAATATGGGTCATGTGTTGACCTAGTGTGGACCGGTCAAAACTGGTCAGAATCAGTCTATTTTTTTTTTAATTCATTCAACCTGAGACTAAAAGTTTTTTTTTTTTTAATTCGTTCAACCTGAGACTAGAAGGATTTGAACCCAGGACCTCCAAAAATTGTATAGTTTTATATAATGTGCTCAACCAACTAGGCCAATATACTTTTATGTTATTATTTGAATATTAATATTAATAACATGTATATGTGTACAAATTTAAAATAACCATTCTTCATTTTAATTAAAGTCAATGTTTAGCATATAATTAAAATCAATATTTAACAATATCTAATTTAGTATTTTTTTAAATTAAAATAAATGGAGAAGATAACTAATATCTAACATAGTGACTTGTGAAATAATGATTAGCAATATTTTTAATTGTTATCGTGTAGTATTATCTGTAATTAAAATTAATATTTAATTATTTGACATTTAATTATATATTTTCTAAAAATCTAGTATTTGATATTCAATATTTATTTTTATAAATATTATACTTTTAACTACTTAACTTATGCAATAACTATTGATAAATTAAACATTTTATTTCTTTGGATTGATATTAATTTTGTGTATTTTTCAACTTATTTAATATATTTATCATGATACTAATTTATATAATTGTATTATATATTTTGGGTATATATACATACTCCCTCCGTTTCGTTTTGTTTGTTGTTTTAGGTTTTTTCTTTTGTGTCAAAATATTTGTTGTTTTATATATTTTGACACACTCTCTCAAATTTAACCTTACAAATATATGGAGAGAGAATTTTTTTTCAACTTTTTAGGAAAATATATGTGAATAAGATTTTATGTAATATAAAAAGGAGGGATATATTAGTCCAAAAAATTAATTGTTAATTCTAGATTAAAATTCTAAAATAACAAATAAAACGAAACAGAGGGAGTATAATATATATAAATATCATATACCGGTTTATCCGTTTTTTTTAAAACGGTTCAACCGGTCAAATCAGTAACCCAGTGACCCGATAAATTGACCGGTTCGATGTCCGATCTAATTTTAAAAATATTGAATTAAAGGGGATAATATTCTCTAGTCCACATTTCATGTCCCACTATGAAATTTAATATTTTAGAAATATTTATTGCAAAAGTAAATTTTATTATAGTATTACAAATCATAATCAACATTTAGTGCTATTTTTTTTTTAAAAATTATATGCCCTACTTTTGGAATAATCAACCATATTAATCAATTATATTAACTAAAAAAAAATAAGAAAATGAATATTAAAAAATAAATATAAATCATAATTGGATGGAATGAACCATAATAATAATTATAAAATTAAACTAAGCTATAACAAATTCAAATTGAAGAAAAAATGATGAAAATCGAATAAAAATTAAAATGAGACATCAAATGGGATAAATGATTTCATATGGGTATAAGTATTCATGCGGCCTTTGCGAACTTTGGACAAACGGAATGATGTACGAGTGTGAAGAGTGCGAGATGATGATAGATGTGAAATGCGCTGTCTCTAGCTACCACCAAGTACGAGGCATGCATCTCACCCGCGTCACAAAGGACTAATCATGGCTAGAATACTACCAGATCAAGATGAAGGCAGCTTTGATAACATCAGCGACATTGTATACTGATGCAGCAACGACGATTGTGATTTTGCATTGCACTTAAGATGTGCTTTAATTTGCTGCGGCAAAGTGTAACAAAGCACGCATTGGTGTTGTAATACCCCAAAATATTTTAGAAGGTTTTATTCAATTTATGTTACCTGAGGGTAATTTAGGAAGGAAGTTCGGTCATTAAAGGATTCAAATAAAGGAAAATCGCAGTCAGGGAAATCTGTTAAATTTAATTTGATAAAAAATTACATTAAAAAAATGTTTTGATTTTTTCACGGGTTGATAGAAAAATTTTCAAGTATCGTGCCAAAATTTGAATATTTTTTAATTTCGAGTTCAAATGAACACTTGTCGCAATTTTAAGCTGAAAAATATTAGATTTGGATAACATAAGGCACATCCTTCATTATCCAATTTCTTTTTCGAAAGATTATCTTATTCGTAATTATCCTATTCTTTTTCCATCATTATCCTATTCTATCATTATCCTCTTTCTTTTATTCGTTATTATCCTATTTATTTTTCCTCTATAAATAGGAGGTTAATGTTTCATTTTTCATTCATTTTCAAAATCGAAACGCCGAGCAGCTTCTAGAGAATGTATGATTCTAGTGTCCTATTTTAATTCTGAAATATTCATTTTGAAGGTGTCAACATATAGATCACGAATACGTGATTGAAATGATGACACGACCGACGATCATGATGGAAAACCATCGTGACCGTCAGCAAAAGTCACCACCACCCTTCAAATCGGTGACTCTTTCGGGTTACCGGATAAAAAAGTGTCTTTAGGATTTTATGTTCTATGTATATCTATATACATTTTTCATGTTGTCACTTTTTAATTTCGGGTATATTTTGGGTATCCAAATATTAAATTGTAGTCTTTTTCAGATCTATCCTCCATGGATAGCCCTATCTTATTTTTAAGTTCAAAAGTTGTTCCGTGTCAAAATATAGTATTTTTATTTAAAGTTTCATATTTTTCCAATGGGCGGATCTTGCGGTATAAATTTATTTGTACCGAATTAATTTTAGGATACTGGTTTGACCACCCCGTACGCTAAAACTTCCAAAAGGGTTTTTCTTCATAAAATGCCCTGAGTAAAGTAACTTTAAGAGTCAAAATATTTTAATGACCCGGGTGTTGCGTATTAAGATTGTTGATTTTATAATATTTACTTCATAGCTAAGACATGTTAGATTTTGACTTAATGATAGTCTTTTATCGAAACTAAGTTGCCGGATAATCTTTTAGGCGCAGAAGAAGGAGACTTCTAGTTAAGACCAGAATCAGAATCTAGATCTAGCTATCCAAATCAGATGACCAGGTGGGTTTTTATTATATAAAAATGTATTTCGGGTTATTAAGCCCTGATATTTATAAATTGAATATGATTGAATATCCAACTCATGACTGTATTTAATGTGCTCTCCTGACTCATGTAAGTCTTACTACTGTTTTTGGTGACGAAACTACAATGGTTCATGATATTGAGCCCCAAACAAACAGGGCAGTGTCTAACCTTAAGCAGCCGGGTTGTGTACACGAACCAACTCACCGTAAGCGTTCTAGGGGAGAGTGGCGCGCAATGATGGAACTAAAATGATTTTGTATACATGGAATTCACAAATTTTCTGTTTTAAAAGCTTTCCATGATATGCTTAAAATATGATTGGATATTCTGTTTTATAAAATGATTGTGAAGGTTTTTCTTAAAAGTACCAACTGAGTGCATTAGTATTCACGCCCAAAATCTTTTCAAATATTTTCAAATATTCAATCCGGGAATACAACAGAAGATCAAGGAGTGGAATATCACAGTGGGGCGCCAATTTCATACATACAACAACAAGATTAGATCTTTAATCTTGTCCACAATCCGTCCATTTAATTTGTAAGTCGTTTTTCGATTTCTATGTTTCCGCTTTAGTAGAATCGTTTAAATTGGCTATGCTTGTTAATTGAACTCAGTTAATTACAACATATGTGCTGCATAAAATTATGATCTATATGACATTAGGATTAATGAACATCCAATTAGATCCTGCGGTGGTTCAATTCAAAAAAACCTCAACAGTGTTCGGTTCTCCGAATCCCATTTTCTTTACTGTTATGGAGTGTTCGGTTCTCCGAATCCCATTTTTTTTATTGTTACAGAGTGTTCGGTTCTCCGAATCCCGTTTACTTTCCGTTCTTGACAGGTGAAAGCCTGATATTTATTTACTTTCCTTATTCAGACAGGCGCAAGCCTGGCTTTACATTGTTTCCCATGTCAAGGCAAAAACCTGGCTTTATATTACTTTCACGACATGCGGGAGCCTGACATCTCTTTATTTCATGTATTTGGACAGACATCAGTCTAACCTTTTTCATGCCTAACCTATTTACAGTTAACCTTTGAACTGTTATTATTTACATTGAAGTTTGCCTTAGTTATTCTTTCTTGGATTCATCCTAAGAGTCATGGTATCTGGTTTGAGTCATTTCATACGCTTTAAAAGCGCGGATTGATCCATTTATAGAGGTTATGCTGCCCAAATTTTTGGGGCACTAACCCTATTTCTTTGATTGCTTCTGTTCAACAACCCCTTCCCCCTTTCCCCAAGTAGCGCACCGGTCCCCTGCCTTTCTCCCGGGATCGGGATGTTACAGGTGTTGATGTTTGATGCCTCTCCAGACCATCCCTCCAATTTTTTCTGCGACTTTTGTGAAGAAGAAATGCATCCCAAGAGGTGGATGTATCATTGTCATCAGTGCGATAATTCTTTAATTACCCATTCCTTGCATCCTACATGAGTTGTATAAATAAAAAGAAAAAAGCCTAAAAATCCCGGATATCACACGCTAATACCTCAAAGGACCAGGACCTCATTAAAATCCACATGGAAAATCCATTGGAAAAAATCATGTGGAAAAAAGAGTACCCTTCTATACAAAATGGAAATGTATCCAGAATATTAGTGCCACCATCATGCACTAAGTATTTGTGTTGTTGAATTGACGAGATATGTTCGACAAAGTGTGCCTGGGTATGTCCCACGAAGTTTTATTTTCCGTTGTGCAAGAAAAGAAGAACAGTTGGTAAACTGTTCCAGAGTATGTCCCAGACAGAACCAGGGACACTCTATTTATGGCAGTTTCCTTGTTGGAAAGATCTTGCGCCAAACTAGTTTGGAAGGTCAAGATAAATTCGTTTTACTGCCTTGTGGTATAGATCCGGTGCTGAATTAACCCTCCTACACTTGGGAAGTATCTACATATGTATGGAAGGCCACAAACCACTTACCATGTTGGCGGCAGATAGAGATCAACGCCTATATGAAGACCGAATTGAGGAGCAATCGGTGCCACTGTTATTTTGTTTAGATTCTAGTGTTAGAATCAGTTTGTGGTCGTTTTTGTAACTAGTAGTTGTTCCTTAAACAGTTCAACATGATAGACTAGTTTTGAGTGTTTTCGAGTGAAACACGTGAGGGGATTTTTATTCCGTTTTGTACGCAATCTCGGGAGAGATTGTAAGTTGAAGTCGTGGGTAGCTAGAGGGAGTCTAGTGTCACAGTTGTGAGGGGATCTTACAACTTTCGGCTAGCGAAAGAGTTCGAGGAGAAGAACGGGCGACATAAGACGGGAGGCTTGTATGTGTAAGATTCTTAATACCCTCTTCGAAGGAGTAACAGTCGAAACTTCAAGTTTGGGAGCAATCCCCCAAGAGTAGGTTGGTTGAACCGAACTGGGTTACCATCTCGTGTGTTTTTACTACTTTATTTGTTTATGTTCTTGCATCTGTTCCACACATATCATAGAACAGTTTTTAAGCAGTTAACTAAAAATCATATAAGCACGGATTACTGTTTTACAATTGGCACCAGAGCAGGTTGCCTGTATTCAGGGTTGATCTTGGGGTATTAATCCGTGTTCTTGTGTTTTTTTTTGCCAAGATGGACTCGATGAAAGAAGGAGCCTCGACGGTGCGACCTCCGCTCCTTGATGGCAATAACTATGCCTATTGGAAAGCTCGTATGACAGCTTTCATTCGCTCAATTGATGAGCATGCCTGAAAGATGGTGACGGAAGGGTGGAAGCCTCCTACCAAGAGAGATGAGGAAGGCGAAGCGGTGCTGAAGCCAGAAGAAGAGTATGACGATGCTGATTATCAGATCATGGGACTGAATGCTAAAGCCATGAACGCCATCTTCTCTATAGTGGACATGAACATGTTCAAACTCATCTCCACATGTGACAAGGCAAAGGATGCATGGGATATCCTTCAGACTACTTTCGAAGGAACGAGCAGTGTTTGTGTATCTCGTATGCAGCTCCTTACTACCAGATTTGAAAACCTTCGAATGGATGAAGGTGAAAAGCTGGCTGATTTCAACGCCAAGATTTGTGACATAGCTAATGAAAGCTTTGCACTTGGTGATACCATATATGAAGAGAAACTTATGCGGAAAGTTCTACAATCTCTTCCCAAGAGATTCGCATATAAAGTCACGGTGATCGAAGAGGCCAAGGACATGAGCAAGATGAAGTTACAGGAGCTGATGGAGTCCCTGAGGACTTTTGAGATGGGACTAACAGATGAAGAGACAGTTCAGAAGAAAAGCATAGCTTTTCAAACCGGCTCCAATTCTGATGTGCCGTGTAATGTCTCTGACAAACATGATCTGGCTGAGTCAATTGCCTTGCTGACAAAGAATTTCTCAAAATTTGTCAAACGTTATGAGAAGTCTTCACAGAACAATTCTGTCATGAACAGATTCTCCAAACCTCGGAGAACTAAAGATGAAGATCCTAGTGAAGAAAAACTCAAGGAGGTCAAGTGTAGAGAATGTGGTGGTCTTGGGCACTATCAAGCAGAATGTGCGAACACCCTAAAGAAGAAAAATAAATCCTACAGTTCCATTCTTAGTGAAAGTGAAGATCCAGATGATAGTGGGAGTGATGAAGAATGCGTGAGCAATCATATTGCTTTCATGACACATTCTCATAAAGAACCTGTGCATAATTCTGTCTCTGACAGATAGAATGACAATGTTTCGAAATGCAGTGACGATGAACAATTCACTGAAGAGACTGCCATTGAAGCATACAAAAAGCTTCATGAGAGCTGGACCATGGTGGTTAAAGTTAATGAAGGGCTGATGAAAGAGAATGGTGATCTTATTAAAGAGAGAGATAGTTTGTCCATGCGCCTCAATGAATTGCAGAATGATCTCCAACAATCCAGAAACAATTCTCACTCCCAGAATGGTGAACTTCTTCATCTAAAGAAGCTCGTCAAGATGATGAATTCAGGATCATCTCAGCTCGATGACATCATTTCTAAAGGAAAAAGTTTGCAGGACTATACAGGACTTGGATACACTGGTGGAAAGTTTTTTTGATCATTTCTGTCAAGGACAAACATTCGGAACGCATGATGAATCTGTTCCAGAACCTGAAGTTAAACCGGAGATTAAGCAGCCATAGCCACAAAAGTCTCAGCCTCAAAAGATTGGAGTTGTCTGCCACTACTGTGAAAAGCCTGGTCATATTCGACCATATTGTAGGTACTACATCAATGATCTCAGAAGAATGAGGAGGAAAGGTCGATCTCAGAATGACCTAAATTTCAGAAGACAAACTGTGCGGAACAGATCCTGGCACAATCACATGAACTATGTTGTTCACACAGCCCTCAATATTCATGCAAAGAGCAGCTGGTACTTTGACAGCGGATGCTCACGACACATGACTGGAGATGCCAGTATGCTGATGAATATCCAAAAAGATTATTCTTATCAATCTGTTACTTTTGGAGACGGTGTCAAGGGAAGAGTACTTGACCGTGGTCATCTAAATATTGAAGGGATGCCCAACTTGAAGGATGTTCTTCTTGTTGAAGGACTGAAAGTTAACTTAATTAGCATAAATTAACTCTGCGATCAAGGTCTCTTGGTTCATTTTACTAGAGACAAATGTCTTGTGAAGAACAAAGAATGTGTGCTGCTGATGGATGAAGACAGATCAAGGGACAATTGTTACCTTCTCAACATAAAAGGTAATTACTTTAGAACTCAACTTGATGAAGCAAATGTATGGCATGAAAAGCTTGGCCATATGAGTTACAGAAACATGCAACATCTCATAAAGACAGAAACTATGAATGGAGTCCCGAAGTTTGATATTGATCGTGGTAAAATTTGTGGACCGTGTCAAGTGGGGAAATAGATTCATACATCACATAAATCTGTTAAGAAAATTACCACCTCAAAAGCTTTGGAGCTGTTGCATATGGACTTGATGGAGCCTGTTCAAACTGAAAGTATTGGACGGAAGAAGTTTATTTTTGTGTGTGTGGATGACTTCACACGATTTACATGGGTTGAGTTCCTTAGAGATAAGGGAGAAACCTTTGAGACATTCAAGACTCTGTGTCTCAAGCTCGAAGTGGAGAAAGCAACAGCTGTGATGAGAATTCGAAGTGATCACGGTCGTGAATTTGAAAATGCTTATTTCAAATGTTTTTGTGAAGAAAGAGGTATTGTTCAGGAGTTTTCTGCACCAAAAACGCCTCAACAAAATGGTGTTGTTGAGAGGAAAAATCGGACTCTTCAAGAAATGAGCCGAGTCATGTTGAAGGAAAAATATGTCCCAGACAACTTATGGGTAGAAGCTGTAAACACAGCGTGTCATATTATCAATCGGGTGTATTTCAGACCCAAGACCAGAGTTATTCCCTATGAGCTGTGGAAATGGAAAAAACCAAATTTAAAGTACTTACATATCTTCGGCAGTATGTGCTACATGTTAAGAGACCGAGAGTAGCTTGGCAAGTTTGATGCCAAATGAGATGAATGCATTTTTCTCGGGTACCTGAGGAATAGTCGGGCCTATCGAGTGTTCAACAAGAGGACCAAGACGGTGATGGAGTCTATCAATACTGTGGTAGATGATCTGGAAGAATCTGTTGCCCAGATTGATGAGGAGATTGTTGATGCCACAACTCCTGTGCCAGCTTCTGTTCCAGACAGTTCGGAACACAATGATCAGGCTGAGTTGAGGAACGAGAAACTGGATAGCCTCAAACCTTCAAAAGGTGTGCAGAAGCATCATTCTGCAACAGACATCATTGGTGATGTGAGTGAAGGAGTCAGAACAAGAGGAGTTCGAAAGAACTACCGTGAGATGATAGCAAATGTCTGCTACACTTCTACAGCTGAGCCCAAGAATGTGAAAGAGGCCTTACAAGATGATCGATGGATTCATGCCATGCAAGAAGAGCTCTTACAGTTTGAAAAAAACAAAGTATGGGATTTGGTTCCATGCCCTAAAGGTGTAAATGTGATCGGCACGAAGTGGATCTTCAAGAATAAAATCGATGAAGAAGGGAACATAACCAGAAATAAGGCAAAACTTGTGGCTCAAGGCTATTCCCAAGTTAAAGGTGTGGATTTTGACGAGACATTCGCTCCAGTTACTCGTCTTGAATCTGTCAGGTTATTTCTCGCCATGGCTGCATGGATGAAGTTCAAATTGTACCAAATGGACGTAAAGAGTGCCTTCCTAAATGGGTACTTATCCAAAGATGTTTTTGTATGTCAACCTAAAGGCTTTGAAGACCCTCACCATCCTGATTATGTGTATAAATTGAAGAAGGCATTGAACGAACTCAAACAAGCCCCTCGCGCTTGGTATGAGAGGCTCACAAAGTTTCTGTTGGAGAAAGGTTATGTTCGTGGAAGATCTGATCGAACACTCTTTGTTAAAATAGAAAAATCTGAAGTAATCATTATTCAGATTTATGTCGACGATATTGTCTTTGGATCTGTATCAGACAAATTGGTGAAGGAGTTTGTCAAAGATATGACATCTGAGTTCGAGATGAGTCTGGTCGGTGAGATGACTTATTTTCTGGGACTTCAAGTAAAGCAAAAGGATGAAGGCATCTTTGTGTCTCAAACAAAGTATGCAAGGAATTTGATGACTAAATTTGGGATGGAAAGTTGCAGCCCGAAGAGAACCCCCATGGAACACACTTAAAGTTAACCAAAGATGAAGCTGGTGTGTCCATAGAGTAAACCTTGTACCGAAGCATGATCGGTAGCCTATTGTACCTCACGGCGAGTCGGCCTGATATCAGTTACAGCGTTGGAGTTTGTGCACGCTACCAATCTGATCCCAAAGAAAGTCACTTGAAATCTGTTAAGAACATAATCAAGTACGAAAAAGGTACAACTGAGTTAGGACTTTGGTTTTCTTATGATACAAACCCTAGTTTGGTGGGGTTTTGTGATGCAGATTGGGCTGGATGCACTGAAGATCGGGAGAGTACCTCAGGTGGATGTTTCTTCCTTGGAAATAATATGGTCTCCTTGTTTAGCAAGAAGCAGAATTCGATATGACTTTCTACCGCTGAGACAGAATATATAGCTGCTGGGAGTTGCTATACTCAACTCTTGTAGATGAGGCAAATGTTGCTTGACTATGGTGTCCCACAATCTATCCTTACCATATACTGTGATAATATGAGTGCAATAAACATTTCGAAGAATCCTATTCAGCACTCTCGAACTAAGCACATAGACATTCGTCACCACTTCATCCGGGAGCTTGTAGAAGACGGATCTCTTGTGATTGATTATATTGCAACAGAGGCACAACTTGCTGATATCTTCACTAAGGCACTTGATAGTGCAAGGTTTGAAACACTTAGATCCTCCTTGGGTCTTTGTGTTCTCTAATCTTCTCCTCTGCGAGAAGACTCTCTATACAGTCTTGGTCAGTGATGTATGTATAGAGAGTATAAAATGACCATGGTTAATATGGTCTGAGAAATGTTGTGCCAATATCTGTCTTGGACAGTTTTTGTTATGGAGGAACATTTACTTTTTAACGGCTAGTAATGCCTTATTTTTCGCAACACGATCGATTCCACTTCTTCACACCAAGTTGCAGGGTGATGTGTGTGGAATAAGTGATTAAAGGAAATTTCCTTTTAGAATTTCCTAATTAAGGTCTTAACCTTATTTTTCAAAAGAGACAGAATCTTTGCAAAAGTTCCAAGCCGTTCTCTCTCTGTGGTGTTTGCTTGAATTTTGTTGTTCGAACTCAAATGGCGGACAAAGCTACTTCTTCTAAGCTCTCTCAAGCCAAGAAACCTAGAATTTCTACTGAAGAGTTGCGACGACAGCTTGCGGAGCTTTCTCAACCAATTGTGTTCGCGCCTTCAATTACGTCTGTCCCTGCTGTTGTGGAGCCTTTTTTCACTTCCCCCGAAGCTCCTACTTCTGTGCCAACTTCTGTGGCACCTTCTGTTGTGTCGCTACCTAGATCTGTGTCTGAGACAGATCTCACTGTTCAACCCTCTCCTAGGGTTTCTGAAGTGCCATTCTCTCCGTCCATGGTGTCTGCGGAAATCTTGGATGCGTCAATTGCGGTTGTGATAGAGAATGTTGGAGGTAATGAAGTCTCCTTGGCTTCTGTTGAAGATGTTGCCATCGCCCCTGCTGTTGGCGAAGATCCTACCCCTATTGAGGAATTTGCTGCATCTCTTGATGCGCTAAAATTTGTTCAAGCTCCGTCTATTTCTGCTGCTGTTCCTATGGTGAGTGACATGCCCATTGTCACTGTTCAAGTTCTACTTGGTGATGTGTCTCCTTCTGCTGCTGATAAGACCCTTGATCAAGGTCAAGGTGATGAAGATGTTGATATCTCCTTTCTAGATGAAGATTCTCCTGTTCTTGAGGATGTTTCTGTCCCACCTCAACCATCTCAGAAAGCTTTCTCTTCCAAAACTCGCGGGTCCAAACGCAAGTTGGAATTGAGAGATGATCCAATCACCCCTCCGGTGTCTGATGATGAAGATGACACACCTATTACCCAGTTGAAATCGAAGGTGTTAGCAAAAGTTGCTGCAAAGAAGGTTCCTCCTTCCAAATCGAAGAAAGTTGCTGCCAAGAAGGGGTCTACATTAAAAACCCCCAAATCGGTGAAGCCCTCTGGAAAAAAGGCTTTGGCTAAGAAGCCTGATGTTGTTCCTGCTCACTGCATTACGCGGAGTGTGTTTGAGCAGAGGATGGGGTTGTTGTCGGGACGTCGTCACCCGCTGATGAAGCAAGCCAGAACTCCTTCCCCCTCTGACGAAGAAGCAGAAGATGTCCCTTAGTCTGTCCTGGACAGATCCGATTCCGATTCGGAGGCCTTTGATTCTAGTAAGTCCCTCTCTGCTTTTCATCAATCGCAATTCAAGATTGTTGCTAGTCGCTCGTTAGTTTCCGAGCATTGCTTGATTAAGTCCGATATAGAGGGAACGGGTGTTGATATCCTATTGCATGATCTTCGTTTGGAAAAGTCTGCTTACTCTGCACTTCCATTCATTACTGCCGTTGTTCATGAATTTTATGCCAACTTGTTTAAGCGCCTGCGTGATGCCTCGTATGAGCATGCCTTCTCTGTTTTTGTGCGTGGTAATTGGATTGCTTTCTCACCTGCTGTGATTAATGAGTTTTTGGGACGTGAGAATCTTGTTGCTCCTGCTCCTGTTTTGGATCTGAATGAGGTTGTGATGGAATTGACTGGAGGAAGTCGGGTTATTTGGCCCTCGGGGTGTGTGTTGTTGGCATCTGATCTGAGTGTGAAGTACTCGATACTTCACAAGGTCGCTGTTAGAAATTGGTTGCCCAGTACTCATGATTCGACTGTGGGCAAACCTATGGCCTTGTTGCTCTACTCTGTGGGCACTCGACGGGGGATCAACTTTGGATTGATCATTTTTGAGAATGTTTTTACTCATGCCGAATCTGCTCGTGCCTAGCAACCGGTTGACTATCCTGGCCTCATCTTTAGCATCATCATGGCTCAGCATGATGTGGTTTCTGCCAATGACTTGTATGCTCCCGTTTCCCATCCGCTGACGATAAGCCACAAGCTTTTTTCTTCCCAGCATGCTCTAGATGTCCCTGCCCGAGATGCTGCTGAACACTCTGCATCTGTGCCATCATCTGTCCCAGACAGATCTGCAGCTTCTTTTTCTGTCACATCTGTTTTCTTTGACAGACACATAAAGTCCTTGGAACGCGAAGTGGTGTTCCTGAGCAAGTCAATTCGGACTTTCAAAACCCGAAAACAAGAGCTGGAGGCCTTGCTGCCTGATCTCTACGCCAGGGCTTTTGGTCTTGCATCGCCGCTTGATGTGCCGAGTGCTTCTGCTGTCCCTACTGCTGGCAAGCCGGCTGATATAGATGCCGATGATGCTGCTGCCTCTCCTGTCTGACGCGTGGTGTTTGCCGTTTTTGGCAACAATTAAGGGGGAGAAGAAAATTGATGGTGAAGGAGAAGGCCGATGCTGGTGAAGGCCTATGTTTGCTGCTGTGTTGAGCGTGTGCTCATTTTTTTATGTTTGCTGCTGAACAAACAATTTATTGGGGATGCTGTTTTACCCCACTTTTTGTTGGTCTGTACTTTTTTTGATCAACTGACAATGCAGTTCTAAACTGTGACTCAATACTCTGATCGGGTTGAAGACACTCCCAGTTCAGATTCAGGGGAGTGTGCTTGTAACTGTCTCTGACAGTTTTTTATATCACTTTTTTGATATATTGTTGATCTGCGAAGGTTATTCAAGTGTTGTGCAGATCGTGATGATAATTGTCGACCATAAACGCTAAAGGGGGAGATTGTTAGTGCCACCATCATGCACTAAGTATTTGTGTTGTTGAATTGGTGAGATATGTTCGACAAAGTGTGCCTTGGTATGTCCCACGAAGTTTTGTTTTCTGCTGTGCAAGAAAAGAAGAACAGTTGGTAAACTGTTCCAGAGTATGTCCCAGACAGAACCAGGGACACTCTATTTATGGCAGTTTCCTTGTTGGAAAGATCTTGTGCCAAACCAGTTTGGAAGGTCAAGATAGATTCGTTTTACTGCCTTGTAGTGTAGATCTGGTGTTGAATTAACCCTCCTACACTTGGGAAGTATCTACACATGTATGGAAGGCCACAAACCACTTACCATGTTGGCGGCAAATAGAGATCAACGCCTATATGAAGACCGAATTGAGGAGCAATCGGTGCCACTGTTATTTTATTTAGATTCTAGTGTTAGAATCAGTTTGTGGTCATTTTTGTAACTAGTAGTTGTTCCTTAAACAGTTCAACGTGATAGACTAGTTTTGAGTGTTTTCGAGTGAAACACGTGAGGGAATTTTTATTCCGTTTTGTACGCAATCTCGGGAGAGATTGTAAGTTGAAGTCGTGGGTAGCTAGAGGGAGTCTAGTGTCACGGTTGTGAGGGGATCTTACAACTTTCGGCTAGCGAAAGAGTTCGAGGAGAAGAACGGGCGACATAAGGCGGGAGGCTTGTATGTGTAAGATCCTTAATACCCTCTTCGAAGGAGTAACAGTCGAAACTTCAAGTTTGGGAGCAATCCTCCCAGAGTAGGTTGGTTGAACCGAACTGGGTTACCATCTCGTGTGTTTTTACCGCTTTATTTGTTTATGTTCTTGCATTTGTTCCACACATATCATAGAACAGTTTTTAAGCAGTTAACTAAAAATCATATAAGCACGGATTACTGTTTTACACAGAAGTACACAAATCTTCTTTAGACAGAATTAGCCTCCAACCAAATAATTTTTCAGAGACAGACTCTACGCACACTCCAAAGCAAAAACAACGGCCAATAACTCAGCAAGAAAAGCAAAGTCCACCCCTTCATCTGAATTGGAAATTTGAGTTGGATGATATTCACCCTCATGCACCCTCTCACATTCAAATTATCCATTCTCAAGGAACGGTGTGACATTTGAAGGAACTATGTGTATGCCCAATTCGGATTGAAATGTGCAGTAACTATCTTGTGTGTTTATGTTGCGGACTTGAAGACTTACTTAATGAGTTGTAATTTCCATTTTTTACTCATATATATACAATATTCATGTTATCATGTACATTCCCATCTTCATCTCTATTATACTTTGTCAACCACAAATTGAGAATCGTAGTGCTATTTAATTTATAAAGTCATCATGCATATCTATCACTCTTGTATGTAATAGTAATAAAAAAAAAAAACAACTTCCAATTGGCTAATTACACTATGATATATCATTATATATATATATACTAGATTTCCGCCCGTGCATTGCATATGTTCATTCACGATCTCAAACTCAATTATTATATATTTAATGTGTCACATTTTTTGTATTTCATATAATTAATATTTTACTTGATAAGCTCAAATAATTAATAAATTACTACGTTCAAAATATTATATTATAAATTGCAAAACATGATTTGTATGTATACAATGTTTGTAGTAACATTTACTACATTATCATCATTTTTACAAATAAAAACTTTCAAACCAACACGACTTGTGACTCATGAAACAACTATATATACAGTTGACCGTGGCTAAAAATTTATGAAAAATATATGTGAACAAAGATTATAACAATAACTTATGCTTCATTTTAAAGGTTTTAGGGTTGTATATTTTTATAGATTTGTTAGATTTTACTCTTAAGAAATTGATAATTGTGTTGTATGTAAAATAAATGTAATCATAATAATGTTAATAAATATATATTGAAACATAAAAATTCCAGTTGAAAGAAACTATAATAATGTAGCCTACATGTCTTCATTTCTCATTTTATTAATTTGCATTAAAATATGTTTAATTACACTTTAATACTCAACGTTGAGCGCTGTATCTGCACAAATAAGCGGTTATAACGATAAAATACTTTCACAGCCTCACAAATGTAAAAATGGATGGTTGAATATTGTGAACAATAACAACAACATCCAATATTTGTACATATGGAATAAGCTAAAGACCGAATTTGAAAGATTTTTAGCAATATAAGTCAACATTTGCGAGATTGAAAAATTATTATATTTCCTTCAGTGTTCATTTATGCAAACATTAAGTGTTAATATGTATATTTTTAAAATTTTGGGATAAAAGTGTATAAACGTCCATCATTTGGGTACTAAAGTGTAACGAACCCTAAAGACTATACTTTCTAAAATATAATATAATAGACTTATAAACTTATAAATATTAATCTTTGTTTGATTTAGTTATTCATTTAATTAGAATGTTAAATTGTTAACTATTTCATGTTTAATATAATTAAAAAATATTATAAATGGTATATCTACATATAATAAAGCATGCTACCGAATATGATGGTGTACCAGATAATCCACTTGATTTTTATTTAATATATGTCGGTAATTATTTGACATAATAAAATCTATTAAACGTTACCAATCACTTCTTAATAGGCAAAAGTTCATATATTTATTCATTCGTACAAATATATTTTGAAAGTCATGTATATATAGAAATATGTTATTTAATATAGCACAAATTAGTTATATAATAAAAAAATATGCGTGTTTGAGAGAGAAAAGATGGTGAGACATTAAAAACAATAAAAAAATTACCGTAAATGATTTGATGTTTTTAGAAGAGAATTTTTTTTGGAGTGAACTCCATTTTATAGTATATATATATATGTATATATACCCAATTAATATAGTTATTCTAAATGTTTTAATACACCGTATACAAAGACCTATTAGATAAATTATAAGTTTTGTAAATTAAAAAATGCGTGATTCTAAACCTAGCCCTCGTTTTATTCTCCATAGCCTCGATATTTTAATTAAAATTAAAATATGCTAATTTGAAATTTTTATTTTGCTCTTGTAGCTGGCCTTCTGCTTCACCTAGCCTCTTATTTATATTTGGATTTCCATAATCTCAGTCACAAAGATATATAGATGTTTTTCACCTAGGCCCATAATTAATTTCAGAATTGTTAAGGAATTAGATGATGCTAGCTAGCTCTTTAATTTCGGATAAAATCCTCTAGTCCGCTTTCGGTGTCCCATTTTATGTCCCACATCAAAACTACGTAATTTTGATAATTTTCTAATATATTAAAATTTTTACACAGGTTATCTCAAGCCAGCCGATGACAAATCTTTATTTGGTAATTGTGGCCCTCTCCAAATCAGAATCAATCTTCATTTGGTAATTACGACTCTCTCAAACTCATGCACACAATTTTCTTCTCTCTTTTTTCCTTCCACGATTTTTTTCTCTCTCTCTTCTCTCCATCAACGACTCCCGACAACAACATCATCTTCCCCTGTCGACGTCAGAAATCCTCCAACAACAGTAGCGTTTTCTCCATTGGTGGCTTAATCAAAAATCCTCCCACAACAGCTAGCGGCGCCTCTGTTTTGATTCTTCTGCCAATTATTGCTTTTCTCCCCATATAATAATTTGGTTAGTTGATTATTTTAACCTATGTGTTTCGCATTTGTATGAACTTATATATTTTTCCATTAACTTGTAATATTATATCGCCGTCAATGGTGTCTAATATTTTTGAGTACACGTCTCAAATGTGTATATCCATGCTATTTTATATTATTGTACTTTTGCAAAATTCTCTAAATCGTGTTTAATTCTTATAAGTTTTAAGGCCCTATATCTTGTTTAATTGTTAGAAGTTTTAAGATGGCCTCAAACTGTAGTTCATTTTTTTTTCTGCATTCTTTAGGATAGAAGCAATCATTGTCATGGCTAGTGGACGTTCATCTTATCGACAACTGAATTTTGAAAATGGTAATGAAGAATTCCATAAGAATGATCATGATATGGTTATTAACTTCAATAAAAATCAAATCGTCACTTTGAACAATATGGAAGATTGTGAGTTTAAATTTGGTATTGAAGAATTCGATAAAGTTGCTCCTGATATGACTAGTAGCTTTAATGACAATAAGGGATTCAACTTTAAAACTTTGACTAATATATGATGAAGATTGTCCAAAGATTGGTTTAGAGTTTGACACAGAAAAAGATGCTTATCAATTTTATTTAACATATGCTAAACGAGTTGGTTTTAGTATAAGGAGGAGCAAAAGCCATAATGTTAAATTTGGCAAATTAGTTGGTCGGATCTTTTGTTATAGTGCTTAAGGGAAAAGGAGACCTGGCAAACGTGATGCTTATGTACAAAGAGCCCATCCACAAACAAGATTCCGTTGTGATGCTAAAATTAAAGTTAGTGCTCGACAACAGAATAATGGAAAATTTTGTGTAGTTCAATATGTTGAAGAACACAATCACTATCTTTCAACTCCGAGCAAAACACATCTCATAGAAGTCACAGGAAGATAGCTTCATTTGTTGCCTTACATATACAAATGGCAAATGATGTTGGTATTCCACCAAAATCCTCTCATGCTCTTATGGCAAGACAAGTAGGGTGGGAGAGAACTTGGGTTTTATTCCTCAAGACTATATAAATTATTTGCGATCGAAAAGAACAAAAGATGTGAAATATGGGGATACTGGAGGAGTATTGGAGTATTTGCATAAAATGCAACTTAATGATTCATATTTTTTATGCTATTCAAGTAGATTAAGATGATTTGATAACTAATATTTTTTGGTCTGATGCGAAGATGAGAACAGATTACTCTCATTTGGCGATGTTGTCATCTTTGATACAACTTACAGAAAGAACAATAAAGGTCGTCCAATTGCATTATTTGTAGGTTTGAATCATCACAAACAGGCCGTGATTTTTGGCGCTACATTGTTATATGATGAAACCTCTTTAACATTTGAGTGGTTGTTTGATACATTCACTGTAGCTATGCGGAAAAAAATCAACAACTATTCTTACGGATCAAGATGTAGCAATGGCTAAGGCTTTAGCTTCAACATGGCCTGAGACTCATCACCGTTTGTGTATCTAGCACATTTTTTTTTGTATCTGGCACATTTATCAAAATGCTACTATCCATTTAAGTGGTATTTTTTCTCAGTTCAAAGATTTTGCTAAAGATTTTGGGGGCATGCATATATGATTTTGAAGAAGAGGAAGAGTTTATTGATGCATGGAACAAGATGTTGAGCAAGTATGCACTTGAAGATAATGTTTGGTTGAGGCGTTTGTTTGGTTTAAAGGAAAAATGGGCTTTGGTTTATGGATGACAAATATTTTGTGCATATATGACTATAACTCAACGAAGTGAGAGCATGAATAGTAGTCTAAAGAAATATGTGAGTTATCAAAACAAGTTTTTAGAATTTTTTAATCACTTCCAGAGACTCATTGAAGATCATTGATATGATGAGATAAGAGCTAATTTTAAATCAAATATAACCATTCCATCTTTAACCTATCTAGTTGAAATTTTAAAGCATGCAACTAGTGTTTATATACCTGAGGTATACAAATGATTTCTGCTGGAGTGGTATAAGTCACATAATTCTAGTTTAGAATGTTTAGATGATGGGGAAGTGATTGCAAAGTATAAGATTACTCTGTACAGAGAGAGTCATCACCATACAGTTACATTTGATTCGACAAGTGGAAAATCTTATTGCAGTTGTAAGAAATTTGATTTCAGAGGGATTTTATGTTCTCATATTTTGAAAGTATTTACATTGAAAAACATCATGAAGATCCCAAGTGAAAGCATTTTGAAAAGGTGGACGCGTCAAGCAAAAGTTGGATTATTTGAAGTAACTGAATCAAATTCCATAAGTCACTTGGATTCAAAAATGCTTCAAAATATGAGATATAAGGAATTGTGTGGATTATAAGTTCAATTGGCTACAAAAGCTGCGGAGAGTGAAGATACTTACAAAATGTTGAAAACTGGTTTTTTGAAGATATCTGAGATGGTGGACGAGAGGTTACAAAGTGGGAAATCAAAGGTTCAACAATAAGAAGTTGGACTACCATATTTAGGGATGTCAATTTAGCCCGAAACCGATGGGCTGACCCGAAAAAACCGAAAAAAAAGATGGGTTAGGGCCACGAATTTCTGGCCCGAAAAAATTTTTAACCGATTCGGCCCGAAACCGAAACGGGTTGGCCTGATTGACATCTCTACCTATATTTCTTTAGACTAACTAGTTATTATAATTTATCATGTTTTAATTTATTTAATTTATAATATTATAATATTAATATTTCTTTTAATAAATGATAAATATTTTGAAGATGGCATCAAACATGAAGTTGAAAGGGCTTCAAATATTGTTAAAGTAAAAGAATATTGTACTTCAAATTAGATGGAAGATTAAGCTATAAATAGATTTGTGGTGTAGTTTGAAATGATTATTTTTGGAAGAATAAATTATGATTGAACATTATTATCATTTTCATGTCATTTATTTTTTGTTTTCTTTCATTTGATACAGTTTGATCTTAATTAAATTTTGTATTTGTCATGTTCTTTTCATTTTATCTTATTTTTCACATATTAATTTATTTCAAGAATAAGAGATAATAATTATTTAGGAGAATTATCAAGATATAATTTATACACGTGGAAAAAAAATCATAAACATGTTGGCCTGACGGGCTAGCCTGAAAACCGAAGGGTTAGGGTTAGGGTCGAAGATTTTGAGCCAGAAGAAAATTTTAACCGAGTAGGCCCGAACCGAATAGGACCGAAACCGAAATGGGTTAGCCCGAAACCGAACGGGTTAGCCCGATTGACATCCTTAACCATATTAAGAGTTTGACCATATTGATAAGTTACAAACTCATGATAACAACACTCATGGAGCCAAAGGAATAAAAGCAAAAAGAAAACAACATAGAGGAAAAGAGTAAGAAGTGGCCTAAAAAAAGTTTGAGAAGAAAAAGACCTGAGAAGAAAAACTCTGAGCCTTCACCAATAGCCACAAATTCGGCTCCATTTTTGTCATCAAATACTGAGGTTATGCATATTCGTATTATTTTAGTTCATTAAATTTTATTTGTATTTAAAATAAATTATTCTACATGGTTTTTTGGTGGAATATGAATATAAATAAAATGATATTACTTCCAATATGTGTAAGCTCATTGAAATTAGTTTTTATTTTGATATATTGAACTAAAATAGTTCTTTGTTATAACTATTTTTTTAGTTGGGCATAATTAGGTTTTATTAATGTATTTGTGGTGACAATTTGTCCATAGTTGAAACTCATTCTTCATATCTTTTATCAGAACAACTAACCCAGGTACAATGTCGAACATATATATATATACACTAAGGTTTTATTTCTTGATTTATTAGTTTATTTATTAATGACGGGTAGCTTTTGCAAGTTCAAGTCAACAAAATTTTGTAGGATCGCCATTTTCAATGGGCATGACTAATTTATTATTGGCAATGTAAGTTCTATATCACCATTAATATAATTATTATTTTTATATAAATTATAAGTTAGTAATTATGTTTTTATTTTTATCTAGGCTCAACAACCACCTAATTTAGGCTACATGATGAAAAATAACTGTTAGCAAAGCAATGACTATCACTATGGAACATGAAGTTCTGTTGCAACCATCCAATTTTAGGCTACATGATGTTATGCTGCAACCTCCAATGACAACTCTGATTGTCCATTCACATTTTATTATATTTTCATTATCTTGGTCAATAAGATCTTTATTGGTCAAATATAATGAGTATTTAGTTATTGAAGTACCAATACGTTAGGATAATTTTGGAAGAACTACAATATATATATATATATATATATATATATATATATATATATGGGTGGGTTAAAATGAGAACCAACCCCTAGTGTAAGAACTAGGAACAAATAATAACCACTGATCCAGCAATTTTAATGGTCAAGATTAGATGGATATCTAGGGACCTAAATGCAATATTTTTTGTAGATTATTTTTAATTTAGATTTGATAGGGTTAAAATAGTAAAAAAATAGATCCCCATAATTATACGTCCCTAATATCTAGGAATATCAGTTTATCAACATGGAAACTCTTGCACATCAACCAAAAAACACGCCACAATCAAATCATTCAATTTATTTCTCTTCACAAAGCAAAAAAAAACAAAAGATTCGAGCAAATATTTTCGAGAGAAATGCAAGGCAGACAAACCGCCAAGACAACCCGCCGCAACCTGTCTCACCGGCGACATCGTCTCTCTATCTTCACGGGAGTATCTGTCCGACGGTGTCGTCTTTCTGTCTTCACGCGAGTGTCGTGAATCGATTTCAACATACATTTCAATGGCTGGCGGGAGTAAAAGAACTCGTGCGAAAGGTATGTGATTTGATATTTTGCTATATGGGTTTATGATTTTGACATATATCAAACTTCCATTTAATTTCAAGTTGATGTTTGATGAAAAATGAAACTAGGGTTCCATGTGTTTTGGAAATTGAGTTTTTGGGGAAAAAATTAAACTGTATGAACGTGGCTAGATCTATGTTCGAAATTTTCCGCCTATGAATTTATATTTGTGATTGTTTAAAAAATCACTCAGTTTAGTAATAATTTGTGTGTATGTTGCAAATTTCTATATGAATGTTAGCAAATTTTTCAGCAACATATTAATGTGATATGTGAAGCAAATATGTATGTAATTTTTTGCAAATTTATGATTAGTAATTAGAAAATATTATGGGTATTGAGTTTTCTTGTTGAGTAATGAACCTAGGGTTCTATGGAATTTGGGAATCATGTTTTTTTGCAACCAATAAATTAAACTGTAATAACACGAATTTGTGTGTATTCAGCAAATTTCTATATGAATGTTAGCAGATTTTCCAACAACATATTAATGTGATATGCGAAGCAAATATGTATGTAAGTTTTTGCAAATATATGTTTAGTAATTAGAAAATATTGTGGGTATTGAGTTTTCTTGTTGAGTAACGAACCTAGGGTTCCATGGATTTTAGGAATTGTGTTTTTTTGCAACGAACAAATTAAATTGTAATAATGCGAATTTGTGTGTATTTAGCAAATTTCTGTATGAATGTTAGCAAATTTTCCAGTCACATTCTAATGTGATATGCGAAGAAAATATGTATGAATTTTTTTGCAAATATATGTTTAGTAATTAGCAAATATTGTGGGTATTGAGTTTGTGAAAGAATTAAACTGTTAGAAGCCATCTAATATTGTATGCGGGTTGACAATTTTTCCAGCAACATATATGTGTGATTGTTTAGCAAATATGTATGTAATTGTTAGCCCTCTCTGTGTGGATCTACTGTTTCTCTCTGGGGTTGAGTTCTTGGGAGCTAGGGTTTGTTCTTGACTTGAGGGGGCTTTGTGAGTCTGGGCAGTGGTCTCTTTGTGAAGATCTCTGATCTGTGGTTACTATTTATTCCTCACTGAGCTTGGGTCCCGTTCTAATAGGTAGGAATTACTGAGCCATTCGTTTCATCATCCTCATGGCTGAATCAACCGGTAAATACAGGAGAAAGACGCTCGGAGGTTGCGGAGCTGATACCCAACAGAGGAGATTCGAACTCGTGACCTGTGGTCTCCAAGCAATCTCACTCCACCACTAGGCCATCCCCACCGGGACGTTCTAGCATTTTACTTTAGACTAATGATTTTTGTCATTGTGAGGGATCTTTTTTACACGAAGTTTTTTTTAAAAAATAAACAGTATATTATTGGCCCTAGATTTAATTTACATAAATTAAGTTAAATAATTTTTGCACTGTATATCACTCATAATTAATGCCGGTGACAAAATTGGTCTTTCAAATCTATACTATATATCAAAACAGAAAAAATCTAATTTTACCTCCAAATTGATGGCAATTTTGTAAATCAGATTATGTTTTGTGGTTATTTTCTTAAATAAAAATATGATGCGTGTGATATTAATTTTAATATTTTATTTTATTTTTTTTATCTTTTTTAATAATTGACCCAGTCCAAATAAAACTGTTTGCCCACAACCCACGACTCAAGCAGTTATTATTTTAAAACATAAATCACCCAAGTTTTTCTCACAAAACCGTGAGACCCAAAACTTTTTCACTCTCGATTTTCCATATATTCAAAGCAAAACCTAGGCAAGAAAAAGAGATTGAGGAGAACAGTCCGTCTTCCAGCAACATGTCTTTATCTAGAAATTAAGTAGAAATGATGATTGGATCTTCTTTTCGCAGTGGCAGCTACTACCGCGTTTCACCTTTTTAGGGGCAACTATGACTTGGTGGGATCGAGGATGGAATCGAATAGCGAATGCACTTGCGGTTAAGACAGGCTTGGAGAAGAGGAGTAACGGATTTCCGGAGAGAAAAGAAGTAGTGGCAGTTTTCTGGATGAGAGAACGGAGATAGATTTTGGGCGAGAGTAAAATGAAGATTAGAACAATTTATCTTAGTTGCTTAGAATGTTGTTGGTTTGTGTGTGCAGAGTAAAAAGAGTTCATCATCCCTGAAGAAGATTCACGACCAGCAGAGAATTGTTATCGGGTTGTGTGTGCAGGGTAAGAGGAGTTTATCAGATCTAAAATTTTAAGCACATATCATTTTTTTTCTTGAATTTATTTCAAGTTTATTGTGAAAATTTACCGTTTCATTGGATGAGAATTTCTGGAAAATTTGTCAGATTCTCATCCGTCATCCTAGAGAGAAAAAGAATGTTACAACTTGAACAAATTTCAGTTTCTTGCTCTTCCAGTTTTGATTCCTACTGCGCATTTCTTGGATTACATGTAACTTTTCACCTATGATTCAAGAGATTTACGCCAATTTTATTTCCTCAAGTATCTTAATTATATTTTTCCAACTGCATATATTCGATCGTTATTAAAGTTTATACTTTAAAACAATTTTGAGTGGTTTATGGTAGAAGTGATCATCAAAAGCCTATTCGATTACATATTTTTCCAAGTCTTTGATTGTTGTCTTACTTGAATAATTTGTGTTGTATAGGTAATGCAAAGTAGTGTGTTTGAGGACAGAAAAATTGTTCACACACATCAGAGAGAGATGGATCTTTAATTTTAATGCAATTTATTAATTTGCTATTTTTTGTATTTTTCAGAATTTTAGAATCACGTGTGCAAGTATTTTTCTATTTAGTAATCTTTCATTGAGATGCGGCCTTCAATCACAACAGATAGAAAATATCAAAATGCTTTGATACAATACACCATTTTGTATTTATTTCATTCATGTAAAATAATGGGATGAGGTTATTGTGTTTCAATGTCCTTGGTTGTCTATTGGCTTGAAACATTTCTTTTATCTATTTTTTTTTGGATTTTTTGCTTAGGTTTTGATGATATAGGAAATTTACTGATTTTTGGTTGAGTGCAGACTGCTCTGTTTTTAATATGTATCTTTGGAATTGATGTTGCTCTATTTTTGTTTCTTATTGCTATTAGGTTTTTCACTAATTGATGTAAGCTTGAATCACTATTGATCTGGTAAAGAGTATCTATACAGTTAGTATTGAACATCATATAATTTATGCAAAATATTGCATGTTGTACTATCCTGAGATATTGTTTTTAATACTTATCACAGTCAGTACCCAATAATATTTTGTATCTTTGTGTCTGAAAAGTATCTTCAAGCTTACATGGTTGTAATTTCTTATATTATTGGTTAAATGACTACTTTGAGTTGCTTGAATATATGAAGGAAAATGGTTTGTTATATATGGATAAGGTGAGTTTGCATTTTGCTAATTTCCTCAATAATTATGTGCCTGTGTTGGGAAAAACTATCACAAAGTAGCCCAACTAATGGTTTTGATGAAATGTCAAAACATATGGAAAAGTTATATGAAAAATTGCAGGTTATTCAGGCTGGAAGTCGGGAGTAATAACCAAGTAAGACTTCAAATCTCAGGTCAGCTTAAGCGAAAAGTCAATCGCCTTGAAGCATGGTCAACCAGACCAGTCAAAAGTCTACTTTTCAAAGCTTAGGAAAAGCTGTACCGGGAAGAGAATATTGTAGACTGAACAGCTAAAGGAGGAAGAAACTACTAGAGACTGGAAAACATCCACAAATGAGTAAGCCATCAGTCTAGCTGAAAGCCAAGTAAGACTGATGAGAAAAGAGCCAGCTTGAAAGCTCAAGACCAAACTAAACTGATCAAAGATCAGTCAGTTGGGAGAAAAAGGCTCAAATGAAAGCCGACTGGAATCCAGAACTGAAAGCTAAGCCGTCAAAGATCCAAAGCTGACAATTAAGGTAGCTGAACTGGATCATTCCAGGACTGAAGCTTGAGGCAGCTGAAGAACTGCCAACTGAACCATCTCAGAGCTGAAAGCCGAGACAGTTGAGACCCCATCAGCTGAAGTCCAAAACTAATAGCCGAAGTAACTGCTCTCTGACAAGCAGTCATTGAAGATCCTGACAGTAAATCATGGGAAGATCCTGACGATCTTGGAGCAGAAGTCATTAAATTCAACGGCTAGTACATTCAAGCTTCAAACGGCTACAAGCATTAAACTACCACTGGTGGAATCAACTGAACCACCAATCTCAACGGTCACTGAGATCACTCATCTATATAAGAGGGTAAATCTAATTCTGACAACAAAACTTTCGCCAAACTAACTTTTGCTATATTTTGCAGAATGAGCTCTTCTTTCTCCCTCCCCATAGCTCAAAGCTTAAATCTCTTAAGTGCGAAAAGTTCTAACTGAGAAGGAGTGCTTCAAGTTCCAAGAAAGCAGCTAGCTGATGAAGAATTCCAACCAGAGCAAAGCTTCTCAGTTCAAGCTCTTTAAAGATCAACCACTCAAATCAGTCCAATGAGCAGTCCAGGTTGATAACAGATTCAAGACTACCTTCTTGAAGATCGAGAGAGATCTAAAATCTTGTAAAGATGGGCAATAGCACCTAAAGTCTCAGCGAGCAGTTGGGACCGGTAAGTATAAGTTGTCAACCAGAAACCAGCTGAGGAGGAGTGTACTAACGGGTCCGTTCTTTCAGGACAACAACAGTTAGAAAGGAGGCCACGTTCAGTTTGAAGGGTGCCATTTTTAGGTCCAACAGAATTCTTTACTATGTAACTGTAATAAAGAAACTTTACACTTACATAGTGGATTGCCCTTCTGCGGAAGGAAGAAAGGACGTAGAAGCAGGAAGCTTCGAACCTCTATAAGTCTTGTGTGTGCTGTACTTTATGCTCTAAGCTTTTGCATGTTCTTAAACTGCACACTATAGCACACAAGCTGCACTGACAAGCGAAGCCCTCAAGCTATCAGTTTCAACTGAATAGCTCACAAGCTAAGCTATCATCAAGCTCCCTATCTCAATTGATCAGTGCAGAGATAAGTTTTCTAAAGCGAGTTAAGAGCCCTGTATATTCTGCACAAAAGCATAAGTTTTTGAGTTAGTTTATTCGCCCCCTCTCTAAAGTGACATATACTCGCACCGGGACCAATAGCCTGTAAAATGTTATTTGATTGCTAAATGTCATGGCTTCAGATTTACCACGTGAGGTTTTTTGAAGTCTGCTTTAGTCTTTATGAGATTGGATACCATTTAGCCATGAACTGTGGTGATGGCTTATTTCGTTGAGAAGCCATATTCTAGAGTTGTTGAATTGTGAATATTAGTTGATGGTCCTTGCTGTTCTGTGAATTGTTTTCTGCTTTATTATTTTTTTTATTATCTCGAGATATATTTGCTTATTTTTACAATAAGTATCTAATGTTTCTAATTTCTATGATTCAAGGTGCTTTATGTACTTATGCCTGTTTTTTCACTCCATTCTTTGATAGATTATCATGATATGTTCATTTAATTATCAGCGAACTTTTGTGATGCCATACATGAATAATTAGAACATACTATGTCCTGTTATTTGGTTATTTAAGTATCAGTGAACTTTTGTGGCATCATACCTTGAAGATGATGCAAAACATTGCAGATGTATGCTACCACATTAACCAGAAGATAATGAGAAAAATTACATGTTGGTATTTGCTTTTATTGCCTCTTACAATCTGACATCTAGATTCTGTTAACAAGATTTGATTACTGACTCGATTGTTCCAAACATAAGACATATTATAATGGTTGTTGGTTTTCTTGAGATGAGACATGTAAAAGTAATTCAATGTACTACTCTTTTATTTTGGTATAATATTTACAGAGGACATGTGCTCAAAAGGTCTCTGAATTTCATTTCTTGCCAAAAACTGGAGTTCATATAATTTGTTGCATATCATCATTACTTTTATACAGAAAATCTAAAAATTCAATGTTTTTATGGATAATGCATTTTATTTTAAGTAAGTATTATTCCTGAGTCGGACATGTTTTTTCTGTACGGTAAATGATGCTAACAGCTCAATAGAAGCTTAATATTGAGCTAAATATTCATAATATTATTGTTAAAATTTTCTCAGAAAGGTTAATAAGAAATTATAAGCTCCCTGGAAACTGGAAATTATTATTACTTTTAGAGTGGCAGAAGTGATTATTCTAATTTATTCTCATATTAGGGTTATGCAAGTAAAGATTTTGTTTCAATTGTTGTGTTGTTGCCTTCATCAATATCTTATTTTACTACTGTTGAATGTCGCATGCAACAGAGCCACATATTCAATATCTATACCAGATTTAAAATACCACCACTGATCATATATTGAGTTTCACAAAATGGATGTAGTGAATTCATATTTATAAAGCTGCTTTTGTGACATCAAGAGTTGGGAAAGTCAAATTTACCAAAAACATTATATACAAATTATCTCATATATTTTTAAAAAATTTATTTCCGTTATTGAGTTTGGAACTTGATTAGATTACTAATTTTATTAAAAGATAATATAATATTAAACTTAATAAATTTTATAATATATATTATGTAAGTTCATTCCTCTTTGTTAAAATTATTTTTAAAATAATTTTATTTTTAAAATTATTATTATTATTATTATTATTATTATTATTATTTAATACTATAATGTTCTTCTTGCAAGTTGCAACGTAACATGCTAATGCAAAACAACTTGTGCTTATCTGAGTTATTATTATTAGATAGAATTAACCTAATCCGTATCTAATGTTGTGTTTAAAAAAATTGTCATATAATGAAAGAAATATTATATATAAAATAATTATAATAAAAAATTTCAAACATAAGATGAGATAATAGGTGTGAAATACTAGTGAGGTTTAATAACTTAAACGGTAAAAATACAAGAATCTTTTAAAAAGGCAAAACTTATTTTAACCACTTAAACTTTTAAAAAACATATTTTAGCAGTAAGTTTTAGACATATTTTTTTTAGCCGCTTTGGACAAAAATGTCCTTCTGTCCTATTTTCCCCATGAAAATATATATACTAATATAATTAAATTTTTGAAATGAAATTTCCCCAAATCTAAAAAATTTCCCTCCCTCTATCTCTTTCCCCAAAAATTTCAATCTGCATTTTGAACGAGGCAAGACGAAGGCCAAGACGAACGAAAGTTTGATCGATTTTGTCCCCTCTGTCATAGACTAAGATAAACGCAAGTTTGAGCGAAATTTTCTTCTCTGTCAGGATCTCTCGTTCTCTTACTGATGCAGTGAAAGAGGCAAGAAGAAGACGAAGCTGAATTGCGAAGTGTGTGAAACGTGAACTTCAATTTTTTGAGGTCTAATTTGAAAGGTATTGTTCTCACCTCATTGAAATTTTCGTACTAAATTGAAGCCCTGAAAAAAAATGTTCTTAACTGCGCGGCGGGTTGTTCTTAATTTCGCGCTAAATCTAGCGCGCGCAGATGAGTTTTTGCACAATGACTGGCACTCCGACACTGTTGCGCATTTGATGAAGCGCGCACTTTGTGTAGTGAACACTACTATTTTTGTATATTTTTTCTAGGTTCTAACCTCTTAATATTCTTGAGATTAATTATAGTATTGCCGTAATGTTAATTGATAGATAGATAAGGAAATGGGGGAAGATTTAGAGAGAAGAGAGGAGGAAAAAGAGAATATTTTTCTTCATATCATATTTCTACCACAACCGAGTATATATACTACAGTTGGCGTACAACCCTAAAAACACCTTAGGTTAAAAAGTGAACAAGGTAAAATATGACATAAATTTAATTAAGATACTATATGTTGGTCCCGGACGAGTAGATATCAATTTAGAGAGGGAGGGTGAATAAACTGATTAAAACTTTTTACTTTAAGTGCGGAATAACAGAGCCCTTTGACTCGCTTAATGAAACTTATATATGCACAAACTTATTGAACAATTAAGACAATTTAAGGGCAACTTGTGTGAGATTGTGTGCAGTTCAAAGATATGCAATAACCAAAATAGTGCAGCACACAAGCAATTTATAGAGGTTCGAAGTCTCAAACTTCTACGTCCTCTCTTCCTTCCGCAGAAGGGCAACTTCACTATATGACTTGAGTTTCTTTACAAATTATACAATGAAGGACAGTTGGCTGAACCTGGTAACTGCTCGCTACCTCAGCAGGTCGACGGCTCACACTTGAAGTTCCTAACTACTCGCTAGGAAGGTAGGTGCTATTGTCGTCTTTACAAGGTTTTATATTTCTTTCGATCTTCAAGAGGTTAGTCTTGAACAAGGGTTATCAACTGATGTGCTCCTTCAATTGAGCTGAGTAGTTGATCGTTGTGTAGCTGAAACTGAGAAGACTGCCCTAGCTGGATTGTCAACAGCTGGCTAATTATCTCGACTCTGTGAATTTCTTCTTCTCAGTTGAACTCTCGCAGTTTTTATCAAACGCTGAACTTGAGCTTGAGTGGAAGGGAGAAAGAAAAGCTCTGCTTGTATATGCGAAAGTTGTGCAGGCGAAGGATTCTTCTTGGTTCTGCTTGAGAGAGTTGAGAGTTCTTAGCGTTCAACGGTATATTTAAACTCTGATTCACTTGCCTTTTATATAGGAGTGATTTTATGACCGTTGAGTTCCATTATCCATTGATTGGTGGCCCTGTTGACTCATTAATGGAGAATGATCACTTGGAGCTTTTGGTTTGAAGTAGCCGTTACTCTGCCAATCAATCTTCATTGGATATTTAATTCCAGGATCTTTGTTGAAGCATTTATTCCAAGATTCGGCAGTTTGAGCAATAACCTCCAAGGTTCTCTGGCTTCAGTTTTCTTGGCAGCTTTGAGTTCCAGTTGACAGTTCTGGACTTGTTAGCTGAGTTTGACTATTGCTCCAGTTGGCAGTTTTGAGCTCGTCAGCTGAGTTTGGCTGTTGCTCCAGTTGGCAGTTTTAAGCTCATCTGCTGAGTTTGGCTATTGCTCCAGTTGGCAGTTTTAAGCTCATCAGCTGAGTTTGGCTATTGCTCCAGTTGGTCATCAGTTGGACACTTCCTATCTTCAGTCTAAACTGATCTCTTATCAGTTTCCTTAGTTGACTTTTTTCTCCCTCAACTTAGCTGACTTAGTTGTCAGTTTGTTTCAACTGTTCAACTTCTTGACTTCTTAGTTCAGTTGACTTCTGACATATCCTTCAGCTTGCTGACCATGCTCTTGATTGGTTGACTTTGACTTTGCTTGATATCCTTTTTGATGATGCCCTGGATTAATCAGCTCCGATCTGCAGCTTGAATTTCAGCCAGTTTTTCACAAATAATTTTGACATCTCATCAAAACCTAATCTAGGGGTTCCTTGATAGTTTTTCCTAACAATTTTCCCGTTTTTGATGATGTCAAAACTTTGTTGATGATGATGGAAAAAGCTGCAAATGTAGCAAGTTTGCTTAAGCAGTTTCAGAGCAAATTCAGAGCAAGTTTGAGAGAAAATTTGATTTATGATTTTCATTCAAGTATCATAGCATTTGTCATTAGCATTTATCATTCATGCTGTTATTCAGGTATTAACGCATTTAAGATATGCATGAAATTAAAGTATTAGAGCAATTTAGACTTCAAATTTCAGAGCATGTTCTCATTCTTTCACTTTGGGCATGCTTTCATTCCAGTATTAGAGCATTTTTCATTCAAGCATCAGAGTATTCAACCATTTTTCATTCAAGTAACAGAGCATTATCAGAGCATTTAAATTAATCATACTTGAAGTAACAGAGCATGAGCATTATAAACATGGTCAAAATGTATGTTATATATATTCACTTTAAAACATGTTGTATTTTCAAGAGTAGTTAAAACTACTGATCTACTCCCTGAAAATTGCTTCTTTGCTCCTTTTCTTTCTGCTCGACTCTCCTTTTTCTTGAGCTCCTTGCATCCTCCATGCTTCCCCCTGAAGTTGTTCTCCCCCCTCATGATGAATTTCTCTTTGAATTTGATCCCAAAGAGTTAAGCATCCATCATCTATCTGTTCTTTTTCCCCCTTTTTGGCATCATCCAAAAGGTGGAATGGATCGCATGATGGTAGTGGCAAGCTTGGCAGAAAGGTGAACGCAGTTGCCATATTGTGATCATGAATTAAGGGAACTGAAGGAATTTGCATGGGTGAGGAGAGCCATGCATATGCTTCTTCAGTTGTCATGAACTGACCTAGAGCAGAGGTGAGAGAGACTGCTTGCTCTCTGAAGTTCATCAAGGCCAAGTTGTTGAAGATCTCATCGGTTGAAGGGATGGGTGGATCATCAACGAAGGGTGAGCATGAGAAGTTGGCCGGTTCATTGTCAGGGAGAGGAGCATCGGCTGGTATGCTCAGCTGGATTCGCTTGATCATCGAATCTATTATCTCTAAAAGCATAGGTGGCGAGGAGAGTGGATGATTCATCCAGTTTCTACTCCATGTTTCTTCATTGATCCAGAAGGTAGAGTCACGGGTGTGGATGAGGTGGAACATTGTTGACTTATCCAGTTGATATCGCCATATGTGGTACTGCAGGTACCATCGCAGTTGGTCGAACAGAGAGGAGTCTGTGCTTTCAACAAGACCAAAACAGCTTCTCAGCTGATGGTCTAGAACTGCTTCAAACTCAACCTCAATGGAGTCACGTTGGACTAACGGTAGAGGTTGGGAGCTGGCTGATATTGTAGGCCGATTACTCAGCCTTGAAACAGGTTCCCTCTCAATCATCAGCTCTCTTTCGTCAGAGGAGCTGACGGGTGCCTCCAAAGGTGCCTTTCCACGACCTGAGTTGGAAGACCCTTGTCGACGTGAACGCTTAGGGATCGGATGGCCGTAGATAGTGGGGAGCATGGCCCTTCTTTTGAGCTGTTCGCCATTTAGGATGACCTCATCAAACTGGCTTTGAATGATATAGCTTATGCGACTCATAAACCCGATCTTTTCGCGAAATGAGCCAGTAGATGGGTTATAGGTCGTTCGCTCTACATTAGCTCGCAGTTGAGCAAGAATGAAAGAGGCCCAGTCTGCTTTACATCTGTTGTATAGAGCGGCTGTGAGATGGACTTTGATGTCCGAGAAGTGGACTGTCTCAAAGTTGCCATGTAGGATATGACCGACGATATCCAAGAGTTGGAGGATATTATTTGGCATACTCTCCTTCAGCCGATGTGAACAGTCATAGTGGTTGATGTGAGGAAGCTTCCAAGCATCCCATAATGCATATTTGCAGGGCAATTGCAGGGTCATAACATCTGGATCGTCGCCTAGAAGGTGAAGAGTAGACATCATCGTCTCTTTCATCACTGTGATTGTCTTGCTCCGGACGGTAGAAATGATGTTGTCACCAGAGATCGTTGCATTGTAGTAGAATTCCGCAACATGAGAAGATAAGTTCTTGAGTGGCACGATCGTCAAAAATGGTAGCAGCCCAGTTGCCTCCAATGGCCTATAAATCCTTTTAAAGCTTTCGGAGCCGAGGCGTGCGTTAAGATACTCTAGACTTAGAGTTTTGTCTTTCTTCAGCTTCTTAAGAAGTAGATTTGTGTCAACCGTCTGAAATGGGGGCTTCATATCTGCAAAAAGATGTTGTTTTAGTTTAGAGAGCAAGTGTTTAGGAGAGAGAAGACTTAGCAGATGATCAAAGCAAGAGAGAGAAAGGATTTGCAGATGATCGAAGCCTTCATCTCTGTGCACATATTTATTTAGTTTTGCATGTAGGAATCGAGGGCACTCGATTGCTTTTCTTAGCTGATCAACTATCCAATTTGATGGAGGATTAGCTGAATTAATGAAGATTACATCTCAGCCGCTTGATAAAGAAGTAACTTTATGATCTTGTGGCTGAGAAGTAGCTTCTCTGAGAATGGGGTAGTTGCCATAAATAGTAAAATATTTTCTGCAGATCTTACTATTTATATCTCAGTAGGAAAGTATTTTCTTTTTCAAGTTTGAAGAGTTGATTTAATATCAACGCAGAGATATTAATTGCAGTATTGGGAGATAGAACCCTATTTTCAAATTGTAACCATTTGAGTATAATATAAGAAATTTTATAGTCGCAACGGTAAGAATGTAATTATGATAAGCTTTTAAAAATAAAAACTTATCTTGATTCAGTTGGGATACAATCCAATTGATTTGACGGCTTCGGCAGTTGAATGATCAGTTGAGTCTCGCTTCCCAGTTGTCGATGAAGAACTAGCTGAAGTTGAAACTGTATTTGAACTGAATTGATCATTAAGCTTGATCAGTTGCTTGGCTCTCAGTAGACAGTTTCCGCTTCTTGAAGGGCTTATCTTGACTAGCTGCACTGCAGCCTTGGGATGCAGTTGTGATCTTTGGCAGTTTAGGCCTTGCAGTCCTCCGGGCTTGGCAAAGCTAAAGCTGGATAGCAACTGATGAGTTTTTCATCCTTTGACTAAGGGATTGGGAAGTTCCCTTTGGTGATGATCGAAACTGATCATTTTTCACCGGCAGTTGCATGCCTTTTGAGCTTGATGTGAGCAGTGGAGTGACATAGCTCTTAGATAGAAGGCTTGGTGATGTAGCCGTGTCTTCATCATCACTATCGCTCTTGTCAGCATGCCTTGGATTCTTCTGGGTCGCCATAGCTTCAGTTTGTGATAGATGTGGTTCTATCCTTTCAACGACCGGTAGAGTTTGTGTGAGGGCTCAGCCGACTGACTTCATAGATTATCAAAGTTCAGTTTTCGACAAAACGAGCCAATTGAGCAGTTGACTGGTTGATCTGCAGTTCCAACTGCTTAAGGCACGATGCTGGTCTTGATTTCTGCTAATAGGGCGGTGGCTGGAATCTTGTTGACAATCCGATGACGCATGATGTGCTGGACTTGCACAATGGTTGGAGGAAATGGATTTGATGAACCTATCCATTTGATGCTCCAAGTTTCTTCTCGCTGCCAATAGCTCATGCCATGAAAGGCAGTTAGCAGAAAATGAGACTGGATGGACATAGAATGTCTCCAGTTATACCAATAGAAATACCGGTGGAGTTGTTTAAACAACTATTGGTCACGTTGTGCAACAAAGGCAAAGTGATTGAGAAGGAGATTGGTCACTTCCTTTTGTGCACCTTTGACTACATATTCACCACTATAAAAAGTGTGAATATTCTCTTCAGTCAGCTGGAGAGGAGGGCATGTACTTCTAAAGTAGTCCGCTCCGTAGTTTGGATGAGGGATTCCAATGAATGGAATAAGCTCATCTGGATCAGAGCAAACCTAGAAATCAATTGGTGATCCGTTCTTTGATTTTGGAGATTGAACGGCGGTGGCAGTTGAGTTGCTCGATTAGTGGTTGCCTGTCTTGGCTTTGGCTTTTCTCTTTTTCTTTAGCGACTGAAGATGAACAGTTCCTTTCTTGGGAATCCAGTCAGAGATAAGAACTGGTAGTGACTAATCATTTGGAAGTTTTAGCAGGTCTTCAAGCATTTTACTCATTCTTAGAACAAGTCCAACCTTGGACTCAAATTTACCAGAGTTCTTTGAGTCAGAGGCCTTGATGACTTGATGCTTGAATTGTTGGAAGACAAATTCTGCCCAGTTCGTTTGTCGCCCTTTAGCAAGGTGAATCATAACCTTGTATCTCTCTTGGGTGAGTTGACTTAGGCTTCCAATGGCCCCGAACATCATCTTGTTCGTTATGTCAAGTAGAACTCCATACTCGGGCTTCAGGTTAGTTGTAGCGGTTGTAAAACTGAATTGCTTGTCGCAGGTTGAAGCTTTCCATTTTCTCCAGTAGGACTCTGCAGATTCCTTTAGATCTTGAACGGATGAACCTTCCTATGGGAGTTGGAACACTTTGGCAATTGTCCTTTCAGTGATTTGAAGCGATCGTCCTTGAATCACTGATGACACTTTCTTTCCATCTGCAGATATTTTGCTTGAAGCAAAAATTCACTCACCAAATTTTGTCTAAAGAACTTTGGTGGTGTTTCCAGGTAGTAAAGAATTTTTGTCTTATGAAGATTGGACAAAAGGATTGGGTTATTTGATTCATTTAGAATCAATTGAAATTTCTTCCTATCAAGAAATTTATCTCTCATAAGTTGTTCTTTGAAGGAATTTGAAGATCTGGATAATTCTGCCATCTTTGGGGTTGGCTGAGATTTTGGGAATTTAAGATCTTTTGAGAGAGAGTCTTTGAGATTGTTGAAGGAGGGGGCTTTTTGAGAGATTTGAAAGAGAGGGGCTGTTTATGAGTGTTGGGACAGGCTTATAGATCTATTGGTTGGAATGGTACTAGCCTCTGGTCTCTTTTGGTCGTTGGCAATTAATGACTTTCACACGTGTCATTGTTTTGCAACGGTCAAAATTTCAAATAAAAAGAACTTTTATAAATATATCAAAAGATATAGTTACAGACTGTTTAATAAGAAGTACACTTAGGGCTTTTCTAATCAGGTTTTAACTTGATCAGCCACTTAGTCCTTCTTGTGATCAGTTTTCCTTTTCTTAGCCATTCTGGATCTGTCCGAAATGTCCTCATTGGAGGAGACTTCCTCTGAGCTTTCTATTCCAGTGTGTGCTTCCAGCTGTAGGATTGATTCAGAGAGCAGCTTTACCTGGGCTTTCATGTTTTCGATCACTTTCTTGAATTGTTTTGACGCCTTGCTTGATTGCTGCTTCATTGTTTGTTCGATATTTCGTTGAGTCTTTTCTGCATTTAGCTGATGCTCTCCAATCTCTTGATTTGCGTCCAGCTGATGCTCTCCAATCTCTTGATCTGCGTCCAGCTGATGCTCTCCATTCTCTTGATCGGCATCCAGCTGATGCTCTCCAATCTCTTCATCTGCATCCAGCTGATGCTCTCCAATCTCTTGATAATTAGTAGCTGGTTTATCAACTGTTTCAGATTGAGTTGGTGAAGCTGCTTTCTACTTAGTTTGACCCTTTCTAGAGTCCTTTTTATTATCTCCTTCGGTTGATAACTTGTATCCCTGAATCATGCGAAAGATATCATCTGAGTCGGAGTTCGATTGAACCTCTGACTCCACCATTGTAGCTTTTCCTTTAACCGTTGTTATTGGAGTAGATGGGATTAGCTTCTGCCTCAATTTTGGTTGTGATTCCCTGATCGTTAGTAGAGGTAGAGCAGTTGTATTTATTCTGGGAATAAAGTCGTCAGGATCAATCTGTTGAGGATGGGTCTCCTTGATCATCTCATCAGGAAGAAGATGCTCCAGGATGGAGCTTACTCTGTTGAGAAAGTTAATCTTTTGTGGAAAGCGCCCTGAGCCTTTGGTTCCAGTTTCCACATTGTCTACAAGCTTCTTTAACTGTTGAAAGAAGTATAGAGACCAGTTGACTCTCTTTTCTTCCCAGATTGCATTGCTGATTCTGTACTTTATTTCCGACATGCTGGATTGATCTTCACATGATGCTATTATCATCCTCGCAGCCACTGCTGCTAGTACTTGAAATTCTTTTCCAAAGTTGAACACAGAATGGTTGATGTGATATCTTCCCTCAAAGTGAATTGTTGCCCATCTGTCGTAGCAGTCTTTAGCATCAACTTCTATTTGTTCAATATTATCTCCTTGATCTGGGAGATCAAATACCCTTTTTAACACTGATGGAGTGATTGTGATTTCTCACCCTCGAACCTCTGTTTTAAATTCCAGAGGGTTCTCTGTGCTCGTTGAGTTGAGAAAAAACTCGGCAACTGCCTCTGGATATGTCTGAGCGGGTATACCCTCAGTAAATGTCTTCAGCCTAGAATTTTCAATTGACTGAATGATTCCTTCACAATAGCTGGGAATGTTGGAGAATTTCCTGAAGTTGTCTCTGCTGAGTATCTTGTCATGATATAGATCTTTGCAGAAGATTGTGGAGTCTTCTCTGGTGACTTTGAAATTGAACCTCCTTCGATGAGGATTGGTTGAGGGAAGAGTCATGATTTACGAAGATGTTATTTTAGGAGTGGGGAGATAATCTGGAAGACTTTGAGCTCTGGAAGGAGATGAAATATAGATAGAAAATGATAGATCTTTAGTAAAAGACAGGAAGCTTATCTTGAGAATTCAGCTGCCTTACTTATATAGAGAAATCGGGCTCATCCAACGGTTATGACGCTTGGTATACCCAATATTCAATGGTCGGATTAATTCAATCGACCCATCGATTGGTCTTTCGATTCTGTCCATTGGGGATAAATGAAGGAGGAGAGAGAAAGTTCAACGGTAATATTTGAGTGACACATGTTTTTACCGTTTCTAATATTGAAATTTGACTTATCTTTTCTCTCTAGCCGCTTCTCCTTGGCTTGAAATTGATTACGTCATCAGCTGGCTTCCACGGTAACTGATGATCCCTTTGATCAGTTTCAACTGAGATGTCTTTTCATCGGTTCAGAATTGGTCTTGACCGCTTAGACCTTTATTCAGCTGCTTCCCAGTTCAACTATTCTCCTTCAGCTGGTCTTTGAACTAACATCTCATTTTGATTTAACTTCAGTTCCTAGTACTCCTTCATCAGTTTGATCAATTTGCAGCTTGTGTGTTCTACATAACTGACTGGATCATCAGTTTGAGCGACTGAACTGATGATTTAGTTGAACTGATGGAGTAAACTGATCATCTCCAGTTTACTTTTCTCTTAGCAGCTTCTTGCCTTTACTTCAAACTGATGGCTTCTGTGGCCAACTGATCAGTTTCTATCTTCAGCTGGAGTGATCCCTTGGCCTTTTTCCTCCAGTTTATCATCTTCATCCTGTGATGCTAGCTCCAGCAGTCCCAACTATATGCATAGCTCCATAAACCTTGCTTCAGGTAATGGTTTGGTGAAGATGTCAGCTATCTGCTTCTCAGTGTTGACATATTTGATGCATATGTCTTTCTTCTCGATGTGATCTCTGATGAAGTGACGCCTTATGTCAATGTGCTTGGTTCTTGAATGCAGAACTGGATTCTGAGATATCGCAATTGCACTAATGTTGTCATAGTAGATAGGCACTTCTTCAGTTTCAAATTTGTAGTCCTTCAACTGTTGCTTCATCCAGAGTATCTGAGCACAGCAACTTCCAGCAGCTACATATTCTGCTTCAGTTGTTGACGTGGCAACTGAGTGCTGCTTCTTGCTAAACCAGGATATCAGTTTACTTCCCAGAAACTGACATGTTCCACTGGTACTTTTTCTGTCGATTTTGCATCCACCAAAGTCTGAGTCTGAATAACCAATTAGGCTCAAACTGTCATCTCTGGGATACCATAGTCAAAGATTTATGGTTCCTTTGAGATACTTGATAATCCTCTTAGCTGCTTCGAGGTGGCTCTTCTTTGGATTAGCTTGAAACCGTGCGCATAGTCCGACTGAATAAGAGATGTCTGGCCGGCTAGCTGTTAAGTAAAGTAGCGACCCAATGATTCCTCTATAATATGTTTGGCTAACTGATTCTCCTTCTTCGTCGAGAGTTAGCTGAACTGATGTGTTCATAGGAATCTTGAGAGTTTTTCCTTTGCTTACTCCAAACTTCTTGACTAGCTCCTTGGTGTACTTCGCCTAGCTGATGAAGATTCCATCTTCCAGCTGTTTCACTTGGAGTCCTAGGGAGAATGTCATTTCTCCCATCATGCTCATCTCAAATTCGCTTTGCATCAGTTGAGCGAATCGTGTGCATAGATCTTTGCTTTTTGATCCAAAAATTATGTCGTCCACATAAATTTGAACCATTAAGATCTCAGTTGATCGTTCTATTTGGAATAGAGTTCGATCAATGACTCCCTTTTGAAACCCATTTTTCAGCAAAAATGTTGTTAAAGTTTCATACCACGCTCTAGGAGCTTGTTTCAGTCCATATAGAGCTTTCTTCAGTTTGAAGACTTGATCACCAATTTCAAAGCCTGGCGGTTGCTCGACATATACGTCCTCCTTGAGCATTCCTTGAAGAAAAGCACTCTTGACATCCATCTGGTAGACTGTGAAGTTGAAGTGCGCTGCATAGGCTAGGAACAGTCTGATGGCTTCCAGTCTTGCAACTGGCGCGAAAGACCCTTTGGCTACCAGTCTAGCCTTATTCCTTGTGATCACTCCTTGTTCATCTAGTTTGTTGCGAAAGACCCTTTTTGTACCAATGACCTTCTGGGTTTTTGGCCTATGAACAAGAAACCATATGTCATTTCTTGTGAACTGGTTCAGTTCTTCTTGCATAACTATGATCCAGTCCAAGTCTTCTAAGGCTTCTTTGACATTTGCTGGTTCAGTTTGAGATATAAAGCATGTGAATAATGCATGCTCAGTTGAACTTCTGGTCTGGACTCTACTTCTTGGATCACCAACTATCTTGTCAGTTGGATGGCTTCAGAGCCATTTGGGTAAGGTAGCTTCAGCTGGCTCTTTTGTGGTGATGTCATCAGTCACCCTTTCATCAGCTAGTTCAGCATTTTCATCAGTTCTTCCCCCTGTTTCAGTTGTGGGGTTTGTGGTCTCAGCACGATTTGTGTCTTCATTGACCAAGTTGTTCTCAACTGGTATTGTGCCAGTTTCATTGCCTTGTTCTAGTAAAACTTCAAACTGCTCTGGAACAATGTGATCTACATAGTCCTGCGAGTTCTCAGTTTCACTAGGTAGTACTTGAACTGATGTATCTATTCTTTCTTTGTTCCTATACTCATTAGCAAATTCATCAAATACCACATGACATGTTATTTCCACAACAAGAGTTCGTTTATTGAACACTCTGTAAGCTTGTGCGTAAGGTGAGTTATACCCAAGAAATATACCCTCAGCAGCTTTAGCACTAAAAGCTTTCAATTGAGTCTTGCCATTGTTGTGAATATAACATTTACAGCCAAATATTTTAAAGTATGAGATAGAAGGATTACGACCCTTGTACAGTTCATAAGGTGTCTTGTCATGGGCTTCTACAATGGCACTTCGATTTTAAGTGTGGCAAGCTGTGTTGACTGCTTCAGCCCAGTACCCTTCAGCTATGTTGGTATCAGCTATCATTGCTCGAGTTGCTTCTTTGAGTGTTCGGTTACGCCGTTCGGCTACACCGTTTTGTAGTGGAGTTCTTGCAGTTGAGTGTTCATGAATGATTCTAAGCTGGTTGAGAAAACTGATCATGTGTTGATTCACAAATTCAGTTCCATTGTCGGAGCGAATCCTTTGAACTGATCTTTACTTCTCAGTTTGTAATCTTCTGATCAGCGCCATTAGCTTGTCATAAGTTTCATCTTTGCTCCTCAAGAATTCCACCCATGTATATCTTGAGAAATCATCAACTACTACGAGAGTGAATCTTTTGCCCTTTGGAGTTTGTGGTCTAACTGGACCAAACAAATCCATATGTAGCAGTTGAAGACAATCAGTTGTTCCTGGTGGGTGACTCTTATTCTTGAAGGATGACTTCACCTGCTTCCCTTTTTGCTATGGTCCACATACACCTGTCTTCTTGTATATTTCCTTGGGAAGCCCTTCAACTAACTCTTTCTTGGCTAGGTAGTTGATTATTTTGAAGTTGAGGTGATTCAGTCATCGATGCCATAGCCAGCTTGCTTCAGTTGATCCTTTTGAAAGAAAGCAAGCTTCTGAATAGCTAGTTGACCAGTCAACAATATACATGTTGCCTCTCATGATGCCAGTTAGCAGAATTACTCCAGTTGACTTGTCTCTTATGTTGCAGGAGTTTTTGGTGAAGTCAACTGAGTAGCCATTATCACACAGCTGGCTGATGCTTAGTAGTTTGTGTTTCAGTCCATCCACGTGGGAGACTCCATTCACTACTACTTTTCCTTTAACTACGAACCCTTCTCCAATGGTTCGGCTTTTGGAGTTGTCTCCAAATGTGACAAGTGGGCCTTTGATTTCTTCATAACCGTTGAGATCTTCTCTGTCTCCGATCATGTGCTTGGAGCACCCGCTATCTAGATACCAGATGTCTTTGGTTTTCTTCATGGATAGGATGCTCTTGTCCTGCAGAGAAAGGATTAGCATTTATGGACCCATTTTATATCGGGTCCTTGTTGATTCATCAAGCTTTTTGGAATCCAAACTTGCCAAACTTTTAGCTTCTTATCATTCAGAGATCCAACTGACTTGGATCGCCTGATCTGTTTATATTTTTTCTCAACTCTTCTATTCTGATTTGAATCAGTTGAGTGATACCTGCGTTGAGAGTTAGTTGGATAAAACAATTCAACTAAAACGCTTTGGTCTTGAGACCTTTGAGTTCTGTGATCAGACCAGTATTTTGTATGTTTCCAGTTTATTGGAATGAACCTTTTTGGCTCATTTCTGGAATCTAGGTAATCATTATAATGATGGTAGGGTTCAAACTGGTTTATTTGATCTCTCCTATAAGTGTTCTGATTGAAACTCTTTGTAAGATAGACTTGAAATCTAAACTGTTTTTTCTTTCTAAAGAGGGCTGATCTATCAGTTTGTCTTGGGGACAATCTTTGTTGATATGATGGTCTTTGTTGAACTGGAGGCTTAGAACGAGTAGATTGGCTTGAGTGAACTGATGATCTTGGATGGAAGTTGGGCTTCAGTTGGCCTGGTGTTTTTGTTTGGTAAAATTGACCAGATTGTCTAGGCTGAGTTTGAGGATTTTTCAATATTCCTTTTCCATTGGTTGACTCAGCCAGCTGATCATGAGATCTAGTGAACCCTTTTAGGATTCCCTTATCACTGGGTTGGGCAACTGCTTTTCCCTTTTCTAAAGTAGTGAACTTGCTATATCCTAGCCCTGAGCTGCCAGTTCTAGTTCATTGATGGCTTAATATTTTATCTAGAGTTTGAGATCCCTTTTTGAACTTCAGATTTACCTTTTCTTTTTCAAGGATCTCTTGCTTGAGTTTTTGGTTTTCAGCCTCTAGATCAGCATTTCTCAGTTTCAATTTCTCAAATTCTATAAGCTGAGATTCAAGATAATTTAATCTTTCATGATCAATGCTCAGTTTCCTAATCTTATTTCTCAGTTCATCATTTTCATCTTTCAGTTCAACATGCAAACATGAAATTGAAGCTAATTGGTCTTCTAACATCATAAGTTTCATATCAAGTTCATTTCTAGAGACAGTTGCTTCATTTATATGATAAAAAGAGGTTTGGGAATCAGTTGTACTAACCTCTTCATCATTGTCAGCCATGAGGCAGAATAGCGCTTCATCATCTGAGCTGTAGCCGTCATAATCGATTCCAGAAGGATAGTCTGAATCATCCAGCACGGCATTCTCGAGATTTGCGATCATTACTTTTCTTTTGAAGAAGCTTCTTTTTACCTTGGATTTCTTGTCTTCTGGGAGTTCTGGACATTCAAACCTGTAATGTCCTTGTTTATGGCAATGAAAACATTCTCCAAGATTTCGGTTGCCACTTCTGAATGGTTCAGCTGCCCATTCAGCTGGTTGGTAAGTTTTCTCAACTTTTGGGATTTCATCAGTTTGAGGTGGAACTGACTGTTTATCCCGAACTCTCTTTAATTTTTCTAGCAACCTGGTAACTGATTAGATTTGATCATTGATGTTATCAGTTAGGTTCTCCTTCTTTTCTGTTGCTTCTCTTTTTCATTCAGTTGAAGATCCGCCTTGATTCTCTTTGGCTGGTGAGCTCCTAGGTCGGAAGTTGTTTCTTCCTCGAGTGTCTCTAAACCTGGTCCTTTCGCTGTAGAAAGCTGCGTCTTGAGCTGATGATGTCGATTCTTCCTTTTTCCGATTTAGACTGTACTCATGAGCTTTAAGAGAACCAAATAGTTTCCTTGGAGTGATGCTATTTAGATTTCTTGATTCCTTTGTAGCTATCACTTTCATATCCCATTCTTCAGTAAGATTATCCAATATCTTGGAATTCATCTCAGAATTGGGATAAATCCTTCCGAGGTTGTTCATCTCACTGATGATGCCTAGAAATCTAGTTTCAAGGCTTGAGATGGACTCTTCTGCCTGCATTTTGAAAGATTCATACCTGTCAACTGCCAGTTGGAGTTTGTTTCCTTTTATAGCTTCGGACTCTCTGCAAAGATCTGCGAGTAGGTCCCATATTTCCTTGGCAGTTGTGCAGTTCTTTGTATCCTTCATATGATCTTCATCTAGATTTTGAAATAGTGCGGCTTGAGCAACGAACTCTAGATTTTTTAACTTTTTCTCTTCACTGGTGAGAAGATTAGTTGGCTTCGAGATCCTTGCCGGTTGATTGATATCAACTATGTGAGCGTCATTGTCCATCATGATGATGATTGGACCGTCTTCGATGACTTCCCACATATTTTCATGAATTAAGCAGAGATGCGCCTTCATTCTCCTGCTCCAGTTATCATAATTCTCAACTGAAAACAAAGGTAGCTTATGGTTTCCCATAGCTGAAATGTTAGCACAGATAAGTAGATCTGATTCAGTTGATCTGCAGAAACGGCTGGTCCTAAGAATCAACCGCTCTAATACCACTTGTTGGTCCCGTACGAGCAGATATCAGTTTAGAGGGGGGGTGAATAAACTGATTAAAACTTTTTACTTTAAGTGCGGAATAACAGGGCCCTTTGACTCGCTTAATGAAACTTATCTATGCACAAACTTATTGAACAATTAAGACAATTTAAGTGCAGCTTGTGTGAGATTGTGTGCAGTTCAAAGATATGCAATAACCAAAATAGTACAGCACACAAGCAATTTATAGAGGTTCGAAGTCTCAAACTTCTACGTCCTCTCTTCCTTCCGCAGAAGGGCAACTTCACTATATAACTTGAGTTTCTTTACAAATTATACAATGAAGGACAGTTGACTGAACCTGGTAACTGCTTGCTACCTCAGTGGGTCGACGGCTCACACTTGAAGTTCCTAACTGCTCGCTAGGAAGGTAGGTGCTATTGTCGTCTTTACAAGGTTTTAGATCTCTTTCGATCTTCAAGAGGTTAGTCTTGAACAAGGGTTATCAACTGATGTGCTCCTTCAATTGAGTTGAGTAGTTGATCGTTGTGTAGCTGAAATTGAGAAGACTGCACTGGCTGAATTGTCAACAGCTGGCTGATTATCTTGACTCTGTGAATTTCTTCTTCTCAGTTGAACTCTCGCAGTTTCTATCAAACGCTGAACTTGAGCTTGAGTTGGAGGGAGAAAGAAAAACTTTGCTTGTATATGCGAAAGTTGTGCAGGCGAAGGATTTTTCTTGGTTCTGCTTGAGAGAGTTGAGAGTTCTTAGCGTTCAGCGGTATATTTAAACTCTGATTCACTTACCTTTTATAGATGAGTGATTTAATGACGATTGAGTTCCATTGTCCATTGATCGGTGGCCCTGTTGGCTCATCAATGGAGAATGATCACTTGGAGTTTTTGGTTTGAAGTAGCCGTTACTCTGCCAATCGATCTTCATTGGATATTTAATTCCAGGATCTTTGTTGAAGCATTTATTCCAAGATTCGGCAGTTTGAGTAATAACCTCCAAGGTTCTCTGGCTTCAGTTTTCTTGGCAGTTTTGAGTTCCAGTTGACAGTTCTGGACTTGTCAGCTGAGTTTGACTATTGCTCCAGTTGGCAGTTTTGAGCTCATCAGCTGAGTTTGGCTGTTGCTCCAGTTGGCAGTTTTAAGCTCATCAGCTGAGTTTGGCTATTGCTCCAGTTGGCAGTTTTAAGCTCGTCAGCTAAGTTTGGTTGTTGCTCCAGTTGGCAGTTTTAAGCTCATCAGCTGAGTTTGGCTATTGCTCTAGTTCGCAGTTTTAAGCTCATCAGCTGAGTTTGGCTATTGCTCCAGTTGGTAATCAGTTGGATACTTCCTGTCTTCAGTCTAAACTGATCTCTTATCAGTTCCCTTAGTTGACTTTTTTCTCCCCAGCTTAGCTGACTTAGTTGTCAGTTTGTTTCAATTGTTCAACTTCTTGACTTCTCAGTTCAGTTGACTTCTGACGTATCCTTCAGCTTGCTAACCATGCTCTTGATTGGTTGACTTTGACTTTGCTTGATATCTTTTTGATGATGCCCTGGATTAATCAGCTCCGATCTGCAGCTTGAATTTCAGTCAGTTTTTCACAAATAATTTTGACATCTCATCAAAACCTAATCTAGGGGTTCCTTGATAGTTTTTCCTAACACTATAGCTCTTCTTAATCACTTCAGTCACTTTCTTCGGCCCAAATCATTTCACAGCCCATTTGATTTAATTCTTGATCTCGGACCAAACCGGTAGCCCTGAACCGTACTTTATCATCACAGTATCGACTTGGGAAAATCCCTAATTCCTTAAAGGTTGAGTCTTTACCATCTTCAGCTTCAGCAACAACTATGCTCGATCCAACCTTCTCAACCTCTGCTATCACCAAATTAGCTTCTCTTTTCACTAATTCAACCTTCTCCTCCTTTGATCCCATGACAATACCCCCGTCGAAGGCGATTCTCATCTCCGAGAATCCCAAGCACCAAATTTCCAGTGGAGAAAGGAGTTGTCTTCCCAAGTGGCATGCGAACTGTCAGAGTTTGCCCATAACACCAACATCTGCGGGGTATGGAGACCACGACGAAGTAAGACACGGTGGTCTAAAGCTTGCATAGGAACAACGTGGAAGTCTCCATCGTCAGTAGCAGTAGGAAGATCTGAAGCAGGTATTTCTCATTTTTCCAGACATCTTTTTAATAGTGACACATGAAACACTGCATGGATTTTAGATGTAGGGGGTAAGTCCAGTCTATAGACGACTATACCAATCTTCTCCAGGATAGTGTAGGGACCGTAGAATTTAGCAGAGAGTTTGAGATTCCGTCGGAGGGCGACAAAGTTTTGCCGGAAGGGTTGTAGTTTGAGATAAACTTGCTCCCCGACCTCAAAGCTCCGATCTTACCTTCTACGATCAGCATACCATTTCATTCTGCTCTGAGCTTGTAGTAGGTTTTCCCTTAGGACTTGCATCATTTGTTGCCTTTGTGTCAATGTTTTTGCCACGACTGTATTTTGGGAGTCAATATAGGAAGTAAGGGCCCAGGTGTTAGGAGGAACACCATAGAGGGTCTGGTAGGGTGTGCACTTAAGACTAGTATGGTAGTTAGTGTTGTACTAATACTCAACCAGTGGTAGCCATTGCAGCTACTTCCTGGGGTTGGCACTAGTCATGCACCGAAGATAGTTCTCTAGGCATTAGTTAAGCCTATCTGTCTGGCCATCTGATTGGGGATGGTAAGCAGAGCTCATTTCCAGCTTAACCCCAATCAATCTGAAAAATTCCCTCCAGAAGGAGCTAGTGAACACAGTATCTCTGTTTGTAACTATGCTAACTGGAGGCCCATGTAGTTTGTAGATATTATCCATAAAAACCTTTGCCACAGTCTCAGCTGAGTAGGGGTGGGACATAGGGAGGAAATGCCCAAATTTGGTGAATCTGTCTATAACCACCAATATAACATCTTTGCCACTAGATTTAGGTAACCCTTCCAAAAAATCCATGGAAACATGGGTCCAAGATTGTTTAGGAACAGGTAGAGGCTGAAGAAGACCAGGATAGAGCCCTTTGTAATAGCCCATATTTCCAATCACTGTTTAATTAAAATATTTATCTTGGATTGTGTGAATTATTAGGATTTTGTTAATTTTTAAATTATTCTCAATGTTCGAGTTATGGTATAGTCTAAGTCGCGCCCCTAGATATATATATATATATATATATTCAATTTCATTTAGTAAATTAAGATATATTTAATTAAAATCATATAGGAAATTATGTTGCATCAAATGTTTATTTATAATTTAGAATAGAGATGTGTGCGTACATATTAGAAACATATAAAGTCATGCATCTTGTTAAGAGTCTTTTTATTAATTCTTAAATACATGTTATATACGTATATATTTGGTTTTAGAAATTTATTTATTTATTTACTAAAGAAAAAAAAACGTGTTTTGCCTCCAAAAGTTTTAATTTGAAGTCAAGGCTTACAATTGAAAGTTAGGAGTTTTAAAATCATTAGAAAATTTAAACTTATCCAAATTTAGTTTTAAATGAAAAAAAAGGAGTCAAAACCCTAATCTCCTACTATAATTACCAAGAATGAGTGTTAAATCTATTTTTTTTTCTTAAGAAAAGTTTTCGAATATCTTCATCTTCTTTTCTAATTGTGAATTTTGAAAGTTTTAAATTTTGATTCCAATCTTGATTGGCTATGACTAGGAGGCATGTGAAATCATCGTTCCCGTTCAAATAATTTCTCAAGGTAAATTATTTTCAATCTTCATCTTAGGGTATTTATTTTCGTTTTGCTGTAGAATTGAAAAGATGGTATTTATATTTGCATGGTTTCTGTACATACACACACACACACACACACACACACACACACACACACACACACACACACACATATCATCATTCATTCATTTATAGTTAAATTATCATAAATCATGGATTAAAAAAATACTGCATATTTTTTTATTGATCATTTCGAGGAGAAACAAAAGTATGGTCTATGAGTTATTCAAAATAAATTATAGGAGTCCTTATCAATTTTACTATTTTAACTTAATAATTAATTTAAGCCAGACAAAATATTAGAGAAATTAGTATTTTTGTAGCCTTTAATATTATTAATTCTATTAGAGCATGATTTGGTTACGATTATACGAAGCTGGAGAAAATGGATTAGAATTTTTTTTCATTTTGATTTCATAATTAGTTTTAAATATATATTTTATTAATAGGTCTTAATTTAAGTGGGGATTTTAATTAGTTATCCTAATCAGAAAATATATATATATATATATATATATATATATATCTATTTGATTTCTCATTTTTAAGAATGCAAAAACATTTGAAAATGTTTATCGTCAGATTCTTCTTAAAATTTAAGATTTTATAAATTATTGTTTCAGAATAATTAGGAGGTTAGTAGCTTGATGATAAATTTGTAGTTTGGAAAATTGTTTTAATTTAATTTATAAATTTTAAACACTATAATATTTTGAGTTGATGTGTTAAGGATGACTAATTTAATTAAAACAGCAAGAGTTTCGTGTATCAGTTAGGCGAGAGAATAATTTTGTTTAGGGGTTAGCAATTTCAATTCTTAATTAGTAATTTTATATAAAATATTAATTTAATTTATTAAGAGACCTTAATTAATTTGTGGTTAATTAGTTAATGTCTTTATTGGGTCATATATTGTTTTTCATTTATTTATTCGCATTTGTTTTTTTTGGTACTACAGACTTCCAAGTATTAACTCTCAAAGATCATTTATAAATCTCACTTAGACCTTAGAGACATTTCATTATTTAATATCATATTTCAATTCAAATTTTGTTATACACTTGCGGCACCAACATGCAACATTATTTATATGTTTTATTTAATTTGGTATTCTAGGTGCGATGCGACTAAGACATTAAGTTACTAATAGTGTTTGACTCAAAGTTCATCGATTCAATTAAGGTGTGGGATTTATTTATTTTATGCTGTGGATTTAAATTTTTGCCCATTTTAATATCATGTGTTGGCTGTATTTCATGTTACTATCAATGAGCACTTGGACTTTATATTCATTATTTGGCTCTCATTATTTGTGCACAAATGTCAATGTCGCTATGCAATTCAATTAGTACTAATGTACTATCATTTTCCGGTACTAAGGTACTATCAAGTTTCAGTATCAGTTATATGTGTGCTACTGTTTTATTAACTTGGGCAAATCTTTGCATAAATTTCTCACCCTGAGTATATTTTATATATGCTCACCCCTCATTAACATTTTCAGGTAACTGATTTGGTGGCGTGTGGAAAATCGAATGACGAGTCAAGCTTAATTTGCATACCTTCCGCTTATCATTATCAAATTTCTTTAAAATAATTATTTATAAGTTGGTATTTCAAGGATTCTGTTATTTCTTAGACATCTTTCATGCTATTGTTTTTTTTTTTATTCTGGAATTTATGGTGAACATTTCAAATAATATTCCAGTTGCATTTTTATTCTAATTCATTAAGTATCATTTTATGTTATTAAAATCATTAAATTATTTTTTCATTTATATGTTTAAACTAATTAAGTTATATACTAATTAAGTTAGATTATTATTTAATTTAAAAAAAAATTGACTCACATTTTCGTATCAATTATAATCACTAAAAATCAGTTTAACACTTTAAGAAATTTAGGGTGTTACACCCTTGATCTGACTTGTGTCTTTGGCACACATCACATTCTTGCATCCATTTAATTACATCAGATTTCATATTTGGCCAATAGAAAATTCCCTTTTAGCCTCATATATGTTCCATTAATGCCAGAATGCCCTCCATAACTTGAATTGTGCATAGCTGAGAAAATTTGAGACCTACAATCCCTAAAATTTCCCACTTCCAGTCTGTCTTTGTACCTAACCAGGCCTTCAATAATGGAAAACTCTGGTTAGGAATCTGCCTCCTCTAGGTTAGCACTCAGGATTTTTGAAAAGTGAGGATCCTTGAAGTAGTTGTCAGTAACCTTTTGTATCCAGCTAGGTATAGCAGTGGTGATAGCTGCACATTCTATTTCAGGAATGTCTTTTCTAGAAAGAGCATCAGCAACTTTGTTGTCCACTCACCTTTTGTATTGTATTTCATAGTTGAACCCTAGGAGTTTGGTGGCCCACTTTTGTTGTAAGGGGTTCATCACCTTTTGGTCCATCAAGTACTTAAGGGCTTGCTAATCAGTTTTTATGATAAACTTGTGTCCCTGGATGTAGACTCTCCACTTCTTTACAGCCAACATTACAGCCAAGAACTCCCTTTCATAAATGGAGAGGGCTTGGTTCCTTGGGCAGAGGGATTTGCTCAAGTAGGCTATTGGTCTTTCTTCCTGAATTAGCACTGCTCCAATCCCAAACCCACTGGCATCAGTTTCCAGTATGAATGGCTTACTGAAATCTGGTAATGCTAAGACTGGGGTAGTTGACATGGCTACCTTTAGTTTATGAAAAGCCCCATCTATCTCAGGATTCCAGTGGAAGTTGTCTTTCTTCAAAAGATCAGTGAGTGGCCTGCTGATTAATCCATATCCTTGTACAAACTTCCTATAGTAATCTGTGAGTCCAAGAAACCCTCTTAGTTGTTTGAGATTCTTGGGAATAGGCCATTTAAGCATGCAATCCACCTTCTGTAGATCTGTGCAAACCCCTTCTTGGGATATGATGTGTCCCAAATAGTCCACCTTAGTAGTTCCAAAGCTACATTTACTCTACTTAGCAAAGAGCTTATTGGCTCTAAGTAACTGCAAGACCTCCCTTAAGTGTAGTAGGTGCTGTTCCCAGCTAGAACTATAAACTAGGATGTCATCAAAGAATACCAGGACAAACTTTCTAAGTTGATCTCTGAAGGTTTGGTTCATGAGTGCCTGGAATGTTGCTGGGGCATTGCACAAGCCAAAAGACATCACCACAAATTCAAAATGTCCATGGTGAGTGCTAAAGGCAGTTAGATATCTGTCTTGTGGCCTCACCAAGATTTGGAAATACCCAGATCTAAGATCAATCTTAGAAAAGTACCTAGCTCCATGAAGCTCATCTAGAAGTTCATCAATTATAGGAATAGGGAACTCATGCTTGACAGTGAGTGAATTATGGTACATGTAATCAACACACATCCTCCAGGATCGGTCCTTCTTTTATACCAGAATTACTGGGGATGCAAAAGAGCTCCTGCTATGTTGTATGAACCCAGACATCAGTAACTCCTTGATGATCCTCTCAATCTCATCATTATGACTGTGAGAGGTCTTATAAGGATGTTGGTGTCTAGGCAGGCTGTTAGGCTTAAGAGTTATGTGATGTTCAATTCCCCTTATAGGTGGTAGCTCAGTAGGCTTTGCAAACACATCCTTATATTCTTCCAACAACCCTTCCATGTCAGGCCCTGCTGCAGTGTTTGGAGTCTGGGGTTTGATGACAAAAACCTCTTGAACATCATTACTCTTGTGGTGTAGCAATTTGAATAGGGAGTGCCCAACTATCATATGGCAATCCACTAATGATTTGTTGGCTTGTAGCTTAATCTTTTGTTCCCCTTGGGTTACTGTAAATGTCATGTCTTTGTAATCCAGCTCTATTGGGGTGCAAGTCCTCAACCAATCTCCTCCTAAGATTAGGTAATACCCCTCAGTCTTCAACAGCCTGGGGGAGTAACTGAAATCATGACCCTGTACTTGCCATTTGAATCCAGTAGCTTGGCTTTCACTGACTAGTTTATGTCCATTGGCTACCCTCACCAGAATTAGGGAGGCAGGTTCAATGAGACACCCTAGCCTTCTGGCAGTAGCCTCCTGAATGAAACTGAGAGTGCTTCCAGTGTCAATGAGTATGAGTAGCTCTTGGTCTTCCCTTTTTCCCGCCACCCTTAAGGTGGTTATCCCTTCTGACCCTGTAATAGCATTTAAAGACATTTGTACCTCTTCCATGGGAGGGTCTCCATCATCAATAGGTTCTTCTTCTGGAATGGTAGGAAAGACATGCATAGAAGCTAACTCTTCTTATTCTATCATAATCATGTAATTAATTCTATTTTTGCACATGTGTCCAAACACATATGGCTCATCACAATTGTAACAAAGCCCCTTTTCTCTCCTTACAGCCATTTCAGCAGTGGTTAATAGCTTGGTTGGTGGTTTCAGGGGTCCAGAGGGTGCCCTGTTGTTACCAAAATATCCAGGATCAGTTCTTCTGAAGTTAGGGGATTGCCCTTTATAATATTTCCCTGTCCCCTTAATCTTCTTGGCAATAGCATCTATGGTGTGGATCTGGCTTCTCTCTAGTTCAATAGCTTGGTGTAGAGATCTGGGGTTAAACATGGTAACTGCAGCTTGCAACTCTTCAGATAACCCACTGATAAAACTAGCAATAAAATAGTTCTCAGAGTAGACACTAGGATTGAACAAAGCCATACAAGCTATTAGTTCTTCAAACTTGTCCACATTGTCATCACAGGAACCCTGATGCTTAAGCTTATTAAATTCCATAATAACCTTGGTCTCCCTTAGCTCTTCAAACCTGGCAGCAACAATATCCAAGAATTGGTTCCAGGGTAGGTCCTTAAACTTGGTGCCGTAGTTCTGGAACCACTGGGTAGCCTTGCCCTCAAAGTGCAGAGAAGCTAGGATCACCTTCTGGGAGTCTCGAATATTGGGAGCCAACTGGAAATACTGGGTACATCTTAAGATCCAGGCTCGGGGTTGAGATCCATCAAATCTGGGGAAATCAACCTTTGGATGTGGGTTGTAAACCTGAGGGTGCGACAGTTGTGAGTGTGGATTACTTTGCCCTATTAGAAGTTTAGGGCTAGAATTGTATTGGGACTGGATTGTAGATCCACTCTCCATCACTGCAGGGCTTGGAGGTGCACCCAATATAGATTGCTCCTCAGAAGTGTCTTTCTCCTTAGACAAATTGGAAAGTTGCAATTGTATATAGGTGAGAGTCTGGGTTAGGTGATCATACTTAGAGTTGACCCCCTTCAATTGATCTTGCACCTGGGTAGTAATTTCCCCTAATTTTTCTTGCATTTTTAATTCAGCGGCATCTCTTTTCATTGCTTCAGCTTCAAAGATCTGATCCATACTTTTTTGTGCTTCTTGCAGCTCCTTCAGTCTTGTACCTTCGGCCATGGCATGAATCTGGCTCCAAGATACCAATTGTAGTGAACACTACTATTTTTTGTATATTTTTTCTAGGTTGTAACATCTTAATATTCTTGTGATTAATTATAGTATTGCCGTAATGTTAATTGATAGATAGATAAGGAAATGGAGGAAGATTTAGAGAGAAGAGAGGAGAAAATAGAGAATATTTTTCTTCATATCATATTTCTGCCACAACCGAGTATATATACTACAGCTAGCGTACAACCCTAAAAACACCTTAGGTTAAAGAGTGAACAAGGTAAAATATGACATTAATTTAATTAAGATACTACAGCTCTTCTTAATCCCTTTAGCCACTTTCTTCGACCCAAATCATTTCGCAGCCCATTTGATTTAATTCTTGACCTCGGCCCAAACCGATAGCCCTGAACCGTACTTTATCATCACAGTATCGATTTGGGAAAATCCCTAATTCCTCAAAGGTTGAGTCTTTACCATCTTCAGCTTCAGCAACAACTATGCTCGATCCAACCTTCTCAACCTCTGCTATTGTTTAGTGTCTAATTGTGTCATTTTAATTTATTGATTTTATTGTGTTTAGTATTTATTTTGTTTAATTTTATATTGTTATGTGTTGATTTTATGTGTTTATTCGTGTTTATTGCTCTAATGGTGAATTGTGCCAAGTCTTGTAAAAATTGAGCTTTTAATTATAAAAGCAGGTATTATACGGCAATTAGGTGGCAAGTGCAAATCCGAATAAGTGAGTTGGTTGTTCTAAAAAGAAGAAGATGTTTAAAAGAAAGGAGGAAAAAGCACCCACACGGGCGGGCTAAGGAGCGCGGGCGGGGCGCCAAAAGGCCGAGAGCCTCACGCCCCCGCCGCGCCAGTAGGAAGGCCCCGCCGCGCCCAACGCCCCCGCGGGGCTGGCCCCCGCGGCACCCTCCGTCCCCGCGGGGCTAGCCCCCGCCGCGCTCGCCCAGCCGCGCACCACGCGCCCCCGCGGCGCCATGCAGCCCGTCGACACGGGCTGATCCCTCTCCTTCTCGGGTCCATTTCTCCCCCATGATCTTTGCAAATCCACCCATTTTCACTTTATGAGCCATTCTTTTAATTGCGAGATTTTTAGGATTGTCATTCCCTAAAACTTCTAGAGTAGCCTTTTGCTCCCAAAACAAAAATCTCTACAATTTACCATCAACTCCCATCACCTTTTTCTCTCTCTCTCTCTCTCTCTCTCTCTCTCTCTCTCTCTTCCTTAATGCTAGACGGATCTCTCTCTCCCGGGGAGATCGAAAAAAATTAGATTTGGGAATTCATCAGGAATCATCAGATTGACTCCATTGATACGATTCTCTCCATTCACTCTCTCTTTTCACACACACACTACACACACTAATCTCTACACCACCATTCCTCACCATTTTCACCATCAACACCACCACAAAAGAGAAGAGAAGAAGGGGGAGAAGAAGGGGACGAAGCCAAGCTAGGAGAAGGAAAGACAAAGAAAGGCCCGACGACGAGAATCCGCAGAAGCTAGGCTCGGAGGAGGTTCCTCTTGTATTTTCTTTACATTTCTTGGATGTTTGTGGGGATTTGTTCCAAAACACTTGAAAGATACTTAATATTGTAGAAGTTTGAGTTATTTGCATTTGATTTATGAAATGACTTCCTTCTATGGTATTTGTGTTGTTTTAAACATGTTTAGTGGCTAATATCTCTATTAGGGGGTAGACGATCGATGTGGTTTTAATCTATGCTTGTTCTTGATTGATTGTTGTTGTTGGAATTGTGTCTTTTCATGTTTAGGTACTTGATCACTACTTGAACATAGATAGGATTTAGAGGAGTCTTAAGTGTGAATCTAAATCCGGAAATTGGTTCCTTCAACGTTAGGTGCATGGGGTTCCTAAGCCTAATATGTTAATCTTGCATGTATGGTACAGCTAAGAGAGGCTTAACGGATAGACGGTGACAGGAATTGAAGTTAAACTAATTGGAAGGGTCTATCATATTTGTGAGCATAGCATTATCAACTTGACTTAAGCATAGTGATAAAACCATTGAGAGAGTCTACACCTTAATACCTTAATCAAACTTGTTTCCGCTAATCTCATTTTTAATCTGTGTTTTGCATTTAATCTCCTTGCCTTATTGTCTATTTCGAATTTGTAGTATAATCATCATCAAAACCCTTGTTAGAATGTTTAGATTTTATTTTAGTTGTTTTGTTAAAACCATGTGTAGCCTATAGATAGTTCTTTCACATAAAGTCTTCCTTGAGAGATCGACTCGGGTTAAGCTCATCGCTTCTACAATTGACCCCGTCCAATTGCGGGTGTGGTCCTAAGTAGTGTCTAGTGAGCATAAACTGGAAATTATAAGTGTAAATTTGGACCGTGAAACAGCTATCACCAAATTAGCTTCTCCTTTCACTAATTCAACCTTCTCCCCCTTCAATCGCATGACACTTTGTTATGCATAATATGTCGCGCGTATATTGTGGACTCAAGGATACGTGCGCATTTCGGGCGTTCCCTGGGTGCGCGCACATCAAAGGGCGCTCGTGCGCGCAGGACTTTCGCATAATATGTTGTGCACATGTAATATGCGCGCAACTATTACGCGCGGTCTCTATGTGTTCGGTCCAAGATTATTGGCAGATGTATGTGCAACATCGCCATTGCATCGGTTTGAATATAATGTGTATCAACATCAACATATAATCATTTAGAATTTGTAAACATATCAAAAATCAAATTTTAACAAGTAATTTATGTGTTCACTCTCGCCTCTTCAATTCTATAATTGACATCGGCAATCACGCTCGCACATTGGATGGAGGGCGTGCGCAAACATACCTAACAAAAAAAATTTCTACTCTTGAATTGACATCAGTAATCATAGAGACCACATTTTTACGTTAAATTGATTGAGGAATATTTATATTTGTATTTGTTCTCGTATAGATGAATGACAGAAACATTGTTTTGCATCATGGAGGGTTTTGGAGAGACAACATTTACATAAATGGGATTGAAGAATATGTCCATGTTCTATCGGGTGCTATGACGTACTCTCACTTATTTGACGAAGCTGTTGGAATTGTCGGTGAAGATCTAAGCCTGTTTAAGTATGCTATCTCTACTCTGATGTTATCTGCCGATGGTAAAATGATTCGATTTAGAATAAAAAATGATACAGACTTGGATCATGATAATAGTGTTCTTCCATTTTTTAGAGTATATGTTGAAACCCTTGATAAGGCAGCACCTAGACAAACGCATCACCTGTTAGTTTTGTATACTGGAAGACTTGTCTTTGAATACTTTTCTGATGATATGATGATATGAAATGAAAGTAATTGCAGTCACTGTTTGCATTTAGATTATATTCTATAATTGTTCTATGCAATGTTCCATATACTTACATTGTAGATTATATGGTGTGGGGAGTCACACGGTAAGATCATATCATTAGAACCTTGTAATGTATTAAAGAGCTCACGGCTTAGATGGTCCTGAACACACCATCGGTACACCGTAGAATAATCTGATAAGTTAGTTTATCTTCACTAAATGATTATTCTAGTACACTCGTTAGTTTATTGAGGAGGATCACGATAGGATACTATTCTCTATCTATGACCTAGTTACTGAAAGAATAAAGATCCACAGAGTTCGGGTTCTGAACTCATGTGATATTGGCGAGCATATGTGTGTGTTGTTTATTACTTTGATTTATCAATGAGTGAGATCTTTTCGTAGATCGAATTCGATATCTTGGATAATAATAATGTATACATGATGTCTCGAGCAGTATGCATGAGCATCGTGTCCTGGTGCGCCAGGTTGATGATGTTCTCTTGAGGAAACACAAGTTCATGTTGAAACCCTGCAGGTGGAATTTATTCCTTACATGGTAAAGCTTGTGTGGTACTACTCAAGATTTTAGATGTTAATTAATTATAGCTGTCAGAGGCTGACATAATTAATTAATGAACATTATATCTTAAACACGGAGAATGGCTGGACTAAAGGAGAAAGCATATTCGTAAATATGTATTAAATTGGTAGGTCAGTTTTGCTTCTTTAGTGGAATAAAAGTAAAACTTAATTTATTTAATTATATCCTAAATTTATTGGATATTGGATATTAAATAAGTCAGTGGGCCAATTTAATATTCTTCTAGATCCCTGTTGTAGCCCAATTGACTGATAGTGGACTGGATATTGAACTTGAGATAGAGGCCCAAACCCAGTAGGGTTTGGAGATGGAAATTTCGCCCACCTCCCTATAAATAGGGGAAGGGGGGGCGAAATTTAGAGCATCAGAAATCAGCCCCTCTTTGTCTCTCAAAGTTATCCACAGATTCCACAACCCTATCTAGTAGACTTCAGCCCACTCTGAATCTAGATACAGTCCGGGAATACAACAGAAGATCTTGGAGTAGAATTGTACAGTGGACGAATTTTGAGGTGTAGGTGGTGCTTGTTACTGTGTTCATTCAACAGCAAGATTAGATCTTTAATCTTGTCCTCAGACCGTCTGACAATTGTAAGTAATTCGGATCTGTGTCTTCCGCTTTATTAGATTCGTTTTACATGGTTTTGTGCGTGACGTGATAAACATGCATGTGACATAAAAATATGATTTGCATGAACATGGATTAATGAACAACCAAATGATCCTGCGGTGGTTTAATTCGATAAAACCCCAACATCACCGATTTACTATTCCAACCCATAATAGTTTTGTGGGTTTATTAAATTCTCAAAATGTTTGTCCACAAACATACGCACATAATAATCCATTTGATAGACGATCTGAGGCTAATATAGTTCACCGACTTGAAAATTTTGGTAATGTTGATGATACTATTCTTGTTGAAGAGGATAATGTGACACTTGATGATGATGATGATGATGTGAATAAAGAGACGAGTGTCCGCAGCAACGATGACAATTTCAGAACTCTTCCATCTTTAGACTTCTGCTTTATCTTCAAGCACGTGTTCTCCAAGCTGATTAAGGCATCTCCTAGAATGATCTTGAATCTCTTCTTGATTGGACAACTTCGAACATCTTCAACAATCTTGGAAGAATAATCTGGACAAAGGATGTTCATGTAAACATTCATGAACTTTGCAATGAACATTGTTGATCTTGAACCTTCACATCAAGTAGCACAACAGAATGTCTTGTATGCTCACAAACTGACTTCTGACTATCATTTAAGCTAGCTGTCAGTACTCAGTGTGTTGAACAATCTCAATTGTGTCTCGATATATAACCGTCTTCATCTTCAGCTCAATCCGATCTTTATGCTTGAGCTGTCTTCTATAAAGTTCAGATCGTGTTCTTGTAGATCTTTGGGAACATTGTCCAGAATAACATGTGTACTTGGAAAAATCAAATACTTAGTGATGATTCTATGCCATAAAAGTTAGGAAAAACTATAAAGAGTAACCCCAGTTGTGATTTTGATAAAATGTCAAAACATGTCAAAGTGCTTTGAAAAACTGAAAGAAAACCAAGCAGAAAACCAAGATTGATCGAACAAAAATTGAGCTGAAAATAGTCAAAGCACGATCAATCTAAAGAATAGAAAGAAGCAGATCAAGACCAGTCAAGAACTGAAAACAAAAGAAAGCAGAAGCCTGATTGTTAAAAAAGTTAGGAAGTCAAGGAAACTGAAGCTACAGGCCGTCAGAACAGAAGAACTGACAAGCTCAGAATGTCAACTGACCATCATGGTCAAAATGAATTTCAGCTGAAGAGAAATGCCAGTTCAAAATTCCAGCTGAAGAGATACCAACTCAGAATTTCAACTGAAGTTGTGTCAGTTCTGAATTTCAGCTGAAGAGATATGCCAGTTCAGAATTCCAGCTGAAGAAATGCCAGCTCAGAATTCCAATTGAAGAGATACCAGTTCTAATTGCTAAATACACAGAACTTACAGCTGAAGAAAGTCAAAATTGAAGCTCAAAACTGCCAACAAGATGCGCAGAACTACTAGCTGATGAAACGATCCAACTGAAAATCACAACTGCCAGCTGAAGCCAAAACTAGAAATCAAATCTTCCAGAACTGCCGACACAGAGATCTTGAAGTTAAGGCAAACCAAGATCTTGAAGTAAAAGCTTGTCAGAGATCAAGAAACAATGCAACGACTACATCAACAAAAAGTCCCTCAACGGCTTTAAAATCAACAAATCATTTATGATCAGTCGTTAATTCACAAACGGTCACAAGCTCACTCCTCTATAAAAGATGGGTTATTCAACTTGTGAATAAGACTCTTGCCAAAAAGACTTTTGTAGAACAAACTTTTGTTGTATAAACTTCCTCACAGCTTAAAGATCAAGTGCTAATCATCTGCAGAAAAGAGTCCCAATTGAGAAGAGGAATTCAAATGTTCATTGTCAAGCTAGCTGTTGAAGAAGTCCAGCCAGAGCAAGCTTCTCAGTTCAGAGATATACACAGATCAACTACTCAGCTCAAGTTTAAGGAGCACATCAGTTGATACCAATTTCAAGACTATACTCTTGAAGATCGAAAGAGATCTAAAACTTTGAAAAGATGAGCAATAGCACCTTATCTCTCCAGCGAGCAGTTGAGGATCGCAAGTGTGAGTTTGTCGACACCGGATGAGGTGACCGCAGATCGTTGGAAATGCCATTTTCGGGACAGCACCAGTTGAAAAGGAGGCCGTGACTCCGTGAGAGTTGCTATTAGCCAGGTTCAACAATTGTCTTCATTGTGTAATTGTAATAAAGAAACTTTACCATTACATAGTGAATTGCCCTTTTCAGTAAGGAAAAGAGGACGTAGAAGTTTAAGCTTCGAACCTCTATAAACTGTTTGTGTGTGTTGTTCTTATTGTTTTCCAATTGCATTCCCTTAACTGCACACATGCATCACACAAGCTGCACTTACGAGCCAACTGATTAAGTGCACGGATAAACTTTACGCGAGTTAAGGGCCCTATTCATTCTGCATTTATCTTAAGAATTGGAGTCAGCTTATTCACCCCCCCCCCCTTCTCTAAAATGATTCAGACTCGTCCGGGACCAACAATAAAGGTTAATGACAATCACTCATTATTGCAAGTGCAAAGTATAACACTTGATAAACAATGCTTAGTGCAATGCAAAGCACCAACAATATTTTCCTAGTTCGATCACTCACTGTTAATCTAACCACACGACGAAGCTCCTACGTTCTGATGTGATTACATGATGCTCTACAAGATATCCAGTCATGTTCTGATTGGAGATCACTGTTTCAAAATTCTTTAACTATTCTTTTATTTCATGTTTTATCACATTCTACCTTTCTTTTCCTGACTTGATAGTTGGAGACCTAACGACCGTCACCCCCCCGATGATCCTTGGCTCTTACGGTGTTTTTTTTGTTTATGTTTCACAAATAGGTCCCTACTCCGGACTAAATCGATAATTGTAGATCTCTAGATTTACAATATTTATTTTAAAAATTAATTATCTTGTGCAGTGCACGAGCCCACGTGTTAGCGTCGGACGAGTGCATTTTGCAAGACGCCGGATAAAAAAAATTTATAATTCAAAATGTTAATGAATTTAATTTAATTTCAGGGTTCATTTATTCATTTTAGGGTATATATTTATTTCAAAAAAATAGTTATTGAGTGCAGTGCACTGTGTGAGATGCAAAAAAAAATTCAAAAAAATTAAATATATATGTATAAAAAAACAAAACAAGAAGAAATTAAAAATTAAAAAAAGAACTTGTAACACCCTAAATTCTATAATTTAAAATGTTATACTTTCTATTCTTTAAAGTGGAAAATGATTACCAATAATAATTGGTCAAGTAATTTTTTAATTTTTTTTTCTTTCTAAAATAATCATGCTAGAAATCCTAAGAAGAAAAATAGAACACAAAATATATATTTTTCAAAAATATATGTACTCAGAACAAAGTACCTGCATTTCATAAACTCCAAGTTCATTTCAAAAGTAATTCATAAGTTCTAAAATATAAAATTCAAACTCCTAATATTAATAAAACCATTATATTCAATCACTACATTAAGTTAGACCAAACACCACTAACAAATACAAAAATACTAAATTCAAAATAGTTTACTTTCAGAAACAAGTGCAAAAATTAAGGTCAAGCATTGGAAACATTTTGAGAAAGTTCACCCCCATTTCCATCGCGCCGTTCCTAGCTCACTGACCTGAAAATATTTAAAAATGTGGGGTAAGCACTCTTAAAACGTACTCAGTGGTGGGGACTGTGAGCATGCGCATTTCTTTCTATTTATCCAACTGAAATAAATCGCAGGAATAATGGATTTAGGGTACTCTTTTTCTGATTCTAGAATACATCTTGAACTGTGCACAGGACATATTCTGGTGCGTACAAAACGCTTCTATGCGTACGAAACGCTATTCTGTGCGTATAAAACATTATCCACGTTCCATCCACGATAATTCAAGTTAGATTAAAAATATTTTTGTCTGAAAAATAATATATCATATACTTTTATTTCGAATATAATAATTTCACCCACCTGATAGAAGAGAGCACGTAAAATCAAATAGAGAATCACAGAGTGGACGAAGATCCCAATTGTGCCGCACCTAGTATTAAATAATATCAATTAAATCATTTGTATTGAATTATATTCTATAAAATTAAAATTAAACTAGATTTGAAGACTAACCTTCTTTGTATTCTAACTCCAGCTCATCACCGCGTATGCTTTTTATTTCCTAGCTATTTTATAAAATTTGTAGAAAGTAGATTTGTTGATTTTTTTTTTCTTATGCGTAAAATGAATTAACAGTTGTATATATATATAAAGCAACCAAAGCGCCGTCCCCTTGGGGATGGCCTAGTGGTGGAGTGGTGTTTTTTGAGGCCAAAGGTCTCAAGTTCGACCCACTACCAACACCACTAGGTGTGAGCCTGTCACACCTGGCTTGTCAAGTGTGGTTTACCTCCCCTGTGTAGGATTGCAGGCTATTACACAGGGGCAGGGTTTACCCAGTGCGCACCACGGTAGCGGCTGCGGGTTACCCTCGACATCCAAAAAAAAAAGCAACCACACCGCCTCATTTCTTGATCATAATCTCATCAACAATATTATATTACATTTTTAATGAATAAAATATTAAGTTTGGCGGTTAGTTTTCTTTTTTTTTACAAGTTGATATATTAGAAGTATCCAGTCAATATATATATATATATATATATATATATATATATATATATATATAATTCTCTCATGACCGACTACTAGTTATTGCATATCCCAAAATTATTTTAAAACCTAATATTTAAATATATATATATATATATACACACGAATTAACATATATAATTAATCATAAGTGATTTATGTAGTCAAAATAAAATTATAATCTTGATACTAGGGGCACAACTTCGAACTCCCTCAAGTCCAACTAATTCTATTGAGCGTTATTAAATAAATAAAAACTCAATTTTTTTTAAAGCAGTCAATTAAATTTCATAGTTTTAAATCACGTAGAAGTGGGATGTTACAGAACTGAAAAAGAAAAAGAAAAGCGAGAAGATGGACCACCGCAAAAAATAAAAAATGAAAAGAAAAAGGGCGGGGACCACCTACTTGGGTCAAATAAAATCCGTTTTGCAGATTGATATCTGTTAGACTGTCTTACGAGAGATCTTTTTGTAATGTTTTTTTTTTTAATATTTCAGATGACATCCTCTAGTCCAAATTGTGTATCTCATTTATTTGCCAACATCAAAATTGCATAATTTTAATAATATGTTTCTATAAAAATAAATTGTCATATTATAACTGATACTAATTAATATTTATTGTTAAAAATTAAAATTTTTAAAAAACATATACCCTAAGTTTGGAATAATCAACCATAAAAATTAATTGTATTAACTGAAAAAAATAAAATGCTAAAAAATATTTATAAACCTTAACTGGATGGAATAAATCCTAAATAATAATGTAAAATATAATAAACCAAAAGAAATTAAAATTGAAAACACAAATAAAAAAATAATAAATTTTGATGTTTGGTACATGGTTGACATACACAACTTGGAACTAGAGAATCTGTTTATCTTTCTGGTACAAAGGGTGCTTTCAAATAACGAAGGTGATAAGAAATATTAACAATTACTATTAAACTTAATTGAAACATTTATTATTCAACTTAGTTATTTCAATGGGTAATTGTCACAAATTAATAGTATATACATATAATATTTACTATAATTTTGCAATTACAATCTGATTTTTAAAATATTGTAATTATAATTAAATTTTTCTTTTTGCAATTATAAAATTCTTAATTTCTTTTGGGTTAAATATTGGCTTAAAATACATAAACTTTGGGGTGTTTTTGATTTTTCACATGCTTTAAAAAACGTAGTTTTAATAACGTAAACTTAACACTTGCTTGATTTTTCACATAATTTTCAAATTTTGGTCAAATGAAGTGACATGGTTGCCGGAGATTTCCACATGTACACCTACGTGAACACCAAATTGTCTTAAAATACATGAATTTTTTATCGATTTTGGTTGGATTAGAGTGCCTGAATTTAAAAATCACATGAAAAAACCAAACAAATGCTAAGTTCATGTTATTAAAATTACGTGATTTTTTAGAATATGTGAAAAACAAAAACATTCCAAAATTTATGTATTTTAAGGCAATTAACCTTTTTTTTCTTCCAGCAGTATCATTGAGTCGTTGCATCAAATAGAGAACAACGTCGTTCTAGATGTACTCTCTGAAAAACTTCAATGAAAAAAATGGAAGATTTTGTTGCAAAATCAATAAATAAAAGGTGAGCATGGCGTTGTAATTGTAACATTTTATTAAAAATTGTGTTATAATTACAAAATATATATATATATATATAGTATTATATGTATAGTAATTAGCACAAATTAATTAAGTTATTATTCTTCAAATTGTTAATCCTTTATTTACTGTCCATTTATGATATTAATTTATTCATATTTAGACTCTAGCTAGTTTTATCGTACATTTGAAACACGCACTATAAGATATCAGAATAAATGCATAAAAAAATGATCAATAAGCTCCATAAACTACAAAAGTAGTTGGTCATACTCTATATTTCTGAGGCTCTCAATTTTGATGTGTTCACAAATTCACAATATTCTTGAAGGCTTTCCAATAGAATGGGAGACTATAAATTAAAATTCATTTTTTCACACTTGCCTCACACAGTCCACTTTATCAACATCTGCATTTGATTTAAAATCAAAATAATTAAAAATCAATTTAGCACCATGATTAAACAGATACATCACCGAGAAGATTTAATTAATACATATAACTCACTGAAAATATCACTTTAAAAAAAAGTTACCGCAACCAAGTATTCTATTATCAAGATATACCATAAAATTATATTTCAAATTATAATAATTTAATAATAACCTGAACATTTCTTTTATTACACAACTTGAAGATGAACGTTGTTGGAAGAGGTCCTTGCATGGAAAAATTACGACAAAAGTGGCAAAGCTGTGTTATCGAACAGTGTTTGCGCCGGTCCAGTGGATTTGGCATAGAGTTATTCCAGTACGTCGTACTATTACTTGTTGGTGTGCTATTCTCGGCAGGCTTCCAACGATGGATAAATGGCGTCGGATTGGTTATGTTGGTCCATTATTTTGTGTGCAATGTAGAGCAGTTGAGGAATCATTTGACCATGTTTTCTTATTTTGCCCTATTGTGAGAAATGCTTGGTCTTGGTTATTCTCAACTTTTAATTTGGATTTTCAGGATTTTTCTTCTTTCCATGAGTTGGTGGTTTTTTGTTTGGGGTGTAATTTTAGCTCTCAGGTTCATATCCTTTGGCGTATTGGTGTGGTCTCGCTTATTTGGGGAACTTGGCATGTTCGAAATATGGCAATTTTTGACCGATTCAAGCCTTCAACATTTGCTCTTATCTTAGGTTTGAGAACAGCTTTGCGTGAGTCTACTGCGGTTCAAGCAAAAAATGGGTCATATGAGGAATTCGGTGGAAGATCTTCTCATTCTTAGGATGGTTGGAGTTAAGGGACGGCCTAGGCTGCCCAAGACTTTTATTACAGTTAATTGGAAGCCGCCTACTCGTGTATAGATTAAGATTAACTCGGATGGGTCGGCGTTAGGAGCTCCGGGAGTGCTTTCATGTGGTGGCGTCTTCAGGAATCATATGGATTCTGTTCTTGCTTGTTTCCATGAGAAAGTGGGTGTTGGATTTTCTTATGAAGCAGAGATTTGGGGTGCTATTCTTGCTCTGGAATTTGCAGCTAGTAAGAGCATCTCATATGTTTGACTAGAGATGGATTCTACCTTGGTAGTTCAGTTATTTAGTGTTAGATTGAGCTTGGTGCCTTGGCGATCTAAAGCTCGTTTTCAGAAAATCAGTCATTATCTTGATGGGATTCAATTTCAGGTATCATACATTTACAGAAAAGGAAATCAAGTAGCTGATAGGTTGTCAGCTCACACGGGACCAACGGGGTGGTGGCTTTACTCGATCCCGGAGATCCATTCTTTAGTAGACTCGGATATGTTTGGAAATGGCTACTTTAGAGCTTCTGAGAAAGATTGATTAGTATTTTTAAATCTTTTGTGTTCTTTTCCTATTCTAGTATTGTACGTTGTATTTTTTTTTTTTCCTTTTGACTCTAATAATATGCAATTCTTCCAAAAAATTAATTATATATCCCCATACTTGCCCCAAAAGTGGCCAATTAATGGGTAGAATGGTGGTCTCGTAATTGAGATGTCACATTTTTTAAATCCATAAACACTTTCTAAATCGAGGCAAAAATACATTAATTAAAAATAAATTAATAATGGTGGATTTCTCCATATAAAAAGTGAAAAAAAAATCATCAAATTTAATATTACGCCCATTCTAACTTCTAAGATTGAAAAAATTTATTAGTGTAGAGTATGCACATTATTTTCATTCGCACTGACATATTTAAGATCAAAATCATCACAATATCAAGTATATGCGTGCAAATATCAACAGCATAGTTGTGTGTTTTATCTTTTTTTTTTCCTTTTACTGAGTCGGATATAGAACAACAAATATTATAAAACTTACCATTTCCAAATGGAGAGCACATATTAACCACACAATCGATGTTGTAATTATAATAGTTATTGCCAATACCATGATGCTTGAGGCACTTGACAAGACATTTTGTGGCTCACCACTTGCCCTCTTCGTTTGCATTTGTGCAGTCGGGGAATTCTGTCGTATTTGTTGGGGTACTAGCCAAATCACTAATACATTATAATAATTTTTTATTATTCATCTAATACAATTTTATTATTTTTTAAATGGTGTATTAGTAATTGGGGTACTACACCAACCACCAAGATAGAATTTCCCTGTGCGGTTCGAGTAGCATTTTTTGAAAGAAACGCCGATGCACTCCCTGTATATATTACCACCGACGTCATAATCACAACTAACGTAAGCATAATTTTGCCCACATCCATGACTCACACTCACTTGAGATTCTTTAGTCCCAACTTTTGTATGTGTCAATCATGTGTCAAACCTCAAAATTATTAATTTTTTCTTCAATTTAATTTATCTTGGTTTAATATAATTTAATTTACATTATTATTTAAGATTTATTCTACCTAATTAGCATTAGGGTGTGTAATTTTTAAAATTCTCAATTTTTAGCAATAAATATTAATTATGATTAATTATAATATAATAAATTTAATTTTTATAAAAAATATTATCAAAAATATACAATTTTAATGTTGCACACGGTTGGCACACACAAATGGGATTAGAGGATCTCTACACTTAATTTCAGTTTTGTTCTAATCATATCTGATCAAATACTTAACCTTATTTATAAATTTTTAATCATCTACTTTGACTTTTATTCGCATCCCTAGATTTGTTTAGATTTTCATTATTAGTTTTGGCTTGATACACGTCATAAATACAAACTTCGACAAAACATAGACAGATAGATAACATTCTATTTTAAATAGTACAAATGAAATCTGGGAAATTAAATAAATAAAATAATTGCACCTATTTTATATATTTAGAGAAGAATAATGCTAGCCAGCCAAAACCAGAATCTAATTTTTTGATGATTAATAAAATTGTATTATTAATAAATTAATTATGTTAATTATTAAATGTTATGTTTTTACTATATTATCCTTCTGTCATGAAATTAGTGATTTGTAATTAATTATTAAAATCACTCCAGAAGCGGATTGGAAGAAAGGGGCGCAACTTCATCTTCTTTCTTTTCTTCACTTCTTTATTTTTTTTCCATCTTCGATTTCTTCTGAATTGAAGCGCATATAGAGTTGCCCTAATTATTATGGAGGGCATCAATGTAAATTTATTGAATAATTAATATTTTATTAATTAAATTAATTAATTATTAAAAATAATAAAAGATTCTGGCTAGCCAGAATCTGGCTGAAAATCACTACTCTTTATTTTATTTCAAATAAACAATGAATTTTAAATAGTACAAATTAAATTGGGGATATAAATGATTGCATCATTTATTTATATATATTCAGAGAAATGCATTGGCATCTAACTGTCTTCTTTTGATGCAACTAGATATCTAACTAGAGATCTAACTGATGGCGACTTTTCTTGAGATTGGAGAAGAAACGTCTCTTTAGCTACACTTTTCGGCTTCACATGAAGTCACACAATCATTAACTTTCTCCACATCTGCATCATTATAAGATCACCGTTGTTAAAATCTTAATTTTAATTTGGCCTAAATATAAAAACATATATAACGCTTAAATAAAATGCTATATCAAAATAGTATTATTGAGTGCAAATGTATATAAGACCCTACCATCACCAAATTTGGAACATTGATCAACTGCACAACCAAATTTACAATAGAGCTTGCTCAAATTCAAACTCGAACTCGAACTCAAAGTCGAACTCAAATCGAAACCTGCTGGATTAGTAATACATTTGGCAAGGCATTTAGCTCCACATAAGAATTTAATCCTTGACCGAATGCAACCAATTATACAAATTCCAAAGCAAACTTTGAAATCATGATGATTCTCATCTTCTTGTGCTTGCCCGCCTACATATAGTAACATCAAAACAAACATCACACTAATAGCTTTACTTCGATACATGATGTATAAATTCTATTGCAATATTATAGTTCTTCAAATCTATATATTTAGTTATGATGATAGCTAGGCTTGATTTATTTCATATATATAGAGACAATTCCCTCTCCCCGGTCCATTCTTAATTTAAGTATTATCGTACAATATATTATTGGTTCTTGCATGGATATATTTTGAGAACTCTTCCCATATTTGAATTGTATATATTTGCTATCAATCAATTAGTATATATCTCGAATAAAGAGTCAACTCTATGTGTACAAGTCATAATTTTTAATTATATATACACATATATAATTCAATGATCTAGTCCGACTTGATCGTTAGATCTCTCAATATTAGGCACTAAATTTTAGTAAACATGTATCGTGAAATTTTGGATATATATATATATATATATATATATATATATATATATATATATATATATATATATAGAATAATGCTAGGCAGCCAGATTCTGGCTAGTCAGAATCTAATTTTTTGATGATTATTAAAACTGTATTATTAATAAATTAATTATGTTAATTATTAAATGTTATGTTTTTACTATATTATCCTTCAGTCATGAAATTAGTGATTTGTAATTAATTATTAAAATCACTCCAGAAGCGGATCGGAAGAAAGGGGCGCAGCTTCATCTTCTTTCTTTTCTTCACTTCTTTATTTTTTTTTCATCTTCGATTTCTTCTGAATTGAAGCGCATATAGAGTTGCCCTAATTATTATGGAGGACATCAATGTAAATTTATTGAATAATTATTGTTTTATTAATTAATTATTAAAAATAATAAAAGATTCTGGCTAGCCAGAATCTGGCTGAAAATCACTGCTCTAAAATAAAATCTAGATTTATCTTCTTTAATTCAGTATTTTTTTATAGAGTTGGGGATGAGGAGTTGTGGATCTTGAGCCCGAGGCTTCTCTTAAATATTTAATTTCCTTTCGCTTTTATATGAACATGACTAGTTTTATAGGAAATTGTTGAAAATATATGAGATAGGGATCATGGGGTCATTATAAAATAGAAAATGATAAAGATGAAAGTCTCGCCTAAATGTTTAAAACAAAATTAAATAATAGAAAATGAGACGAGAACGTTTTAAAACAAAAATGAAAATAGTTAAAAATGAGATGGGTCATTAAGGTTCGAACTAAAGACAAACAGCTAAACATGAGTTTTAGAATTGCTTCACAACCACTGAAACACAATGGAGTCTATAAATTAATTCTAAATTCTAATGGCGGAAATATTATTTTAAATTAAATTTTGTTTGATTTTCTTTTTATTATGATAATTTTGCATTTGCGATTTATGTATAGATGGAGCATATGAGATCCTCTAATTCAAAGTTGTGTGTGTCAATCGTGCCTCAAACATTAAAATTGTTACTTTTTCTTCTTTTTTTTTTCAATTTTAATTTCCTTTGATTTAGTATAATTTTATATTATTATTTATGATTTATGCCACCCAATTAGGTATTATAATTATTTTTAGCATTTGATTTTCATTTTTACTTAGGGGGGTGTATTGGATTGGGATTTTGATGGATTTTGTTGGATTTTAAAATGTCCATGGATTTCTATGGATTTTATAAATCCATAGACTCCACGTGGAGTCTCCCAAAACTCCACATGGAGTCTCCCAACTCCACACAGAGTCTGGCGGATTTCGTATAGATTTCGGACCGATTTTGAATGATTTCAATGGATTTCAAATCCATCTCGCCAGCGCTCGTTGGAACACAACGATCGGTGTATCTGGTAAGAAAAATTAAACCCAGCGGCCGCTGGAATCGAGCGGCCTTGATCCCAGCGGCCGCTGGCACCCAGCGGCCGCTGGAGTGCCATCATCGGCAAGGCCAGCGGCCGCTGGGGTCGGGTGACGGCTGGGGTGCCCGATTTTAACTCCTCACCGGCCGCTGGGACACCGCGCTCGCTGGGTTTTTCAAATCCATCGAAATCTCGTGTCTGGAGGTCGGAATTCATCCTTTGTAATTTTCACGTGAAATCCAGCTGAAATCCAACGAAATCAATGACATTTTAAAGTCCGTGGATTGTTGAATACCGCAGAATTTTAAAGGACTTTTAAAAGTCTGGATTGAATACACCAAGATTTCGTTGGACTTTTAAAAGTCTGGATTGAATACACCAAGATTTCATTGGACTTTTAAAAGTCTGGATTGAATACACCAGAATTTCGTTGGACTTTTAAAAGTCTGGATTGAATACACCCGGATTTTAAAAGTCCAACGAAATCCAACGAAATCTCAATCCAATACACCCCCCTTAATATAATTGATTTTTAGGGTTGATTATTTCAAAATTTGGGCATATAGTTTTTAAAAATTTCAATTTTTAACAATAAGTATTAATTATGAATAGTTATAATATAATAAATTTTATTTTTTTGAAAAATATTATTAAAATTATATAATTTTGATAGTGATACGCGGATAGAACACACAATTTGGATTGAACGATCTCATCCGATTTGATGGATAGATGTATGTTTTTACGTACATAATGAAATTATTGATTTTCGTTGAAAACAACTATATACGATTTGTACCGAAGATCATTTGTTTTACGAAAGTTTGACTTCGCTAGCTAACTAAATTGATGGTATAATTAATATTGGGATTATCTTGGGATTTGTTCTTATCGAAGCATTATATTGTCCCTTTGTTTATAATGAAGGTCTTTTTTATCTCATTAATTTTTTTATTTTATTTTTTTGAGGAAATTTTTTATCTCATTAATTGATCTTATTCTAATTGATGAAAGGTACTACTGGTTATAACATAATTGAATTTTTATGGGTTATTTTGTGTGCTAGATTAGATAGCTTGAATAGATAAAATAAAATAAAACAATATAATATAACTTAGTCTATCATATATTTTTAAGCAAGTTTAACTTTATTATAATTTGCATGTATAATAATCTTTCAAATACTCAATCTTAATTATAAAGTGTGTGTGTGTTTGCCAAAGTTTTCGGATACATGTTCGCTAAAATTTAGTGCCTAATAATGAGATCGAGATCTAATTAATGATCAAATGAGACAACCATTCAACATTTTTACGCTCAAATTAAATTTATATGATTATAAATTATTACCTATATATAGCTAGATAGAAAGTTAACTCTATATATATTCGATCGATATACTAATTGATTGTTAACAACTATATACAATTCAAAAATGGGAAGAGTTGTCAAAACAAATCCATGCAAGAGCCAATAATATATTTTACGATAATAGTTAAATTAAAAAAATAGGGCAGATTTCTTTACAGGAAATGGTCTCTATATATATGAAGTAAATCAAGCCTAGGTCTCATAATTAAATATATAGAATTGATCAAGAAGTATAACATTGCAATATAATTCATACAGCATGTATCGAAGCAAAGCCATAAGTGTTATCTTTGTTTTAATGATACTAAATGCAGGCGTCCTCCAAGCACAAGAAGATGTTCATTTCAATGGCCAAGCAATAGATCATGATCACTCCAATGGCCAAGCAATAGATGATCACTTCAATCCTTGCTTTGGATTGTGTATTCTTCGTTGCATTTTGTCATTCAATAAATTCCTGTGTGCAGGACAATGCATTGCCAAATGTCTCATTCACCCAGTAGATTCAGATTTGAGTTTGAGTTCGAGTTCGAGTATAAGTTCGAGCAAGCTCTACTGTAAACTTGGTTGTGCAGTCGATCAATGTGTCCAATTTGGCGATGGTAGGTCTTACATTTGTGTTCAAATAACCATATTTTGATACAACATTTCATTAACCATACTGTGATTTTAATATGGTTGATCGTATAATAATGCAGATGTGAAGAAAGTTGGTGGCTGTGTGACTACGTGCGGGACTGAAAAGTGCAGCTAGTGAAACGATTCTTCTCCATTATATTTATTTTAGGAAAAGTTTTCATTAGCTAGATCTAGTTGCATCAATTACCGTGAGAGATATGTAATGCATTTCTCTAAATATATAAATAAATGGTGCAATTGTTTTATTTATTTAATTTCCCAGATTTCATTTGTATTATTTAAAATAGAATGTTATCTGAAATAATATTTTTCTTGATTTATCTATCTGTCTATGTTTTGTCGAAGTTTGTATTTATGACGTGTATCAAGCCAAAACTACCTTTTTCTGCCAACTAAACAATGTTGTTTCACCGCTGAAAATTTTGGGAATCAATGTTATAATTGAAAAAAGATAGAAGGTGGTCTTGAAATTTTAACATTTTAAAAGTGAAATTTGTAAATCGGTAAATGTTATGTTATTTGCAGATAACCCAATAATAGGCTAGAAACTAATTATGCATGGCAAACTTTTAACCTTGATATATTAATAAAGGTTATCAAATAGTTTAAATTTCTATTTAATTTTTGTTTTTATTAATGCTACATTTGATCAATTACATATGCACTTCAATACACATGATATATGTCAGATTCTCTGTCAAATTCAATAACTGATATTGCAGTTACATTAATTAATTATTAATAAAGTCAAAAATAGAATTTACAATATAATTAAAATACATCACACGTATCAGATCTCTCGTACCTTCCCATGTTACATTTTGTGTATCATAACTTTTTTTTTTAATTTATTTTTTAAAAAAATTAATATACCTTAATTGGAAAGAATGAAAACCTAAATAAAAAATTTTAATTAAATTTAATCATAATAAATTAAAAAAAAAATGGCATAGAAGATGCCATAGAGAATGGACCAATATAACCAATCCAACGCCATTTATCCATCGTTGGAAGCCTGCCGAGAATAGCACGCCAACAAGTAATAGTACGACGTACTGGAATAGCTCTATGCCAAATTCACTGGACCGGCGCAAACACTGTTCGATAACACAGCTTTGCCATTTTTGTCGTAATTTTTCCATGCAAGGACCTCTTCCAACAACGTTCATGTTCAAGTTGTGTAATAAAACAAATGTTCAGGTTGTTATTAAATTATTATAATTTGAAATATAATTTTATGGTATATCTTGATAATAGAATACTTGGTTGCGGTAACTTTTTTTTTTTAAGTGATATTTTCAGTGAGTTATATGTATTAATTAAATCTTCTCGGTGATGTGTCTGTTTAAATCATGGTGCTAAATTGATTTTTAATTATTTTGATTTTAAATCAAATGCAGATGTTGATAAAGTGGACTGTGTCAGGCAAGTGTGAAAAAATGAATTTTAATTTATAGTCTCCCATTCTATTGGAAAGCCTTCAAGAATATTGTGAATTTGTGAACACGTCAAAATTGAGAGCCTCAGAAATATAGAGTATGACCAACTACTTTTGTAGTTTATGGAGCTTATTGATCATTTTTTTATGAATTTATTCTGATATCTTATAGTGCGTGTTTTAAATGTACGTTAAAACTAGCTAGAGTCTAAATATGAATAAATTAATATCATAAATGGACAGTAAATAAAGGATTAACAATTTGAAGAATAATAACTTAATTAATTTGTGCTAATTACTATACATATAATACTATATTTTGTTATTATAACACAATTTTTAATAAAATGTTACAATTACAACGCCATGCTCACCTTTTATTTATTGATTTTGCAACAAAATCTTCAATTTTTTTCATTGAAGTTTTTAGAGAGTACATCTAGAACGACGTTGTTCTCTATTTGATGCAACGACTCAGTGATACTGCTGGAAAAAAAAAAGGTTAATTGCCTTAAAATACATAAATTCTGGGATGTTTTTTGTTTTTCACATATTCTAAAAGATCACGTAATTTTAATAACTTGAACTTAGCATTTATTTGGTTTTTTCATGTGATTTTTAAATTCAGGCACTCTAATCCAACCAAAATTGTAACGCCCCGGTCCCGAAAGACCGTGGAAATAGACGCCACGGGGGTTGAAATTAAGAAGCGGGAAAGAAAAGGGTAATCGGATTAACAAAATCTCAACAGAAGACTCAGAATAATCAAACATGCTGTATAATAATATATACATATTCATAACACCAAGATCAGAGCTCTTAGTGGTTAACAAAAGGATATTACAAGCACGGAGACTTCATTATCAACAAAATACTTAACAAAAAGAGACAATGGGAAAATACGTAAATAACAAAAGCCCATCTCTCAGCATTGTCACATCCACGCGCCAGCCTACTGACCTGAAAAATATTTGAAAATATTTGGGCTGAGTACTAGTGCATTCAGTGGGCAAGTTCTTACAATTCAAGTTATGCAAATCATTTTGTTAAGGTAATCTATCTGTGTTCATGCAGGTAGTGAAGCTTAGGAGGTTTAAAAATTGAAAGCAACCTAAGTTCACCAAAACATTTTATCGTGAAGCGCTTAAGAGTATAACCAGTCACTGCCCGCAACCCGTACTACATCACCACGCGTAAAGTTGAGTATGGCCAAGTATACTCAATGAGTATAACCCATAAGTGTTTCATTTTAGTCTCACCGACAAGGAGTAGGGCAGGACAAATAATGCATGCATACTGTAGCTACTCACATTGACACAGCGCTGGTATATGAAACTCCGACAACATACAGTAGCACATAAATATTTAACACAGATAGTCACATATGCAATTTTAACAAAGCAGAGCTTAATAACTCGAAAGATACAATTTGCAAAGATATAATAGCCCACCTGGATAATGGATATGGTTTCAAATTTCCGGATTGATTCTACTTGATTCCTGCTATTTCTTCTGAGCCTACAACAACCAACATTGGCTTAGCTTTCCTGAAGGCCCCTATTAAAATTCTGTCTCCTATGCTTTCTTTTTTAAGTTTTCTATTCAACTTCTGTATGTTATTTAGAAGCTTTTGGGTTTTAAAGTCATTTTCACTCTTTAAAATATAGTACTAATGGCAATAAATCTTGAGTATTATATAAAAATTTAAAAAATTAATTGGTGGTCAGTCACTTATCTTGTACAATTATTTTTACTAGATCTATGATAGAGTTAAATATGTCTTACATGCAAATTCACATAATAAATCCAAACAATTATGTAAAGCTATATTTATTTCATTTCCGAAATATTATATTTACACTTGGTTACTACAATAAATTAACGTCCACTAATTATAACACCATATAAATATAAGTCATATTGTTTATAAATCCTTAATAGATATTTTATTTTTATAATAATATTTACTAGTACTCATATTTATTACTTCCGTATAGATGAACAAAGGTCTATGCTTTATAAATCATTTAGTCTAGAATATGACTTTCTTAAATAAATTTTAAATTCGTACTAATAGTAATCTAATCATATAATACAATTATTTTAGGTTATCAAATTGACTAGGATTTCGAATAACCAAGATTATATTAGCATTAACTCTGATCCTATATATTATCATAGAATTATTAGTTCTATTCTATTATAAAACATGTTTGAATTAATAACTAAAATTTAAGAATACAATTCAATGATAAAATAGTATTGCATCACTGAGAAATAAAATGAAATTTCAATTGATCTCACCGAAACAAAGAAGCTTTCCCGACCTGTTTCTTATTTCTTTATCTTATCAAATTCTTCTAAATGATAGATATATTATCATAGTTGTAATACCTATAGTTGTTATTGAATATAATAATATATTAATAGTACACTAAGCTATTCCTTACAATTGATTAGTGGCATCACCAAAAAATTACACGTTTAATCATTTTCTTTAAAATAGTATTATTATTTTTTTTCCAACTATCACTATAGTCATCCATAGCTAATAATGGCTCGCATACCATACTTATATATATATATATATATACTTATATAAATTTTATATTTTATTGAATTTTTCAATAAAATATAATATTATTATTTATTGTAATAATATTTATTTAGATACACTTTGAATTTGCTATGTGGGTTTTAATTATAATAATATATATAATAGAATATACATTCATTAAATAAATTAATATTTATCTGGGTATTTGTATTATTAGGGTCCGAATATGATTATCTCCTAAAAGCATCTTTTAACACCCGAAGTGATAATAACAAACACTTTTTAAGTTTAAAATGATATCGGGATTCATAAAATAAAATAAAAACATATACAAGAAGGTATCAAAGTATCTTTAACCTACTCAACAAGCACACTTAAAAAAAATTAAGGGTCTATTTTCTTCCCTAGATTATCCTTATGGATAGCATATGCTATTTATACATATATATATATTTTTTAATAAGAAGAAGTGTGGATATTTCACTTATTCTAACTATTAGATATATATATTCCTAATTAAATTTAGATAATAAAATTTTCGGGGTATTACAAAAATCGATTAAAAATTCATGTATTTTAAGACAATTTGGTATTCACGTAGGTGTACATGTGGAAATCTCCAGCAACCATGTCACTTCAACTGACCAAAATTTAAAAATTATGTGAAAAATCAAGCAAGTGTTAAGTTTATGTTATTAAAACTACGTTTTTTAAAGCATGTAAAAAATCAAAAACACCCCAAAATTTATGTATTTTAAGCCAATATTTAACCCAAAAGAAATTAATAATTTTGTTATTGCAAAAAGAAAAATTTAATTATAATTACAATATTTTAAAAATCAGATTGTAATTGCAAAATTATAGTAAATATTATATGTGTATACTATTAATTTGTGACAATTACCCATTGAAATAACTAAGTTGAATAATAATTGTTTCAATTAAGTTTAATAGTAATTGTTAATATTTCTTATCACCTTCGTTATTTGAAAGCACCCTTTGTACTAGAAAGATAAACAAATTCTCTAGTTCCAAGTTGTGTATGTCAACCATGTACCAAATATCAAAATTTATTATTTTTTTATTTGTCTTTTCAATTTTAATTTCTTTTGGTTTATTATATTTTACATTATTATTTAGGGTTTATTCCACCTAGTTAAGGTCTATAAATATTTTTTAGTGTTTTTCTTTTTAGTTAATACAATTGATTTTTATAGTTGATTATTCCAAACTTAGAATATATGTTTTTTTTAAAATTTTAAATTTTTAGCAATAAATATTAATTAGCATCAGTTATAATATAACAACTTATTTTTATAGAAAAATGTTATTAAAATTATGCAATTTTGATGTTGGCAAATAAATGAGATACACAATTTGGACTAGAGGATGTCATCTGAAATATAAAAAAAATTTATATTCAATGATTATATTAAAGCATGAGTCATCACTTGCTTGAGTATATTCAACCCACATCACCTTGATAAATCTATGTAATGACACGTATGGGAGGTAAGATGACAACAAATCCAATCCACTATGTGTATATTATCTTTATCCATTATATATATAAGTAATTTTGCATTTACCCTTTGAACAAATAGGTAAAACTCAAGCTACATTTATTTAAACTAAATTAACAAATTATAATTAATCAGATTAAGTCCGTATCTAGTATTCTAAATAAAATATGAGAATCTTTCAAGTATCTCTAACCCGCTCAGCGGCGCACTTCACCTAAAAAATGGGACCTAAAAGGGTCCATTTTCTTCGCTAGCTTACTCTTAAGGTTAGCACGGACTATTCTTTTATACTGAAAAATTTTGGATATTATATTTATTCTAACTATTAGATTTATATTCCTAATTAAATTTAGATAATAAAATTTGAAGTATTACATTAAGAGAATGTCTGAGACTGCAACATGACACAATACAATCCATTAATATTTTATGCACTTCGAAGTTTATAAAATCAAAACAAATAATAATAATTTGATTATAGAAAGATGTAGATAAACGTCAATTCTCATGTGCATAAGGTGCACATCAGATAGTTAACACGTTGACTAATGTCGATCAAAAAAATTGTCAAAATCAGTATCAACCGTAATACTAAAAAGTATCACTCTAAATTCCAAAAGTATCATCTTTATCCTTAAAAGATATCAGGTTTGCTAGTTATCTTATACGGATTTATTTAGTTCAAATTGTCATTTTTTTAAATTCCAATTAATGTTTAGAGTTTAGGAGTTTAGGATTTTTGTAAGGTTCATGGTTTTATAAGATTCATGGGTTTTTAGGGTTTTTTTAGTAATTTTAGAATTTTTTATATTTTTAGGAGTTTATTTGTGTTCTTTAGGGTTTAAGCTTTTTTAAGGTTTATTAATCTCAATTATGAGATATATTTAAGTTGAAAAATTAATTGTCGAATACAATGCATTGCACCACGCGTTAGAGTCGAGCGTGTGCATTGCACGAGTTGCTGAATTTAAAAAAAATCACTTTTATTTTATGATTTGCTAATTTCATTTTAGGATATATATTTATTTAAAAATTAGGTTTAATTTTTAATTTTCAATTACCATTTATATTTGTTTAAAAAAAGAAATTAATTGTCAAACGCAATGCGCGAGCCCACATGTTAGTGTTGGGTGAGTGCATTGCGCGAGACGCCGCCGGATTTCAAAAAAATAAAATTAATTCACTTTAATGTTATGGTTTACTAATTCCATTTTAGGTTTATTTATGTCCATTTTTTTTTCAAGTAGCATTTATATTTTAGGGTATATAATTTTTGAAAAAAAATAGAAAATAGCAAAAAAAAAATAAATAGAAAAAATATAATAAAAAATCTAGTAAATAAATAAATAAAATATGTGTGGGAGTATATATCCCATGCGCCCAACAGGTTAATAGATTTATCTTTTTTTCTTATTGGGTTTGGGCCGCTTTGGTGAGACCCATTATGCACAAGAGATCAGCCCGTAGATAAATGCTCAACAAACAAATTACAAAACTGTGGGCAGGGACTACTAGAAAAATCTATATGCAATGGAAATAATAGTATATGCTTTAACTACTATATGTCTAAATATCTATATGCAGTGAAAATAATAACGTATGCTTTGACTACTATAGGTCTATATGTAGATGAACTCGCACCTTCCAAACTCATGATTTTCTTCTTCTCTGGCTAATCTTGTTATTTCGATGATCATGCACATTGTACTTATAGTAATACAACAATTATTTAAGCAAATAAACTTCAAGGATGTCAGTAACCAAAAAGAAACAGAGCACGTATCAATAAATTTTACAGATCGACGGTGTTTTGCTAGAAATAATAGACCAATTATAAATTACATATGAACACATCCCACAACAATTTGATAGCTGATGGAAGTGTAATTGGAGCTACAACTTTTCTTAGGAGGCAAGAAAAAAAAAAGCCATAAATTTTTCAAATGTTGTAAAAAAACATAGTTTTAATAACATGAACTTAGCCTTTATTTGGTTTTTCACATGATTTTCAAATTTCGGCAAGTTGAATCCGACGTGGCAGCCTCTACGTGGACACCAACTTACCTTCAAATATATGAACTTTGGATTGATTTTGTTTATTCACACAAATTAAAAAAAACAATTTCAGATTTTTTTTTACTTTTTTCTTATAATGTGGCAAATGTGATATAAATACTTCACTTTATATTTTCCAAAATTAATTATTGGACAAAATATAAATTTTTATTAATATCATTTGAGAATTGTGATTTTTTTGATCTTATGTAATTCATTTAATATGCACAAAAATCATACTATGATTTTAGGGTGTGTGTGATGTGTACATTTATCACTATGACGTTTGGAAAAATTTGAGTTGTCACATATTTATGTTATTAATAGGTTTAAAGAATAATAAAATAGAAGAATTAAGAATTTGTACAACAATTGATATAAATGGAAATGTTCTATTATAAAATTATTTGAGATTATCTAACATATAAAGTTATATCAAAGATGCAATTAAACATATATGAAAAATTAATATGTAGTTTATACATGATTAATTTAATTGTTAACTTATTTAATTGTTAATATTATTCATCATCATATATGATTCGTCATGGACTACTATTCATGACTTGATGATTGTTGCATTCGAAATTCAATTATTTATACCATTACACTAGCTTAAGTAAGATTCTTATAATTTTTCTATAAATAGATAACTAAAAAGGTCTGATAGTATTTTATTTAATATTTTCGAACCTAAATTTTATATATTGCATGAACAAAAAAAATTCAAACATATTTCACATATATTATTTACTTATTTTGTAGATTAGTTTATCATTAATTATTAATTAACGAAATTTATAAAAATAATTCATTGTACACACATTCAAAATTAATATAATTTCAATAATCAATACATCGAATGATAAAACACAATATCTGCTACAACAACCATATAGTAATAATTGATGAATTTTTTGTATTACACAAAAAAGCCAAAAAATAAAGGGATAATATCCTATTTGGTCCTACAACTATACTTGAAATTTCAGTTAGATCCCGAAACAAAATTTTGGTCCAAATCGATCCCTCAACTTTTTAAAAGGTATCACGTTAATCCCTCTGTTAGTCCCTAAACTAATTTCTGATAACGTCTGTTACTAACGACATTAATTTAAAGAAAAATATTCAAGTTGGTCCTACAACTATACCCGAAATCTCAATTTAGTTTCGAAATAAAATTTTGACACAAATTGGACCCAATTTTTTTTTATTAAACCCTAATTATATTAATTTGAGGGCAACACCAAGCCACATGTAGAACTTATAGATCCGAAGTTTTGGGTGTCTTTTTCAATAGTCTCAGTCAAAATTTAATATTTTTAGAAACCAATACTAAGTTGTGGAATTATCTGGTCTACATATTGAAATTCTGATGATATATAATTATGAGCCAAGATAAAAAAAAATCTAATATTATTATTTCATGATTATTACAGAAAAAAACTAGTCATTTTATATCGCTTCGATCATATATCAAGTCCAAATAAGTTTATTGATAATTATTATATTCATTATAATGTCATCAATTATTAATTGTACACGTAATTATATTGACATTGGAGAGAAGCATATACATTTACTAATTATGTCATCCACAATCATTTTAGTATCTTGAGACTTTCTTTAAATTAATCATAGACTTTATTAATTAATAAAAAATGAAAAAATAGTTAGATAATAAAATTATTAATAAAGGGAAAACGAGATTAAAATATTCCAAATTGAACAATTAAAATTAATTTTATTTTGGGATCAAACTGAGATTTCGGGTATAATTGTAGGACCAATTTGGACATATTCCCTTAAATTAACGCTGGTAGTAATGGACGTTAATGAAAATTAATTTAGGTACTAATAGAGGGATTAACGTGATACCTTTTAAAAAGTTGAGGGATCGATTGAGCTGAAATTTTATTTTGGGGCCAAACTGAGATTTTGGGTATAGTTGTAGGACCAAATTGAATCTTATCCCAAAAAATAAAACTAAAATTGGTATTTTTTTAATTTGTCAGTCCAAAAGTTTGTGTATTTTAAGTCCATTTGGTATCCACATAGATGTACACGTGACAGTCTCCTGCTACCACATCAAATTCAATCAGCCGGAATTTGAAAATCATATAAAAACAAAACAAGGGTCGTGGTCGTATTATTAAAATTGCATTTTTTAAAACATGTGAAAAATAAAAAATGCCATATAGTTTATGCATTTTAGACAATTAACCCAACATTAAACTACTCCATTACAAGCACCTAGCATAACGAAAGAATAAAACACAAAAAACCAACATCAGATCATATAAGCTACTAAAACACCAATCTTAAATTGTAGCATTATAAATTCACAAAATAAAATTCTAATTTCTAAAAAACACATTACGGTTTGAATCACATCATTCAAATCGATTACTTAATTATTTATGTTTTTTTTAGGATAATTATATGGGAATAAATCAACAAAATATGAACCGTTAGACCTTATGACTAATAAAAATCAAGTGTTAATTGCAAAATATAACGTTCAAACTATATTTGATGCATGTGCGTTTAAGAGATTTCAAATTCTACCTAATAGATGAAAGGCAAAATCCTTGACAAATCCGTTCCCAATTTGAAATTATTGGGTGATTAATTTTGATTTGCTAAGGATTTACTTGCCCCATTTAGATCCCTTGAATCAGGTTCTTTCTAAACAATACATACTTAACTTTACAGAAATACCCTTCAATGCACTTATACAATAAAAACAAATATCATGATAACTATCTCTCAGAATCAATATACATGATTCGTCAATTTTACAAATTAAGAGATCGGATTAATCCATATTTTACACACTAGGTACCTATATGCATGCTAACCTCCTTGGAGTAGTGTCCCATTTGCCACATTAGATTTAATGGAACACTTTCATCTACCACAATAGATCTAATAGGACACTCACAAGTGGCCCATTAGATCTATTATGTCAAATTGGGTACTACCCTAAGGGGTAGACAATGATTCCCCTCTATATATATAGTTGATGGGTAGGTCTTGTGTACATTAGGTGCACATCAGATGGTCAACACGTTGATCCGGTCAATGCATTGACAAAAAAATCCGTCAAAATTAATATCAACCGTAAGACTAAAAAGTATCACTCAAAAGCTTAAAAGTATCATTTGTATCATTAAAATTGTCGGCTAGAAAAAAATATAAAGAAAAAATATGTAAAAATCAGTATCAACTGTAACACTAAAAAATATTACTCAAAATTTAAAAAGTATTACCTATTTTGATGATTTTTTTGTCAACGCATTAACCGTGTGACGTGCATCTTATGTACAAGAGAATATGCGATAGTTGATTAAACTGTGTATACAAACGATTTTTTTTTATTTTTTTATAATTATAAAGATTTCCTTTATAAAAATTAGCAAATCTCAAGTCTTCGTATAATTTTATTATTCTTTAAAAAAAATGATAGCTATCTCATTTTTTTTTAATTTTAGTTAATTTCATAAAAATTGGCAAATATCAAGCCTTCGTATTTGATTAGTTGGGCCAGAATTCTACTGATTGAATAAATTTTGTTATATTAATAATGATTCTTAATTTACATTCTAATTAATTAAGATTTCATTAATTTCTATCATTAAAGTAGAGAGGGTAGGATCTTATGGTTTTATCATAAACGTACAACCATCATATATATTATATCATATTTCTAGATATATATAGTAGAATAGAATTGCAATATTACTGGTCAAGTAAATTAGTATTAATCCAAATAATCGTATATTTCAAGTATCTTAATTACTACCCTTTGACTGGTTGTTTAGAAAAAAAAAAACTAAACAAAAATTATAGGCATTGTAATAAAAGTAGAGGATTAAAAATTTATTATAAATAAGGTTAAGTATTCGTTCATATATGATTAGAACAAAAGTGAAACAAAAGTGTAAACCATGGGTGTGGACAAAAGTATGCGTACGCTAGCTTTGATTACGATGTTGGTGCTAATATGCACGGGGAATGCATCGGCTTCTTTCGGCAAATGCTACTCGAGCTGCTATGAAGACTGCACAAATGCAAACGGAGAGCACGAGTGGTGTATCGCAAAATGCCTTGTCAAGTGCCTCAAGCATCGTGTTACCGCTCCTCATGGAAATAATTTTTGCGATTACAATATCGATTGTGCTGTTAAAATGTGCTCTCGATTTGGAAATGGTAAGTCTACGCTTTTGTCCCTACTCAATTTTTGGTGTTGTTTTGTAATGTTTATTGTTCTATATATACCCAACTGAAAAACCCACAATAAATAAATAAATAAACAAACTAATATGGTGTTGATATTTGGATATACTTGTTATTGTGATGATTTTGTTGCCACAGTGAAAGTGTGCATCGCCGACTCGTAAATTTTGTTACTCTTAAAACAGACTTTACATTTAAGGACTTCTTTCTTTTGTTTTTGTGGAGATACCCACTACTGATATTCATAAGTCATCACAAAAATATGTTTTCTATTATGTACCTATGTATGTGTGTGTAATTTTATTTTATTTTTAAAACCTCTTGATATAGCGATAAAATTGGCGATTCCATATCAAAAACTAATATATTTCCAGTGAGTTATACGTATTAATTAAATATTTTCTCTCTCTCTCTCTCTCTCTCTCTCTGTGTGTGTGTGTGTGTGTATATATAGACACACACACACACACACGTTCAAATTTTTAAATCATCGAGCTAAATTGATTTTTAACTGTTTTTATTTTCAATCAAATGCAGATGTTGACAAAGTGGAGGATTGCGTCAGGAAGTGTGGAAAAAAATGATTGTTTCCAATCTCCCATTTCTGTTGGAAAAAATTAGTATTGTGAATAGGTTCGAATCTACTCAATACCACAAGTTGAAAAAAAACAATAATAAAAAAATAGTATTGTGAATAAGTGTTAATTGTGATGCAAATAATAAAAGATGTTCTTTTATTTTTACTTATTACATGAATTTTAATTAAAGCTAGTACTTCTCCTATGCAATGCACAAAATAAGTGTTGTCTATTAAACAAAAATTATTGTCTAAAATATAGATATTAAATCATATAATAGATAACGATGTATACCATAACTATTGTCTATCTCATGGTTTTGCTTTAATATATGTATAAATATTGTTACGATCAAAGCCCATGCAGCTTTTAACAATTTCAACATATTAAATATTTTTCATTGAAGTTTGTTCGGCGTGTATAGCTAAAATTTTGTTTTATATTGATGCAACGACTTAGTTTTACTATTGAAAATACTAACGATGTTGTCTTTGCAAATCTTTATATATATAAAAGCGGAATGGTCCTAGAAGTAGCAACTCATCCATTTTCCCACCTAAATGCACCTCCAAAAATGAAAATTTTATATTCTATTAATTAATTAATTTTCTTTTTGAGCAAAATCATTTAAATGATTAGATAATTAAAAAATTGTTGTAGGGGCAATTCATTTTCGAAGATGATATTACATTTATTAATTAATTGCATGATAATAAATATGTGTAATTCATAACATGGTAACTTCATTTGAGGCCTTGAAATCATGTAACTTCATTTTAATTAATGCACTATAATCCTAATCATAAATCAATCGTTCTTATTCATTATTTTTTTTCAATTATTCACCCATTATACGTACATTCAATTATATATACACTAGTATTTATGTATATATCCATAGATTTCCTCAGATAATACAAATTAGTAGTTACTCTAAAAAAATAATTAGTAGCTGAATAGGCAATTAGAATTATATGCATAAAATGAATACCAACAATCTAATAAAACATATTATAATAGTTTTCCTTTATACATCAATATATATGATTAATATGATATAATGTAATATGTAGCATATATATATATATATATAATATAATAACAACACCGCGGCCGCAATTAAAAAATCTTCATTTTACCGTCAAAATGAAATTTCTAGATTTAGAAATAATAATATTAATTAATAAATATCTATATATCAACTAATTTATTGGTTGGGAATCAGAAATTAGGAACTATCCATAATTATATAGATTATATTTCCAAAATACTTCGACATAATAATATACGCCTAATATAAATTATTTATACTAATCTGTACAAATCAATATACACAAATACTATAAGTCCATAGAAATCATTAATTCTACTATGTCCTTCTCAAAATAATAATAACTAAATTTATCCGATAATTATGTAATTATTTAGAATACATTGCTTAATTTAAATTAGATTAATGTATACAAATTAACTTAATTAGACAAGTATCAACGACTCAACGTACGACAATTACGTTAAATAGGTAATTAATTATAAAAGAATATAATTACATAAGTGAAATTATGTGAATTATATAATACATAATAACGTTAATAATAATGGTATTGAAATTTAAATTTAAGTAATTTTACGCGCACATTTTCTATCTTTTGATGATTAAGAAGAAATATATAAAATTATAAATAGTTGCATTATGTCTATCAATTTTCACGTTCTCAACATCCACACAAATATAAAGAAAACATCCATAAGCACTTCAACTAGAAAAAAGTAAAGTTTAAACTAACATTTGGGTCCATAGTTTTGTATAAAAGGTACTCCATTATGACATAGAGTCAACGACCTTGAAGCTGCTATGTTTAGTACAATCTTGCAATGTTAGGATGAAAATAACTCAAAGAAAAAAGCAAGATCGACAATATATGTTGAAGGATTAAAATTAATCATATATAGTTATCATCCAAAAAAATGGGTTAGGGAGAGATCGATGAACACTGATTATTGAAAAAAAGAATATGAGATGTGATGTATTTTTAGGATTTGATGTATTTTTTTATTTAAAAAATTTCTTATAATGAAAAATATTTCTATTAAGTGTTGATTTTATTTATCAACATCATCTTGTGTCGGCTATCGAAAAAGGGTCTTTCAACCAAGTGTAATTTTATTATTTGTATCATTGTGCTTTATTTTTATTTTTTTATTATTTTTTTGTAATGAATTCATTTATTGTGTTCAAATTTCCATAGTAACGTATATGTATCTATATAAATCTTTACTATTCTCAATATTCCGCTTAATTTTATATATATTTCGATTTTCATGGTTTATGTATTTTTACATTGCTTGATGATAGCAATTAATGTATAAGTAATTGTATCTATTTTGGATTTGAGCTCTACTATAATATTTTTTAGTAAAAATATTTATCATAAAATTTATAATAAACGTTCATATGACCATTTCATTTATATATTACATTTGTATCATAACTCGCATAATTACTTATCTGTAGTGCCCCGTAAATTTATTTATTAATTTGTGCTACCTTAATTATTATTTTGAGCATGCTATTAATTGTTAAGTCCTATAAGTCGCGCCTATAGTAAAAAATAGTAACATATGTGGATCATGGTCGTAAATGCATTTTATTTTCTTTTATTTTTATTTTATTTTATTTTAGAAAAGGGCCACAATTTTTCTCATAGTGAGACATTATTTTTTTTAGCCCAAAGTTTTGTATTCCCTAGCCCATTGATAATAGGGCACAAGTTCGTCTCATGCTTCACAGCAAAGGAAATATTTTTGAATTGAGATTTTTTTTCCAAAATTTCTACACGTAAATTCCAGCCAAGAACCCCATAATCATGGGGAGAAATCACTCTTGATATCCTTCCATCCATATAGATACCAGTTTCAGTAGTATAAATAGATATTTTCCCCCACCATTCCTCCACACTCAGCAAAACAGAAAAAAATAGTAGTAGAAAAGAAAATTCTATCCTTCTCGATCTATTGCCTGGTCTCCGTTTTCGAAGGTACCATTCTTAAATTCTTGCAAAATAAAACCGTGAGATTTTCCTGCTATCTTCTTGCATCTACGTGTTCTTCTGAAAGAAAGAAATAAAGTTTAGGATCTAATGTTTGAAAAGCTGCTGTAACTATATGTGTATATCTATATATATTGGTTGTATTTAACTTAGAGGACATGATTTGAAAGCTCTCTCAACTTTCTTCTCGTGGGACCCAGTAAAGTAATGACTTTGTCTTCATCTTGCCCACTTGTCACACACACACACAACTTATGGATAGTTGTAGAGTTTCAAATGCTTTTCTCTCTCTATATACATACACACACATATATATAAAAGTCTTCTCTCACCATCACTTTTTGTCTATATATATGTATAAATAAACGTGTATATATATATATATATGTATATGTGTTCATGTTTTTGGTGTTAGCACACACATTTACATCACTATATTTATATATATATATATATATATATGAATATGTTATATCTTCTACACACGCACACGTCATACTTAAATATATATATGTATATATATATTTCGTGCAAGTATAATTTAATAGATATCAGTAGCATATATATATTAAATGCACTTAGTGTAAGAAATTTTATTTAAAGCTGTGATATTTTAAGCATTAAAGTTATTTGCGTATTATTAATTAAATTATTAATATGCTAGGCGGCGCGTGTGGACATAATTAATTTGACAAGTCAAAGGTGGGGTTTATGTTAAAGATTGTGATGTTATCCTCTCTATATATTTATAAATGTATTATGTGAAATATAGAGTCCTCTGGACTATAAAGTACCGAGTCTTCGAGACTATAAAGTACGGAGTCCTTGGGACTATAAAGTACCGAGCCTAAGGGCTGAATCAGATATGCAGATCACAGATTTTGGTTATGAACTAAAGACTTTTATCGCTTTATATATTTACTTTTAAATTTATAGTTTGGATAACGGTCATTTTTCCCCATTGAGTTAGAAGAACTCACCCCAATCTTTTACCCCCTTTCAGGAATTAGCTCGGACGATGTGTGACGGGCAAGATGCGATGGAGATGGTCGATTTAGTTGAATAATTAAATTCAAGAATAATTTTTTGAGACATTAATATTTTTTTTATATTTCCGCTTTTATATTAAAAACTCTGTTGTTTTCTTTTGATGGCATTATTGGGATCCCGATTTTAGGGAAGTAATTGAGGAATAAAGTTTAGTAACGTTTCTTTAATAAATGAGATATTTTTTTTTATTTATGAATTTTTGGGGCGTTACAGTTGGTATCAGAGAAACACGTTCATGCATACAAAAAAAAATATATATACATATAAGAAATAAGATTTTGACCATCATCGCATCCGCCACATCGTCCCGAAAAGAGGTAAAAAGTAAAGTTAATATTTGTGACGTCCCACATCGGTGGGAGAGCGAAAGTATGACAAGTATATAAGTGGGCTCAGTGGACTCTCTGAAAACTTGGGTTAACCATTTTGGCAATGCGAGGACGGATGTCAAGTAGTTGCTAGAGGGCCTGTTGTGCCGTCGTTTCGTTACTGGGCCCCACCCCCGTGGGCCTGGGGCGTTACAAATGGTATCAGAGCCGACCCCGGGTGCGCTCGATAGGGCCCTAAATCCAGTCCAGGTGTGCTCAAACCGGACCCTGGGGGACGGTCCTACAGAGGAAGGAGCACGACGAGGACGTCGTGTCTCCAACGGGGGGAGAATGTGACGTCCCACATCGGTGGGAGAGCGATAGTATGACAAGTATATAAGTGGGCTCAGTGGACTCTCTGGCAACTTGGGTTAACCATTTTGGCAATGCGAGGACGGATGCCATGTAGTTGCTAGAGGGCCTGTTGTGCCGTCGTTTCGTTACTGGGCCCCACCCCCGTGGACCTGGGGCGTTACAATATTGATACATGATTAAAGTTATTATTGATGCATGATTATGTGAGTTGTTTGTTGTATTATTTTAAAGCTACAAGTTTTGTTATAGATGGTGAGACTAAAGAAAACTGCAAGGATAAGCACAGGGGGTCGAGCCCCAGGACGTGTATTAGCTAGTAGAGAAGAAGATCTCAAGGATCACTTGATTGGCAAGTTTTTTCGTCTGACTTGGGATGACACGGCCCCAGAGATGCAGTTGCTAAAGATACAACACCTTTGGAGAAAGATGGAGCAAGCTGGGTGCGCCGTGAATCCAGCTGAGGCGGTCAAGAAAGTTCATAGAATGATCACCTCTCCCGTCATTGAGTTTTTCGCCTCGGAGGCCAAGGAGGACCTTACCATGGTGATACATACAAGACGGGCAGTACACTACATCATAGACTTTAATGCATTCATTGACCGAACCCTGCAATACTGGAAGGGTGAGGTCTATGGTCGCATACCGAAAGGGATCAGAGTGGGCCGCCAAGAACCTTATGAGAGGGCAAACTTTGCAAAGAGGATGAAAAGAGCTAGTAGCGTTTGAGCGATTTTAGTAGTTGATTTATTGTTTAGATCATTTTTGGCTTGGACCGATATTTGCTTTGTGCAGTACTTTGAGTATCGTACTTTGTCTTTCCATTTCGTATTTGAATGATTCTTAAGTAATAAAATAGTTGTTTTGTTTTATTTCTTTTACAATAATTAATGTTATCGCTATCGTCAATAGGAAGATGCCTCCAAGAAGAAACGTGAGAGTGGCCTCAAGTGAGGAGACCGAGTCAAACAACTATGGACCTAACAATGGAAATGGAAATGGTGGCAACATGGATGGGTTTTCACAAAATCTTGTGGACGCACTTAGAAACATTTTGCCTCAGCAGAACAATGGAGACCCCCAACCCCAAGGAGGCGGTATCCTAACTCAATTCCGACAGTTGGGACCTCCGAAGCTGACAGGAACTGGAGGACCCTTAGCTGCCGAGGAATAGATACGAGAGCTCGAGAGGATCTTCAACTACTTGGGTTGCCCTGATGCACAGAAAGTCACTTGTGCCGCTTTCCAGTTCACGGAAGATGCCAGTCATTGGTGGGAAGCTGTAACAATTAGCATGAACGAAGAGCAACAGAGGAATCTGACCTGGGCTGCTTTCAAGAAGTTGGTGTTGGGAAATTATTTCCCGAAAGCCTTCCGCAAGCAAAAGGAAAAAGAATTGATGAACCTGGAGCAAGGCGACATGACCATCCTGGAGTACGAGCAAAAATTCAACCAATTGGCTCGATATGCTCCACATCTGGTGGACACCGATGAAAAGAAAGCATGGTGTTTTGAAGATGGGCTGCGTCCGGAGATTGGAGCTCATATATCTGCTCTGAATCTCACCACCTTCTCTGAGATTGTGCAGCGAGCTCGGGCAGTGTCGACCCGATTGAATCTTGACAAAGTTGCTCCAAACCCTCCCAACAATGGAGGAAAGAGGCGTTGGGATGATCGAGGTAACCAGAATAGGAGTAAAGGTTTTCAACCGAAGAAGAAGCCCCGAAACGACAGAGAGAACAAGCCTGGTGCAATGGTTGAAAAACCATTGTGCACGACCTGCCAGAGACGACATTTTGGGAAGTGTAGGCTTGGAGAAGAAGGGTGCTACCGCTGTCATCAAGTGGGGCATAAGGCAGTGAATTGTCCACAGAATCGAAACTTCAACAATAACAACAATTACTGAAGAGGCAATGCCCGTGCCTTTGCAATGAACCAAGATGAAACCAAGGAAGGACCATAGACGATGTCAGGTATAATATCCGTACTCAACCAGACTGCCTTAGTACTTTTTGATTCGGGTGCATCACATTCTTTTATGGCAAAAAGATTTTATGAAAAAGCTAATATAAAGTGTGACGAGGAGGTTGAGCCCCTAAGGATTAACATCCCATCGGGAAAATCAATGAAGTCAGACCGAGCAGCTAAAGGAGTCCAGATAGTCATCGAAAAGCAGACTTTGGAAGCTAATCTTTTCATCTTGGAGATGAATGACTTCGACGTGATCCTAGGGATGGACTGGCTGAGCCAGAACTATGCAGTGATCAAATGTCGAGATCGAGAGGTGACCTTCCAACAGCCGGGAAAGAAGCAATTCTCTTTCAAAGGATCAAAGATGAACAAATCGCCCAACATAATTTCGGCAATGAAGGCGGTCAAGTTAGTGAGAAGAAAGAATTGTCAAGCTTTTCTGGTAAACGTGACAAGCACAACGGATCGGGAAAGGAACTTGGAGGATATTTCCATAGTGAATGAACATCCTGATGTGTTTCCAGAGGATATTGTTGAATTGCCACCAGACCGACAGGTGGAATTTTCAATCGACTTAGTTCCAGGTGCAGCGCCTGTTTCCAAGGCACCTTATCGGATGGTGCCGAAGGAGTTAGAAGAATTGAAGGTCCAAATTCAGGAGTTGCTAGATAAAGGATATATTCGTCCTAGCGTGTCACCATGGGGTGCACCAGTTTTGTTTGTGAAAAAGAAGGACGGAAGCATGAGAATGTGTATCGACTACCGTGAGTTGAACAAGCTCACCATCAAGAATAAGTACCCATTGCCAAGGATCGAGGATCTTTTCGATCAACTGAAAGGAGCGGGAGTGTTATCAAAAATTGACTTGAGATCAGGATACCACCAGCTAAAAGTGAAGGAAGGAGATATATCAAAGACGGCGTTTCGAACTAGATATGGACATTACGAATTCACCGTAATGCCCTTCGGACTCACCAACGCACCGGCAGTGTTCATGGACCTCATGAACAGGGTTTTCCATCAGTACCTGGACCAGTTTGTCATCGTATTCATTGACGACATCCTGGTATACTCCAAAGACAAGAAGCAGCACGAGGAGCATCTGAGAATTGTTCTAGAAACCTTGCGGAGAGAGAAGCTTTACGCCAAATTTAGCAAAAGTGAGTTTTGGCTTGATCGTGTGGTGTTCCTTGGGCATGTGGTGACAGCGCAAGGAATAGAGGTGGATCCAGCAAAGGTGGAAGCTGTGACCAATTGGGACACACCAAAGAATGTCGGCGACATAAGAAGCTTTTTGGGTCTTGCAGGATATTACCGCCGTTTCATCGAAGGTTTCTCAAAAATAGCAGGCCCATTAACCCAATTAACAAGAAAAGGGGCCAAGTTCGAATGGAGTCAAAAGTGTGAAGAGAGTTTTCAGATGTTAAAACAGAAACTCACAACGGCACCGGTGTTAATTATTCCAGAAGGCAGTGAAGGATTCGTAATTTATTGTGATGCTTCCAAGCAGGGACTCGGATGTGTATTGATGCAACACAGAAAGGTGGTGGCCTATGCTTCAAGGCAATTGAAGATACATGAGCTCAACTACCCTACTCATGACCTGGAGCTAGCAGCGGTAGTCCATGCCTTGAAGATTTGGCGACATTACCTATATGGAGGAAAATGCGAGATATTCTTAGACCACAAGAGTTTGAAATACTTTTTCACACAGAAGGAGTTGAACATGAGGCAGAGAAGATGGCTTGAATTGGTCAAGGATTACGACTGCACCATCCACTATCATTCGGGGAAAGCCAATGTCATAGCAGATGCCCTGAGCAGGAAGGGAGTACCCACGGCTCAACTTATCCGAGAATTTTCAAACTTGAATATTGATGTAGTTTCGCCAACAGAAAGCACGGAAGCAATCTTGGCAACCATGACACTACAACCACTGTTAAGAGACCAAATCAAGAAGGCTCAAGGGAATGACAAGTTCCTGTGCAAGATCAAGGAAAGAGTTCTAAAAGGCAACATCCAGAATTTTGCTATTTCAGATGACGAGGCATTGGTCTACGAAGGAAGAATTTGTGTACCCAAAGATAGTAGGATAAGGGAAGAGATACTGAAGGAGGCACACAATACGCCTTATTCTATACATCCTGGAGGAACAAAAATGTACCAGGACCTAAAGAAACACTTTTGGTGGAGAAACATGAAGAGATCCATTGGTGACTATGTGGAAAGATGTATGACCTATCAGCAAGTGAAAGCTGAACACCAGAGACCAACCGGACTGCTTCAACCCCTTGAGATTCCAGAATGGAAGTGGGAGAACATCTCTATGGATTTCGTGGTGGGACTACCAAAGACGATCAAAGGAAACCATGCCATTTGGGTAATCGTGGATAGACTTACCAAATCCTCTCATTTCCTTCCAATAAAGATGACGTTCAGCATGGACCGATTAGCTCAACTTTATGTGGACGAGATTTTAAGGCTGCACGGAGTGCCGGTGACCATCGTGTCTGATCGAGACACAAGATTCACATCAAACTTTTAGAAGAGCCCGCAAGAAGCCATGGGAACGAGGCTGAGCTTTAGCACTGCCTATCATCCTCAAACGGATGGTCAACCGGAGAGAACCATTCAAATCTTGGAGGACATGCTTCGAGCATGTGTCATGGATTTTGGCGAGAACTGGGAGAAACATCTACCATTGGTGGAGTTCGCATACAACAACAGCTATCAAGCAACCATCGGGATGGCTCCTTATGAAGCTTTGTACGGAAGGAAGTGCAGATCACCTTTGCACTGGGATGAAGTTGGAGAAAGAAGAATTTTAGGCCCAGAAATAGTTGAGAAGACGGTGGCGGTGGCGGCTATCAACAAGATAAGAGAACGTATCAAAATAGCTCAAGATCGACAAAAGTCATATGCCGACCTCAAGAGGAGAGACTTTCACTATGAAGTTGGAGACAAAGTATTCCTGAAGCTGTCACCAATGAAGGGTGTGGTTCGCATCGGAAAAAGAGGAAAATTGAGGCCAAGATATGTCGGGCCGTTCGAAATTCTGGAAAGAGTTGGGAAGCTTGCATACAGACTGGCGTTACCTCCAAGTTTAACATCGATCCACAATGTCTTTCATGTTTCTTCCCTTAGAAGGTATATTCACGACCCCGCCAACATCGTGAATCACGGTGAATTAGGACTTAGCAAGGATTTGTCCTACGAGGAGTATCCAATAGCTATTTTGGATAAGAAGGTGCATGTATTAAGAAACAAGGAAATCTCGCTAGTGAAAATCCAGTGGAGTCGACACGATAAGAATGAGGCTACATGGGAAAAGGAAGAGGATATTAGATCTAGATACCCGCACTTCATAGACGCAGGTAAGTAATTTCGAGGACGAAATTTTATTAAGTGGGGGAGGATGTAGTGCCCCGTAAATTTATTTATTAATTTGTGCTACCTTAATTATTATTTTGAGCATGCTATTAATTGTTAAGTCCTATAAGTCGCGCCTATAGTAAAAAATAGTAACATATGTGGATCATGGTCGTAAATGCATTTTATTTTCTTTTATTTTTTTTTTATTTTATTTTAGAAAAGGGCCACAATTTTTCTCATAGTGAGACATTATTTTTTTTAGCCCAAAGTTTTGTATTCCCTAGCCCATATCACAAGCCCATTGATAATAGGGCACAAGTTCGTCTCATGCTTCACAGCAACGGAAATATTTTTGAATTGAGATTTTTTTTCCAAAATTTCTACACGTAAATTCCAGCCAAGAACCCCATAATCATGGGGAGAAATCACTCTTGATATCCTTCCATCCATATAGATACCAGTTTCAGTAGTATAAATAGATGTTTTCCCCCACCATTCCTCCACACTCAGCAAAACAGAAAAAAATAGTAGTAGAAAAGAAAATTCTATCCTTCTCGATCTATTGCCTGGTCTCCGTTTTCGAAGGTACCATTCTTAAATTCTTGCAAAATAAAACCGTGAGATTTTCCTGCTATCTTCTTGCATCTACGTGTTCTTCTGAAAGAAAGAAATAAAGTTTAGGATCTAATGTTTGAAAAGCTGTTGTAACTATATGTGTATATCTATATATATTAGTTGTATTTAACTTAGAGGACATGATTTGAAAGCTCTCTCAACTTTCTTCTCGTGGGACCCAGTAAAGTAATGACTTTGTCTTCATCTTGCCCACTTGTCACACACACACACAACTTACGGATAGTTGTAGAGTTTCAAATGCTTTTCTCTCTCTATATACATACACACACATATATATAAAAGTTTTCTCTCACCATCACTTTTTGTCTATATATATGTATAAATAAACGTGTATATATATATATGTATATGTGTTCATGTTTTTGGTGTTAGCACACACATTTACATCACTATATTTATATATATATATATATATATGAATATGTTATATCTTTTACACACGCACACGTCATACTTAAATATATATATGTATATATATATTTCGTGCAAGTATAATTTAATAGATATCAGTAGCATATATATATTAAATGCACTTAGTGTAAGAAATTTTATTTAAAGCTGTGATATTTTAAGCATTAAAGTTATTTGCATATTATTAATTAAATTATTAATATGCTAGGCGGCGCGCGTGGACATAATTAATTTGACAAGTCAAAGGTGGGGTTTATGTTGAAGATTGTGATGTTATCCTCTCTATATATTTATAAATGTATTATGTGAAATATAGAGTCCTCTGGACTATAAAGTACCGAGTCTTCGAGACTATAAAGTATGGAGTCCTTGGGACTATAAAGTACCGAGCTTAAGGGCTGAATCAGATATGCAGATCACAGATTTTGGTTATGAACTAAAGACTTTTATCGCTTTATATATTTACTTTTAAATTTATAGTTTGGATAATGGTCATTTTTCCCCACTGAGTTAGAAGAACTCACCCTAATCTTTTACCCCCTTTCAGGAATTAGCTCGGACGATGTGTGACGGGCAAGATGCGATGGAGATGGTCGATTTAGTTGAATAATTAAATTCAAGAATAATTTTTTGAGACATTAATATTTTTTTTATATTTCCGCTTTTATATTAAAAAACTCCGCTGTTTTCTTTTGATGACATTATTGGGATCCCGATTTTAGGGAAGTAATTGAGGAATAAAGTTTAGTAACGTTTCTTTAATAAATGAGATATTTTTTTTTATTTATGAATTTTTGGGGCGTTACATTATCGAAATGTGAAGCTTAAACATTTATAAATTATGATAAATTTACATGATCAATGATAGATGAAAATTTTATAATGATTTTGCATTTCAAACATTTTAATAGATATATTCAAGAGGTGTAATATATTATTTTGCTAAACAAATAACTTTTGAAAAATGTACAAACATAAAATTTAAGTATTATGTTTTGCATTCATTTTTTTTATTTAATATTTTACCAATATATTAAATAAATACGAAAATAACAAATTACATCTATAATAAAAAGAACCTTGATTTTTATGCAGTAAAGTATAAAATATATTAATTTGAGATATTTAAATTTTAAAATGAAAATTTAAAAATCATTTCAAGATATATTTTGTTTTTATAAAAATAAAAACATTAAAAATACATTTTTTTTTTGTGACGAGGATGTCTGCAGCCATTACCAGGATATGCACTAGGTAAGTCTCACTTTTGTGTAATATTTCTTAAACCACAAAGAAAAAGGTAAATCATAATTAGAAAATGAGATGCGACAGCAAAAAGAGAGCAATAGGTTTTAGATATGAAATATCTCCATTTTACGTAGAGATCTATACAGTTTGGGTGTTGTCAAGGGGGTCAATGAAAAATTATCTTTAAGATCTCCAATACTTTATTTAAATGTTTTCATTGTATTTCTTTCATATTTATAACTTATAATAATAATAAAAAATAAGTGTATACATCTTATCTGTGCATCGCATGGTTCGTCGATCTAGTAAATATACATATCTACACCATTTAATATTTCACAATTCCCAAAGCGTCGCCTTCTCAATTAGACCACCATGATTTTCTCAATTAACCTTTTGTTTTGCACTCAGTTATAAATAAATTAATCCAAAAATGATATATATAATAATATTCATATCTATATCTATATCTATTTAATAATAGAGTAATGAAGTAAGATTTTTCTAGCCCATTTACTACGGTATTTTAGTCAATTAACAAATATCAAAATTGTATAAATTAAGTCACTTTAGGCGCCCATTATTAGGCTTGGACAAAAATTTGTATGAGACCGTCTAACGTGCATCTTACGTTAGACGGGTCAAACCCGCCCAAACCCGCTCCCATGGGCAAGCGCGTGCAGCTCACGCACCTAAGGGTGTAATCGAACCGAGTCGAGCCGAGTAGTGATCTGATCAAACTTGAGCTCGACAGAAAATTTATCGAGCTCGAGCTCGACTCGATCGAGCTTTGATTTATCAAGCTCGAGCTCGACTCGACTTCAAACTCGACGAGCTCGACTCGGATATATGCAAAATTTATTCTAAAATCTCATTTAATTCAAAATCAACAAAGAAAACAAATTGAAATATAATGATTTAATATTTATAAAAAAATATATCTCACGAGCAATCACAAGTTAATGCCAAAAAAAACACATGAACAACCCAGATCTAAATTTAATCGAATTATACAAAAATTAGAAAACAATAATATTGAAACAACAGGGATGCATTGACAATTAGCAACGATGGAAAATAAAAATCAACAATTCAAAAATACACTTTCTAATTATTAGATCCGAAGATGAATTCATAAAAAATGTTAATTTCTGAATAGGGGAAGGTTTTTGCTTTGTATCCAAGCCGTTGCTGCTTGGTCGGGGGGTCAAGATTGATATCAGAGTTTAGAGCATGAGTAGCTGTCGTCGTCGCCGGGTGAAAGAATCCTAAATACTTAGGAGATCTTGATAACAATTATGCTATAAAACTGGCTGAGAATATGACATTTGAATTTGGAAATTGGGATTGAAAAATTGATTTTGGAGAGTGTAACACAAATTTTTGTATTCAATTTAATAAAACACAAAATAGTGTACAAATACAATATTTTCGGATCAAATTTATATTTTTGGATCCAAACTCTATTTCTCCTCTGATTAATCACTCTATGAATGATCTTCAAACAATGTTCGAAGTTTTCGGGGAAGATTCGAAGTTTTCGGGGAAGATTTATCTCCTCGATCTTCATTGACTTGGTATTTGGTCTTTGAAAACGTTAATTCGGAGGGCCGACGCCTTGTTTCCGGATCAAACGCTAATTTTGGGTTGAATTTGACGAAGAACACTTTTGTCTTCCTTGCTTATGGATCAAACGTCGTCTTCGGGATGAATTTGGTGAAGAACGCCTTTGAATGTCACAAGAACGCCTTGAATATCTTTGAGAATTTCACTTATGGAAGTTCTCAAATTCTTGAACTCTTCAAATGACTTCTGGTGTGATTTTCATTCTCCATATGACATCTATTTATAGGTGTAAGGAGAGAGAAATTTGGAGAATTAGGGCTGAGGTGGCGCGATTTAATTGGCTCCTCAATATTTTGAACTTATCTTTATCAAATCCTTGATTTCTGCACAGATTTGACACGTGTCGACTCCTGATTGGCCGAGATTATCCACATATTTAAATATCAACATTTATTTATTTAATTTAGGAATTAATTCATGTAAATCCCCAAAATATAAATAAATGATATATTTTGATATTTAAATCTTTATCTCCAAATATTAAATATCAATATCTTTTTATTTAATTTAGGAATTACTTTAATTAAATTCCTAAAATATAAATAAAAGATATAATTTGATATTTAATTATTTGCATGGCATAATTTAATTTAGCCATTAAAATTTATCCGTCTATAAATGCCCCCTTGAGACTTGTTCATGGACAATTTGCCTTGGAAATGAATTAGTCTCAAGATTTGAGATTTATTAGATAGTTTTAACTCGTATCAAGGAGCCTTCATTTTTTAATTTGCTAGATAGTTTCAACTCGTATCAAGGAGCCTTCATATTTTTAGGGCTTGAATTTATAGACATTTTATACTCGTGTCCATGAGTTCTTGAATTTGGTTTTTAGAGAAACAAATAATTTGTTAATTTCTCATCAAAGGATAATGAAAATTGGGCCTCCAAATTATTTTAATCCAATAATCAACCAAAACTCACATGAGCAGCAAATGAGCTTTGTTCCATTATTTAATCTCCTTATGTGATTATGGCCCATTCCTCGAAGTCTATTTACTTTACGAATCGTTTGGCAGACTTATTTCCATATTAAGAGATATAAAATGCCCTGATTCCTTGGGCCCACACCATATCATGAACATGAACTGAACACCTGGAAGAACTCTATTTCAAATTGACTTCTCATCCGTCTCATTTGCTGATTCTGCAATATTTCGCCGATTTGAAATTCAAGACGTTCAGCCATAATTAACTTCTCAAACTCCTGTTAATTATTTCCTTATGATTACGGATAATTCCTCTCTGATAACGGATTAACATCAAGACATCTTTGCTATCCAATAACTAATTTATATCTCACGTGCCGATCGAACGAATCCAAATAACTTTTGAGTTCTCATGCATCGAGGATTCTCTCTTATTCAGTTTCCTTTATCAACTCAAACACTGAACGAAGATCTATAAATACTCTATTCACTTGATCTTTTCTTCACAACACAAATTCGCAAAGGAGTGCGGTAGTCTGCGAGACAGTTCGACCGTTGCCTCTGGAGTCTTAACAATCTTCCGCTAACTTCAGTATTGCAGCTGGTTCAGAAAAGGTAAAGACATGAACTCTTTCTTCTGCCAATGCTCTTCTCATATTTTCATAAAGCCAACTTGCAAATAATCGAAGGATTTTTTTTTTTTGCAAAGGATCAACGACGTCATCTTATCTTATTGAAATAGATATCAACTCACCTCGTTCCACAATAGAAGATTTTCCAGAAATTAAAAATCTCCTGGTACGTCACCGCTACATGCTAAAGATTTTTTTTTTCAAAGCCTATGAACTCTTTTCCACATTCTACTTTTTTTTTTGAAAATTGTGTTTTTTTTTTTGCAGAATTCTTTTGGAGTCAAATTTTGACCGGGGTGCCTCAATTCCATTACTGCAACGATATTCAAGGACGCTCACGGCTCAAGGGATTTTCGCCTTGAGTCATTAAGACTTAAGGAATTTTCGCCTTAAGTTCTTAAGTCTCGGAGTTCCAGCAGTAGCTCACGGCTCAAGGGATTTTCGCCTTGAGTCCTTACGACTTAAGGGATTTTCACCTTAAGTTCTTAAGCCTCGAAGTTCCAGTAGCAGCTCACGGCTCAAGGGATTTTCACCTTGAGTCCTTAAGACTTAAGGGATTTTCGCCTTAAGTTCTTAAGCCTCGGAGTTCCAGTAGCAGCTCATGGCTCAAGGGATTTTCGCCTTGAGTCCTTAAGACTTAAGGGATTTTCACCTTAAGTTCTTAAGTCTCGGAGTTCCAGCAGCAGCTCACGGCTCAAGGGATTTTCGCCTTGAGTCCTTAAGACTTAAGGGTTTTTTGCCTTAAGTTCTTAAGTCTCGGAGTTCCAGCAGCAGCTCACGGCTCAAGGGATTTTCGCCTTGAGTCCTTAAGTCTCGCCATGATAATGTGGATTTTGTTGGAGAATTTCACTACTTCTATGGATATTGGGAATGGACTAAAGATATCCTTAGTCGATGTGGAAGTGAACTTCGCCAAGCGGGTATCTTTGATTCTGTATATGCTTCTCTTTTCACCTATGATCGGAGTACAGAGATCATGAAAGCTTTTTGTGAGGCTTGGTGTCCTTCGACAAATACCTTGTTGACTTCATCTGGTGAGTTGTCGATTTCTTTGTGGGACTTGCACTTTTTGTCCGGGCTTCCGGTATACGAAGCATTTTATGATGAGGTAGTGCCTTGCACAGAAGAACTTAAGGGTACAAATTGAGAAGGTGACTTACATATTCCCGACTCCTGTAGTTCTTTGATTCATGCATACCATATTGTTCGTGCTGAAGCTGGTTCAGTTACCATTGAGAACTGGATCAAATTTTGGTCTAAAAATCAACCAGTGTATCAAAGGCCTCCTCTACGTAAGGAAAGCAAGACGGCACCTCAGTCAACTCATAATCCAACTGGTGATTTGAAGGCTTACAAACCTTGGACCGGCATAGAAATGGTCCCTTTTGTGCGTCTTGGTATTAAAGAGAAACGATGGAAAGAAGCATATTTGGCCGCCCACATTGCTTGTTAGCTCTGTTGCTTTGTTCTTCCTGATGGTGATGGGAACTTGATTTGGCCAGATACTTTTAAGATGGCAAGTATGATGGTGGCTGGGAAAAGAGTGTCTCTTACCATCCCAGTTTTGACTAGCATCTATAGAGGTTTGAATAATATATCAAATTCTTTAGATCTTTCAACAGCATTCCCAGTTCACTTTGTCTATAGTTGGGTGACACATTATTTCAAAACACATTTTCTCTTTAAGCGAAAGACGCACACCTCTAGAATGATTCAGTATTCAGGTGAAGGAGGCGCGAGGCAATATGACTTTTCCAAGGCCCGCAAGCGAATCTTCCAAGGAGATATTTCTTGGAATTGCACAATGTTTACTGGGGAAGATTATGTCAAATCTTTTGTTGATGATGATGCTGCGAGTGAGTCTGAATAGTGTTTCTTCATGGCCATTCGTTCTAACTATCTCATCAGGAGGCTGAGTAAACGCTTTGTTGTTGAGCCGTATAGTCCACATCGCTTTAGTCGCCAATTCGGGTTTTATCAAATTATACCTGGTGTTCTCGCCCAAGATATTCGTGAAGCTCCTTTAGATGACGGGTTCAGATACTGGCGTATATGCATGTGATGTTATTCTAAATTGAAGGTCTGTTTTCCCAACTTGATTGCGAGTGCGAAGAGATTTTTCTCATCTGGGTATAAGAGTTGGTGGGATCAAACATACAGAAGCTTCTTGGAAGAGAAGATTATGACTTTGATTCTTCACAAGACAGATGAGGCACCCAAGAGTAAAAAGAAAAATGTAAGTCCTCTAAAAAACAACACCCCTATAGGCAAAAAGAAAGTCGAAGCAGTGAATCCTCCTAAGGATAACACCTCCAAAGGCAAGAAGAAAGTTGAAGAAGTGAATTCTTCTAAGGATAAGCGGAAGACGACTTTGTGTCTTCTAGACGATTCTACCAGCAGCAATGGAGAACATCATTTTAAGAGACAGAAGAAACACGTGGCGTCTGCTGAAGATCATGCTGAGAGCAGTCATCGTCATACATCCACATCTGAGGTTTTTTTCTTAATCTTTGACCTTTCTTTTTTCGTTCCATTTCCTCACTTAAATCATTTTCTTCCCTCTCTTTTTTTTAGCTGGAGAGAGAGATATTTGGGGATGATTTAGAAGACTTGCGGAACAATCATGAGACAGTGGATTTTGATAGATTTCTTGAGCCTCAATCTGATGAACTAATCAAGGCCAAGCCAGTTCCTCCTCTTGAAGCCATTTCTGAATTCAATGTCAAAGCTCTTTTTGCAAACATCGCAAGTCATACCTTCAAAATTGCTGGAGTGAACTTCGTAACAAAGTATTGAGGACCCCACCTGAATTCATGTCATCTATTCAAGAAGAAGTACTTGGTGGATTCTCACAAATGAAGGCTTTCTCTGGCGATTTTGACATGTCTTTTCTGGAGAAGAGTTTGGGCGAGCTTTTCACCATAGCTGCTGCTTATGATGAAGTGAGATCATCATCTTTTGAGTCTGAAGGGCTTTCTACCCAACGTCTTGAGGAGATTAGATGTTGCATCCATAATGCTGAGACTAGAAGCAATGAAGAGATTGGCCAGTTACAGTCCATTGAGAAAGAACTTGCTGATTTGGAGGAGCGACATACAGACTTGTGCATATCTTTGAAAGAATATCAAATCTCTCATGATGATACTCAAAAGAAGATCAAAGGATTTGAAGAAGAACTTGCCAAGCTGAAGAATGTCTCCGAGAAACAGACAATCGAGAAGGTAGAAAACACAAAATCTCTTTTGGAGTCAGCCCAGAAAGCTTTGGAAGACCAAGATCCTTTTGCTTAGATCTTTATTTAGCTTGCTATTTTTTTTCTCTTTTTTTTGAACATTTGGGCAATGCCCATAGTTGATATGAATTCTTTTGTGGTTTTATTAAATCAAATGCATTGATTCTTTTCCACTTTGAGCCTTCAAATTCTTCAAGTATGATCATTCAACTGAAATGGTAAAACACAAATCATGACTGAACTTAGAAATTATCTAAGCTGCCTACGTACCATTTTGAAAGGGATCAAGTCAATACGTAGTTCAAACGATCGATTTGTATTTTGTTTTTGGGGGGGTGCCGTGCACAGTTTATATTCATGCGAGCTAGGAGTGAATATTCTTTAACCACTATAAACAAAGTGGGTGTTTTATATTTTAACCACATAGAACACATTTGGTGGAATAAATAACAGTTTAACCACATAAATTTAACTTTTGGTGGGAAAGTTAGCAGTTTAGCCACATGCGCATTCTTTGGTGGTTACCGTACGCAGTTTATACTCATGCGGGCCAGGAGTTTTCTTCATATCTTTTTCCTTCAAGGATAGTAATGCTTTAAGAACTTCCCATTTATCGAGCCCATTCTTACGTTATCTTCAGAGATTAACTTATAGGCACCATTTGTGTAGACTTCTTTAACAACATATGGACCATCCCATCTTGACACAAATTTATTTCCGACACGATGAGTGGTGATAATTGGTCTTCTCACAGCAAGGACCAGATCTCCAACTTGGAAAGAACGTGAGCACACTTTTTTATTGAAAGCTTTTGAGAGCCGAGCTTGATAGCATTCCAACCTTTGTTGTGCCTCCAATCGCTTTTCATCCAAAGCTTCCAACTCTTGAAGACGTAAGTGTGCACAGTTGATATGAATTCTTTTGTGGTTTTATTAAATCAAATGCATTGATTCTTTTCCACTTTGAGCCTTCAAATTCTTCAACTATGATCATTCAACTAAAATGGTAAAACACAAATCATGACTGAACTTAGAAATTATCTAAGCTGCCTACGTACCCTTTTGAAAGGGATCAAGTCAATACGTAGTTCAAACGATCGATTTGTATTTTGTTTTTGGGGGGGTGCCGTGCACAGTTTATACTCATGCGGGCCAGGAGTGAATATTCTTTAACCACTATAAACAAAGTGGGTGTTTTATATTTTAACCACATAGAACACATTTGGTGGAATAAATAACAGTTTAACCACATAAATTTAACTTTTGGTGGGAAAGTTAGCAGTTTAGCCACATGCGCATTCTTTGGTGGTTACCGTACGCAGTTTATACTCATGCGGGCCAAGAGTTTTCTTCATATCTTTTTCCTTCAAGGATAGTAACGCTTTAAGAACTTTTCATTTATCGGGCCCATTCTTACGTTATCTTCAGAGATTAACTTATAGGCACCATTTGTGTAGACTTCTTTAACAACATATGGACCATCCCATCTTGACATAAATTTATTTCAGACACGATGAGTGGTGATAATTGGTCTTCTCACAGCAAGGACCAGATCTCCAACTTGGATAGAACGTGAGCGCACTTTTTTATTGAAAGCTTTTGAGAGCCAAGCTTGATAGCATTCCAACCTTTGTTGTGCCTCCAATCGCTTTTCATCCAAAGCTTCCAACTCTTGAAGACATAAGTGTGCATTTTCTTCTTCAGTTAATCCTTCTTGGATAGCAATTCTGAGAGATGGAATTTGTTGTTCAAGCAGGATGACGGCTTCCACTCCATACACCAGTGAATAGGGAGTTGCTTGTGTGGGCATTCTGTGAGTTGTTCTGTACGCCCATAATGCTTCACCAATTCGCTCATGCCAATCACGCTTTGATTTTGCAACTACCTTTTTCAATAAGTTGCACAACGTCTTGTTAAAAGCTTCAGCTAGTCCATTTGCAGCTGCATTATACATGGATGACTTTCTTTGCTTGAAGTTGAATTTCTCGCAGAGTTTATCTATCAATGCATTACTAAAGGGCTTCCCATTATCAGTGATGATGTATCGAGGGACCCCATAGCGATAGATAATATTGGACTTGATGAAGTCAGCCACATTCTCCTTTTTCACTTCTTTCAAAGGTACTGCTTCAGCCCACTTTGAGAAATAATCTGTTGCAGCCAAGATGTATAAGTGCCCTCCAGAAGATTTTGTCATGGGCCCCACAACGTCCAGGCCCCAAGCATCAAAAGGCCAAGAATCGACTGTAGGATGCAATGGCTCAGGTGGTTGATGGATGAGATTTGCATGGAATTGACAAGGTTGACATCTCTGCGCATAATCCGAGCAATCTTTTACCATGGTTGGCCAATAGTAGCCCATTCTCTTAATTCGGAAGTGCAGTTTTGGGCCGGATTGGTGAGCACCACAAATACCAGAGTGTGCTTCTTCCATAGCTTTTGCGGCTTCTTCATCACTTAAACATCTCAAAAAGACACCATCAAAAGACCGTCTATACAGTGTGCCTTTGAAGTATATGAAGCGAGCAGCACGACGACGAACATCAATTCTTCGACGTGGATCATCTGGTAACCTTTCATACTTCAAGTAATCAACAAACACTTGTCTCCAGTCTTCTTGTTCAATTTCAAACACTTCCACGACATTATTCTCATCTTCTTCACAATCTTCATCTTCAAAGACAAGTGGTATAACCCAATTTTTACAAACGGGTATGAGAACTTTGCCATCGGCCATAGCTATTGTGGATGCAAGCTTAGCCAATGCGTCTGCTTGTTTATTTTCTTTTCTTGGTACACGTTCAATTTCCACATTTCCAAGCCATCCAATCATTCATTGGGCATACTTGACGTATGGTAGTAACTCGGGCTTTTTGACTTCATATTGCTCATTTATTTGATTGACCACCAACTTAGAGTCTCCGTAGACTTTCATATGCAATCTTTTCGTATCTACTGCCATCTCCAATCCGAGGATAAGCGCTTGATACTCAGCTACATTATTGGAGCAATTTTTTGTCAGGGTAAAAGAATATGGCAGTACTTCTCCTTCAGGTGTCACAAACACAACTCCAGCACCGACTCCCTCTTTATGGGCTGCACCATCAAAATACATAAGCCAAGGAGGAGAGATTTCGACTGCAAATACGTGTTCATCCGGGAGGTTGTCAGTGAGTTCCCATTCAGCGGGGATTGGATGATCAGCCAGAAAATCTGCCAGAACTTGTCCCTTCACAGCCTTTTGGGGGACATATATGATCTCAAACTGTTGCAGTTGGAGATACCACCGTGCAAGCCTATCTGACAGAACGGGTCTTGACATTACGTACTTTAAGGGATTTGCTTTAGAAATGAGACGGACTGTGTGAGCTTGGAAGTAATGCTTTAATTTCTGAATGGAGAATATCAAAGCCAAACATAACTTCTCAATTGGAGAATACTTCAACTCATTTGGCGTCATCATTCTACTGAGGTAATATAGAGCAGTCTCTTTGCCATTCTCATTTTCTTGGGCAAGTAATGCCCCCATAGACCTTTCTTAAGCAGCAATGTATAAAATCAACGGGCGACCTGCCACCGGTGCCACTAACACAGGAGATTTTATAAGATAGTCTTTAATGCTTTGAAAAGCATTACGGCACGACTCATCCCATTCAAATGGCACACCTTTTTTCATGATCCGGCTGAATGGTTGACACCGACCAGCTAGATTTGAGATAAACCTCCGGAGATATGCTAACTTTCCTTGTAGGCTCTTTAACTCGTGAAGATTACGAGGTGTAGACATCTTCATTATTGCATCAATTTTGGCTTTTTCAATTTCTATTCCCTGGTGGCGAACAATGAATCCAAGGAATTTTCCAGACTTCACTCCAAATGCGCACTTCAGAGGGTTCATCTTTAGTTGATATTTTCTGAGTCGCTCAAAAATCATCCTCAAGTCTTCTAAATGGTCACTTCGCCGTTTTGACTTTACTACCACATCATCCACATAACATTCAATATTTTTGTGGAGTATATCATCAAATATCTTCTGCATAGCCCTTTGATATATAGCACCAGAATTCTTTAGTCCGAATGGCATCACTGTGTAGTAATATATCCCTTTAGGGGTACGAAATGCCGTCAGCTCTTCATCTTCTGGAGACATCCGAATTTGGTTATAACCAGAAGATCCATCCATGAAAGACAGTGCTTCATGTCCAGTGGTAGCATCGATCATCAGTTCAACGATCGGCAGTGGGAAGTCATCTTTTGGGCATGCTTCATTTAAATCTCTGAAATCAACACAAACTCGAATTTGCCCATTTTTCTTTCTCACAGGGACAATGCTGGATATCCAAGTCGGATATTTAACTTTTCTGATGAATCCGACTTCAATGAGTTTGTTTACTTCAGCTTCAATGAGTGGGATCAAGTCTGGACGAAATCGCCGTTGAGCTTGCTTGACAGGCCGTATCTCCTTCTTTACTGCTAGATAATGTACAACTATCTTTGGATTTAATCCAGGCATCTCTTTGTATGACCAAGCGAATACATCTTTGAATTCTTTTAGCAGTTCAATATATGAGTGTTCTTCATCGGTAGTCAAAAGTGCACTTATGTAGGTGGGCCTTGGGTCATTTTCATTGCCCAAATTGATTTCTTTCAATTCATCGATAGTGGACTTGACACCTTCTTCGAACTGAGGAGGGGCTATCTTTGCATCTTCTTCTTCGACAGTCATTTCTTCACTTGAGGTAATGTGATGTGATGAGGCAATCTCTTCATTCATTTCCTCAGGACTTTTGAACTCTATGCATTTTCTCATTGTTCCGTCCCTTCGTCTCACCCAAATTATGTGTGCCACATTATTTGTCTTGATCACACCTCTTCTAACTAGGCGGGAGATGTCTCGATGCAACTGGTTTTGAACATCACGAGTAATCGTGTTTTGAACACCACTGGTAGCATAGTAAGATGAAGCTACACTTTCTCTATCGGCTTCATCTTCAACGTGTTGCGTAAAGATGACAGTCTTCAACTTGGCTTTTAGTTCTCTTCCACATGACACAGTCAATGTAGTGCGTCTCTTCATGCGGGAAGGGATCAAACTCCTCACCTTTTGAGTTGCTCGAGGTTTATCAAATCCATTTGACCTTTCAACTTTTGTGATCTCGCCACCACATTTTCTAGCAAGCCTCTCAAAGACAGACACCCTCGGAGTCTCACCAAGTCTCTTGAAAACAGATGTTCTTGGAGTTTCCTTTTTATATTTGCCAACTGCATCTTCTGTTGACAAAAATTCTCCTTCAAAGACATGGTTTGTTGTAGCCCTTTTGATGGTGATGCGGACTGGACTTTATGAGACAAATCCCAAACCTGCCTTAGTGTTTGAGACAGCATGGCCGTTCTTCTTCAACATTTTTTGTGTGGCATTAAGTCCGTAGTTCTGTTGATCTACAACTTTTGAATGGGACTCCGTCACAGGGCTTTCTTGTGGACTATATCCAGCTTTAACGAGAAGTTTGAATGCTTTTGGACCAAAATGCTGAGTGGCATCACTATTTATACTTTCTCCATGTTCAGTAGCACCGTCTTGTGTTGGTCAAATGAACCCTTTGAGTGGTGGTGGGATTGGCTTCTTTGCATCAATTTTGGTTAGAGGCAAAGTGAGTCCTTCCAGTGATTCTGTTCCAGATGCTTCTTTCTTGATCTTTTGGCTGTTTTCAGGTTCTTTTTGATGGATTGCTACCCTTTTTCCTGCCTTTGTGTTAGGTAGGTAGTATTTTGAATTGGCAAAGTATGATTCAGCTTCTGTGAAGGGCTTGTGGTCGCCAACTACCGTCTTTACAACTCCATCTCGACAATACTTGAGGTATTGGTGTCATGTTGAGGGGAGGGATAACTCCATTCTCATGTAGCCATGGTTGTCCAAGAAGCATGTTATATGAAGTCTTGGCGTCAATCACGTGAAACATTGCGGTTGATTTCATATCATCCATTAGTAAATCCAACCTTATGGCACCAAGAGTTCTTTGTCCTTCATGATTGAATCCTTGAATCATCAACCGACTACCAGAAAGATCCTCCGTAGGAATTTCTAATTCTTTCAATGTTCTTAGAGGCAAGATATTTACTGCAGACCCTCCATCAACAAGTATTCTATTGACCCGTTTTTCACATGCATAGCCACTCATGAATAAAGGTCTATTGTGAGGATCAGACCCAAGTTGCAAATCTTCATCAGTGAATGTTATTGCAGATATGAAATCATTATCAGCCACATGAGCCTCTTTTTCGACTTGTTTATTATCTTCTTCATCGTTCACAACATTACTAGACTCAGTGATGATAATATTTGCAGTGGCGTCATCTTCTTCAAGTGATATTTTCCCTTGACGAGCCAGTTGCATAATCTTGTCTTTCAATATGAAGCAGTCATAAATGGCATGCCCAACCAATCGATGGTATTTGCAGTATTTCGGGTCATCAGTTCTCCCTGCTTCATTAGGACGCTTCATTTCTGGCAATTCAATAAGTCCTTCTTTGAGTAGGTCATCAAAAATCCCCGAGACGTCTGAATCTAGAAAAGGATATTGTTTTTGTTGCATTTCTTCCAGGGTCATCCTCTTTTCTGGCTGAATATTCTGCCTTGCATCCTTTTTAGCATCCTTTCTGATGAACTTGACAGGTGTTGCTATCGTTGCCATAGACTCTTTCTTTGGTGCTTTGTCGAAGGACTTGGCACTCCTCTTGAAATCTTGCCTTTCTTTGAACTTGCGAGGTTCTTACATTGGTGGTCCATCAATTCCGCTTGCTGCCATACTTAGCTCCATATCATGAGCTCTGGTAGCTAGTTCTTCAAAAGTTCTTGGTTGAATTACTCGCAAGATGTATTGAAGACCCCAATGCATTCCTTGGATGCACATTTCTATGGCAGACGCTTCAGACAAATGATCTTTGCAGTTAAGACAAAGATTTCTCCACCGATTGATATAATCAATCACAGGCTCTTCTTTCCATTGGCGAGAACTTGTGAGTTCCACCATACTGACTGTTCTTCTGGTACTGTAAAAGTAATTGAGAAACTCATGCTCGAGCTGCTCCCAATTATCAATTGAGTTAGGCTCCAAGTCCATATACCAGTCGAATGCATTTCCTTTCAGAGAGCGAACAAACTGCTTAACCAAATAATCTCCATAGGTTCCAGCATTATTGCACGTTTCAACAAAATGGGCTACATGCTGTCTTAGATTGCCCTTTCCATCGAACTGTTGAAACTTTGGGGGTTGATAACCTACAGGCATCTTCAAGTTATCGATCCTTCGAGTGTAAGGCTTAGAATAAACCGCCATTGACTTTGGAACTTTCACCGAACCTATCTTTTATGGTTCCTTCAATGAACTCCTTGAGTTGGTTGATTGGAATAGAACCATCAACTGAAACATTCAACTCTTTAGCAGATGATTTTGCATCATCATTCATTTCCGGCTTCTCAGGTGTTTCGTTGCCATTATTTTCACCATTTTCTTCATGATTCTCTTGACTTACGACTTCTTTCCCTTTCAAGAGCCTCGCAATTTGGTCGTCTTGCTTTTTTATATGGGCATACATTTGCTCCATCAACTTTGTCAAATTTGCAATTTGTTCATCGGTAGTCGATCCATCTGCCATCATGACGGACTCCTCAAGTGGGTAACTTGTTGATGAGTGAGTGTTCAATGGTGCAGCACCAGTCTCCACTTCATCACTTTTCTTGTTCTTGTCAGCCAGTTGTAGTTCCGTTTCTATAGGATTAATTGCCTGAAGAAATCTCTCTTGCTTGTTTGGCCATTCTCCGTGTAATGACATCGACACTCTTTACAGAGCTATCTGGAGCAGCTGTGGATAAAATTTTTGTTTTCATCACACTTTTTTCAGTAGTTGAGTTTTTTGAAGTAGGTGCAGTTGAAGATTTTGTTTTCATTGCACTACTCTGAGCAGACATCGTTCACGAATTTGGTAGAGTGAAAAGATGAGAGGTAGAGATTGTCCCACTGGGTGTGCCAAAATTTGTAACACAAATTTTTGTATTTAATTTAATAAAACACAAAATAGTGTACAAATACAATATTTTCGGATCAAATTTATATTTTTGGATCCAATCTCTATTTCTCCTCTGATTAATCACTCTATGAACGATCTTCAAACAATCTTCGAAGTTTTCGGAGAAGATTTATCTCCTCGATCTTCGTTGATTTGGTATTTGGTCTTTGAAAACGTTAATTCGGAGGGCCGACACCTTGTTTCCGGATCAAACGCTAATTTTGGGTTGAATTTGACGAAGAACACTTTTGTCTTCCTTGCTTATGGATCAAACGTCGTCTTCGGGATGAATTTGGTGAAGAACGCCTTTGAATGTCACAAGAACGCCTTGAATATCTTTGAGAATTTCACTTATGGAAGTTCTCAAATTCTTGAACTCTTCAAATGACTTCTGGTGTGATTTTCATTCTCCATATGACCTCTATTTATAGGTGTAAGGAGAGAGAAATTTGGAGAATTAGGGCTGAGGTGGCGCGATTTAATTGGCTCCTCAATATTTTGGACTTATCTTTATCAAATCCTTAATTTCTGCACAGATTTGACACATGTCGACTCCTGATTGGCCGAAATTATCCACATATTTAAATATCAACATTTATTTATTTAATTTAGGAATTAATTCATGTAAATCCCCAAAATATAAATAAATGATATATTTTGATATTTAAATCTTTATCTCCAAATATTAAATATCAATATCTTTTTATTTAATTTAGGAATTAATTTAATTAAATTCCTAAAATATAAATAAATGATATAATTTGATATTTAATTATTTGCATGGCATAATTTAATTTAGCCATTAAAATTTATCCGTCTACAGAGAGATCTAGAGTTTTAGCTTTGCGCCGCCAAGAGAGAGTAGAGAAATTAGAAACTAGAAAAAGTGGAGTAAAATAGGGTCCCCCCACACACACGTATAGGGGCATATTATGTAAATAAATTAAATACTAAAGATATTTATATAACCTAGTCTAAGCTCGATTAGGCTCGCGAGCTTGTCGAGTAGAGTATTATTGAGCTTGAGCTCGAGCTCGACAACGACTCGAGAAGCTCGAGCTCGAGCTCGACTCGACTAGTTTCGAGTCGATTTAGAGTTTTCTTCGAGTCGATCCCGAGTAGCTTACGAGTAGGCTCAACTCACTTACACCCCTACACGTGCCCCCACGCGCGGCGCGTGTAGCTTACGCGCCTGTAACATTTTTTTTTTGCTTATGCGCGGGAGCAGTTTTTTTTCTTTTTTGTTTTAATACTTATTGTATATCAAGCGCAATATACATGTTTAAATAAATTTTATTTAAAAAAATAAATTAATTCAATTAAATTTTAGGGTTCGCTAATTTCATTTTAGGGTATATATTTATTTCAAAAAATATATATATATTTTTTCTGGTGGTTGACTAATTATTGAGCCAAAAAAAAGAAGTATCATTATCTATGATATAAAGTATCAGTAGCTCTGAGGTTAATTAAACATTAATTATCAAACCAATAACAAGAAGTATCAATAACATTAGCTATAAAATGAAGTATCATTAACTATGAAGTTAAATATCATTAGATATAAATTTGGCAAAATATCATTAACTATTAAGTAAAGTATTATTCGATATATATGTCTGGTGAAGTATCATTAACTGTGTGCGAAGTGTAACCACCCACTTTTACGTGATATAAATTATTTATTAGTTAATTGCTCTATATTGGAATTTAAATTTATTCAGTAATGTTCGATAGAACTAGTTGGATTTGAGGGAATCCAAAATTGCGCCACTAATATTAGCAATATTTGAAATTAATATTTGGATTTTAAAAGTTAACTTTTGAGCCTTATAATATTTTTTTTAAAGTCTTATTTAATTAGATAAGGTTCATTATTTTTGTTAATTAATTATTGTTGAGGGTCAATGAATGATTTTAAAAAATAAAATTAATTAGGAGAGTGATGAGTTTTTCTTAGTACTCCATTAGATGTACACGTGTACAGAAAAACTGATTCAGCAAAAATTGGAACTACACTTGTTATTATGATGTTAACCAAATCACAGCTTGCATTTTAACATAAAAAGAGAGGCTTACCCAAACACTACTCCAAACTCTACACTTAGAATTCAAGATTCACAAATCCACCAATTTTATTAGGGATTCAAAAGCTTAACTTTTCAAATATGCGTGCTCCAACAAATTCAATTCTTCTGGTAAGTTTACCGATTAAATCTTGTGTTAGCAGTATAAATTTCACACCACCAATCCCAAATATCTAAATTGCTCTTTGACATACTATAAAATTCTCAAATTATTGTACTCAAAATAGTTAAATACGCAGAGACCATACACCCTCAATACAGTTCCTTTCCCATTGTAAGCAATCAAAATAGGTTGCTCACGGCTTTGCATTTAGGAAAGTACAATTATAGGATTTCACAAATCAATATTCACCATAAACTTGATTTTCCTAGATCAATTCCAACACAACACATTTTCACTCACTAAAATTGCACTTTAATAAACTTTCTCCTCACCAACACTCACAGACAAGAGAGTTTCATAGAGCAGGTATTTCAGAATTCAAAACTAAAAATTGTATAATTTAAGAAAAATAAATAAAATATAGAAATTAAGAAAAATAGAAAAGAGTAGAGAAAGAAGGTAAGGTTGGAGCTTGGTGAGGTGGGGTGTGAATCGGCGAGTAGAGTCGAGTCTGAGTAGCGTGGTCGAGTCGCCAGTGAGTCACTGTTGCGACTGAACTCACGTCGTACGACGATGAGTTGGTGTGAATTTGGTTGGCGTCGAGTCTTGTCTAAGTCGTGGTTGAGCTCGAGTGGGATGGTCATGGGCAGGCGGTGGTAACCTTGTTGAAGTTTGTCGAGGCAGTAGGTTTGAGTTCGGGTTGGGTTAGGCATCAGAGTCTCGTAGAAGAAGATGGAGAGAATTCAGAGATTTGCTTTTAAATTGGAGATTTCCAATTCGGCGTACAGTGAAGAGAGAGGGAGAGCGTAGAGAGAATTGAATGAGGGATTTTGATTACTAATTGAGTTTGCCGAGATTTTTAGGGTGAAGGGGTGAGGATTTAATCACAACTAAGTTATTTGCATTATGACCCATTATCATTAATATTTAGAAATTAGAAAAAGGTCCCATAAAGTTTATGAATTTCATAACAGCTCATAGTTGTTTAAAAATATATTTTGACTTCATATACTTTTTAGAAATTAATATCTAGCCCACAACTTCATAAATTGATTAAATAAGCCTATATATTTATTATTTTCAAATTTAATGAAGTTAGAATTGTCCCAAATAATTTAATTGATATTATTTTAATACTAGGTGTGGCGCAATTAGGATCCTCATTCACTATGTGATTCTCAGCTCAATTTTACGTGCTCATTATTCTCAGGTGGGTAAAATTATTATTAGTGAAATAAAAGTATATGATATAAGCTTTTTCAGTCAGAAATGTTTTTAATCCAACTTGAATTATCGTGGATGGAATATGGATAGCGTTTTATACGCATAGAAGCGTTTTATATGCACCAGAATATGTCCTGTGCACAGTTCAAGATGTATTCTAGAATCAGAAGAAGAGTACGTACCCCAAATCCATTATTCCTGCGATTTATTTCAGTTGGATAAACAGAAAGAAGTATCTATGATCTCCACCACTGAGTACGTTTTAAGAGTGCTCACTCCACATTTTCAAATGTTTTCAGGTTACTTAGCTTGGAGCAATGTGAAGGAAATGGGGTGGATCTTCTCTAGACGTCTTGGTTATTTCATTTGAAGTTTTGAACTTGATATTTTATTGTTCGTTAGTAGTTCTTGAACTAACTTAAACTAGTAGTTGAATATTATGATTTTGTTAATACTAGGGCTGTAAATTTTATATTCCAGAACTTATAGACTTCTTTTTGAAATAAACTTGGAGCTTAGGGTGTTACATGAAGTATCATTAATTAGAGATGAAGTATCATTAACACGGAAGTGGAGTATAATATGATATTATTGATGATTAAACATTAATTATCAAATCAAGAATAGATAAATATCATTAACTATGAGTGGAGTATATCATTAACTCAAGTATCATTATTTATGAGGTGGAGTATTATTAACTCACATATGAGTATCATTATTTATGGCGTGAAGTATCATTACCTGTGAAATGGAGTCTCATTACTATGGAAAAAGTATCACTAATTGCAGAAGAAAACATCACTAATTAGAAGAAAAGTATCACTAATTGCAGAAGAAAGTATCACTAATTAGAAAGAAAAGTATCAGTTCAAACATATTGCAATTCAAAAATTGTATCATTAGCTATATAAAAGAAAATGTTGCAATTCAAAAATTGAACATGATAGTGGGTAATAACTACTCATTATATTAGTGATGCTTCATTTTTTATTACTAGTGATACTTACTTCATAATTAATGATACTTCTCTGTTGTTAATTTAATAATTAATGTTTAATCATCGGTAATTTTCATTTTAATTAAAATATAACTTTTATCTGGTGAAGTATCATTAACTGTGATATGAAGTATCATTAATTATGGATGAAGTATCATTAATAAAATCATTATAAAAAAAACACAAAAAAAAGAAGAAAGAAAACTGCCAAAGAAGAAGGAAAAAAATTTGCCAAAGATGAAGGAAAAAACTGCCAAAGAAAAAAAAAGAAAACACGTTTCCGGAAAAGGAAAAAAAAGAAGAAGAGAGAACACGTGTCTGGAAAAGAAAAAAAAAGAGATGACACGTTTTTGGAAAAGAAAAAAAAGAAATTAAAAATTGAATATAAAAAAAAGGGAAGAGAGGAGATCATTAAAAAAATCAAAAAGAAAAGAAAAAAAGGAGGGGAGACCACTTTGATGGATCAAATAATATCCGTCTAACGCAAGAGGATCCGTTAGACCGTCTAATAGGAGTGTGCCCCTTAGGGTTGACTACCTCTTATTAGCACTAATTAACCGCATTCATTATGTCCCAATTCAAATTTGAATCCTTATTTTTAAATTTCATTTTACCCCACTTTATAAGTTACACCCATTTTATATTTCGATCTACATACCATCATTCGAATAGATGTTATAATTTTCAAGATTTTATTTTTTTAATTTATGTGATGTGTGATATTTGTGTGGTTGATTTGATTAGTTTGCAGGTTAGTTTTGAAAGAATCAAGGATTTACTTTGAATAAAAGAATGATACGATTTTACTATTTTGCCTCATCAAAAAAGTTCATCATCCAAAGGTCAATTTGCAGTTGCGTTTCATGACTACATACAAGGTTTGTGTTAATTATTATGGTTAATGTATTTAGTATATGTCAGTCGGCTCAAATAAAGATTGGTGGCACTTATCCATTATTTAATTCGAGGGTATTTTACTTTCGATGTGGTTAGGAATGAAGAAGCATCGGTGGAGATGCTCTAAGAAAGTGTTCAAAGTTGAAGAAATTCTTTTGACAGATGTAAAAAGACACATGTTTCTGGAAATTTGAGATATTTTATTTTTTTACATCAATTTTAATAATATTTTTATTTTCCATGCTTCTACCATATTTTATTCAATATTGTCAAAATTTTAAATATTTCATGTCTAAAGCTATATATATATATATATATATATGTATAGTTGACAATATTAATTGGAAACATAGTGTCCTTGCTATAGGCCAAGGAGTGCATTAATAGGAAAAAATTATATATGCCAGACCTATATCTCAAAATATTAATCCTAATGCAAGTTTTCATAATATATATATATATATATATATAGTACAAGATAATGTTTTATTAATATGTCTTTTGATAATGATTAATTTTACAATGTAACAGATTTATGTTTATTTTTAGGAGATTTAATAACCTCTGAAATTGAAGCCGACCAAGAAAATAGCAATAATTACATGACCACAGTGCACGTAAATAATATTTATTGTGTTTATTATTATTATTATTTGATATGATTCTCGCCGGCAGATGGATGACGACGACGAATCTCTTTCCAAGAGTATCAGTGTCACGACCCCACATTAATATCTGATTAATACGAAGTGTGACTGACACGACTCGATCCCAATGAAGGATGGATCAAGGTGCGAACCGAAAATAATTAAATAAAGGAATGAACTACTGTATTCCAAGATCGATATTTGCTGTGAACTCAAATTCTGGACTGATTTCAAGTACTCACAAGGGACAGAATAATAGTAGTACTTAATTGATTATCAAGGTATTGGACTCGTCCAAAATCAAGAGCTGAAATATTAGACTTGTTATATAGCTGAGTTGCGGAAGCAAAAGAAAGACAATAATAATGATAATAATAATAATAATACAAGGTCATCTGAGCCTTGTACCAAAAAGAACTCCACTCTCAGCACTTCTCCCCTCCACACCAGCTCAAAAATCAAATCATTATTTGGACTAAGAGTTCGTTGGAAAGAAAGTCCACCTTTCACCGATGTTTTAAACGGCAGCTGCTAATTCTTCATAGGTCTTATCCCTTGCGGATCTACTAGCCTTCAATATATACAAATATACTTAGTATGTTGATCCTAAAACTGACAGGACTCAACACGACACGAAGGCCTATTAGGGTCTAGTATCCGTTCTAGATTTTTCTTAGCTTAAGGGTTAATCTCGACCCTAGTTCCAAACCATATAAAGACATTCATCGAGATCATTTAAGGTATCAAAAATACCTTAACATCATCACAACTAGATTCTAGGAACAAGGTCGTCAATAAGTTCGTAGACTAAACGACATTTTCCACAACGTCTATCTTTGAAAAAATTTCTGTTTTGACTCACTAAGGTGCAGGGGACAAGCCATACACCGTTGGAAAGATACGGAAGTCTAGTTTCTGGAAAAATTGACGGTGACTCCAGATGATAACTAACGAAAAGTTATGACCGATTGACTAGAAGTTGGCAGAACTGCCAGAATTTCTGAAAACGAACTCGTGATCGGACTTTGAATATTTTTCACGATTTATTCAGAATGAATTAGAAAATGAAACATATACCATTGGAAAGCCACGACAGTCTAGTTTTCAGCAAAATTTACGGTGACTCAATATGATGTCTAACGAGGGAGTTATGCTCGTTTTACTGAAGGGTGGCGAAACTGCCGAACCAAGCTGCGCAGCGCGCCGTCTGCGCGAACTCCAAACAAACTCCGAATCAGTCAGCTGATTCCCAGAATTGATGAGTCAGCTGATTTCCAGAACTGATCAGTCAACTGATTCCCAGAACTGATCAGTCAGCTGATTACCAGAACTAATCAGTCAACTGGTTCCCAGAACTGATTAGTCAGCTGATTACAAGAACTGATCAGTCAGCTGGTTCCCAGAACTAATCAGTCAGCTGATTCCCAGAACTGATCACTCAGCTGGTTACCAGAACTGATCAGTCAGCTGATTACCATAACTGATCAGTCAGCTGATTCCCAGAACTGATCACTCAGCTGGTTACCAGAACTGATCAGTCAGCTGATTACCATAACTGATCAGTCAGCTGGTTCCCAGAACTGATCAGTCAGCTGATTACCAGAACTGATCAGTCAGCTGGTTCTCAGAACTGATCAGTCAGCTGATTTCCAAAGCTGATCACAAAACTGATCAGTCAAACATATTAGTTTTTCTCCCAAAACTGATTCTTAAACTGATTCACTTCATCAGTCAATTGATGAGCTTCAGTCCGGAACTGATTAGCCTAATCTAGGACTGATTTATTTCAGTCCAACTGATTTACTTCATCAGTTAACTGATGAGCTTCAGTTCGGAACTGATTAGCCCAAGCTAGGACTGATTTATTTCAGTCCAAACACCAAGCTTTCATCACCTCAAAACATCTCAAACTGGACTACACATGCTTGCACATAACCAACTAATTTTCTAAACATTAACGTCATTTAAAACACTAAAAATCCACACATATACTTCTTAAGCTTAGATCTGAAAATATGTGACTAAAAAGCTCATGGTTTTCGAAAATATCTTTTCAAAATAACAAAGGAGGAGAGTTGGAAGAAGCTTGAAGGAGATGAAACGACTGAAACAAAGCTTCCAACGATGATGCCGGAAACCCAACGATGAAGAGCGGATGAAGGATAGCTTGAGCTCTTCTCGAAAAGGCTGCAACTTCTTGCTTCTACCACTCTCTCTCTCTATCTCTCTAAAATTTGTGCAGAAAATGGGGATGAAATGGAGAAGAAGAAATGAGGAGCTGCTGTGTTTCCTCTCTCTCTTTCTCGAAAATTTTATGGCAAATGAAGAAGTGAAATGGAATGAAGAAATAAGTTAGATGCTTTGCCCTTTTCTCTCTCTCAACCTCTGCGTAAATGCTTGGGTAAGGCTTTACCATTAAATGAGAGTAGGCTAGGCTGCAGATTTCTCCTTTTTCCCATTAGACCAATAAATTCCACAAGAGCTTTGGTAGATTGGCAAGAAAGTGACGAAAAGTCTTCCCAACTTGGAAAAAAAACTAGTTGCCTTAAAAACACCCCTAAAAACCCCTAAAATAAGTGGCAGACCCCTTACTATTTAGGGTTAATTGCCTTAAAAAACATGAACTTTGAATTTGTATGCTATTCAACATCCCAAAAATTTTATAAAATAATTTGACCTCCAATCCAACATGCAATTTGTTCGTCTCTTTGAGCCCGTTACGACTCGACCATTAATTTTTGAAAATGACGTCAAAGTGGCCCCAATTTTATGTTGGATTAAAGGTCAATTTATTTTATAAAAGTTTGGGGATGTTGAATAACACACAAATTCAAAGTTGATGTTTTAATTGCATACATTTAAAGTTCATGTTAAATTTGCAACTAAGCTCAAAGTTCATGATTTTTAAGGCAATTAACCCTACTATTTAATGATACATGTGATAATTTTCGAATTTTGAGTGATACTTTTTAATGTTACTGTTGATACTGATTTTACCGGATTTTTTTTGCGGGTTGACCCGCATTGATCCGGGTCAAAGCGGGTTGACCCGTGAATTTGACCCGCCCGTCTGAAATAAGCCTTATTTGCACCTTGTGCATGTAAGTATTTGCCTTATTTATTTACTTTATGATGTTTAAGCTTGGTTACAAAAGGAATTAAGATTTTTACGCACACACATAAAACGAAAGAGTTATGTTTAAGAAAAGATCAAATCCACAACTACACAAGGAATGATATGGAGTTTACCAAATATAATATTGCATCAATTAAGTAAGTTGTTAGCCTAAATATTTATTATATAAAACTCTTAAACCTAGAATTTAATTAGCTAGGTGCCGCTCTTGATAATTTAGTGAGTCACGGCTGGTGCTGAACTCACACCGAGTCCATCAGGATGGTTGTAGTCGGTTGCAGAGATCTGTTTCGTGTCATCTTTGTCGTTGTTAGTTGGTGAGTGGTGTCGTCGAGATTATGGTGGTCTGTCGCTGGAGTCGGAGAAGAGGTAGAAGTAGAAAAGGCATTATAGAGGAAAAAAAAATGCAAGGTATTAATTTCCGAAATGGCAAATACTTACATACACAAGATGCATATAAGGCTTACTTCAGACGGGTGGGTAAAATTCGCAGGTCAACCCGCAAAAAAAAAGGGTAAACTCGATCAGTATCAACAGTCACATTAAAAAGTATCACTCAAAATTCAAAAAAGTATCACCTGTATCATTAAAAAGTAAGGGGTCTGTCACTTATCTTAGGGTTTTTGGGGATGTTTTTAGGGGTTTATTTTGTGTGTTTTTAGGGTTTTTTTGGGGTTCTTTTAGGGGTTTATTTTGTCTTTTTTAGGGTTTTTTGGGAGGGTGTTTTTAGGGGTTTTTATTTTTTTTTAGGGTTTTTTGGGGGTATTTTTAGGGTTTTACTTTGTGCTTTTTTAGAATTTATTAATTTCATTTTAGGGTATAAATTTATGTTTATTTCAAATAAATTATATCAAATCGATTTAATTTTAGGGCTCATTAATTTTATTTTAGGGTATAAATTTTGTTGGGAAAATTTAAAAAAATAACAGAGAAAATCGGAAAAAAAATAAAAAAAAATCGCTAGAAAAAAAAATAAAAAAAAATAAAATTAGACGGGCGCGCGTGGGCGGTGGGCCGTGCACGTGGGCGCCACAAGCCATCTGATATAGGCGCACGTACGCGCCTTATGCACGCAAGAGCTTCTCTTCCGAACTTGGAGAGTTTGTTTTCTCTTTTGATTTATGTATAGAGACGCACTACAAAAAAAAAACAGCTTCTAGTGGCGATAAATATCGTCACTATATGTACAATTGTTGTCACTATATTATGTTAGTGATAATATTATGTGTTGTCACTATGTCGTGACTATAGAAACCGACACTAAAGGTTTTAGCCACGAACTACATTTGTTGTCACTATTAATCTATTTTTAGTGACATACAATTTCTACTACTAATTCATTATACATTAGCCACGCAAAATAATCATCACTAAAATTCCATAATTTAGTGGCACACAATTTTTGTCACTAAAATTTCATGATTTAGTCGCATACAATTTTCATCACTAAAATTACGAGATTTAGTCGCATGCAAGTTTTGTCACTATCACCCTGTATTAGTCACACACAATAATTATCACTAAATCTTCTTAATTTAGTCACATGCAATTATCATCACTGCAAATCACCTTTTATAGTCACTATTATGTCGTCACTATTCATAATTTAGTCGCATGCAATTGTTGTCAATATAAAAAAAGTATTTAGCCATGTACATCATTTATCACTAAAAATTGTTAATTTAGTCAATTAAACATTAAATTTAGTCACATAAATTATTGTCACTATTGTTACTATCACTATTTGTTAATGTTCTAGTTACAAAATAAAATTATTAGGTCGTCACAATACTAGTGATAATAAGAATGATTAAGTTGTCACTAAAGTACTAATTTAATCATTATATATTTCATATATATATATATGTATATATAATTTTATATAATATTTATTAATTGCAATTAGTTTATTTTTTTGGAACAATGGTTATTATAATTTATTAACAATTAATATGATAACAATGTTTTAATAACTAAACATCAATAATAATCAAGTAAAAAGAATTAAATAAATGATTTTCATTGAAATAAATCATTAACATGACATTGGAGTTCATTCAAATAACTAAATGAAATCAAATAACTTAAAAAAAAAATCAAAACAAGAAGTAGAAATCAAACTAAACTATTATGAACTTAATTCACAAATTCTAGATTATCCTCTGTTCGATACGAAACCTGCAAATTGATCAAGAAAAAAAATAAATGTAAGTAATGAATGTAAAGAAAATAAATCTGACTTAAAGATGAAAATAATATATGTGTGTGTGTGAGTGCTAGGCGTGATCACACCTAAAGTGAAATTATCTGCCGAAGAAAGATTATAAGAGAGATGAAAAACAGGAGACTCATTATTCTTAAGCCTGATCACGCCTAAGGTAAACTCGTCTCAAAATCGTAACTCCCAGCATATTATTAAATATTTTTGATTGAGACGAGTTTATCTAAGTAAAGAGACTTCACAAAAAAAATGCTAATTAATTGTAAATTATATATGGATACTAATTAATACATATAAATATACTCACTTTAATCAGAATTCGGGATTTGACTATTTTGACTTAAGCCGAGTTGAACTATGAAAAGAGCTTCCACTTGAGCTTGTATATGACCTTCTTGGTTGTTAAATTGAGCTTCTAAGGACTCCAACCGAGAACTCATATCTTTATTTTATTTCCTTAACTCTTTATTCTCTTTTTGTAGTTCAAGATTGAGTTTTGCTCCTCTTGTAGAAGGTGGCTTCAAGTCATCTCCACAACCACATAGTTGACTAGCCTTTTCTTCTCCAAGAACTTGCATAAAAGCTTTATCCTCATCCATAGGATTTTCACCATTCTCAAATGGTTCAATTTGCAATCTAATAAGTTCTTCATGAAAAATTCAATTTATATTAGCATTTAGAATTTCATACATATGTGAATACATTTCCTTAGGCATAATCACCAAGTTGAGATTGTCTCCAAACATAAATAACATCACTGAGACAAATATAGGAAAATAAAACTATTTAAGGTGGATCACTAACTAAATAAACCACGAAAATCAGATAACAAAATAAAGATAAAATATAATGAATAGATGAACACCAACAATGACAAGATGAATAAATTCAACATTAAATAATATATACCTTAAAATGCCACTCTCAAAATAGACTAATAATATTTCAAATCTTCATGAGTTACTCCATTGGTTGATTGATCCAATATCTCTCATTGACTCCTTTTTTTTATCACTTGAGGAAATAAAAATTAATTAATGTATATGAGATCCAAAAAAAAAAAAAAGAAATTACATTGAGAGAATAGTGATGATATTAAACACCTACATCAGCATGAATAACTTCATTGTTGCGAGAACTTGAGGCTGATAATACTAAAAGTCGGCGTTGATTCAATCACTAAAACCCTCTTTCCCTCCCTCCTGATCGCCATATCCGTTGTTTTCGATTCCAAATTACTGGAACATATGCTGTAGAGAAATATTAAACTTGTGAGTTGAGATAATGGAATTAGTGGAGTAGAAGAACATGGGAGGACCGCCAAGGAAAAAAGAGGGATTGATGCTTTATAATTTTTTGTAAAAATTTTCATAATTGGCGCTAATTATTTCACTCTTAAAGACTTCTACTAATCATAGGAATGTTTTGAGTATATCTCTTATTATTTTGTTTATTTTTTTTTTGTGCCATGTGGTTTTTGCTTATTATCTTATTTTGAAAATTTGAATATTATTTTACATTGTATTTTTTAATAATGAGTTGTAGATCAAGATCTCTTAAGTGGAATAAAAAAAAAATCTCTCAAGATTTTCCAAACATAAAAATAACGTTTTATATTTGTAAACATAATATATCATTGATATTATTTGTCTAATTATGATTTTTAAAAATCTCTCGAGCTATGTATGAAATTTAAACACAAATCCATGAATCAATATAAAATAAGTACTAATTGCAAGTTGAAAATATTATATATATATATATATATATATATATATATATAGGAATAGGTTCAAATGGGTACTCCATATTAGTGTGAGAACTAGGAACTATTCCTAGCTACTAGATCTAACAAATCCAATGGATGATATTGAGATCAGGTTTTTTAGGAGCTCTTTTTATTATTACTTTTTTTAATGTAGAAGGTTAACTTAGTCTTTTTACAAATTAAATCCTATAATATAATATATTCTATGTCAATGAAAATCTCTTTCCATATCTTCTCATACTGCACGATTTTTTTCACCATTTTCTATTAATTTTCAAAGTTTTTATTCTCCTTTTTTATGTTTTATTCCATCATTTTTTTATCAATTATTCATCATTTTATTTTTTATCAAAATTGCGATTCAATTATTCAAGCTATCTCTCCACTTCTTCATTCTTTGCAAATTCCTTAAAACCATCACCGTCACTTATAACTACCTCTTCATCAGCACCATCTCAGTCTCAGACTTTATCCTCGACTGGCACCACTGCCTCAACTGAAACACTAAGATCCTCATTCGATGCCCCACCGACAACTTCATCTTCTGTCGCCTCACAAGGTCCATGTCGTCATCACGGCAAATCCGAAGGTCGACTATAGTCCAACTTCAACAACTATCTAATGGCGCTCACTTCAAATCCCTTCTCTAAAATTCTTTCAACCCCGACATCTTAAATATTGACGACGAGCTATTTATAATGCTTTGTAATTGATCCGAAACGTATATTTGGGATTTTGATGAGGGATTATTGTTTTATCATTTGTTTGTTGTATTATTTTGATTTGATATAGATGAGGAAAATTTATTGCTTGACATTATTGAATCAGTCCTAATGTAGCAACGAAACAACATTATCAATAAATTATTACTATTATAGCAATGAAGTGCTATCAATGAAATAATTTTGATGAAATCTAAAACAATTAGATTATAGATTTGTATTTCATCACTTATCAATGCTTTGTGATTTATTTGAAATGTATATTTGGGATTTTGATGTGGGATTGTTGTTTTGTCATTTGTTTGTTATATTATTTTGAATTGATATAGAAGACGAGAATTTATTACTTGGCATTATTGAATCGGTCCTAATGTAGCAACGAAACAATATTAATGTAGCAATAAAGTGTTGCTATTATAGCAATGAAGTGTTATCGATGAAACATTTTTGATGAAATCTAAAACAATCAGCTTATGGATTTGTATTTCATCACTTATCACAAAAAAAAATAAAATTATATGCCAATTGCTTATTTTGTTTTCTCATCTTTAAGTAATGAATCAATGAAATATTTTTTTTTAATTGCGTTACATTTTTTTTCATTTGTGAACTTATATTGTTCTTCTAATGTCTAGAATTAAATTTATTTGTAATGTTTAACATTTATACCATTATATATAAGCTACAACTATATGTATTTAAACAATGATTGTTTGATAGCAATTCATAGCTTATTATGTTGGAATTCAATGTTTCTTACACGTCAATTCATATACATTCATAGCTTCTTATTAATGATTTTGGTGATTCAAAGATAACAATATGTAGTTTATTATGCTGGCTTTTTGTGTGTGTGTGAGTGTGTGTGTGTGTGTGTGTGTGTGTTTGTTTGTAATTCATATGCTTTATTTTAGCTTGTTAAATGGATGTTAATAGTTTACCCCCTACTTAAGTACAAAAATGCTACAAATGCTTATGGTTGACATTGAGGTTCAAAATAGAACTATTTTAAAATAAGATATGAACTTATACATATGCGGCATAAAAACCAATCATAGTAAGCTATGAATTGAATTGATATGATAAAATAATGAATTCAACCATAATAAGTTATGCATTTCTACAAAACAAGTGCCCTATTGTTTTATGCTTATACTAGACTAAGCTTTGAATATTTACAAAACAAACATTGAAATATAACAGAATAAATATGAATGCTTCTACAAAAAGAATAATAATAAGCTTTGAATCGCTTCTATCATCATTGCAGTTGCATCACCTCTGGCTTTGTCATTTTTTCTCTTTGCTCTATATTCTTCATTTTGCAGTTTGTTCAAAGAACCTTCTTTCTTCTTTAAACACACCATGATTAGTGACAATTTTTCATGCTCTTCTCTTGCTCTACTTTTTCAGTTTTGGGTATGCATCTTGATTACTTAATTTCTAATTTTCATCATCACCCATCATTGTTGTAGCATGACGATTCCCCCTGATAGTTTTCCTCTTTCCTCTCTGTTTTTCATTTTGCAGTTTTGCAATATATCAATAGACAGAAGCCTCATTGCTTCTTTCGCATCAAAATGATTGTTAACATTTTCCGCTTTCCCTCTTTTCCTCTTGTTAGATTCTGTAATCATCATTGAATGATAACATAAAAATAAAAATAAGACTTAATGATAAACATCATCCTAGAAAGTTAAGCAAAGAAATCAACTTAAATTAGTTATGAAAATATATTGAAACAAGTTAAATTTCCAAAATAATGAACTTCCAAATTCACATATTAAATCAATTTAATAAGTCATAAAACAATGTTTAATCCCAAGAAACATTAAAACAATGTTTAATAATCTATAAATTCATATTACTCTAGCAACAAACTCAAACCAAAATTATTAAAAATATTATAAATAAACTATGAAACCATACCAAAACAAGTAACAAGTTCACTCAACATAAATGACTTGTGTGCTTGCTATTTTAATCGTCACGATCATTTAAAACATATTTTATAAACTACAAAACAGCACTAAATTAACTCACAATCATCAAATGACATTTATACAAGCTATGGATTTATACTAATTAAGCTCCAATTTCAATTATGAAATTTTCCGACTTCCCTCCTTTTCGCTTGCTAGATTCTGTACTCATCATGCAATGCAACAAACCATATTATTCCATGTAATAAGCTACAAAATAATAAAAAATAGCAACAACAAGGAAGTGCACAAATCCTTTATTAATGCAGCATTCAAATTATTAAAAATATGCTTAATAAGCTATAAACTATAATGAAAGTTGCCACAAACTCGAAACATATACAAATTAAAAAAAAATCAGCAACAAACATAATCATTCAACCCTCAATTGGCAAACTAATTAAATCTGATAATTAATAGCACACAAAAATATGCAATTATTATATTGTTGCTATAAATTACTACTACTGCATCAAATAAATAATTACTACTAGTGTATCAAATAAATAAACATAAATTTCCACATAGACACCTTTGCACATTAAATAAGCTACAAAATATCAATAACTTAACTCGTGCTTCAACCACATTTATATGGCATTCAAATCGTACATATTACATACATCCAATAATTGCACAAAATAAGATATGAATTTCTCTTACTATATCACCACCCTATTTTTCTATGTAATAAGCTACAAAATAATATAAAAAAATAGCCACAAAAAGGAAGTGCACGCCTCCTTCACTAATGCAGCATTCAAAGTATTAAAAATATGTTTGATAAGCTATAAACTCTAACCAAAATAGAAACAAAATCAAAACATGAATACTCACATACAAATTATAATTTTTTCAGCAACAAACACAATCATTTAACCCTCAATTGGCACACTAATTAAATCTGATATTTAATAGTACACAAACATATGTAATTATTATATTTTTGTTATAAATGTTGAGTCTAGCTAAACAAAATAATGTAACAACGTAATAACAATAACAATTGAAGATCAAAAAACAATAGTTTGAAATATATAATCGGAATAGAGGAAACCCGAGGCCTGTGAGAACACAGTTTCCTTAAACCAAATTCGCCCCATATAAGCGTTTGATTCCCAGGATACAATGGATAAACCAGAGCTTTCTCCGGCGAACTGAACTCTATGCTCGAACTTGATCAACTTTAGAACACAAACTTCAAGACACAAACTAGAACTCGAGGTTGCTCAAAAAGAGAGCAGAGAACTAGAAAAAATGAGAAAGAGAGAATGATTTTTGTTGGTGTGTTCCAAATGAGGCTTGAGCACCCTTTTTATAGCCTCCAAAAGAAGATTCTTAAGTGTTCTACCATTAAAACACAATTTGTAACCTCCAAAAGTTGAAAGGTTGCCATTAGGGTAAACCTTTGGTATCTAGGGTTTTGGAAAAATCTAGAATAAATTTCCCTCACAAATTATATTTTCCAACAATCCCCCACATGAAGGAAATCGACGAAGAATATGATCAAGTTCAGCAGTTGAATCCGGTATAGGATAGGTAGGTGTAACCCTTTGAACCTTCCCTTGTAAAATATATCGACTTTAATGGCTCTCAGTAGACGCAATGTCCTTGAACTGGTCTGCTGGTTGTGTAAATGGTGATATACCTTACACAGGATTCTCCCTAACATATTTCAGTTCTCATTATTATGTTCATTCATGGCCCTGAACATACGTCTAGTTCTATAAGAGGGTTTAAGAATTGAGCCTCACACAATTCCCTTTGAAGCGACCCAACTTCTCTCTTACATAGGTTATTCTTTTAAATAGCTCGTACTATCTCGCTTGACTCATCGACATGTAAGAATCATTAAAATCCAAATGCTTAACCTCCTTCATTCGGGTATCACTTATTAAGGGATAACAACCCCCACAGTGATCATATGAGTATTTTTACAATTAGGTTGTCCCATTGAACCTAGATCTTGGGATCTCTCGTCAACTAGGTTGGGTTTCCATTGTATCAACTCTTTTCTAGAGGCTTTAGACACATTCCTCTGGTCGATTTTGCAACTAACTCCCTGTTTAACCCTTTGGTTAACGGATCTGCCAAGTTATCTTTTGACTTCACATAGTCAATAGATATAACACCAGTTAAGAGTAGTTGTCTAATGGTATTGTGTCTTCGACGCATATGTCTAGACTTACCATTATACATATGGCTCAGTGCCCTGCCAATCGCAGATTGACTATCACAATGTAGACAGATTGCAGGCACTGGCTTCGGTCAACTTGGAATATCTTCTAAGAAATGAAGTAGCCACTCAGCTTCTTCACCACTCTTGTTCAACGCTATAAACTCAGATTCCATGGTAGATCTAGCTATAATAGTTTGCTTAGAAGATTTCCATGATATGGCTGCACCTCTCAAAGTGAATACATATCCATTTGTGGACTTAGAATCCTTCATATCAGATATCCAGTTAGCATCACAATAGCCTTCAACAACTGCTGGATATGTCCCGTAGTGCAGTCCATAATCACGAGTGTATCTTAAGTATCTAAGTAGTCTCACTATACCTTTCCAGTGTGCATCAGCTGGATTACTAGTATATCTACTTAATTTGCTTACTACATAGGCAATGTCTGGACGTGTACAACTCATTAAATACATCAGACTTCCTATGACTCTCGAATATTACACTTGAGAAACACTTGCACCTTTATTTTTTGATAGATGTTGACTAGTGTCTATCGGGGTTCTAGCAATACTAGAGTTATTCTTGTTAAATTTCTCAAGAATTTTGTCTAGGTTACGTGACTAACTTAGCACAATCCCTTGTGATGTTCGAAGAATTTTCATTCCAAGTATCACATCAGCTAGACCCATGTCTTTCATGTCAAATCTTGAATTCAACATCTCTTTTGTGGAATTAATCATCTTATCATTGCTCCCAACAATAAGCATGTCATCTACGTAAAGACATAGAATTACAAATCCACTTTTCATTTCTTTAACGTAGACACATTTATCACATTGATTAATTTTGAATCCACACCCCATCATGGCATTATCAAATTTCTCATGCCATTGCTTTGGTGCTTGTTTCAAGCCATACAAAGACTTCACCAATTTGCAAACCTTATTCTCTTGCCTAGGAGGAGAGAATCCTTCAGGCTGCTCCATATAGATCTCTTCTTCCAAATCACCATTTAGAAAAGCAGTCTTTACATTCATCTGATGTATTTCAAGGTTTCTCAAAGCTGCAAAAGCAATAACCATTCTAATGGATGTTATTCTCATTACTGGGGAATATGTGTCAAAGTAGTCAAGACCTTCTTTCTGTTTGTAACCTTTAATTACAAGTCTAGCTTTGTACTTATCAATAGTTCCATCAGCTTTTATTTTCCTTTTGAAATCCACTTATAGCCTAATGGTTTACTTCCCGGAGGAAGATCCACTAGCTCACAAGTGTGATTTTGCAAAATGGAATCAATTTCACTTTGAATTACCTCTTTCCATAGAGGACCGTCTGAAGAATTCATTGCTTCGGAAAAGCTTTGAGGTTCACTTTCAACCATGTAGGTTAAAAAGTCTGGACTATAGAATTTTCCAATCCTAGCTCTTTTGCTTCTTCGTGGTTCTACCACCTCTTCGTCATGTTGTTCTTCTTCCACTGCTTCCAAAGTTCGTTTAATAGAAGTAGATTCTATTTCAATCTTTCATGGAAACACATGTTCAAAGAATGAGGCATTTCTCGATTCAATTACCGTGTTTTTGTGTATATCTTCAACTTTAGACTCATGCACAAGAAACCGATAAGCACTAATGTTATGTGCATAACCAATAAATATGCAATCAACAGTTTTCGGTCCAATCTTCACCTTTTTTGGTGTAGGTATCGCTACCTTGGCAAGACACCCCCACACTCGCAAGTATTTATAGGATGGTGGTCTTCCATGCCATAACTCATATGGGCTTTTGTCTAACTTCTTGCGGGCACCTTATTTAAAAGGTAGTTGGCAGTCAAGACAGCTTCTCCCCACATGTTCTAAGGTAATCCAGAACTCAATAGCAACGCATTCATCATTTCTTTCAATGTTCTATTTTTCCGTTCTGCAGTACCGTTTTGTTGCGGTGAATAATGTGCAGTGGTCTCGTGCTTTATTCCATTTTCAGCACATAAATTGGCAAAAAGTGATTCATACTCACCTCCTCTGTCACTTCGTAACACCTTAATCTTTTTACTTAGTTGATTCTCAACTTCAGTTTTATAGAGAACAAATTTCTCTATTGCTTCATCTTTACTTTTGAGAAGATACACATAGAAAAATTTAGTGCAATCATCTACAAAAGTAATGAAATACTTATTTCCACCTCATGTGGGAACTGCCTTCAAATCACACACATATGTGTGAATTAGGTCAAGTGGTTCATTATTTCTTTCTATAGTTTGGAAGGATAACCAAGTTAACTTGGCTTCAACACAAGTTTCACATTTGTGTGTTGAGTCAATATGGAGCATAGATAAGCTTTTCATACTCATTAACCTGCGCAGGGTATTAAAGTTGACATGTCCTAATCTACCATGCCACATTATGGAAGACTCAAGCATATAAACGGAAGAGTTCACTTTATTATTCATGGCTGACTTAACAGTCATTACATTGAGCTTAAAAAGCCCGTTACATTCATAACCCTTTCTGACAAACACTCCATTCTTGGTCAAAATGACCTTATCAGACTCAAAGATAATGCGAAAGCCATACTTGCTTAACAATGAACCAGACACAAGATTCTTACGAATCTCTGGAACATACAACATATTGTTGAGAGTCAACTCCTTCCCTGAGGTCATCTTCAAAACCACCTTTCCAAGGCCTTTCACATCGGATGTAGCAGAGTTCCCCATGAAGAGATTCTCGCCATCCACTTGTTCATCAAGAGAACTGAACAACTCTTTATTTGAACACACATGCCGGGTAGCACCGGTATCAACCCACCATTCCCGGGAGTTTGAACCAACAAGATTTACCTCGAAGATCACTGCAGCCAGATGCATCTCTTTAACATCTATGGAGAGATTTTCCACCATGTGTGCTTCTTGGCTCTTCTTTGGCTTTGTACAGTCGAAAGCCCTGTGACCATGCTTGTCACAGTTGAAGCATTTTCCATTGAACTTCTTCTTGAAGTTCTCCTTCTTCGGTCCTAACATCTTTTTACCTGCAAAATTAGATTTTTTATTAAAGTTCCGCCTTGAGCTCTCGCCATGCTCAACCATATTTGCCTTAGCCTCTGGAGGAGTAAACATCCTTTTATCATAGCTCTTGTTATCTTCTTCAATACGAAGCCTAACGATGAGCTCTTCGACAGTTATCTCTTTCTTGTTGTGAGTCAAGTAATTCTTGAAATCTTTCCAACTCGGTGGTAGCTTCGCTGTGATAGCAGCCACTTGGAAAGTTTCATTCACCACGATTCCTTCAGAATGAATGTTGTGCAAGATTATTTGATGTTCTTGCACTTGATTGATCACAGTCTTTGAATCAACCATCTTATAGTCGAGAAATCGACCGATAAGAAACTTCTTCGCTCCGGCATCTTCAGTTTTGTATTTCTTTTCCAAGGACTCTCATAGTTCCTTAGCCGTCTTGATTGAGCAATACACGTTGTATAGTGTATCCACCAAGCAGTTCATCACATAGTTCTTACACATGAAATCCGAATGGTTCCATGCTTCAAGCGCAGTGACAGCTTGAGCATCAGCATTTGCCCCCAACGTCGGAGGGTCTTCAGTCAAGAACCATGAAAGGTTCAATGTTGTCAAGTACAACAACATCTTTTGTTTCCACCGTTTGAAATTTAAACCATTGAATTTCTCCGGCTTGTCAGCATGATTGACAGGAACGTTGAAAGCACCGATCCTTACAGTGTTAGCAGTGGCGGTGGTGACGTTAGCGGCGATGTTGTTCATCTGTTCACTAGACATATTGAAAACTAGGGTTTTCCAAGTAGAATTTGGTTTAAGATTGTTGAGTCTAGCTAAACAAAATAATGTAACAACGTAATAACAATAACAATTGAAGATCAAAAAACAATAGTTTGAAATATATAATCGGAATAGAGGAAACCTGAGGCCTGTGAGAACACAGTTTCCTTAAACCAAATTCGCTCCGTATAAGCGTTTGATTCCCAGGATACAACGGATAAACCAGAGCTTTCTCCGGCGAACTGAACTCTATGCTCGAACTTGATCAACTTTGGAACACAAACTTCAAGACACGAACTAGAACTCGAGCTTGCTCAAAAAGAGAGCAGAGAACTAGAGAAAATGAGAAAGAGAGAATGATTTTTGTTGGTGTGTTCCAAATGAGGCTTGAGCACCCTTTTTATAGCCTCCAAAAGAAGATTTTAATTGTTCTACCATTAAAACACAATTTGTAACCTCCAAAAGTTGAAAGAATGCCATTAGGGCAAACCTTTGGTATCTAAGATTTTGGAAAAATCTAGAATAAATTTCCCTCACAAATTATATTTTCCAACAATAAATTACTACTAGTTTATCAAATAAATAAACACAAATATCCACATAGATACCTTTGCACCTTAAATAAGCTACAAAATATCAATAACTTAGCTCGTGCTTCAACCACATTCATATGACACTCAAATCGTATATATTACATACATCCAATAATTGCACAAAATATTATATGAATTTCACTTACTATATCACCACCCTATTTTTCAATGTAATAAGCTACAAAATAATAAAAATATAGCAACAACAAGGAAGTGCACGCCACCTTCAATAATGCAGCATTCAAAGTATAAAAAATATGATTAATAAGCTATAAACTCTAACAAAAGTGGCAACAAAATCAAAACATGAATACTAACATATAAAAATACAATTTTTTTCAGCAACAAACACAATCTTTCAACCCTCAATTGGCACACTAATTAAATCTGAAAATTAATAGGACACAAAAATATATATTTTCTTTCATAACTACTACAAAGTACTACTAGCGTATCAAATAAATTAACATAAATATCCATAAACACACGTTTGCATCTTAAATAAGTTACAAAATATCAATAACTTAGCTTCTGCTTCCACTACATTCATATGACATTCAAAACGTAAATATTACATACACCCAATACTTGCACTAAATAAACAACTAAAAAATTTCGCGAATCGTTCATTATTGCATTTAAACAAACACGTGGGTTATAATATTTGTAGCTACACATCCATGGAATCTTTAACATAGTTTTCAATGAGGGTTTGATTTTTTTTAGAAGCCATTATGCACAATATTTCAACACACATTCGAAAACCATCAAAAAAATTCCTCTATTACCTTGTTTGCATCTCGCCATGGAAACTGAAAAAATAACCGATGGAAGTGGTTCATGCGGTAGTGATGGGCGTTGTCGAACCTGCCAGAACTAGTGATGGTGGTGATCGATTTTCTATTTGTAGCGCCACTTTTTCCAGAAGAAGGCAATGAATGAAAGTGATTCCTAATTCTAGGTTTCTTGATCATGATGAATCTTGAGAAATATTTGGTTATACGTATCTTAGGGATTCCATATATACATGTTTCCATATAAAAGATTAATGTATAATTACATTAATGCCATTATGTATATTATTTTCAATTATATTATTGGATTTTAAAGATTTTATACAATTTAATCTTAGCCATAGATCTAGAAAAAATCGAGGGTTAGGATTAGTTCCTAGTTCTCACCTAAAGCTTAGTACCCATAATAACCAACCCCTATATATATATATATGCGGCACACACACGGATATGAAAATTTTAGGCATTTTAACTGACCTAGTATTTAAAAAGAAATTAGATATTTAAAAAAAGATAGTGATATAAAGAAAGAAAAAAGTACTTCCTCCGTCCCGATTATATAGTCTCATTTCTCCTCGCACATAGATTAAAAATATTTATGAAAATAAGGTATTAAAGCTAAACTTTCAATAATACCCTTATTTAATATTTATGACTTTCAAACTTTAAGTTATAAGTTTTTTAATTTTCAATAATTAATAAGGGCGTATTTGTACATTATCATTAAAATTAATGTTATTTATAGTAATGAGACTATAAATTGGGACACCCAAAATAATAATAGGGACTATATAATCGGGACGGAGGGAGTACTAAATATCAAACTAAAAAAAATATTTTGAAAAGTGTGTGGACGAAAATTTTAATATATACCTTAAACACGTAGCTTAGAGAGATAATGAGAAGATTGATTTTGAATTTGAATATAACAAAATTTAATTATCAGTTAATACTCGAAATTAATTTTTTCTTTATAATATTTGTTTAATAAAAAATATATTGTATCATAGGGGAGGGTTATAGTGTAAAATATTCCTAGTGTGTTAAATATGAATTACTCTGAACCATTAATATAATAATTTGGATGATCTAGATTGGTTTGGATAAATTTGTGGACACTTGTAATATTTTAATGTGAAAGGGTAAAGATGGATTTATCATTATTGTCTTTTGAGTATTAACCGTTTTGTTTGCATATTAATTTAGAAAATTTATTCATCATCCGTAACCCCCCCCCCCCTCCAAAAATGAAGATTTAATTTTACATAAGTTTAGGGTGATGATTTATTGAATATCATCATCAAAAATTATTTTCATATTTTTTATGGTTCTAGATATTGATCAAGTCAATAAACTCCTACAAAATTACCCAATACTTAAAAAAAAAGCACCCGAGTTTTATAAAAATAGCATGTGAAATTAAAAAAATAGCATGCATGTGCAAGCATTTCATATTTAAAAACTTGCACTTGAATGTACATTGAGCGTTCTATATTATTGTTTATGAATATTATTGTATAATATTTTCGAGTGTAATAGCATTACAAAGATATTCAAAAGTATTATGAAATAGTTAATTAGCAATTTTCGGAAAAAGTACCCCAAGTTTTTTAAAAAATAGCATCCAAAATTTAAGAAATAGCATCTTAAATTTAGAAAATAGCATGTGAATACATTTAAAATTTTATTATGCTATCATATCGCATATAATAGCATTATAAACACATGCAATAGTATTATGGATTAGTTAATCAACAATTTTTGCAAGAAGTACAACATATCATCCGAAATTTAATTTAAAAATAGCATGTAATGCATTTTAAATTTAAAAAATAGCATCCGAATTTAAAAAGATAGCCTCTAGAATTTAAAAAAAAAATAGCATCTTTAAATGATAGCATGTAAATGGATTTAACATTTAAAAATTAGCATATGAATGTATAGTGAATATTCAAAATTATTGCAAATAAAAATTATTGTACAATCATAGCATCCTGAATTTAAAAAATAGCACTTGATGCATTTGAATTTTAAAAAATAGCATATGAATATATATTGAATATTCAAAATTGTTGCTTATGGATGAATTAATTAGAAATGTACAAAGAAAAAATCAATGAAAAAAAATCAATTAAAAAATCAACAAAAATCAGCATATATATGATAAATGGACAAACATGATTATAGGATAATTATGATTAATTACTATCAATATAACAAAAATGACAAATATGTCCTTCCTACCAAAAATAATTATGCAATAAATATTGAACAAAGTAAATTATAACCGTAGATCTAACAAATATTCAATGAGTAAGATCAATTAATATTTAACACACTAGAATATAATTCACAAAAGAACTCTCCTCTTGTATCATATATAACAGAAACACTAAAAAAAAATATTAAACTAATTATTGGTTTTACTCTAATTATATGGTGTCGCAGGACTTAATATTATTAACTATTATTTTATTATATATTATAGTGTGATATTAAAACATAATATTATTAATTAATATTGAACTTTAAACTATAGTATGATGGCACAATTTAATATTATATATTATTATTAACTCATATAGTACGGTGTCAAATGTCAATATGCAGAGACGGACGCATGAATTCTAATTCGGAGGGACAAAATATAAAAAATCTTAATTTTGGGGGGTGAAAAATAATATTACAATATAAATAATATTAAATTTATATAATAAATTATATACATACATATATAAAAAAATATTGGACCAAATTGAGGGGGCGCCCCCACCAGCCCCCCTAGGTCCGTATATGATAAATATTATCAATTCATAGAATAGAATATGGTGTCAACTTAATTACAAATTAATATAGACATATATACTACTTCCTTCGTTTCAAATTAATTATTATATAAAGTTTTTAACTTGTTTCAAAATATTTATCGTTACTCAAAGTATTTTATATAGGGTTGATTGCTAAAATTTTCACCAACTTTAAATGAATATACAATTTAAACACGACTATTAAAATTTGAATATAAGTAATTTTTATTGTGCAATGTCACTTTTCACATCATCAAATTTTTTTGAGATGTCTATTTTAATTTGCTACAAATTAAAAGGCCACATTATCATTGCAACGTTTTAAAAGTCCTATTTAAATTATAAATTCATTTAAAAGTGATGATTTTTTTAGCAATTAACACATTTATATACTATAGTATGGTGTCACAATGTAATATAATTAAATAATTATTAGATAAAAATCAATAGTATAAATTATTATTATTTATATAAAATAGTAAATTCACGATTTAATATTATAAATTGGCAGTATTTTACATATTAAAGTATGCTATCACAACTTAATATAACAAAATTAATATTAGATTATATAATATAGTACAATGTCATAATTTAATATTATTAATTATTATTGGATTATATATTATAGTATGATGCCACAAAATAATATTATGAGTTATTTTTTGCTTATATATACTATATTATTGTTATATATTATAATTATAATTTTAATATTAGTAGTTTATATTTACGATCTTATAAGATAATTTAAGAATATATCTCATGATATTCTATCATGAGAATATAATTTTAATTTTAATATATATTTAATATAGAATATATCTCATGATAAACATAAGATATATCTTATCTAAATTTTAGGATGAACATAGGATTATAATGGATAACTATTTATATCTTAATTTTCATTTATAATTAATCTTAATATAATTGATTAATATGGTTGATTATTCTATGATTAGTGTGTACATAATTTTTAAAATTTTCATTTTTATCAATTAATATTAGTCATGGTTGTTTATACTATAATAAATTTTATTTTTATAATAAATATTTTTAATTATTAAATTTGACAATACAAGAATGAATCAAGAATGTGGCCTAAATTATCTCATCTCTATTTACAGAGGTGAAATAAAATAATAAATATAGAAAGGGAGAAAAACACTCCGTAATCAAATCAATAATAATAATAATAGTCTTTCATACTTATAATTTATAACAATTATTATTATTATTATTATTATTATTATTATTATTATTATTATTATTATTATGTTAGTTCTCTAGGAATTTATGACTTATACATGTTTGTTACAACATTAGTGTACCACAATACCGTAAATTAGCAATTTTGGTACCACCTACCTCATATTATATTATATTATATATTAATAAAAGTGTGTAATTATAGGTATTTAGTGACTCAATGTCATAATTTAGTATTATAATAACTTTTGTCTTCTGATGTACTAAAAATTAGTGTAAATAAGTCATTTTTGTAGCGAATTAGTGAACGTTTTATTTTTTAATAGCTAGTGACAATAATTTGTCATCACAATTTGTTTTTAATTAGTGATAACTTTAGACGTTGTCAATGTTTAATATTTATAGTAATAATAGTGACAACTAAAATTTTTCGTCAAATATTTAGTGACGAAAGTTAGTGACGACCCAAAATGTGGTCAATACTATTAAAGCCTTGATCAATTAGTGACAATAAAAATATCGTCACCAATTTTTATATCTATAGTGGCAATATTATTGTTATCACAATTTTTTTGGGAGAAATAGTGACAATTTTATGTTGACATTAAAAACTGCACTATGAAATAGTGATGATGTAAATTGTTGTCACTATTTAGTATTATATTAGTGACGATAATTATTTCCCGCCAGCATTAGAAATTGGCACCAACTATTTAGTGACAATAAATACTGACGACATAAAAAATTATCACAACTTACATTTTTTGTGACAAAATGATTTATCGTCACAATAAAAGCATTTTTTTATGACAAAAATATGATCGTCACTAACATTGTCGTCACTAGAAGCATTTTTTTTTTTTTTGTAGTGACGTGAGAGAGAGAGATAGATATATTGGGATTTGGACTTCAATGCTATTTTCCTTACCTTAGTTTAATTAATGGCTCATATGGATTATATATATATATATATAGGGGTGGTTCAAATAGGAACCGATCCCCCATGAGAACCTAGAAACCAATTAAATTCAAGGATTTTGATGACATGGCGGATAAAAAGGCGGTGATGTAGTTATAAATATATAAAATTCGAAATATAAGGGGTAATTCCAGATTTTTTTATAAAGTGATGTCATCATCTTTTAAAAAATTCTTAAAAACTTTAAATAATCATAGCTTACTCGTTTTTATCCAATTTACGCAAAGAATATATCAAATTAAAGATTTTTTCATGCTCTTTCATTTAAGATCCATAGTGCATATGTTTATTTGAGCAAAAATTGATGAGAAATACAAAAAACTTCTTTTCACGTATATTCAACTTGTCACTGTCAGATATTTCTAATATGATATCACAAATTCACAATATTGCTCATATCTTATGTTTATGTTGCTAACATGAAATTTTTTATGCACGACTTTGAATCTTAAGTTGCTTTCATGATAAAATAGTTAAAGTATGAATTATATATATTTAAGTTCATAAACAATTATAACTTTATCAATGCTTAATTATAAGGTGGAACACTTAGCAATAGTTGCCTCGGACCATTGTCCATTGCTGCTTTATGAAGAGAGGCTTAACGGTAAGCGATAGCAGCGGAAAAGAATGTTCCGAGTGGAAGCGTGTGGTTCCACGATGAGTCCTGTCTGAGCATTTGTCAAGATGCATGGGAGAATAGTACTTCTCATCCCTCCCCTTGCAGCTTGTGTTGAACATGCATTATTAGATATCCAATTTTTCTCTCACTTAATGTGCTCCAAATGTCCAATTTTTTTACTCATTTAATGTGAATATTTAATTTATTTTCTATTAGACAATTTCATTACTTTATTAATATGTTTACTGTTTACATTTATTCAAAATGACAATCTTTGTGAAATAGCTAGAGGGCGTATTAATTTTATACAATAATTTAATATATTTATTTAATCTAAAATTTAATTTAGTCAAAACTCACTTTATTTAATTTAAAATTTATCTATTTAAATTTAGAATGCACTATTTATTTTAGTGATACTACGTACGTACATTGTTGTCTGTGAAACAGCATCGTTTTAGTGACATACATCCATAGAAACTTTGTCAAAAAAATTGGGGACACATGCATCATACAAAGTTCGTCGAAAAAACTCAGAATATTATTATTGCAAAAAATATAAATGTAATAGTAATAAAAAACAACATTTTAGAAATTGTGAACAAGTTACAAACTCATACAAATGGAAAATGTGCTATTTGTGGAAATGGAAAATGACCTTTTTTAGTACAATATGGCTAAGGACTTGTTCAAGCGTGATCTAACTTTTTTAACCAAATCTATGTTTCAATAAAAAAAAATATGTACTTATATATATATATTTATATATATATTTACATCAACACCAGATATAGGAAGAAATCTAGTATAAATTTATTTTAATTCCCGTAGAACTATTCTTACGAGACAAAATTAATAGCAACTTTATCATATAACCAGTGTTCTTATAATTTATAAATGCGAAAGGAAATTAAATATTTGAGAGAAGTGTCGTTCAAGATCCAAAACTCCTCAACCCCAACTCAATAAAAAGAACACTGGATAAAAGAACATAAATCTAGAATTTTTTTATTTCAAATAAACAATGAATTTTAAATAGTACAAATTAAATTGGGGATATAAATAATTGCATCATTTATTTATATATATTCAAAGACATGCATTGGCATCTCACTGTCTTGACGCAACTAGATTTAACTGATGATGACTTTTCTTGACATTGGAGAAGAAACGTCTCTCTAGCTACACTTTTCGGCCTCGCACGAAGTAACACAATCATTAACTTTCTCCACATCTGCATCATTATAAGATCAATTTAGTTAAAATCTTAATTTTAATTTGGTCTAAATATAAAAACATATATATATATATATATAATGCATAAACGAAATATTGTGTCAAAATAATATTATTGATTGCAAACGTATATAAGACCCTACCATCACTAAATTTGAAACATTGATCAACTGCACAACCAAATTTACAATAGAACTTGCTCGAATTCAAACTCGAACTCGAACTCCAACCTGCTGGATTAATAATACATTTGGCAAGGCATTTAGCTCCACATAAGAATTTAATCCTTGACCGAATGCAACCAATTATACAAATTCCAAAGCAAACTTTGAAATCATGATGATTATCATCTTCTTGTGCTTGCCCGCCTGCATATAGTAACATCAAAACAAACATCACACTAATAGCTTTGCTTCGATTCATGGTGTATAAATTCTCTTGCAATATTATAGTTCTTCGAATCTATATATTTAGTTATGATGATAGCTAGGCTTTATTTACTTCATATATATAGAGACGATTTCCTCTCCCCGGTCCATTCTTAATTTAAGTGTTATCGTACGATATATTATTGGTTCTTGCATGGATATATTTTGAAAACTCTTCCCATATTTGAATTGTATATATTTTCTATCAATCAATCAGTATATATCTCGAATATAGAGAGTCAACTCTCTTTATCTATAAGTCATAATTTAATTAATTTGAGCGTAAAAAAAAAAATGTTGATCGATCGAATGTTCTTGTCTGACTTGATCATTAGATCTCTCAATAATATTAGACATTAAATTTTAGCAAACATATAGCGTAAAACTTTAGTAAATCATATACTATGTTCTTAGGTCTTTGTAATTTTTATTTTTTGTTTCGATAGTTGGAAGTTTGCTTTGGGTGATAAATTGCGGATCGTGTTCCATAACTAGATTTATTTTTATTTTTATTTTAAAAAATTAATATACCCTAATTCGGAATGGATGAACCTTAAATAAAAAAATTTAAATTAAATAAAATCATAATAAATTAAAAAAATAAAAAAATATTTTTTTTAAAAATCAAAGGATTGGAACAGGAAATGTAATAGGAAATGGTGATCTGTTGTGAATATTAGATAAGATTTGATTGCCAACTCATTATTAAGATTGAGTATTTGAAAAATTACACGCATAATTTAGCTAGTAAATTCAAAATTGTTTAATCCATTAATATATATATGCGTGTGTGCGTGGGGTAGATTATATTATTTTATTTTATCTATTCATGCGATCTAATTTTGCACCAAAAGTAACCACTAAAACTTCAAATGTTATAACCTTTCATCGAGTAGGATAAGATCAATGAGATAATTAAAAAAAAAAAAAAAGACCATCCGATCACAATAAAACACAGCGCAACCGCTTCAATAAGAACAAGTATCCCAATCATAGTATTTTTTTTATTTAATAAATTCATCTACTACTACATTTGACACCAAGTAAGTCATTATTTATGATAAATATGTTTTTCTTCCCTATTTTATTGAATTTTCGTACATGCACAATCCTACCCTATGCACGTAGGTAGCTAGTATTCCATGAAGTAAGAAAAACATTTTCCTTCAATAAATATACCTCAATATCTATCGCTGATCTTCTGTTCTACTTTATGCATTCCACTTATTCTCGCATTAGGAATTTATTAGTTTTTTTTTTAATTTCTTATTTTCTTCGTTGAAAGTCAAAACTTTATGATAAAAAAAACTAGCAAAATCCACAAAAAAAAAAAAGTTAAGATAAAAAAATATTTTTAAAATTTTCAACTTTTTTATTGAAAAATTATATATATAATAATTTATAAAAAGAATAAAAAATGGATGAAAAAAAAAGAATAATGAAATGGTCTAATACAAAATTGTGGCAGACATGAGACAAGTAATCAGAATACTTACTCAGAGTAAATATTCAGAATCCAAGAAAGTTGTATTAATTTTTTTTATTTTGAGGATTTTGATTAATTTCCAAAATTCCCAAAAATTTAACCATACACATAAATTTATAAATAAGAAATCAGATTACTTTTTGTAACACCCCAAATTTTTAATATTTAAATTTAATTAGAAATATAAATATAATAGTTAGAATAGGCCCAATCACTATTCTATCTTATTTATTTTGCATTGGGCCCAAAACACCTAAGTTTAAGTTTTTAATGTTGAGGCCCAATTTATGGGCTTTTTAGCCCATTCGCGTTTTAATTTTTTTTCGAGACCTATAGTTATCGGAACGAGACGAACGAATACATTAGACGATAGTGCTCGTCGATACAAAATCATAGAACTTGATTTCACCTTAGATGGACTTCATTTGACCAATTATGAATTAATTCTTCATTTAATTAGATTTTAGGGTTTATTTTAGGTTGTGATATAAATACACTCTTATCCCCTCTCTAGATCATTTTTGGGGATTCATTTCTAGGTCAGCCCTCTTTCCTTAGATCATTTTTGGGGATTCATTTCTAGGTCAGCTCCCTTTCCTCTCTCTTCTCTCCCCTCTCGCCTCTGCCTCTCATCTGCCGGAACCATCGCCGGAGCGCCAGCCGCCGCCTATCCTCCATCGCCGGAAAAATTTTCCGGCGGAATTTTATCATGCAATTATATTTTTCAAATGCTCTCTTCCTTATCTATTTGTTTTTTTAAATATTTTTATGATTTATCAATGATAAGGCCTCCGATTTTCGGATCTAAAAATGGGAAAATCTAGCCTTTGAGAAAATTTCTCCTATCTTTTTTCTCTTCAATTTTTGGAACTTTTAAGCTATATATCTATTTTATATTTTAGGGGCTGTTTTGGTGATGTTAAAAATTTATGTTGGTAGAAATAATATGCATGGGTGGGAGTTATGAAGATCCATGGAATTTAATGGTGGCTTTTGAGGGATGGATTTTGTTGATATTTTGGTGGAAATAGAATGTTTGAAAATGAAAAAAAAAGGCTCTAAATTAAAATGTCGATTCTTTTGTGAGTGATTAGTGTGTGTGGATTCGTCCAGTGTGTATGCGTGCGTGAGTTGTTGTTTTACTTGTATTTTTTATTTATTTTATTTTTCTTTCTTCTCCTTTATCTTTTATATATATATATATATATATATATATATAGACACACACACACACGTATGTACCTAGGTATGTATATAATGATTGATCTATATAATTAATGTAACGCCCCAGTCCCACTAGGACCAAAACGTTACAAAAAACATACGTACACACTTACATGATAAATATTTTTCAAGAAATTAAATTAACTTTAAAAATAATTTGTAAACGGGCATCACCTCAATTTAAAAATGTTCAAACCACACACTCAGGTGCTTTCAAAGTCAACTTTCAACAAGGTTTTTTCGAAATCATTAACTCACACATAACCAAATTATGACCTGTCAATAAACAAAATACATAGCCAATCAGGCCACACATTTAAAAACACCACGGCCGACCCTTATATACATTCAAAATATTTGTATATATAATCAAAAATTGACCACTGAGGTCAGGAAATTTCAAACTTAAAACTTTCGCAGAGTATAAATGGAAGCATTTAATATTAAACATACAAACATAAGTCTAAAGATGGCTTTGAGCAAAAACTGTACAAGGGTCAACCATCAAAACCCAAACCAACAGCACGTCATCAACCAGCTCGATCTCCAGGACCTGAAAACATTTGAAAATATTTGGGTTGAGTGCCAGAAAACACTCAGTGGGCATTAACATTCGTCCAAGACAAACTTTCATGCTTTAAAACTGTTATACTGCATAAATCATGGAAAATAACCATGAACATTCTTTATAACAAAGTTTACTCTTCTTCATTGGATGAGAGACCCAATGTCATCACATGATACTTTTACGGTTACTTATCTAGACATTTAGTCACAAAGTAAATCGTCTATGCTTGTAAGTCGGAATTTCTCTGTGCATGAAGTCTCATAACATCCAATCATTGCGTAAACAATGCTATTAAAACATTTAATATGCTTTTCATGGACGAATTTAAAACATAGTTGTGAGTTATAGAAAAACCCACCTGGATAATCTCAAAGTGTGGTGAAATTTTTATGCAATGCTATTATGTTTCTCGTCCGTCTCGACCTATAAAATTAAAATTCTAGCTTAGAAACCCCAAATAGGTCATTAAGGTAATAACCTAGGTCCTAAATAACTTAATTAAGGATTTCCTATGCCTTGGGATCATTTGGGATTGAAATGGTGTCAAACGGGCGAATAATGCGCATTTGACAGAATATGAATCAATTTAGATTGAGAATTTATCAGACTTCGCGAACAGAATTGAATGGATAAATATGTATCAAACTTAACTTAATAATTATAAAGCTTGATTTAACATATAGAGGTAAATTTTTAGAATTTATTTTGAGTAATATAAAATATTTTACTTCTAGGACAAAATCATGTTTTTTTAAAAAATTCTGATTTAATTTTCAAGTATTAAACTAGAACTAAAAAAATATGAATTTAAAAATTAGATTCTTTTAATATTTATAACTAAATTTAAAATTAAATAGATCAAATAACATTGAATTAAAGAAATATCGGAGGGTAAAAACTCACCTTTCTTTTCTTTTCTTTATTTTCTTCCTATTTTTCTTCTTTGATTTTCTTTTCCTTTCCCGACGTTTTTTTTTTCTTTCTTTGCTTTTGATTTAACATAAATGGAAACCCCCAACTTATATATATATATATATATATATATATACATATATACAACTCAACACACACACACACACGTGTACTATAGTATGTACACTAATCCATTAAAACAATTGCCACTTGTTCAATGTACATTAGTTTAAATTTTTTTATTTTATTATTATTATTGTTATTATTATTATTATTATTATTATTATTATTATTTTCTTCGTAATTAAGAAATCTCCTACTATATATATACGTGTGTATTTATATATGTATCAATATAAATCATATGTGTACTATTAAGTACACTAATCCTTTTAAATGTTTACAAATGGAAGAAATTGGTTTGCTATATTATATTACTATTTTTATATTTTTATATGTTTATCTTTAAGTTATATATACATTTAAATTAAATGATTAATTGGAGATAAACTTGAATTGGTTCAAACTAAAAATTGGACCAATTGGGATAGAATAAAATTTTCGGCTTCAAATTGTCAAATGAAACAAATTTCATTGGAAGGATAAATATAGTCCAATTTGAATTATCTTGGTACCAAAACGATCCCATTAGTCTCTATTTTTATAATATGTATTCTAATATTAATTAGAAAACTAAATTAAGGTCGAGACTTTTATTGGTCTTATAATGTCTCTAGGACTATGATCAACTAGCCCAAAATAAATTGGGTTCTAATTTCATGAAATTTCTAACTTATAAAATAAATTTAAATACTATATTTTTCTGGGGTGTTACATCCTCCCATTCTTAAAAAAAATTTCATCCCCGAAATTGAATATACCTGCTATGACGAGGGTTGGATACTTTGCCAGGATCTGATCTTCAAGTTCCTATGTAGCTTCCTCTTGTCCGTGTCTGCTCCATTGAACTTTCACAATCATTAGCTCTTTATTCCGCAGTTTTTGGACTTTTCTGTCGAGAATAGCTATAGGAAACTTGTCGTATGTCAGATCTAGTTTTACTTTTATTTCTTTCTGATTTGCGACGGGGCTTGAATCGAAAATATATTTTCGAAGCATTGAAACATGAAACACGTCATAAATTCTCTCTAACTTTGGCGGTAACGCCAACTTGTAGGCAACTTCATCGATTCATTCGAGAATTTCGTACGGTCCAATATATCTAGGCCGCAACTTTCCTTTCTTTCCGAATTGCACAATGCCTCTTGTAGGGGATATTTTCAGGAACACCTTATCTCCTACTTGAAATTGTAAATATTTTCTTCTTTTATCTGCATACATTTTCTGTCGATCTTGGGCCTCTTTCATTCTTTGTCTTACTTTATCAATAATCTCAACAGTTTTCTGTATAATTTTCGGGCCCAAAATTTTTCTTTCACCAACTTCATCCCAGTAAAGTGGTGATCTGCACTTTCGACCATATAGAGCCTCATAAGGCGCCATTCCAATGGTTGCTTGGAAACTGTTATAGTAAGCAAATTCAACTAAAGGCAAATATTCCTCCCAGCTTCCTCCTTGATCCATGACTACAGTCCTCACCATATCTTCTGGGATCTGAATTGTTCTTTCAGACTGTCCATCAGTCTGTGGATGAAAAGTTGTGCTGAAATTCAATTTTGTGCCCATTGCATTTTGTAAGCTTTGCCAAAATTTAGACGTAAACCGCGTATCGCGATCTGATGTCACTGACACAGGTGCACCATGAAGTCTTACAATTTCTTTTACATAAATTTGTGCCAGTTTATCCAATCCTAAAGTCATCTTGACCGGTAGAAAGTGTGTTGACTTGGTTAAACGATCAACAATAACCCATATGACATGATTTTCACGTAATGACTTTGGTAGACCAACCACGAAATCCATTGTAACATGTTCCTACTTCCATTCAGGAATTTCTAGTGGTTTGAGCAGTCCAGATGGCCTTTGATGTTCTGCCTTGACTTGTTGACAAGTCATGCATCTTTCCACATACGCTGCAATATCTCTCTTCATGTTTTGCCACCAGAAGGTTATTCTCAAATCTCTATACATTTTAGTACTCCCTGGATGAGCAGTGTAAAGCGTGCAATGAGCTTCATCTAAAACTTCTCTTATCAATTTTTTATTTCGTGGCACACAAATTCTATTCATGTACATCAATGCATTATCGTTTGCAACCATGAATTCTCCAGGGGCCCCTTGACCTATTTTTCTTTTTATCTTCTCAAGATAGACATCCTTTTGTTGAGCTTCAATGATTCGGCCTAGCAAGTTAGGCTTCATTATCATCGTTGTCATATGCGCACTTATGCTATCTGGTGGAGTTACAATTTCAATGTTAAGTTTGGCAAAGTCCCTGGTGATTTGTTCTTCTTGAGTTATCAGGTAACTCAATTCTACGCGATTCTTTCTGCTTAGGGCATCAGCAACAACGTTTGCCTTTCTCGGATGGTATTGGATGGTACAGTCATAATCTTTGACCAGCTCTAACCATCTTTTTTGCCTGATGTTGAGTTCTTTCTGCTCAAACAAATATTTTAGACTCTTGTGATCTGAATAAATCACACTTTTTCCACCATATAAATAGTGTCTCCAAATTTTCAATACATGCACCACGACGGCCAATTCCAAATCATGTGTTGGGTAGTTATTCTCATGTGGTTTCAACTGTCGTGATGCATATGCAATCACCTTTCCATTTTGCATCAGAACACAACCTAAACCCTGCTTTGATGCATCCGTGAAAACCACGAACCCTTCAGATTCTTCTGGTATAGCTAGTACTGGTGCAGTGACTAGCCTCTTTTTCAATTCTCAGAAGCTTTTCTCACAATCATCAGTCCATTTGAATTTATTCTCCTTTTTCAACAGTTGGGTCATAGGCCTTGCTATCTTTGAAAATCCTTCAATGAATCTTCTATAGTACCCAGCTAGACCCAAGAAACTACGTATCTCATGTACGCTTGTTAGGGTTTTCCATTCACTAACTGCATTCACCTTGGCAGGATCCACTTTAATGCCCTGATCTGAGACAATGTGTCCCAAAAACACCACTTCTTTTAGCCAAAATTCACATTTGCTGAATTTGGCATAAAGTCTTTCCATTCGAAGTGTGTCTAGCACGATTTTCAAATGCTCAATGTGTTGTTCTTCATGTTTGGAATATATCAGTATATCGTCGATGAAGACGATTACAAATCTATCCAAATATGGATGGAAAACTCGATTCATTAAACCCATAAAAACTGCAGGTGCATTGTTAAGACCAAAAGGCATCACTATAAACTTATAGTGACCATAGCGTGTACGAAATGCAGTCTTGGGTATATCTTCCTTCCGAATTTTAAGCTGATGATACCCAGACCTTAAATCAATCTTGTAAAATACTCCTGCTCCCTTCAATTGGTCGAATAAGTTATCAATTCTGGGAAGTGGATATTTATTCTTGATAGTTAACTTATTCAACTCTCTGTAGTCTATGCACATTCGGAGTGTTCCATCTTTCTTCTTAACGAATAACACAGGTGCTCCCCATGGTGAGACACTGGGTTGAATATAACCCTTATCTAAGAGTTCCTGTAGTTGAACCTTTAACTCCTCTAACTCTTTTGGTGCCATGCGATACGGCGCTCTTGATACTGGAGCGGCTCCTGGAAGCAAATCTATCGTAAACTCAACCTGTCTGTTTGGAGGCAGACCTGACAATTCCTCTGAAAACACATCTTTATAGTCCCGCACCACAGGTACATCATCAATTGTCACCTTCTCTGATTTGTTCATTATCAAACTTACTAAGAACGATTCACATCCTTCTCTTCTAAGCATCTTCATTGCTTTCATTACGGAAATAACTCTTACTCTAGTTCCCAACTTTGATCCATGGAAAGTGAATTCCGGTTCTTCCGGTCTTTGGAAGATTAGCTCCTTTTCAAGACACTTAATTGTGGCATGGTTAGCTTCTAACCAATCCATTCCAAGGATAATATCAAAGTCTCTTAAGTCTAAAACATGTAGGTCTACATTTAGTGATCTATACCCAAAGCTCACATCTATGTTTTTGCATATTTGATCAGCAATTAAGATCCTCCCCGAATGTATACTTACTTCTAAGGCCTCACTAAGTTTTTCCTTAGTCAGCTTTAGCTTAGAGCATAGTGCGGCAGATATAAATGAATGCGAAGCTCCAGTGTCAAATAATACAAGTACAGGCATATTTGATATACTAATCATACCCTCCAAATTTCCAGGCTCCCGTGCAGCATCCTGTCGATTTAGAGCAAAGGCTCGAGCATTTCTTGCCGGAGGTTGACCTAGCCTAGCCACTTCTTTCCCCTTATTCATTGGGCAATTATATGCCATATGTCCTGGTTGCCAGCACCTGTAGCACACATTCCTTCCCTTCATACATTCACCATTATATTTCTTCCCACAAGTTTGACATAATGGTTTTTCTTGTTGTGCTTTAGGATTTGATCCTCCTCTCATCCTAGCCTTTTTGTCGAAACTGCGACCCTTATTCTTGTTATCATCCCACTTTCTTTTTCCCCTGAACTCTTCAACCTTCTTTTCAATATTCTTGCAAAGTGAAGACTCCACATCTTGAGCTCGTTCAAGAGTTTCAACATATGTGGTCATGCCACGCCCCGCTATGATACTACTAATCTCAGTTCGTAAGCCTTTTTTGAATCTATGAGCTTTCTTCTCATCAGTGTTTGTCAGGTGTGGAGCATACCTAGATAGCTAATTGAACTTCCGTTCATAATCATTAATGGTCATATTTGCCTGAGTTAATTGTAAGAACTCAATTTCTTTCTGATCCCGATAACACATGGGAACAAACTTCCGCATAACAGCTTGCTTGAAATCTTCCCAGGTCATATTTGCAAATTGTTCAGGCGTCATCGACCTCCTATGCGTTTCCCACCAATGATCAGCATCACCAGTGAACTGAAAGATTGTACATGCAATGCGCTGAGAATCGGTACACACCATGTATGCGAATGTGTGTTCCATCATTCGTAGCCATTCTTCAGCCTCATTCGGTTCACCTTGACCGTTAAAGGTCGGAGGTTGGTATGTTTGAAACTGAGCGATAACACATGTTGTATCTTCTTGTGGAGGATTTTGAGCTTGATTATTTTGACGTCTTTGCGGCATCCTATACACGTATTTCATACGTTAGATACTTTGATCGTCAAATACTCTTATAAGATTCTAAGGTAACGATACATCGCACTTAGATTCATATACATTATAAAATTCCAGTGAGCTAAAGAAGCTCTAAAGTCATACTAGATACTTACGTTCAGTGCCTCTATGTTCAAATCCCAGCTAAGTTCTGATCTAAAACTAGCTCAGATGATGTTTATGCATCAAATGGATTTGACATGAAAACACTGATATCCATGCTTTGTAAAACATAACTTTTACAATGCTTTATAAATCATACTTTTCACCATACTTTAAATCACACACTGAGATCACTTGCATTTGTATATCAAGCATACAATCATATACATATACTTTTCATAAGAATACTAAAGAAATTCAAAATATGAACTTTAGTACCTTCCCAGAGTAAGCTCGGCTAAGGCGATAGCTGCTGGGTTATGGGTAACCATTTCAATAACACAGTACTCAAAACATTTCAATTTTGAAAACATCATAGGCCTATAATAACGCAAACCCGCTCTGATACCACCTGTAACGCCCCAATCCCACTAGGACCAAAACGTCACCAAAAACATACGTACACACTTACGTGATAAATATTTTTCAAGAAATTAAATTAACTTTAAAAATAATTTGTAAACGGGCATCACCTCAATTTAAAAATGTTCAAACCACACACTCAGGTGCTTTCAAAGTCAACTTTCAATAAGGCTTTTTCGAAATCATTAACTCACACATAACCAAATTATGACCTATCAATAAACAATATACATAGCCAATCAGGCCACACATTTAAAAACACCACGGCCAACCCTTATATACATTCAAAATATTTGTATATATAATCAAAAATTGACCACTGAGGTCAGGAACTTTCAAACTTAAAAGTTTCGCAGAGTATCATCAGAAGCATTTAATATTAAACATACAAACATAAGTCTAAAGATGGCTTTGAGCAAAAACTGTACAAGAGTCAACCATCAAAACCCAATCCAACAGCACATCATCAACCAGCCTGATCTCCAGGACCTGAAAACATTTGAAAATATTTGGGTTGAGTGCCAGAAAACACTCAGTGGGCATTAACATTCGTCTAAGACAAACTTTCATTCTTTAAAACTGTTATACTGCATAATCATGGAAAATAACCATGAACATTCTTTATAACAAAGTTTACTCTTCTTCATTGGATGAGAGACCCAATGTGATCATATGATACTTTTACGGTTACTTATCTAGACATTTAGTCACAAAGAAAACTGTCTATGCTTGTAAGTCGGAATTCCTCTGTGCATGAAGTCTCATAACATCCAATCATTGCGTAAACAATGCTATTAAAACATTTAACATGCTTTTCATGGACGGATTTAAAACATAGTTGTGAGTTATAGAAAAACCCACCTAGATAATCTCAAAGTGTGGTGAAATTTTTATGCGATGCTATTATGTTTCTCGTCCGTCTCGACCTATAAAATTGAAATTCTAGCTTAGAAACCCCAAATAGGTCATTAAGGTAACAACCTAGGTCCTAAATAATTTAATTAAGGATTTCCTATGCCTTGGGATCATTTGGGATTGAAATTGTGTCAAACGGGCGAATAATGCGCATTTGACAGAATGAATTAATTTAAATTGAGAATTTATCTGACTTCGCGAAAAAAAATTGAATGGATAAATATGTATCAAACTTAACTTAATAATTATAAAGCTTGATTTAACATATAGAGGTAATTTTTTAGAATTTATTTTGAGCAATATACAATATTTTACTTCTAGGACTAAATCATGTTTTCTAAAAATCCTGATTTAATTTTTAAGTATTAAACTAGAACTAAAAAAAATATGAATTTAAAAATTAGATTATTTTAATATTTATAACCAAATTTGAAATTAAATAGATCAAATAACATTGAATTAAAGAAATATCGGAGGGTAAAAACTCACCTTTCTTTTCTTTTCTTTTTTTTTTCTTCCTATTTTTCTTCTCCGATTTTCTTTTCCTTTCCCGACTTTTTTTTTTCTTTCTTTGCTTTTGATTTAACATAAATGGAAAACCCCAACTTATATATATATATATATACACATATATACAACTCAACACAGACACACACACACACACACACGTGTACTATAGTATGTACACTAATCCATTAAAACAATTGCCACTTGTTCAATGTACATTAGTTTAATTTTTTTTTTATTATTATTATTGTTGTTATTATTTTTATTACTATTATTATTATTATTATTATTATTATTTCTTCATAATTAAGAAATCTCCTAACTATATATATACGTGTGTATTTATATATGTATCAATATAAATCATATGTGTACTATTAAGTACACTAATCCTTTTAAATGTTTACAAATGGAAGAAATTGGTTTGCTATATTATATTACTATTTTTATATTTTTATATGTTTATCTTTAAGTTATATATACATTTAAATTAAATGATTAATTGGAGATAAACTTGAATTGGTTCGAAATAAAAATTGGACCAATTGGGATAGGATAAAATTTTCGGGTTCAAATTGTCAAATGAAACAAATTTCATTGGAAGGATAAATATAGTCCAATTTGAATGATCTTGGTACCAAGACCATCCCATTAGTCTCTATTTTTATAATATGTATTCTAATATTAATTAGAAAACTCAACTAAGGTCGAGACTTTTATTGGTCTTACAATGTCTCTAGGACTATGATCAACTAGCCCAAAATAAATTGGGTTCTAATTTCATGAAATTTCTAACTTATAAAATAAATTTAAATACTATATTTTCCCGGGGTGTTACAATTAAAAATGTTGAGAATATTTGCCAAAAATTTCCTTAAGTCTAATGGATAAATCTTTGCATTTAAATAACAAAGTGTGTGGTTCAATTTGTATTGACAATAATTTAATTGTTAATTAAGGTACAAGTTTCTGGAACTATTTCATTATAAATCTTGGGTCCTGTTTCAAATTGAAATTCTAGTCTAATGGTTAAGTTAATATATTGATATTAAAAGAGGCTAAGGTTCAAAACCTCCTGCATATATTTTAAGATCTCTTTTTATTGCAATTAATATCTTCTGTTTCAACCATAATTAATTAAAATCATGTGTTAGATTTAGAAAATGGCATCTAGTCTAATGGATATGTTTCGGATTTATTAAAAGGTTAAGGGTTCAAATCACATTATTGCAGTTTTAATTCATTTTAATCATTTTTATCTAAGATTACTTTGGACCTTATATAATTAATATCTTCTTGTAATTTTCGAAAATGGCATATAGTTTAATGGTTGAAATCTAGGTTATTAGTATAGAGGTCTATGGTTCAAATCTCATTGAAGTATTATTTATACTTTTAATCTTTTATCATAAGACCTTTCTGGAGTATATAAATTATTAAAGATGGGTTATCTATTTCGAAAATGAGACTTAGCGTAATGGTTAGTGTTCTAATTATGATTAAGAGGTCTAGGGTTCAAAACCCCTTGATGGAGTTTTAATTTTTGTTTTGTATTTTAATTCAAAGCATTTATGGAACCATTTAATTAAAGCAGTTTGTTTTATGTCATATAAAATCATTTAGTATAGTGGTTAAGGTCTTATTATTTTATAATTAAGTCATGAGTTCAAATCTTTTTTACTACAATTTTATTTATGTATTTATTTATTGAAATGATTTCTTTTTCTATTTTGTTTAACTTTAGAATTTAATTTAAAAATTAAGTATATGATAAGTGACACTTTACTTTATTGGGATATTATTATCTTTTAAACCATTCATTTAATCATATGATTTTAATCTACGTGATTAGAATATATTTTTCTCGATCAAGTACTCGGGTATAGTTTCTTAAAGCTAGGATTACCTATTTGTTCTTCAAGCGTCGTCTTTTTACGGTCTTATTCTATAGCCTTGCCTTTATACCCTTATACCCATATTTATAGAATAGATTAATGACCTCAATAAGCTTCTAAGTCTTAGTTTTTTATGTGTAGGACAAAATCCGGAACATCGGACTTAGGGAACTTCTAGAAGAATTGCTAAAGCTTCAGCTTTAATAGCTATCAAGGTGGGCTATACTATTTTTATAAATTGTATCTTTCGAGTTATTAAGTTCTGCTTTATTAAAATTGCATATGTGACTATCTGTGTTAAATACTTACGTGCTACTGTATGTTGTCGGAGTCTCATAAACCAGCCCTGTGTCAATGTGAGTAGCTACAGTATGCATGCATTATTCGTCATGCCCTACTCCTTGTCGGTGAGACTAAAATGAAACACTTATTGGTTACACTCTTTGGTTACACTCATTGGGTATACTTTGACCATACTCAACTTTACGCGTTGTTGATATAGTACGGGATGCGGGCAGTAACTGGTTATACTCTTAAGTGCTTCACGATAAAATATTTTGGTGAACTTAGGTTGCTTTCAACTTTAAAACCTCCTAAGCTTCACTACCTGCATGGACACAGATAGATTACTTTTAGAAAATAATTTGCATAACTTAAATTGTGAAAACTTACCCACTGAGTGCATAAGTACTCAGCCCAAATCTTTTCAAACATTTTTCAGGTCAGTAGGCTGGAGCGTGAATGTGGCGATGCTGAGAAATGGGCTTTTGTTATTTAAGTATTTTCCCCTTGCCTCTTTTTGTTAAGCATTCTGTTAAGAATTTGAGCTTCCGCAATTATGATATTCTTTTGCTAAATGCTAAGAACTCTGATCTTGGTATTGTGGAAAAATATATGTATTAAAAAGTATGTTTGGTTGTTCTGAGTCTTCTCTTGAGATTTCTTTAATTAATTAATTACCCCTTTCTTTCCTGCTTCTTAATTCCAACCTGCGTGGCATCCATTTCCACGGTCTTTCGGGACCGGGGCACTACACTTTCAAAAATTAGACTCATTGAAAAACCAAATGGGACCTTACACTCACGCATCAAAATCATCACAATAACAAGTATATCTACATATCAACACCATATTTGTGTTTTTTTAGTCGGGTATACAACAATAAACATTAGAAAACAAAATCAAAAGTTCAGCAGTGGTAAAAGCATAAACTTACGATTTTAAAACATTATACAACAATAAGGAATCTATTCTCGCTTTACTCACTTGAATAAACCCTCACAAAATCACTATCTAAAATATAGATAAATAAAATGTGTCACTTTAAATCCTAACACTCTCAAATTTAACTATCTAACCGAGACGAAAAAAAAACTATTTAACCTACACACACAAATGAATCTATCAGAGTTCACTTGATTGGGACGCAAGCTAAGGCAGATGTTGAGGAAAATGTCTCAGATCTTCAAGTTGGCACCAGATGCAAGTTTCAGATTTTTCTCGTGACCACAACGATACTCTTTGCTTGCACACAATACTACACAAATCCAACAACACTAGAGAAATCAACTCCCTACAAACACAACTAAATATACAGATCTTACTTGATCAAGACAATAGAGAAGATTTGATTTCGGTATTGAAAAGATCTGGCAGAAAAGTGACGCAGCCTTTAAGCTTCTCACGTTCACTCCGTGATAGTGTCTTCGGCTAGGTAAGTTTTTCAGGTATAGAAACCACTATTTATAGAGCCCTCTAATTATAGCGCTTTCCCCATGATTCCTCTTTGGTAGTGGACTGGTGGTAACTGTCTCCAGCATTGCTTCCACGTTCTCCATCTCTGCATACAATTGCTGCTCCAACCCATGACTGAAATGGTTAGTTAGGTAAAAGAGGAAAGAGATATCATGGTACCTGAAAATGTAGGAACAACCTTTGACATTTCACAGCCAAGTATATCCACTATCTTAACCGCTTATAACCACTATTTTAAATTCAAATTTCGTAGATATCTTTAATTAAGATCGATAAATTAATAATATTAATTCAAAAGGAATTAATCCTAAAAACTAAAAAATGATAAAATTAGTATAGTCAATGTTTCTGTACTGTAGCGCCCCGGTCCTGAAAGACCGTGGAAATGGACGCCACGGGGGTGGGAATTAAGAAGCGGGAAAGAAATAGGGTAATTAAATTAATGACGAGGTGTTAATCCAAAAGGATTAATGTTTGGAATAAAATTTAACAACCGAGTATGCCAAAGATAGGTTATGCCTTCCGGAAAATTAGACATCATAACTTCTGTAACTAAAGCGAATCCCCGTTTATAACGGTTTATAAGAGAAGAATGGAAGTTGTAACAATTCAATAAGCCCTTTCATAGGCCAAACAGAACCAAATAACCAGATACCAACAATTAATAGACCCATTCATAGGTCGACAAAAGAAACAGACACCAATATGCTGAACAAATGAAGCCCTTCCATAGGCCAAAATGAATGATCAAATAGACATAACGAAAGACGGGCTTCCTCCCCTTGGAATAATTATGTAGCTAAGCATATGATACATGTTAACTAGGAAGTCAACAAATGTTCAGAATCAGAGAAGCAGAATCATATCAACAATATACCAAGATCAGAGTTCTTAGCATTTAGCCAAAAAAATACCATAAGTACGAAAACTCAATTCTTAATAGAATACTAACAAAAAGGGACAACGGAAAAATATGTAAATCATAATAGCCCATATCTCAGCATCGTCACCTCCACGCTCCAGCCTACTTACCTGAAAATGTTTGAAAATATTTGGGCTGAGTACTAATGCACTTAGTGGGCAAGTTTTACAATTCAAGTTATGCAAATCATTTTGTTAAAGTAATCTATCTGTGTTCATGCAGGTAGTGAAGCTTAGGAGGTTTAAAAGTTGGAAGCAACCTAAGTTCACCAAAACATTTTATCGTGAAGCGCTTAAGAGTATAACCCGTCACTGCCCGCAACCCAAACTACATCACCAGCGCATAACGTTGAGTATGGCCATAGTATACCCAAAGAGTATAACCAATAAGTGTTTCATTTTAGTCTCGCCGACAAGGAGTAGGGCAGGACAAATAATGCATGCATACTGTAGCTACTCACATTGACACAGCGCTGGTATATGAGACTCCGACAACACACAGTAGCACGTAAATATTTAACACAGATAGTCACATATGCAATTTTAGCAAAGCAGAGCTTAATAACTCGAAAGATACAATTTGCAAAAATAGTATAGTATAACCCACCTTTCTCAGGATTCTGAAAAGCTAACTCCTGAAGAATCAACCCTGATACTCTTTCTCTAGCTCAGCTGGTACTACAGAAGGTAAAACTTAGGATAAATACTATATTTCCGGAAATTAATCTACTATAAGAGGAACTATAATTAATTATATTCTATTCTAAAATAGATTGCGCGACTCTAGAGACCTTGAATAATTTCGACGAAGAAGGAAATAAATTCCAAAATGTTATTCTTGCTTCACTGGGATCAACTGATTTGACAGAGGTTTCTTTCCAAAACTTGTCATTTATTCAAAGTTTACCAGATCTACGCCACGACACTTTCTAACCGCTCGAAAATTATGAAAATATTCAGGGATGATACTATACATGCCAAGACTAAAGAATGAGAATTTTAGAACTTTTCGATAACACATGCTCCTGATATAAAAATAAGTGCTTAAATTGAATAATCGATATTATTCAAAACTCATCCGAAAATTACGAAATTTGATGGACGCATAGGAAATATTATTCCGAGCAACTTTCGTGAAGAAACTTTTTTGATTTGACGACCCAAAAGGGGTGAAACGGGAGTTTCGGTAACAATATTCATAGATTTTAGCTGAAAATGTATCGGTCTCGATCGAGCTCGATACTCATTGGATTTTCGCTCAAAAGTAAATTTTTTGATAGTGCAGAAAATAAGGAATTTAATGGTGTAATCAGATCAAAGATCGGACAGCTAGAACATAAATTCGAACTGGGCAGATTTATAATATAATATTCGGATCCGGATTTCAAACGACGAGAAATCAAAAATCTATTCCGGTTAACTACAAGATCCAAATGATCAAATACTATTTATAAAAAGAAGATTTCTAATACGACTATCCAGGAAGAGTAGATCTGAGATTTACATAAAATGAAAACGGGGAAAAATACCGAAAATTCACAACATCAAAAATCAAAATCGGTAGAATTAAAGATAATCGAAATATAAGCATATTTAGAACTTGAAATTTCTAAATTCATCGGTCCGAATGACCAGAATAGGAGAAAGTACCTTCTCCTAGGAATTGGCGGCGGTTACGATGATTTTCCATCGTGATCATCCTTCGTGTCATCATTTCAATCATGTATTCGTGATCTACGCGTTGACACATTCAAAATGACTATTTCAGAATTGAAATAGGAAACTAGAGTCGTACATTCTCTGAAAGCTGCTCGGGCTCACACCGATCGATAGGATAGTGACGTGGAGGTATTTATTGAAGGAAAATCTTTCTTACCTCATATAGAGTGCATCTAGTTACATGGGATAAGATTACGTCATGTGCCAAATATTCAATAACATAGGAAGTTAATTATAATTTGACACATTTCGTCATAAATAATGACTCGCGCTTATATAAAATGTAGAAGTTGAAGAATTTATTAAATAAAAAATGTACTATATAATTGGGATTTGCTCTTATTTAAGCAGTTGCCCTTTGTTTATAATGATAGATGGCCTTTTTTATCTAGTCGATGACAAGTGCTGGTTAATTATAAATTTGAATTTTAGTTGTTACTTTGGGTGCTTAATTAGATAGCTTGAATATAGATGAAAAATAATATAATCTAATCTAATCTAATTAGATATCATATATTTTGATTGGCTAAACAATTTTGAGCTTACTTGATATATATTATTGAATAATGCTATCCAGCCAAAATCTGGCTAGTAAGAATCTAATTTTTTGATGATTAATAAAATTGTATTATTAATAAATTAATTATGTTAATTATTAAATGTTATGTTTTTACTAGATTATCCTTCTGTCATGAAATTAGTGATTTGTAATTAATTATTAAAATCACTCCAGAAGCGGATCGGAAGAAAGGTGCGCAACTTTATCTTCTTTCTTTTCTTCACTTCTTTATTTTTTTTCCATCTTCGATTTCTTCTGAATTGAAGCGCATATAGAGTTGCCCTAATTATTATGGAGGGCATCAATGTAAATTTATTGAATAATTAATGTTTTATTAATTAAATTAATTAATTATTAAAAATAATAAAAGATTCTGGCTAGCCAGAATCTGGCTGAAAATCACTACTCTTTAGAGAAATGCATAACATATATCTCACGGTAATTGATGCAACTAGATCTAGCTAATGAAGACTTTTCATAAAATAAATATAATGGAGAAGAATCGTTTCACTAGCTGCACTTTTCAGTCCCGCACGTAGTCACACAGCCACCAACTTTCTTCACATCTGCATTATTATACGATCAACCATATTAAAATCACAATATGGTTAATGAAATGTTGTATCAAAATATGGTTATTTGAACACAAATGTAAGACCTACCATCGCCAAATTGGACACATTGATCGACTGCACAACCAAGTTTACAGTAGAGCTTGCTCGAACTTATACTCGAACTCGAACTCAAACTCAAATTTGAATCTACTGGGTGAATGAGACATTTGGCAATGCATTGTCCTGCACACAGGAATTTATTGAATGACAAAATGCAACGAAGAATACACAATCCAAAGCAAGGATTGAAGTGATCATCTATTGCTTGGCCATTGGAGTGATCATGATCTATTGCTTGGCCATTGAAATGAACATCTTCTTGTGCTTGGAGGACAATTTTGGTTGGATTAGAGTGCCTGAATTTAAAAATCACATGAAAAAATCAAATAAGTGCTAAGTTCAAGTTATTAAAATTACGTGATCTTTTAAAATATGTGAAAAACAAAAAACATCCCAGAATTTATGTATTTTAAGGCAATTAACCTTTTTTTTTTTTCCAACAGTATCACTGAGTCGTTGCATCAAATAGAGAACAACGTCGTTCTAGATGTACTCTCTAAAAACTTCAATGAAAAAAATTGAAGATTTTGTTGCAAAATCAATAAATAAAAGGTGAGCATGGCGTTGTAATTGTAACATTTTATTAAAAATTGTGTTATAATAACAAAATATAGTATTATATGTATAGTAATTAGCACAAATTAATTAAGTTATTATTCTTCAAATTGTTAATCCTTTATTTACTGTCCATTTATGATATTAATTTATTCATATTTAGACTCTAGCTAGTTTTAATGTACATTTGAAACACGCACTATAAGATATCAGAATAAATTCATAAAAAAATGATCAATAAGCTCCATAAACTACAAAAGTAGTTGGTCATACTCTATATTTCTGAGGCTCTCAATTTTGATGTGTTCACAAATTCACAATATTCTTGAAGGCTTTCCAATAGAATGGGAGACTATAAATTAAAATTCATTTTTTCACACTTGCCTGACACAGTCCACTTTATCAACATCTGCATTTGATTTAAAATCAAAATAATTAAAAATCAATTTAGCACCATGATTTAAACAGACACATCACCGAGAAGATTTAATTAATACATATAACTCACTGAAAATATCACTTAAAAAAAAAAAAGTTACCGCAACCAAGTATTCTATTATCAAGATATACCATAAAATTATATTTCAAATTATAATAATTTAATAACAACCTGAACATTTGTTTTATTACACAACTTGAACATGAACGTTGTTGGAAGAGGTCCTTGCATGGAAAAATTACGACAAAAATGGCAAAGCTGTGTTATCGAACAGTGTTTGCGCCGGTCCAGTGGATTTGGCATAGAGCTATTCCAGTACGTCGTACTATTACTTGTTGGCGTGCTATTCTCGGCAGGCTTCCAACGATGGATAAATGGCGTTGGATTGGTTATATTGGTCCATTCTCTATGGCATCTTCTATGCCATTTTTTTTTTCAATTTATTATGATTAAATTTAATTAAAATTTTTTATTTAGGTTTTCATTCTTTCCAATTAAGGTATATTAATTTTTTTAAAAAATAAATTAAAAAAAAAAGTTATGATACACAAAATGTAACATGGGAAGGTACGAGAGATCTGATACGTGTGATGTATTTTAATTATATTGTAAATTCTATTTTTGACTTTATTAATAATGAATTAATGTAACTGCAATATCAGTTATTGAATTTGACAGAGAATCTGACATATATCATGTGTATTGAAGTGCATATGTAATTGATCAAATGTAGCATTAATAAAAACAAAAATTAAATAGAAATTTAAACTATTTGATAACCTTTATTAATATATCAAGGTTAAAAGTTTGCCATGCATAATTAGTTTCTAGCCTATTATTGGGTTATCTGCAAATAACATAACATTTACCGATTTACAAATTTCACTTTTAAAATGTTAAAATTTCAAGACCACCTTCTATCTTTTTTCAATTATAACATTGATTCCCAAAATTTTCAGCGGTGAAACAACATTGTTTAGTTGGCAGAAAAAGGTAGTTTTGGCTTGATACACGTCATAAATACAAACTTCGACAAAACATAGACAGATAGATAAATCAAGAAAAATATTATTTCAGATAACATTCTATTTTAAATAATACAAATGAAATCTGGGAAATTAAATAAATAAAACAATTGCACCATTTATTTATATATTTAGAGAAATGCATTACATATCTCTCACGGTAATTGATGCAACTAGATCTAGCTAATGAAAACTTTTCCTAAAATAAATATAATGGAGAAGAATCGTTTCACTAGCTGCACTTTTCAGTCCCGCACGTAGTCACACAGCCACCAACTTTCTTCACATCTGCATTATTATACGATCAACCATATTAAAATCACAGTATGGTTAATGAAATGTTGTATCAAAATATGGTTATTTGAACACAAATGTAAGACCTACCATCGCCAAATTGGACACATTGATCGACTGCACAACCAAGTTTACAGTAGAGCTTGCTCGAACTTATACTCGAACTCGAACTCAAACTCAAATCTGAATCTACTGGGTGAATGAGACATTTGGCAATGCATTGTCCTGCACACAGGAATTTATTGAATGACAAAATGCAACGAAGAATACACAATCCAAAGCAAGGATTGAAGTGATCATCTATTGCTTGGCCATTGGAGTGATCATGATCTATTGCTTGGCCATTGAAATGAACATCTTCTTGTGCTTGGAGGACGCCTGCATTTAGTATCATTAAAACAAAGATAACACTTATGGCTTTGCTTCGATACATGCTGTATGAATTATATTGCAATGTTATACTTCTTGATCAATTCTATATATTTAATTATGAGACCTAGGCTTGATTTACTTCATATATATAGAGACCATTTCCTGTAAAGAAATCTGCCCTATTTTTTTAATTTAACTATTATCGTAAAATATATTATTGGCTCTTGCATGGATTTGTTTTGACAACTCTTCCCATTTTTGAATTGTATATAGTTGTTAACAATCAATTAGTATATCGATCGAATATATATAGAGTTAACTTTCTATCTAGCTATATATAGGCAATAATTTATAATCATATAAATTTAATTTGAGCGTAAAAATGTTGAATGGTTGTCTCATTTGATCATTAATTAGATCTCGATCTCATTATTAGGCACTAAATTTTAGCGAACATGTATCTCGATCTCATTATTAGTCACACATAAGGTTATCTCCGTGTATTTTCAATTTTTTTTTTTATGTTTTTTTTTTTTATCGAAAGTTGAACGTTCACTTTGAGTGATAGATTAATTAGATGGATTTGGTTGACAAGTAGTACCTTTCATCAATTAGAATAAGATCAATTAATGAGATAAAAAGACCATCATTATAAACAAAGGGACAATATAATGCTTCGATAATAACAAATCCCAAGATAATCCCAATATTAATTATATCACCAATTTAATTAGCTAGCGAAGTCAAACTTCCCCAAAACAAATGATCTTCGGTACAAAATGTATATAGTTGTCTTCAACGAAAATCAATAATAATTTCATTATGTTCGTAAAAATATACATCTATCCATTAAATCGGATGAGATTTCAATCCAAGTTGTGTGTATGTTCTATATGCGTGTCAATATCAAAATTATATAGTTTTAATTATATTTTTATAAAAATAAAATTTATTATATTACAACTAATCATAATTAATACTTATTGTTAAAAATTGAAATTTTAGAAAATTATATACCCAAATTTTGAAATAATCAACCCTAAAAATCAATTGTATTAACTAAATATGAAAATCAAAGGCTAAAAATAATTATAATACCTAATTGGGTAGCATAAATCATAAATAATAATATAAAATTATACTAAATCTAATGAAATTAAAATTGAAAAAGAAAAATAGAAAAAAATTTAATAATTTTAATGTTTGGAACACGATTAACACACAAAATTGAATTAGAGGATCTTATGTGATCTATCTATACATAAATCTCACATGCAAAATTATCATAAAAAAAATCAAACAAAATTTAATTTAAAATAATATTTCCGCCATTGTGTTTCAGTGGTTGTGAAGCAATTCTAAAACTCATGTTTAGCTGTGTATGTCCTTAGTTCGAACCTTAATGACCCATCTCATTTTTAACTATTTTTATTTTTGTTTTTAAACGTTCTCGTCTCATTTTCTATTATTTAATTTTGTTTTAAACATTTAGGTGACTTTTTCATCTTTATCATTTTCTATTTTATAAACATTCCCGTACATCTCTTTTTTCTATAATTATTTATTTGTTTTAGTCATTTAGGCGACATCTATACATCTTATTCGTTTCCATTGTTTAATGACCCTATCTCATTTTCCACTATATTTATTTTAAACATTCTCATTTCATTTTCCATTTAAAAAAAATTAAAATATTTAACTGATCACCTTATTCATCTTGTCATTCTCTATTATTTTTATCATATTTCTTTTTGCCAAAAACCAGCTTTATGATATTGTCTAACGGGTCTCTTACGTTAGATGAATCAAATAGACTCAAATTCAACCAAAAAATCTGCCCAAACTCGCACAATTGGCCAAGACGTATGAAATCCATGTGCCCACGCACGGCACGTGGCTCTCACGCTCCTAGCCTTTTTATTATTATTATTATTATTATTATTATTATTATTATTATTATTATTATTATTTTCCCTACTTTTTTTATTTTCGCAAATACTCATGTAGATAAGATGTACATCAGATGGTCAACGCGTTGATCGGATCAACGCGTGTTGACTCGGTCAAAGCGTTGATCAAAAAAATAGTGAAAACGGGTGATACTTTTTAGGGATACAACTGATACTTTTTTTAATTTTGAATGATACTTTTTAGTGTTTCGATTGATACTAATCTTAACAGTTTTTTTCTTTATTTTTTTTTTCTGACCAATACTTTTTATTGATACAAATGATACTTTTGGGCCTTTGAAATGATACTTTTCAGTATTACGAATGATACTAATTTTGACGGATCTTTTGGTCAAAGCATTGACCGGGTCAACACGCGTTGACCGTCTGATGTACATCTTATGTACATGAAACTTGCCCTTTTGTTTTTTCTTTCTTTCTTTTTTCATTTCATTTTTTTTACTTCTTTTTCGTTCATTTTCTTCCTTTTTTGTTTTTTGTTTTATTTTTTAAATCTTTATTTTATATCGAGCCTAATGCACAAGCCCACACGTTATCCTTAGAGAGTTCATTGCGCAAGACATCAGATAAAAAATTAAATTAATTCAAATTAATTTTAGGGTTCACTAATTACATTTTTCAATATATATTTATTTCAAAAAAACTAATTATCGAGCACAATGCACAAGCTCATGACGCGTTAAAATCGAACGAGTGCAATGCGCGATATACAGTGTTAGTGTCATCATACAACACTAAGTGTTTTTAGATTGTCATGATCTTTATGGCAATTCAAAGAACACAAAGGTTTTGGGTTTTCAAGTTTTGAAGATCATGTTCTGGACATTATGAAATGAACATTCCACTGCCAATCTGATTGAACATCGAAGAATGTACTTGAGCATGTTCGTAAACATGATCATGTATATAGTTGTCCAGAGAGTTTCCAAGAGACGTGCCAAGCTGATTTCAAGGAATTGAAGTAACCTTTTCAAGATGGACGTTTCAGAATAGAAGATGTCTTGTTCAAGATGAAGATCAAGATGAAAGAAGTTGAGTTCTAATCAAGGAAGGTAGATAACTAGAAGAAGTTCAATTTAAACTAGGAAAGTTTCATTTTAGAGTTAGATTCAAAATATGATTATTTGATTACCTTGTTTACACTATGTCTTGTGTTTATAAATAGTTTGTGAATCAGACTAGTTATGGTGCAGAGGTTTTTCGTATACACAAGAGCTAGAGAGTCTAAAATGAGTTCATGTTTGAAGCATATAAGATACGGGTAGACTAGGTTTGATCCTTATGATCATTGTGTATCTAGTTTGTGTTTGAAATTCTTTCATACACACTTAGAGGAGTCTTGGGAGAGATTTCCTGTGGGAACTAGATGGAGTCTAGGTTTTAAGGGGAGATCTCACAATTCAGTCCATCGAAAGAGGTTGTAGAGTGTAGAAAATGGGTCGAGTGACTCGAGGTTATCGTGTAATAGCATTTGCAACCTCGCAACAGAGTAGTGGATTGTTTCTCACGGACTTGTGAAGTCCCTCTGACGTAGATCAATTGATCGAATAGGGTTACCAACCTCGTGTTATTTACTTGCTTTATATTTAGCATTCTTACCTTACATGTTCTTCATAATGTGCATGTACATTATTAAGAACATGTTCCTATTCGCACAATTTATGTAACTTCACACCAGATAAAAAAATTAAATTAATTCAGTTTAATTTTAGAGTTCACTAATTCCATTTTAGGGTATATTTTTATTTAAAAAAAATTAATTATCAAGCGCAGTGCACTCGCCCGACGTGACGTGTTAGCGTCAGGCGAGTGCATTGCATGAGATGTTGGATAAAAAAATAATTAATTCAATTTAATTTTAGGATTCACTAATTCCATTTTAAGGTATATATTTATTTTAAAAAATAATTATCGAGCACAATGCACGAGTCCACGTGCTAGCGTCGGACGAATGCACTGTACGAGACACCAAATAAAATAAATTAAATATATATTTGAAAAAAAAATAAAAAAATTAAGAAAATAAAAATTGTAAAAAAACTAAAAATAAATGGAAAAGGGAGAAGGGACCACTGAAAAAGAACAATGAAAAAAAATAAAAATTGGAGGGTGGCAAATGGGATTTTCACCCTATTTCCGAGCATAATTTCGTTATTTTGGATGCTCTTTTGCTTTATTTTCCGCCTTAAATATCGTTTTAGCTTTAAGTTGTTAAATAAATGCGTTTAACGTATTTGTTCACATTTCAGGGCAAATCGAGCGGATCGAGCCTCTAAGGAGTAAAATGAGGCGTGACCCGGGTACAGTCGTGGCGCGAGTGCGCATGCAAACAGAGGGCGTAAAAGCTCATTGCACCGCACGACCTGCACCAAGGTGAAGAGGTGCGACCCATATGAGGCGCGATGCGGGTACAGGGCAGACGCGTCTGAGCATTGATTCAGAGGCCTGAAAAGACGTTTTACAACACGGCCCGACTCGCATGGATGAGGCGCGACCCGAGTGATGAAGGCGAGGCGCGACTGGCCCCATGTCGTGCCTCCCAGCCCTATTTTGGATTTTCATTTTTTATTTTTTATTTTAGCTTTATTTTTAATCCCCGAAAATGTGGGGGTATAAATACGAATATTGGTTCAAAATTTTAGGGTAAGCCTCACTTTATCCCCAAAAATAGATACTTAGACATTTTGTGGAGCATTGTGGAGGATTTTGATGCTGTGGAAGAAATTTTGTACAAGAAGTGTGAAGTTTTGAAGATTTTTAATATTATTCAGGTTTACTCTATACCTTATCTATGTTCTTTATTTTTCTTGTTGATTTTTGTTTCTTCCAATTCCAAGCATGAGTAACTAATTTCCATAGTTCTAGGGTGATGTAAAATTGGCATTGGGTATTTGATTTTTGGTATGAATTCATGCTTCTATCCTCTCTCTATTATTCATAAGTCAATGTTTTAATTTTATCTTACTTTGGGTTGGCCACCTAGGGCAAGATTTTGTGTTGAATTATCTTTGAGAAAAGAAATTTAGCATGGGTAATTGTTTAATGATCCCAATTTGGTGTTATAACGAGAGTTTAATGTCTAACTGGTTTTGGTGATTGCTTGAGATTAATTTGGTGAAATTTGAATTTAACCCTAGAGATAGGGGAATCATGTTTAACCAATTATATTCTAGAAGCTCGAGAGAGTTCTAGGATTAGTTATGTTTTAATCACATGAGTGGAGTTATCATTATTCATGTTCAATTATCTATGCCTATGTTGATGAGCATTACCCTAGAGCCCTTTCTATCTGTCAGTTAAATTTCTCAGTTCATTTGTCTTGCAATTACTAGTTATAATAGAATTCGTGAATTTGTTTGCTTTTATGTCTAGAGTAGAAAATTCTCAAAACATATTCGTTTAGTTTGACTTGTAAAACAGCATGAAATTGGTGCTTGTGTAGCTTGAATTGCTCTAACTCCTTGTGTTCGACCCGATTCCGTGTTCCACAATACTGTACGTTTGCAATATGGGATTGGTATTTTAAAACTTGTTTGGCAAATTGTGTTTGTTAAGAAAAGAAAAATCTCTTCAAGTTTTTGGCTCCATTGCCGGAGAGTTTAGCATTTAATTCGAGTTTTTATGCAATATTAATACAAGTGTTGTTTTGCTAGCTTAAACATTTCATTTGGTTTTCTTGAAGTACCCAACTTACCTTTAGTTCTTCAACAAGTAGTGCATGCGAAAAAGGTCACAAGGTGACCCTTTGCTTGAGGTAGATCCTGAGATCGAAGCTACAAACCGATATAACAACGCTCGTATGTGACGAAGAAGGATGACGGATAATCCAACACCACCCAATCAGGACCCGTTGATCTGTCAAATGTAAATGCAACTAGAAGAGATGAGGGGGCAATTAAGGGCATAGGAGGAAGCCCGTGCTCAAGCTGATGAGGCCCCTATCTGAAACTTGTTCCAACCAGTAGTGAATGAGGGAGTAGTTAACGGTCTGGCTATTCAGGCGAACAACTTCGAGCTAAAGCCAGCGTTAATTGCTATGGTCTCACAGAATTAGTTTGGTGGATCAGCTTTAGAGGACTCTCACGAGCACGTGAATCAGTTGCTGGAGATTGCACGAACCGTAAAGATCAATGGAGTGCCAGAAGACGCTATTCACCTTAGATTGTTCTACTTCTCTCTCCGGGATAAAGCAAGAGCTTGGTGGTTGAATCAACTACCCGGGACATTCTTGTCATGGAACGAAATGATTTCTAAGTTCCTCTAGGAATTTTTCCTGCCTGGGAAAATGCTTAAGCTTAAATGAGAGATTACCCAATTCCCACAGAGAGACGAAGAGACAATGTGTGAAGCGTGGGAAAGACTTAGGGAAATGCTCAGAAAATGCCCTGGTTATGGTTTTGGCACAGACCACCAAGTTTGTGTGTTCTATGGTAGATGTAAGCCCTAAGTGCGAAGTATTTTAGATGCATCTGCTGGAGGCTCATTGGTGGCACGAGACCCCGAAGAGGCCATTACTATTATTGAAGAGATGGCTTCTAATGCCTATCAATGGCCGGAGTAGAGAAAAAATGTGCAAATTCTGAAGAAAGTCGATACTACTAGCACATATTCTATTGCCGTTCTAGCTGCCCAAATGACCACCATGAATTCAAAAATTGAAGCTATGACATCAACAAGGCCAGAGGGTTCCATGTTGCCTAATTTGGAAGAGGTTAACTATGTTAGCCAAGGAGGATATGAAAACTACCAACGTCCATTCAACTAAGGCTTCAAACCCCCGTATGGAGGACAACATGGGCAATGGGGCAATGTAATACCCTGCATTATAATTACTGTTTAATTACAGCTAAGTGTGTGATTACTGTACAAGTATAGTTATTTTCAGTCAGATTAGAGTCGAAAGTATCCGTTAAGATCCATTGAATTCAAGGTCAATTAATTTCCATAGGTGGCTTAATTATTTTCCTTTTAGTTGGATTATATTCCCTTATCAGTATGGAAAGCCGGAATCGTAATTTCAGATAAATTTGATTCTTATTCTTTTAAATTGCGGTGTGTGTTTATCGTGAATCAGATATTTCGATAAATATTTTCAGGACTGGGAGAATCAGATATTCTCCAGTCATGTAATTGTTTAAATTTAGATAATTTAAATGAGATGTTCAAGTCAGGAGAATTAGATATTCTCTAAAGTTTCAAACGTTTTAATGGTCGAGAAATTAAAACCAGTATTTCAAAGTAGTATTTTAAAACCATGTAATTTCAGATAAATTATTATTTTAAAATAAGTGATTTATTTCATCGAGCTCAGGTAAGTTCGGGATTTTTTCGGAGTCCGAAAATATCACGATAATCGAACAACCGGTATTTAAACTGGGTATTTACCAAGTCAAGCCCCAAGGCATGGGAGGCCATACCTCCCCTCACCTCTCCCATGTCCCCCACGTCACCCTTGTCTCCCAAAATAGCAAGAGGATACATATGCATTGTGTATATATTTATGCATAGTACATAGAGAAAGAGAGAGTATTCAGTTCTTCTTCTTCCCCATTCCTTCTTCATTGCCATAAAATTTTCGAGAGAAAGAGAGAGTGGAAACATAGCAGCTCTCATTTCATCGTCACTCCATTTAACCTTCATTTTGACGCAAGAAGTCGATCGAGAGAGAGAGAGAGAGTGCAACTATGTAGCATTTCATACCATCTTTTCATCTTCATCTCTACATGAGAAACCGAGAGAGAGAGAGTCGGGGTTGTAGCTGTAGCCATTTGTAGAGGATAACTCCATCTTGTTCCAGCCATTCTTCACCATTCTTTTACGGTGTTCGTCGACGTCATTGCAAGCTTCGATTAAACAAAAACCCAACCGATTCTAGCCTTGTTCCACCTACCTTCTTCAAGCTTTTCCGAGTTGTAGTTCAAAGGTATTTTCGAAAATATATATATTATATATATATATTTAGTTTGTGTTGCAAAGCTTATTAAGATGTTTATTTATCATGTTGTTGTGTCTTTGGTGTTCAAAGCATGTTAGATGATTATGAGTTGATTAATGCATAAAGGCATGTTTGGGATGAGGTTTGATATGTTAAAATGCATGATTTCGAAGATATAGGAAGGTTGTGAAGTTGTGTATTGAGTTTTCATGGCGGTCTATCGTCGTTCTCGTGTTCTCAGCCTCAGTTCCACGGGAGCGCAGAGACGAGCATGAGCGCGTGGTGTGAGCGCAAGGCTAGCGCGCCCGCGGGGCGAGTGCGCGAGCACGGTGTGCAGGTAGTGCGCCCACACAAGACAGCGTGCCCACGCACTTTGTGTTCGGCAGATTCGCCACCCTTTGGTAAAACGAGCATAACTCCCTCGTTAAACGTCGTATTGAGTCACTGTAAATTTTTTCAGAAACTAGACTTAAGTGGCTTTCTAATGGTATATGTCTGAGTCTCTAATTCTTCCTGAGTCGATTGTGAAAAATCGGCAAAGTCAGGTCATATGTTTTCTTTCAGAAATTCATGGCAGTTCTTCTACCTTCCAGTAAATCGATTATAACTTTTTCGTTAGTTATCGTCTTTAGTCACTGTAAATTTTGTAAAATTCTAGACTTCCGTGGCTTTCCAATGGTATATGGCACATCCCCTGAATCTTAGTGAGTCAATTTAGAAAATTCTTCAAAGATGGACGTTGTGCAGAACGTTGTTCAGTCTATGAGATTAATGTTGACATTGTTTCTAAAATCGAGTTATGATAGATGTTAAGGTATTTTTGATACCTTAAATGATGATGATGTATGCATTAAGATGTTTAAGATCTAGGGTTGAGATTGACCCTTAAGCTAAGAGAAAATTTAGAACGCATACTAGACCCTAATAGGCCTTCGTGTCATGATGAGTATTGTCAGTTTTAGGATCAACATGCTAAGTATATTTTTATCTATTGAAGGCTAGCAGACCCGCAAGGGATAAGACCTATGAAGAACTAGCAGCTGCCGTATTAAAACATCGGTGAAAGGTGGGCTTTCTTTTTCAGCGGACTCTTAGTCCAAATAATTATTTGAGTTTTTACTCACCAACAGTTAATTATTTCTGATATAAATAAATTATTGTCATGCATAAATATTTTATTTTTTATGATATCCTTATTTGTATTTAGTTAGCTCGCAAGGGGCTTTCTAACTCTTAAATCGATCGGGCCTCGTGCTAACTTAGCGTGTTAACCAAGGTTAGTGTACACTTAAGTCGGTGATATTAGAAAGAGAGAAAGGCTTAAGTAGAACTATTCCTGACTAAGACATCAACGATGCTAAACATCCATGTAAAAGGCTTTAGCGGAGCTATTCTTCGGCGTTTAGTTATGTGAAGCATTCGTGGAAAAGGCTTAAACAGAGCTATTCCTTGACGCCGTAGAAAAGGCGTAAGCGGAGCTATTCCTCGGCATTCAGTTTGGATACAGATGATCATACAACAGAAAAACGCGTGCAAAGACAGAAAGTGATTTAGTAAAACATAGGGCCTTTTCAGATAAAACCCCTGTGTGTTTACTCAGATGCATGACAAGAAAATCTGTTTTCAGTTCAGTAAATATTTTTGGCAATCTGTGCACTGAGTATATTTGTACTCAGTCCTGCATGTTTATTTTTAAATGTACAGGTTGAGTGCTGATGGTGCAAGGTGATGTGCTGAGAAAGAAAGTTATTTTGTACAGGATTCAGAAAATTCCTGTATTTTGCTATGTTATATTGCTTCCGCTAATTAAGTCTAACTGAGTCAAGTCTTCAGTATGTCTTGAACTCGTAGCCACTTTTGTTATTCTGAGGAATATAATTACTCAGTCACTTCTGACTATTGGAAATCAGTTTAGAATTAGAGTTCTCAGACCAAATATCGTTCCTGAAATATAGTAGTTCATTTCCTTATTTAATCATTTTCAGTTCACGCCTTGATCCATCCTTCATTGGGATCGAGTAATGCTAGTCACACTTCGTATTAATCAGATATTAATGTGGGGTTGTGACAGATAACCAATTCCATCAGAGGCCGCCTCACCCAAATTTGTCGTATTTAAATCCAAACAATCATCTTCAATCACCTCCCGAATTCTCAGTCACCAACGGGGTGATTGATGATGACAAGAAAATGAAAATGGATGAACTTCTTATGGCTTTCATGAACAAGATCGATAAATACATAGGAGACTCTCAAACCCAATTTGAGAAAATAGAAAGTAATCAAACAGCTGTGAACACCCAACTGAAGATGCTAGAGATCCAGATGGGGCAACTTGCCTTTGCTTTGGGAGGCCAGCACTATCCGGGTCAATTTCCTTCCAACGCTACCATCAATCCAAAAGAAAACTGTAAAACCATCACTCTACGAAGTGGTACATCCTACAAAGAGCCCGCCATGCCGATTCAAGAGGAAGAAGCTAGGGGTGGATATGAGAGGGATGCAGAAGGGAAGGAAGAGTTGGAAGATGTAAAGGAAGACATACCAAAGGAGGAGGAAGTGATGCCCATGAGAAGAAAAGAGGCTGAGCCGAAGGTGAATATACCTTATCCTCAAAGGCTCCAGAAAGTCAAACATGAAGAGCAATTTTCCAAATTCCTTGACATTTTTCAGAGGGTACAAATTAATATACCCCTCGTGGAGGCCTTGCAACAAATGTCGACATATGCCAAATTCCTCAAGGACGTGATCACTAAGAAGAAAAGGTTAGGTGATTTCAAGATAGTGAACCTAACTGAGAATTGCAGTGCTTTAATCCAATGAAAGTTACCTGTGAAGAAAAGGGATCCAGAGAGTTTTAATATTGCGGTCACTATTGGAGACCATTTGGAGGGAAAAGCCCTTTGTGATTTCGGAGCGAGCATCAACTTGATGCCTCTCTTCTTTTTCTTAAAGCTTAAAATAGGGGAGATAAAACCGACGACCATATGTCTTCAAATGGCCAATCGGTCATTGACGTACCCAAGAAGAGTAGTCGAGGTTGTATTAGTGAAAGTTTGAGATTTCATTTTTCCTATAGACTTCGTCATGTTGGATATGGAGGATGACCAAAGTGTGCCTTTGATTCTGGGGCGAGCCTTCTTGGCAACAGGGAAAGCATTGATAGATGTTTCTAAATGAAAGCTTACACTTTAGCAAAATGATGAGAGTATCACTTTTTTCACCTACAATGCAATGAAATTCCATGATGATGAAGAGGCCAAAGGAGTAGAGAAGTGCAAGGTAATGAGGTTGGTTGAATCGTGTGTACAAGAGATGATGATCAACTTCTACAACTCACATGACGCCTTGGAGATGTGCTTGTTTGATTCTCTCTACTCTTCATCTCCTTTCGATTTGTTTAATGATAACTCCAATATTATGGATTCTGCTTGTGCCCTGGATTCATTGCAGGAAGTACCACGTAGAGGAAACCATTTCTTGCCCTTGAGGGATGAAAAGTTGGAAGCTTTGAAGAAAAGTGAAGATGAGGAAAATGACTCCAAAGTCGAGTTGAAGCCCCTTCCGGGGCATTTAAGGTATGCTTTTTTGGGTAAAAATGAGACCTACCCTATTATAGTGTCTGCTTACCTATCTACTTCTGAACATGACAAGTTGTTGAGAGTCTTGAGAAAATATAAGTCTGCTATAGGTTGGTCTATTGCTGATTTGAAGGGGATTATCCCATCTGTGTGCATGCATAGGATTTTACTTGAAGATGATTATAAACCACGTGTGCAACCACAGCTTAGACTTAATCTAATTATGCAGGAGGTAGTAAGAAAAGAGGTCTTAAAATGGCTAGATGCAGGGATTGTATATGCTATATCTGACAGTGAGTGGGTGAGTCCCACCCAAGTTGTGGCTAAGAATGGGGGCATGACTGTTGTAGAAGATGAGAGTAGTGAATTGATAGCCACTAGACTAGTGACATGGTGGAGGGTATGCATTGATTATCGTGCCCTACATGTCGCGACTAGGAAATATCATTTTTCCCTGCCTTTTCTTGATCAGATGCTCGACAGATTAGCTGGCTATGAATTTTATTGCTTTCCTGATGGTTACTCCAGTTATAACCAAATTTTGATAGCCCCTAAGGATCAACATAAATCTGCATTTACATGTCCTTACGACATTTTTGCATTTCGTAGAATGTTTTTTGGTTTGTGTAATGCACCTTCCATGTATCAAAGATGCATGATGGCTATTTTTCATGATCTCATTGAAAACATTATGGAAGTTTTTATGGATGGCTTCTCCGTATTTAGAAATTCTTTTGATCATTATTTAGCAAATCTCACCCAATTGCTGCAGAGATGTGAAGAGACTAACCTAGTTCTCAACTGGAAAAAGTGCCACTTCATGGTTAGGGATGGAATCGTACTTGGGCACAATGTTTCTGCTGCAGGATTGGAGGTTAATCGAGCCAAGATCATTGCCATTGAGAAACTCCCACCTCCAACCAATGAGAAGGGTGTTAGAAGTTTTTTGGGACATGCAGGGTTTTATCATCGATTCAAAAATTTCTAAACCCTTATGTCGCTTACTTGAAAAGGCTAATGAATTTGTGTTTGATGGTGAGTGCTTGTAGGCCTTTGAGATGCTCAAGAAGGCTCTGATGACCGCACCAATTCTAATCACCCCTGATTGGAATGAACCGTTTGAGCTAATGTGTGATGCAAGCGATGTTGCTGTGGGAGCCGCATTAGGATAAAAGTAGGATAAGATATTCCGGGGGATTTACTATGGGAGCAAGACTCTTGATCCAGCCCAAGTGAATTATACCACCACAAAGCGTGAACTCTTGGCCGTGGTGTACGCCTTCAACAAGTTCCGATTCTACCTCATTGGGGCCTGGACTATAGTACACAAGGACAATATGGCCCTAAGCACTACAAGAAAAAACGCCATACACAACGCTAAATATACAACGGTAATTTTGAATTACCGTTACGTATGTGAAAACGACAATGGTTTTTAAAAATACTGTTACGTATGTGCGTGCCCTCCCTTATAAACGTAACGGTAACTTGTAGACTGTTGTGTATACACTGATTATACGTAACAGTAATAAATTTACTGTTGTATTTGATATTTTTTTTCAGAATATTTTGAAATGAAAATTAAAGACAGATCTAATTATTTACACTAATAAAACTTCAAAATATTGAAGATTTCACATTATTCTATCCCGCGTTGAGTTCCCCAAAATTCTCCAAAAAAATTGGCGCTCAATTCCCTTCACCAGCGAAGCTTCTCGCCGCCGTCGAGTCAATTGCCGGTGGTATTGGCGGTCGGTAGTCTCGACCTCCTCTTCTTTCGCTCACCCAAACCATTTATCGGTATTTTCATCCTCTATCCCTGTATGCCCACTGAAAATTCTCCAAAAAATTGGTCCTAATTTTCTTCAACCCATGAAACTTCTTGTCGGTCCTCGAATCAATCGCCGGTGGATTTGCCGGTCAGCAATGTTCTCCTCAATTTCTCTCGCCAAACCCTAACCCTTACTCTTGCTCATTCCCCTGTAAGAAAACTAATTTGACGACGGAGATCTCACCCTTACGTGGCTGAAATTATCAACAGATTTGGATGCCCCCCAAGCACGAAATTGGTAAGGTCTCAAAACCATGGAATCCTTTGGGTTGTTTAATGAAAGCGTGTCATTTGTAGCCCAGTAATTCCTGACACTAATAGTTTCTTGTGCTCGTTCATTTTTAACTTAATTCAGTTATATTTTTGGTTGTATTGCTGTTATCAATCTGCTCATCCTATAGCAAGTAATCGGCATGAGTTCTTTACTAGGTAGATCTCTTTGGATTTCTGTACTTGTAAGGAATTTAACTGTACTCCAACAAAGAACTAAATGCATATTTATGGCTGGAGACTGTTTTAACTTGGAAAAACAGATTATCATAGCAGTACATGTTTTAATATCGAAAATCCATATTATTGTTGGAATCCAAAGTTTAATGTCTGCTCTTAATTGTGTATCAGTTCTTAGAACAGGGACTGCATGTGAGAATACATAATCAGTTGCATGTTATTTTAATGGCTCTGGTTGTATGTTAATCTCCCTACACGCAAAGAATTTCGCCTATGCCTCTTTTGTACTTACAGCTCCTTAAACGACAAAAAAGACTACGAGGGTCTGCAATGGCAATAAGATTCTTTGTTCCACAAGCATAAGAAATAAAATTTAAAATCCAAAGGCACTGCTTGCTTGTTATTGCTATTTGCTGATATTATGCCTGACCTACAGTGTCTCTTATCTCTAGTGCAATGACATGATTCAAAATTGCTCTGCAGTTTCTGTGTGAGTACCATGATGAGATAAACCCCTGCATACTAGTTGCTTTTAAGTATACACGGCTCCTTAATCTCCCAAGGCTAAGGCTGCTGTTCCCCCACCCCTTAGACAATGAAATGGTATGTCTGTATTTGAGTGTCAACCACAATGTGTTAAGGAAATCTGTGGTGATCTATTATGTTGCTGCCTTGACATGCTAATTTGTTATTAAAATTGGGGGGGAAAAAACTGCTGATGCAGTCCTGCTCCTATATTTAATAGCCAAATTGTGTAGTTTTTTGAAGAAGTTGTATGAGTCCTCACATAGATGTGTTACATGGAAGTGATTGAAATCAATCCTATGCTTAATTAAGGATCATCATGGAATCTACCTCTCCTTGCTTCTGTTTTCTGCTCCAATGAAATGCATTAATTGAGATCTGGGAAGGCTGTACTGACTATGCTTTGCCCTACTCTAATGCATCTGCTATTTAATTGAAGGAGTATAAGATATTTTCCTTGAAGTTGGGAAGTGTATTTGCATGATAGTGAGTTGCATGTTTCTACTATCTGCTCCTGTCATCTACTTGTTTGGCTGCAGCTTTTTGTTGTGGTTGTATGGGTTAAATAACAGCCTGATCATGTTATAAAGTGTGGAAAAAAGAAAAAAAAAACCATTGCTCTGAATGTGCCACCATATGCCTTGGAGTCTAATTGCTATGTTTACTGCTGTTAAATGTGATGGCCTTTGAAGAGTCTAATACATGAAGGAATACCTTGAAGAGCAAAAATGGTGGGAGTGAGGTGAAATGGGGAAATGTAGTTATTTATTCTACCTTAATAAAACTTGGGATTAACAATAATTTATTATATTGTATTATGGAAGTCTTTACCTACTATGGAAAGGAATGATGGTGCTTATTTATTAAATTGCAGCCATTTATTAGTTTTTTTTTAATTTGTTTTGCTATTATTTACGATGTGTGACTATTGTCGTAATTAATGTTGCCTCCCATTATATAATAATAATAATAATAATAATAATAATAATAATAATAATAATAATAATAATAATGTGCAGTCTGTTAGTTTATTGATTATGCACATGTATAAATGGATATATGATATGCACATGTACATTTAGGAAAATGTAGAATAACTCTGCTGATGTTTATTTTGATAGGTGGCTTCTATTAACGTGAGCAATTACCACCTCTAACATTTTGAGAATGTGCAAATTCCTCCAAAAGGGTTTTTTTTTTTTGGAAAAAATACCCAAGTTAATTAAGCAGTATAATAAATATTCATTTTAAAAGATTTTGTAGTTGTTTAGAATTTAAGTCGATTAATTTATAATGTTAATAAAAGTACTTATTTAAACAATAGTTTTTGTATAGTTTTCTAGACTTTACTTTCAAACTGAAATCTTTAGTTTTAAACTATTTCTAAACTTTAAATTTAAAATTTAAACTTTAGCTTTAAGACTATAAACTGTAAGTCTGTAATTGTATGACATTTAAATATAAAATATTCATTTTTTCTTTTCTGCTTTCTCTTTCGCAACATGGCTTCCCTTTTTTGGTTTTTGGTTGGGTGGAGAGTAATTAGTGCTTTTTTTTTTGCTTTTTATTTGTGCATGTAAAAAAGGATCTCTATTATTTGAGTTTCTTTACAACATGGTTCAATTATATATATTGTTTGAACCCTTACTTTTTGTGAATGGGATCAGAGTTTTTGTATATGTCGTGATCAACTCTCATCTCATCACTTGCAACATCGGAAAACATATATATTTTTGCATGTCTATCCCAACCTCCTTTTGTCTCTGCATTATAGATAGCAGTTCAAGAAAGGCTTTCACTTGTATTTTCAGCTTCTGAATTTTCATGATTATATTTCAAGCATTTTTGTGCATGATCACCCATATAGCGAACCAATATTCATGTACATTGTAAATTGTGTTATCCCAATGGATTCCAGTGAAGTAGGTGGATTATTCATTGAGTCAAAGTCTTGAATGAGCCCTATACCCTTATAGGGACAGTCATCATCTTTCTAAAACTAGAAAAAGAAATGAAGTAAAAAAAAAAAGAAGTCATGATTTGGCGATGAAGACAAAAAGTGTAATCATATTAATTTATCAACAACAGTTTCCAAATCCTAGAATACAAAATTCAAGGTTTGAAATTTTGAAAGCTCCAAAAACAAATGTAGCTGAATTCCCAAGTAATGTTTAAACTATAGCCGCACAATTTAAATTGTTTAATTAATTACGAACTTAATTTGTTTTGCTAGTAACTTCTGACTAGTGTATATATGTGAGACTATGTGTACTCTCTCATTAATTGAGCCACTTTTTTCACACCAGAAATTGTTATATTATTATTATTATCACGCTAGCTAAGAGTTGTATGGCTACAACTTATTGCTATGTCTTTATAGTTTAAATACCTGCCTACTTGTGTTATAACGTGCAAAAAAAAGAGAGAAAAAGAAAATGCTCTTATGTGAATTTGTGCTTTTGAGTTGGGTTACATGGAAGTATCTGAACTTCTGCAAAATGTTCCTGTGTTGCTCTGCTCTTAAGCTTGTTCTCTAAAAGAATATTTCCTTCCTATTTTAAACTCATAAGATTGTTCTTTCTTTGTTCATTTATTTCTGAATATGTATCAAAATATCTAACATGTACCATTATTAGATTACTAAAAGTGTGAAGATTGAACAAAAAGTAGTTTCCAAGGAAAGAAAGTCCAAGTCTTATGCTTCTTTGCATGCATCTTTGAAAATGTTATATTGTTATGGTGAGACTTTATCTGAAAGTGGACGAGGAATATGTTTTGAGTTGAGTGATGATGTGTTTGGCTCCAGTTTGAAGATTTTCATTCACTTTGAAGACATACTTCCTTTCTGTGACTTGGAACTGATTTCTAGAAATTGTGTTGTTGCCTACATATGGTAAGTGATCTAAGTTTTATAAAATTAGCCAAAGTTTGATATGAAATTATTTGTGTTTTGCTAAGTTTATATTTATTTGTAGGCACGTATATGGGAAATTGAAAGAACAAAGCCATCTTGCTAGATTTATATTTGTGAATCCGTTTAGCGTATCATATGTCCCAGGGAGTGATCGTGATGAACGAGCACGTTGTTTGGCAGATAGGTTAGCTAATGTTTCCCAAAAATAACTTGTCTTGGTGCCTTGCAATGTGGGGTAAGAACTTAATTACTTGGTTATACTAAATTTATGATATATATGAATTGTACATGTTTATGATTTACACAACCAGAGAGGTTAGCTATTGTCTTGTATTTATCATATTTATGATTTATATGAACTGTTTATACTAAATCTATGTTCATATGAAATATTCAACATTGGATTCTTACGATCATTGAACCTCACAATGAGAGTTTATTTCATGGACGCTCTAGCTCATTGAAATCGGGATGATTGTTGGAAATATATTGTTGACATGTAAGCTCTAATTTTTTTCTCTCTTTATCCTTTTACTTGTGGATGAATTGGAATTATGATGTTATGTATTTCTCAATGTAATTGAGATTTTGGTTTTTGGCAGGGCAATTAATATGTTTAATGCAAACATGGGAAAGAAAGCCAAAAAGCAACATAATTGGGAAGTCATAAAGGTTTGCATACATATTTGTTTATAATTTGTAGATACTTATTTCTCATACATTGACATTGATATTTTTCAATGTAAGGACCTATCTAACCTGATTCTAAACAATGTGGCTATTACGTGTTGCGTTTCATGAAAGAAATAATCGATGGATTTGAAGAAGATGGGTCCGTTTTCCTAAAATCATTGGTAATGACATGTGCATTCTTTTAATACAATATTGATAATAAAATGTGCATTCTTTTAATACAAAGTCAGCATAATAATATTACTTTTATTGGTTTTGTGTAGTTTCAAAAGAAGCCATATTCTAAAGATGAGATCAATAAAGTCCGGGTGGAATGGGCAAATTGTGTGAGTGATCATTTAAAGGAGTAAGGTGTTTTCAATTTCTATCTACAAGTACTACCTAGTTGTGTGGGAGCAGATTGGAATTGCAATTACTTGCAATTATCATTTTTGGATGTTGATTAAAACTCTTGGCAGCTAGCTGAATTTATTTAATTTCTGTGGGGTATTAGTGATGTGCTTGAATTTTAATGTTTTAGGTCATTCTAACATGTTTTTGGATAATATTACATCATATGGTATTTTTGGATTATCGTTGATGATATTGTATTTTTGAATAATATTTGGTCATGTTTTGAATTATTCATAATTATAATTTTAATTGTCATATTATGATTAATTCACAGGTGACAAAAATAATATGAAAATGCCTATTTGCAACGGCAAATTATATTATGCAACGGTAATAATAGAACAAACCGTTACATATAACTACTTTATACAATGGTAAATTTCATGAGTGCAATGATATTTACTGTTGCGTATTCTTATATTATACAACGGTAATAATAGAACAAACTGTTTCATATAACCACTTTATACAACGGTAAATTTCATTAGTACAACGGTATTTAATGATGCGTATTCTTATATTATACAACGGTAATAATAGAACAAACCGTTACATATAACAACATTATACAACGGTAAATTTCATCAGTACAACGGTATTTACCGTTACGTATGATTATATTATACAACGGTAATAATAGAACAAACCGTTGCATATAACCACTATATACAACGGTAAATTTCATGAGTACGGCGGTATTTATCGTTACATATAAGTATTTTATACAACGGTAAATACAATTTTACCGTTATCTAAAGTGCATATTAGACAACGGTAATAATAAGAAACCGTTACATATAACGTGAATATACAACGGTATTTAGGCAAAAGACAACAGTAAATTACTGTTGTCTATTATGAGAATAGACCACAGAGATTCTCCGTCGTATAAAAAGGGACTATAGACAACACCACTATATACGACGGTAGTAAAAATGAATAGACCACAGAGAATCTCCGTGGTGTATGACGTTTTTTCTTGTAGTGAAGGTACTTATTTGCAAAGAAAGATGCGAAGCCTAGGCTCATAAGGTGGATACTCTTGTTGCAAGGGTTTGATGTGGAGATAAGAGACCGACGAGGATGTGAAAATGTGGTAGCAGACCACCTTTCCCGCTTAGAGCACCCGGAGGGTGAGCATGAAGATTCTAAACCAATTAACTAGAGCTTCCCAAACGAGAGGATATTAGCCATAAAAGCTACTACACCTTGGTTTGCGGATTTCGTGAATTACTTGGTAGCGGGGGTTGAGCCCGTGGAGCTTGAAAGTTACAAACGGAAAAAGTTTCTCCATGATGTGAAGTTCTTTGTATGAGATGAGTCATTCCTCTTTAGAAGGTGTGCGGATCTCGTGTTGAGACGATGTGTACCAGAGGAACAATGGGGAGAAATCCTGAAGGCTTGCTACACTAGACCAAGTGGTGGGCATTTTGGCTCAAACCGGACCGCTAGGAAAGTTCTTTAAAGTGGAATTTATTGGCCAACACTGTTTAGAGATGTAGGAGAATTTGTGAAAAGTTGTGGGCAATGTCAGCGGATGGGTTCTATCTCCAAGAGGGATGAAATGCCTATGAAAAGCATGATTGAAGTGGAGCTCTTCGATGTATGGGGGATAGACTTCATGGGTCCGTTTGTTGCTTATGAAGGGAATTTGTATATACTCTTCACCGTGAATTATGTATCACGTTAGATAGAGGCGATACCCATGAAGAGAAATGACTCCAAAGTGGTACTTAAGTTCTTGAAGAGAAATATTCTCACTCGATTTGGTGCCCCAAGATCTCTCATTAGTGATGGTGGCTCCCTTTTTGCAACAAGTGGATGTCGACGTTGCTTGCTAGGCATGGGGTGAAACATAAGGTGATCACACCTTATCACCCTCAAGCTAATGGCCAAGACGAGTTGGCGAATAGAGAGGTCAAACAGATTCTTCAAAAGGTGGTCAAAACCAATGGCAAGGATTGGGCATCATTGTTGGATGAGGCGCTTTGGGCGTACCGTACTGCATACAACACCATTGGGAATGTCACCGTATCAACTTGTTTTTAGGAAGTCGTGCCATCTCCCCGTGGAGTTAACTCACAAGGCCTTCTCGACGCCAAAGAAGCTTAGCTTTGATCCCATGGCATCTCGAGGTGAGAGACTTTTCCAGTTGAATGAGCTCGATGAATTTAGGATGGAGGCATTTGAGAACTCGTCCATTTACAAGCTAAGGACGAAGTTTTATCATGATAAGCTCCTAAGGCATAAGGAGTTGGCTCCGGGTGATGAAGTGCATCTTTTCAATTGGAGGCTCAAGCTTTTTCCTGGGAAACTTAAGACGAAGTAGAGTGGCCCATTCAAAATAGCAAGAATTTTCAATGGGGGAGCCGTTGAACTCCAAGGAAACGATGGGTGTCTTTTTGTGGTGAATGGGCATTGATTCAAGAAGTTCTACAAGCTAGAGGACAATTTGGAGGCTTCGACGTGCTATTTCTAAGACATCTAAAGCTTGGTACTCCGTTGAGCTAACAACATTAAACTTAGCCCTTATTAGGAGGCAACCCAATCTTTTTTTAATTAGTTTTATGTTCATTATGTGTTTTGGTGTTTTTGGTTTTTGCGTTTTGGTCTTTTAATAGTTTGGGAAGTTAAGTGTGAACGTGCAGGGGATAGGGCCGAAAATTCACCAAGTGTTGAGCCCCGAGCACAGGGTGGCGTGACCTGGATACAGAAGTAGGCGCGAGTGTGCGTACAAATAAAGGGCATAAAAGTCCGTTGCATGGCATGACCCGCGCCACACGAGAAGAGGCACGACCACCTCAGTCGCACCATATAGCGCAGCCTGAGCAGCAAGATATCTGGCGTGAGCAACTCAGTCACGTTGATCGGTATGACCCGAGCGGTAAGATTCGGTGCGACTCCAGTCGCGCCCCATTTTCGGGTTTTAAAATCCGTACCCCTATTTCATTTCTATTCATCTTGCTCTTTGATTTCTCTCATTTCTCTCTCACACACACGCACGAGCACCCATAAATCACATAGAATTCTGCAATTTCACTCTCCTACACACACTTGGACACTCAAATTCAAGGTATGATATCTCTAATCTCTTCTTTCCCATTATTTTGGTTAAAAATTCATTTTGTTGATTATGTTGGGAGATTTTAAATAGGATGTGTATTATGCTCGCTGTTTGGGTTGTTGATATTTATTTCTCTCGTGGAACATAAATATGTACGAATTTTGTATGGATTGAGGCTTAAATTTACAAATTTTGGATTTCGTTGAATTAGGGTTCTTGAATAATTGGGAGAAATGCTACTTATGTGAACCTTATGTGCAAATTTAAGTTGTTATATGCAAATTCTTGTTCTATCATTGTGGAATTGGTATTGGGGACTCAAATGGTGCATGTATTGAATTGGTGAAAGCATACATAGGGCTAGGCATTATGTTTAAGGGATTTTATGTGTCATTGGGAATTTTGTGCATTTGATGAGTTTATTCGTGCAAGTGTATGCCCTATGAATATTGATTACACATTTAGCCCTTTTTGCTTGGATTATATGTGCATTGGATATACATGGTGATTTGTATGAATGAAGTGAGAGTTGAATGGGGGTTGTGATATGGAGAAGGGAGTCGAAATTGTGCTTGTTTGTAGTTGTGCTTGTGTGTTGGCTCCTTGTGGTCTAGTTTGGTGCCTACGCCCGTTATTGTGTTATGTCTTTTAAAATGTATCGTTGATGGGATGTTATTTTGTATGTGTAAGATATGGTAAGACGAGGCCGTGAACCACATAGATGAAGATAGGTTAAGTTCGAAAGTGAAGAGAAAGAGGCTCAAGATTATCAAGAGAAGGAGTCTGAAGAGGAGGAGGTTGAAAATGAAGAAGATGAAGAGCAAGAGGACGAGGCCGAAAATGAAGAGAAGGAGGAAGACATCGATGAGGACGAGATAGAGGAGGATGGGTCCTTGTTCCCTCCATTGAACTGGGACGAACATCATCCTAGCCAGCTGGGCATTCATTTGCTCAAACATGAGCACAGAGTGAAGTAGTTGAGGATCTCGAAGCGTTTCCAAATTCTGGCCACGAAGTATGTGGATAAAGCTGCAGCCCGATAATTAGGCATTTATGATGATGTGTGGAGGCTGTTTGGTCATTTGGGGTGGGCACATGCTTTGGATGGAGGATGGGTCACCTACCCTGTGTTAGTGAAGGAGTTCTTGGCCACGCTCAAGGTCAAGTCTACGGATGCTAGAGGGCCTATCTGGTGTAAATTTCATATGGGAAATCACAACAGGCGCCTCACAGTGGATCAGATAAACTAAATTTTTGACACACCACGAGGCAGGATCTTTCATTCACACCTTACTTATCACCTTGATGACTTCTGGAGGCGTATCATGGGTCTCGACCCTAGGATGGTCCACTATGATTTGAGCAAGGTAAGAGCTTCTCACATTTAGAACCCCGTCTTCTAATATATTCAGCAGGTTCTCTCTTCTATTGTTCTTATTCGACACGAGAGCAACGGGTTCCGCACTCAGGAGATTCACATTATCTGGTACATGCTGAAAGCGATAAATGTGGACTTTGCTGCACACTTCCTTGATCAATGCAAGAGGCATGTGGCGCCAAGCAGTGACACAGTATGCATTGGGGGCTTGATCACCCCAATTGCTAGGGCTTTGGATGTGGAATTGACCAACTATGTTGCTATGCCCGGGTCCCGATGACTGGACTTGATGCATCTTCACATTGCAATGATGATAGGGTCTGCTGCCCCCGGCCATTCCAATTCCAGATGAAGAATTGTGTCCAGTTCCCCCTCCCCAATCCTATTCTTACCTCTGTCACCACATATGATGATCAGAGGAACTGGATGATGAACACTCCAGAGCACCACGCCTTGATGACACGGTTGGATGCAGGTCCTAATCGGCCCTCTCGAGTAGGTGCATATACTTCACAGGCCCCCAGAGTGACTAGGAGAACACGAGAGAATATGCAGGAGGAGAGGTTCAACAACATGGAGGGGATGATGGCGGAGATGATGACAAACATGGGCAACATGTGGGTAGACATGACCTCGAGGTTCGGGGATATGCGCACAGAAATGGACATGCGCTTTACGGGGATGCAGGAGTCGTTCAATATGAGGTTCACTACCCTCCAGGAGGACATTGGGACCCATTTTATTGGCATGCATGAGGAGCTTGACATGAGGTTCACCAACCTCCAGTCGCATATTGATACCCACTTCACCGGGATCAGTGCCGAGATACAGGGTAGTTTTAACAATTTTCAGTCCGGTTTTAATGATTTTACAGGTATGATGAGATAGTGGAGTGGACCAGACTCATCTTCCCAGCAGCCCCCTCAGCAGTTATAGCCCTACCCTCCGTACCCGTATCCGTTCCCCTATCCTCCGTACCAGTCCCCGCAACCACCTCAAGATCCCGACTGCTTCGGCAACTGAGTTTGCGCCCTCTCACAGTCTCGGTCTCACACTCTTCTTCCTCACAAACTTTCCCTTCCCTTGGTATGGTGCAAGTTTGGGAAAGGGGGTATTCTAGTGGTAACCGTTGAGTCTTAGTCATTTCTGAACAATTTATGTTATGTTTATTTTGGATATTTGGGGTGTTTTATTTGGATAGCTTTAGTTGATATGTATTGATATATTTGATCGATTAAGATTTTATGGGGCTATGTAATAATTTATGCTCGGATTTGGGTTTGATTTCGTTTGTGATGTTCTTATATGCTTGAGCTTTTATTTGTCTTCTTTACATGAGTAGAGAAAGTAGGATGAGATTAAGCATATTGGGGATTTGTTATTACCTTGCCTATGATGATAAAAATAGTTAGACTTTGGTATCAAATATACGAAAGAACAAGAAGCATAAGCCATGGTGTAGGAATTGTCGTAGGGTTTTGAAGTTGTTGTATACTGTTATATCAATAATACAAAATACAGTCCTTTATATAGCTAAATAAGCATATATAAGGAATTTATCTCTTCCTAATTATATGTGATTCTTTAATCTAATCCCTTGATGTATGGGATATCTAATCTAATCCCTTGATATATGGGATACAAATATACTTTCTAACACTCCCCCTCAAGTTAAGTTACCGGATCACCGAAACTTAACTTGCTCAAAACTTCCTTGAAGACCTTGGAACTGACAGCCTTTGTCAGAATATCTGCTAATTGGTCTTCTGATCGAATAAACGGTAACTCTACAATACCAGCTTCTAGCTTCTCCTTGATAAAGTGTCTGTCAATCTCTACGTGCTTAGTACGATCATGCTAAACTGGATTTTCAGAAATGCTTATTGCTGCTTTATTGTCACAAAATAGTTGGCTTGTCTGGGTAGGACAACAACCTATTTCGTTCAATAGTTTCCGCAGCCATAGAATTTCTGTTAATCCACTCTTGATGCCTCTGAATTCTGCTTCTGCACTGGAGAGAGCGACCACTTTCTGTTTCTTGCTTCTCCAAGTAACAAGATTTCCACCAACAAAGGTAAAGTATCCACTTGTAGACCGTCTGTCTATTAAATTACCTGCCCAATCAGCATCTGTATATCCCTGAATCTCTGAGTGACCGTATTTCTCAAACAATAACCCATGTGCAAAAGTACCTTTAAGATATCGCACAATCCTAATTGCTGCCTCCAGATGATCAGCTTGTGGCCTGTGCATGAATTGACTTACTACCCCAACAACATATGCAATATCGGGTCTGGTGTGAGATAAGTATATGAGCTTTCCCACTAGACGCTGATATCGACCTTGGTCTGCCAATTCAGCACCTTCAACAATCTGCAAGCCATGATTTACAGCCATGGGTGTGTCAGCTGGTTTACAATCCACCAGCCCAGTTTCTGCAAGAAGATCGAGGGTGTATTTTTTCTGACAGATGAAGATTCCTTTAGCAGACCTAAGAACTTCAATTTCGAGGAAATACTTGAGAGTGCCCAAATCCTTCATTTCAAACTCAGTAAATAGATTCTCTTTGAGCCTTTTGATTTCTTCAACATCACTGCCGGTAATAATCATATCATCAACATAGATGATCAAACACGTAATCAGTTCTCCTATATTCTTCAAAAAAAAGTGTATGGTCTGAATTGCTTTGACGAAACCCATAGCTCTTCATAGCAGTGGTGAACCTCCCAAACCATGCCCTTGGTGACTGCTTGAGACCATATAGAGTTTTCTTCAGCTTGCACACTTCCCCATTTCCAAACTCGTCTTGGAAACCGGGCGGTGTCTCCATGTAAACTTCTTTGTTCATGTCACCATGTAAGAATGCATTAGTGACATCAAACTGATGAAGAGACCACTCCTGATTTGCTGCTATGGAGAGTAAGACTCTTACGGTATTCATTTTGGCCACAGGTGAAAAAGTCTCCGAGTAGTCTACCCCATAGGTCTGAGTATACCCCTTTGCCACTAATCGAGCCTTGTATCTTTCAATAGTTCCGTTAGGTTTTCTTTTAATAGTAAAAACCCACCGACAGCCAACTGGTTTTTTTCCTGTGGGTAGTTTACACTTTTCCCACGTGTTATTTCTAGCCAGTGCTTCTATTTCTTTTCCCATTGCATTCTTCCACTATTCAGATTCCATAGCCTCTTTAGCATTTCTTGGTACACTTTCTTCTTCATATAAGGAAGCTTCAAAGGCCTTGTCCGTTTTAGACAGACTCCCTCTGACAACGTTTGCCATCGAATATCTTGTCTTCCTTATATTTCTTTATGGGCTATACCGTTTAGGTGGGACCCCTCTGTTACTCCTTGGTGGTAGTACATACTGCCCTGTATCCCCATCAACTGCTGTAGTTTTCTCTTGTTCCCTTATCTCATGAACTATAGGTAAATCAGAGTGCACATTAGAAATCTCAGTATTATCAACCTCAAAAGTATCACTTACCTCGGGTATCAGAAGCGGTGAAGATGGTAGGACTGTATCACTGAGAGTTGGGGTTTGCATTTCTGTTTCTGAAAGTTGCGCAGCGGAATTGGTAACTGTCTCTGTTGGTCCTCTAATCGGGTTTGAATTTGGCATAGAAGTTGGCATAGAACACCAGTTTAGTGGGTCAGAAATGGAACTATTTTCCCTCTCCCCTTGACTACTAAGATGGTAAAAGTATTCAGTTTCCAGGAAGTCACAATTTAGTGTGGTGAAGATGCGATTGGATTTGGGATCATAGCAACGATACCCCTTTTGAGTGATTCCGTAGCCGACAAACACACATTTGATTGCACAAGGTGATAACTTGGTGCGTTCGTGTTTAGGAATATGGACGAAGACTGAACAACCAAAAACACGAGGCTGAAGATTTAAGGCGGATGAAATGTTGGAATGAGTAGATAGGACATGAAGGGGGGTTTGGAGTTTATGGATCTTGGTAGGTAAGCGATTGAGGAGGTAGGTGGCAGTGGCTAAAGCTTCAAGCCAAAAATGGGTGGGAACCTGAGATTCAAGAAGGAGGGCTCTCGTGATTTCAAGAAGGATTCTATTTTTGCGTTCGGCGACTTCATTTTGCTCGGGGGTATATGGACACGTGGTTTGGTGAACTAAGCCTTTGGTGTGAAAGAACTGAGTAATAGCAGTGTTCACAAATTCACCACCATTGTCAGAACGGAGTGTTTTGATGGTGGTTTGGAACTGTGTTTGGATCATGGTGTAAAATTGGACAAATTTAGAAAAAACCTCAGACTTATTTTTTAAGAAATAAATCCAGGTCATACGTGTGCAATCATCAACAAATGTCAAGAAATATCAAAAATCCTGGCCCCCTAAAATAGGTGCAGGACCCCAAACATCTGAATGAACTAAAGCAAATATCGAATCAATTTTAGTATTATTTGGTTTAAAAGTTTGCCGATGATTTTTGGCTAAAACACATGTCTGACAAAACAAATGCTGGGAAAAATCTAAGCTAGGAAAGAGAAGCTTTAAATAACCCGAAGATGGATGTCCAAGATGTCTATGCCAAAGCCAACCCGATTCTAAGATCCGTGAGCCAACATCACAGTGCCTTGTTGAGCAATTTCATCCACATAGTACAATCCCCTTTTCTCAGTGCCACACCCAATAATCTTCCCCGTCTTGATATCCTGTAAGAGACAGAAATGAGGATGCATTAGAACAGTACAATTTAATTCCTTGGTGACATGACTGATGGAGAGCAACTTATGAGACAAGGACGTCACATATAAGCAATTTGAAGTTTTCAAAGTAGGGGAAATTTCTATTATTCCTACGCCGTGGACAGGCGTAATAGCACCATTGGCAGTCTGAACATGTGTCTTAAGGGGTACAGAGGATTGTATAATATCAGAGGCTTAAGAAGTCATTGTATCAGTGGCACCACAGTCAAAAATCCACTGATCAATTTTTTCACCAGTGTTGGCTCGGACAGTACCTGCAGTTGACATATCTCCATTATTTTTATAAGTATAATGCTGTTCCCGAGACATATGAGACTTAGGCTAGTCACATTGTAATTGTTGTAAATTGCTGGTACTAAAAATAAAGGAAGAGGGAGTAGAAGGGCTCAATTGCAAATTGAGCCCTTTACCTAATTGAGATCCGCCCCCTTCATTTCCAGCCCTAGCCGCCTCGTCCTCTCCAGTGTGAAATCACACAGACTTTTGCTGGAGCACATTCGCCTCGCCGCTTGGGGTACCGGCGGCCCCAGAGCCACCCATCATCACGGCGGCGCCAGCGATGGTAGCCTTCCCCCTTTGTGCTTTCGGTTTTTTATGGTTGTCTTCCCACCACTTCGGGAAGCCGACGATCTGAAAGCACTGCTCCTTAGTGTGGCGTTTCATTCCACAGTGGCTACACACGAGTAGATCCTTGTTCTCTCTATCTCTGGCTTTAGGTTTATGCCACTGTTGTGGTCCTGATCTGCTTTGAGCCGCGAGACCTGCGCCGATGCCACTACCCGATGTTGAAGAGGTCTCGCCGCCAATGCCGGTGATAGTTGTCGGCTTTAGAATCTGAAGTCGGGTAGCTTCTCATTTCACCATGGTGAAGGCAGCCTCGGCTGAGGGTGGAGGAGTAGTTTTGACAATATCTCGCCGAATACTATCAAACTGGTCATTCAATCCGGCCAAGAATTGGTAAAGTCGATGAGTCTCCGTGAGTTTTTGATACTGATTGATACCCTTTTCACAATACCCCATTGGGTCCGGCTGCCTCCGATCAATACTTATCCATAGTCCCTGTAACTCGTTCCAGAAATCCTCCAAGGTATTTTCTCCTTGAACTACTTTATTAGCTCGAGTTTCTAGATTATAAATTTGCACGAGATCGGCTCCACTCCCGTAAGTGACGGCTAAGCTATCCCATAGTGCTTTTGATGTTTGGTGTTGTGCAAAATTATGAACTAATTTGGTTTCCATGTTTTGAAAACTTCAAATTACTTATATGTGATGCCTCTTCCCATTGGGAATATTTTGAGTCATCTGTTGCCGGAGGGGAAGGGGTTCCGGTAACGTGGCTTGATTTTCCTCGACTTCCGATGGTGACTCTCATGAGTCGGGACCATAATGGATAGTTTGTACCATCAAGCTTGATTCCTAGCGTGATGTTTTCTGTCCCTCTGAACATGTTTGCAATTTGTTGGGTTAATTCTGTTTGTTGGGTTAATTTTGTTATTTGACTGTTGCTCGCCATTGGAATTGGTTTGCAGGAAAGGTTGTTTATTTCTGATCTGTGGCTTAATTGGTTTGAGGAAGGTATGGACGATGATGATGATTTTCTGAGTCCGGCTTATACCAGAGCAACCTGCTCTGATACCAAGTTAGACTTTGGTATCAAATATACGAAAGAACAAGAAGCATAAGCCATGGTGTAGGAATTGTCGTAGGGTTTTGAAGTTGTTGTATTCTGTTATATCAATAATACAAAATACGGTCCTTTATATAGCTAAATAAGCATATATAAGGAATTTATCTCTTCCTAATTATATGTGATTCTCTAATCTAATCCCTTGATATATGGGATATCTAATCTAATCCCTTGATATATGGGATACAAATATACTTTCTAACAAAAATTTGTGCAAAATTTTTGAAAATCATGCATGGAAATGGGTGATTAATGATTGGCGTATGGATCAAATTATAGAATTTTGGCATAACTTGTAGCTTGCGTAAGATTTGGGCCGTGTTGTTTTTCTTGCTTGAGATCTTCTTCGACAATGCTAATATCTCTAGAACTTGCTTGACAAACTCGTATGATTATGTATGTGCTAAAAGAAATATGAAGATGACCTTAGGCGGTTCTTGTCAAAATTTTGAGCCTCAAATTTTCTTTCGTTGTAAAAAGCAACCTTTGTTCACCCCTTTTGAGCCTTGAATGAAATGATTTCTTTGGAAGCCAAGGGTAGTGGGAATCAAAGGAATTGTAGGTTTGAAATGACAAAAACTTAGGAGCATAAATCGTGGAAAGTATTTCGAGATGAAAATGTGATTGCTAGCCTTGATGAATGCAAATTGATTTTTTCTCCTAGATCTAAAAAGGAAGCAATAAAGTGAAAATGAGAAAATAAAAAGAGAGATAAGAGAACACTCTAGCTCTTGATCTAAAAGTGAATGATCTCATATAGGAGAAATGAACAAGAAGGGTAGAAGAAAGCTCTTTAGTTTTGCTTGGTTTAGATTGTGTTGGTCCCGGGTGAGTCGATATCAGTTTAGAGAGGGGGGTGAATAAACTGATTAATACTTTTTACTTTAAGTGCGGAATAACAGGGCCCTTTGACTCGCTTAATGAAACTTATCTATGCACATACTTAATGAACAATTAAGACAGTTTAAGTGCAGCTTGTGTGAGATTGTATGCAGTTCAGAGATTATGTACAAATTATACAATGAAGGACAATTGGCTGAACCTGGTAACTGCTCGCTACCTCAGCGGGTTGACGGCTCACACTTGAAGTCCCTAACTGCTCGCTAGGAAGGTAGGTGCTATTGTCGTCTTTACAAGGTTTTAGATCTCTTTCGATCTTCAAGAGATTAGTCTTGAACAGGGGTTATCAACTGGTGTGCTCCTTCAATTGAGCTTAGTAGTTGATCGTTGTGTAGCTGAAACTGAGAAGACTGCCCTGGCTGGATTGTCAACAGCTGGCTGATTATCTTGACTCTGTGAATTTCTTCTTCTCAGTAGAACTCTCGCAGTTTCTATTAAATGCTGAACTTGAGCTTGAGTGAGAGAGAGAGGGAAAAGCTCTTTCTTGTATATGCGAAAGTTATGCAGGCGAAGGATTCTTCTTGGTTCTGCTTGAGAGAGTTGAGAGTTCTTAGCGTTTAGCATTTTTAAACTCTGATTCACTCGCCTTTTATAGAGGAGTGATTTTATAACCGTTGAGTTCCATTGTCCATTGATCGGTGGCCCTGTTGGCTCATTAATGGAGAATGATCACTTGGAGCTTTTGGTTTGAAGTAGCCGTTACTCTGCCAATCGATCTTCATTGGATATTTAATTCCAGGATCTTTGTTGAAGCATTTATTCCAAGATTCGGTAGTTTGAGCAATAACCTCCAAGGTTCTCTGGCTTCAGTTTTCTTGGCAGCTTTGAGTTCCAGTTGACAGTTCTGGACTTGTCAGCTGAGTTTGACTATTGCTCCAGTTGGCAGTCTTGAGCTCGTCAACTGAGTTTGGCTGTTGCTCCAGTTGGCAGTTTTGAGCTCGTTAACTGAGTTTGGCTGTTGCTCCAGTTGGCAGTTTTAACCTCATCAGCTGAGTTTGGCTGTTGCTCCAGTTAGCAGTTTTGAGCTCGTCAGCTGAGTTTGCCTGTTGCTCCAGTTGGAAAAATTTATGGTGACTCAATACAATGTCTAACGAGGGAGTTATGCTCGTTTTACTGAAGGATGGCGAAACTGCCGAACAGAACTGCGCAGCGCGCCATCTGCGCGAACTCCAAACAAACTCTGAATCAGTTAGTTAACCGAACTGATGAGTTTCAATCCGGAACTAATTCACTTCATCAGTTAGTTAACCGAACTAATGAGTTTCAGTCCGGAACTGATTCACTTCATCATTTAGTTAACCGAACTGATGAGTTTCAGTCCGGAACTGATTCACTTCATCAGTTAGTTAACCGAACTGATGAGTTTCAGTCTGGAACTGATTCACTTCATCAGTTAGTTAACCGAACTGATGAGTTTCATTCTGGAACTGATTCACTTCATCAGTTAGTTTACCGAACTAATGAGTTTCAGTCCCGAACTGATTTACTTCATCAGTTAGTTAACCGAACTGATGAGTTTCAGTTCGGAACTGATTCACTTCATCAGTTAGTTAACCGAACTTCATCAATTAGTTAACCAAATTGATGAGTTTCAGTTGGGAACTGATTCACTTCATCAGTTAGTTAACCGAACTGATGAGTTTCAGTCTGGAACTAATTTATGTCAGTTCAAATACCAAGCTTTCATCACCTCAAAACATCTCAAACTGAACTACACATGCTTGCACATAACCAACTAATTTTCTAAACATTAACGTTATTTAAAACACCAAAAATCCACACATATACTTCTCAAGCTTAGATCTGAAAATATGCGACTAAAAAGCTCATGGTTTTTGAAAATACCTCTTCAAAATAACAAAGGAGAAGAGTTGGAAGAAGCTTGAAGGAGATGAAACGACTGAAACAAAGTTTCCAACGATGACGCCGGAAACCCAATGGTGAAGAGCGGATGAAGGATAGCTTGAGCTCTTCTCGACAAGGCTGTAACTTCTTGCTTCTACCACTCTCTCTCTCTCTAAAATTTGTGCAGAAAATGGGGATGAAATGGAGAATAAGAAATGAGGAGCTGCTGTGTTTCCTCTCCCTCTTTCTCGAAAATTTTATGGCAAATGAAGAAGTGAAATGGAATGAAGAAATAAGTTGGATGCCTTGCCCCTTTTCTCTCTCTCAACCTCTATGTAAATGCTTGGGTAAGGCTTTACCATTAAATGAGAGTAGGCTAGGCTGCAGATTTTCCCTTTTACCCATTAGACCAATAAATGCCACACGAGCTTTGGTAGATTGGCAAGTGACGAAAAGTCTTCCCAACTTGAAAAAAAACAAATTGTTAAAATATCGGCACTAGGGGATATCTAATTCACTCTATTCGAAATGCTCTGCTTTAATTATCTAAATTTAATACTTGCATGACCGGAGAATATCTGTTTCTCCCAGTCCAGAAAATATTTATCGAAATATCTGATTCATGATAAACACACACCACAATAATGGAATTGAATTTATCTGAAATTCTGATTCCGGCTTTCCATAACTAAAAAGAGGATTAAACCCTAACTGAAATAATTAATTCACCTATGGGAATTAATTGATCTTGAATTCCATGGAACCTAACGGATACTTTCGACCCTAATCTGACTGGAAATTACTATACTAAATAGTAATTACAACAATTTACTGACTCATCATGCAAAATAAAAGAAGCATTTGCCACACATGAGAGGAGTAGAATCCGAAATGCAATCCAAATTATTTAAGCGAATTATGGGGGCGGATCAAAATTCACAAGGTAAAAACCATAGGGTGGAAATCCCTAGTGTCCTTGCGTGGTTTCCTATACTCATTATTGAATAAATCAACAAGAGGAGTAGAGATCCTTATTGCCCCTTTTCTTTTCTCTTTCTCTTTTTTTTATATATCAAAAAATACAAAAATATAAATGAAGAAAGAAAATTAGGGAATAATTTCAAGAATAAGGCTACCCAGCATCATAATCTTTCAAGGACAAGGTTTCACACAAAATTTATTCAATTATGAACACATTCAAGAACAATTGTGCTTATGAGTGAAACCACAAAATTATTAAATTAATATGATTGATTTGAAAATAATTCCTTGAAGATTCATCTTCCAATTTTCAAATTTGACCATTAGACAATGACATCATGCTAAGCAAGGAAAGAACAAAATACACAACATAATCAAAACGATAAAATGAACGTAAAACGATCGAAACATATGCAACATAAAAAAAATAAGAACCAACAACGAAAAACATAGTCCAACAATACAAAATCCAACATAACAAATACAAAACGTACTACAATAAAAAGTTTCATGACTCCCCCACACTTAAAACATGCATTATCCTCAATGTATGAAAAACGAATGCAAGCATAAGAGAGAAGGGAGTAGAGAACGTCACAATTTTGTAGAAAACCAGCAACGCGTGCGAGTTCCTACAAAACAACACTAGGAAACACACAAACGAAAAGAAAATATGACAACTACAAGAAAAACAACTCACACGAATAAGACAAAACACAAAATACTTCACTGCTCATTTGGTGGCGGTGGTGGAAATGAAGAGGCAAGAGTCCATGCATCCCAGCTCGATTGGAGGGCTCGAATTTGCTCATCACGCGTGTCTAGACGAGTGTTGATGCCCTGAACATCTTGGTTCACGGCCCCAATTGCATCATGCATTAGCGCAAAAGAGGTATCCCAACGCTCTTGTTGTTGCAACATGCGGGCATTATGCTCTTGCCAAGAGGTCGACATGTAATCACTGATTTTATCCCCAAAGGTGCTCATGGTGTCGGCAATAGATTGCTGGAAGTGGTCGAGTCGAGAGTCCATGTACCCTTGGAACGACTCCCAGTCATTGACAGGCACGTGGTACCCGTGATGGGCTGCATGTCTTTCTTGTTGCCCGTCGGCGTCAAGCTCTTCATCATTGCCCTCCTCATTGGGCTCTTTTTGTGCCGACGAGGACCCTCCTGTTAGCTCCATGGTGCTGCGCTGGATTTGCTTCAAGGTGCCGACGCAAGTTCTCTTTGCATGAGGTCGCACCTGTCGCTCATTGTAAATCACTTCGGCTTGCTTGAGCTCCCCTTCGTCAATTGTGGGGGCGTCGAGCCTTCTGTAGCCAGTGGGAGCTGGGGCATCCTCATCAAGTGCTCTAATTTTGAAACAAAGGGCGGAGATGAATGCACAGAAGGAAGGGTGTTGGTTCTTCCGCATGATGGTGTCCTTGATAGTGCTCAAAATGAAGGTGGACGGGCACACTTTTCTGCCTTTCTTTGCACACCAAAGTAGGAAGACCTCCGTTGAGTTCATCTTGTTGGCTTGCTCTTTGCCTGAAATGTTGTATGCCAAGAACTTGTGAACAACGGACAAGGCGGGATCTTCAATGAATTTGCTCGGAATGCCCTTTGTATTCCAATTCCGGAACCCCGAAATTTCATACCATGCATCCGCAACATTGAAATCAGATGGCATGCTCTTGATCCCCACAGTTAGGAAATCGAAGTAATCCCGCAATTCAGCCAATGTGATGTTATATTGCAAATCAAACATTCTAAAGGTACAACTCTTTCCCTCTTCCTCATCATGCTGAAATGACACCAAAATTTCAAGCACGACATTATCATAAGTATAATATTGCATCCTAGCAAAGGTTTTCAAATTTAACACCTTAAGATACTCCATAATTTGCCCTTCTAAATTCAACTCCCGCATCAACTTCCAATCAATGTAGCGAGGACAAGATATCTCATGGCTACGGAGAGTAAGGTAACGGTTACCTTCATTTGGTGTGGTGATGAGGAATGGAGCTCCATATTATTGGCGGAGGTCTGATACCATTAGCGAGGAGCTCGTACCTTCCTGTCCTTTGCCCTTGTCCATGCTCTTTGCTTTGCTAGTACTGCCACTTTTTGCTTTTCCTTTACCTCCCAGAATTTTGGGCAACTTCATTTTTGGGCCCATTTTGTGGAGATTGAAGATGTGCAATAAGAGGGGAGCAAGAGGGGAGGTAGGAGGAGGTGAGATGTTGCAGCAAAAAGAATGTTGTGCTGAAAATCAGCTGGAGCGCGGCGGGGCTACGGTGGAGCGGCGGGGCTAAGGGAGAGAGAGCGGGAGAATTTGGTAAAAATCTTACTGGAAGAAGTTTGATGTGAATTTTAGCAGAATTGGAAGTGGAAATTGGGGGAAATGGAAGAGGTGCGTAGAATGAGATAGGGATTGAAGGAGTTAGGTGAATTATTGTTGAAAAGGGTGAGTACAAGTGTCCAGAGGGAAAGTACAAGTGGTGAATGGTGACCACAAGTATTAAAGAGGTGGGGGACTGCGGGGAGGGGGGGGTGTGAGAGAGAGAGCCCCGCAGGGGCATGGAGGAGGAGCCTCGCGGGGGCGGGGCTGTTGAGAGGGAGCGCGGCGGGGCTCTAGGAGAGGGAGCCCCGCGGGGGCCTTCAGCGTGGCGGGGGCTGAAGTTGCGCGGCGGGGGCGCTAGTGTGCGGCGGAGGAGCGGGTGTCTCGGCATTTTCGCGCCCCGCCCGCGCTGTGTCTTTTTTCATTTCGCAGTTTGTGTACTTCTTGCTCTGTTTTTCTTCCTCTTCTCCTCCCCTGCAAAATTATTTCCCCAATTAAAAATTTTTCACTCCACAAAATACCATGAACAAATTAAAAGAAAGACAAGAGAAAATAAAATCAAACAATAAAAATCATGGGTTGCCTCCCATGCAGCGCTCATTTTAATGTCTCGAGCTAGACGAAGTTTTTGGAGAATTCAATTGGAATTGACACGTTGCAATTCCTACACCTCAGCCTCGTGCGAAAACCCTTCATGGTATGGCTTGACTCGGTGGCTGTTCACTTGGAATGTAACGTTCGTCACCAGATTTTTCAACATGACCACTCCGTAAGGGAACACTTCTTCAATGATAAACGGTCCGCTCCAACGTGATTTGAATTTTCCGGGGAAAAGCCGCAATCTAGTGTTGAAAAGGAGAACTTTCATGCCCGGCGTGAGCTCTTTCTTGACAATTCGCCTATCGTGTAGCCTCTTCACTTTGTCTTTGTAAATCTTGGCATTGTCATAGGCTTCGTTTCTCAATTCGTCGAGCTTGGACAATTGCAAGGCTCGCTCCTCTCCTGCACTTGTTAGGTCACAATTCACCACTTTTATAGCCCAATAGGCTCGGTGTTCGATCTCAATGGGGAGATGGCATTCTTTTCCATAAACGAGGCGGTATGGGCTCATCCCTATGATGGTTTTGTAGGCCGTCCGGTACGCCCAAAGAGCATCCGTAAGCCTTTGTGACCAATCCTTCCTCGTCACATTCACGGTCTTCTTCAAGATGTTTTGGATTTGTTTGTTGCTCGTCTCAACTTGACCGGAAGTGTGAGGATGATATGGAGTCGCGACCTTGTGAGTCACTCCATTTTTCTTCATCAATTTTGCAAAAAGCTTGTTGGTGAAATGAGTTCCACCGTCACTAATGATTGCCCTAGGGAATCCAAACCTACTCAAAATGTGCTCCTGCACAAACTTGATAACCACATTAGCGTCACAAGACCTAGTGGGGATTGCTTCAACCCACTTTGACACATAGTCGACTGTTAACAGGATACACTCAAAGCCAAAAGAGTTAGGAAATGGTCCCATGAAATCAATACCCCAAACATCAAAAATTTCAACAACAAGATTGATATTTTAAGGCATTTCATTTCTTCTCCCAATATTACCAAGCCTTTGGTATTTATCACATGAAATGGAGTGAGCATGGGCATCTTTAAAAATTGAAGGCCAATACAAACCGGATTGTAGGATCTTCCTCGCCATCTTTTGCCCTCCAAAATGACCACCACAATGCGATCAGTGGCAAAAGGCTAGAACATCGGTTTGCTCCTCTTTCGGGACATATCTTCGAATTATCTCGTCTTTTCCCAAATGGAAAAGGTATGGATCGTCCCAAAAGTAATACCTACACATTGCCAAAAATCTTTTCTTTTCTTGAAAAGAAAGGTTACGCCGCATTTTCTCACAAGCAAGATAATTGACAATATCGGCATACCAAGGAGAGGAATTAAGCTCAAGAACATGCTCATATGGAAATGTATCACAATCAACTCCTTTTTCATGCAACAAATTGAAATCTTCATCAACGGGGAGGCAAGATAAATGGTCCGCTACCACGTTTTCACATCCCTTTCTATCATTAATCTCAACATCAAATTCTTGCACAAGCAAAATCCACCTAATGAGTCTAGGTTTAGCTTGTGGTTTGGTCAACAAATGCCTTAAAGCCGCATGATCACTAAGCACAATTACTTTAAAACCTAAGATGTAGGATCTAAATTTATCCAATGAAAATACAATGGCTAGCAATTCTTTTTCGGTTGTGGTGTAATTTACTTGAGCATTATTCAAGGTAAGGCTAGCATAGTAAATTACGCGAAGAATTTTATCAATGCGTTGACCCAAAACGGCGCCAACGGTGGAATTTGATGCATCACATATTATCTCAAATGGTAAAGACCAATCAGGGGGAACAACAATTGGTGCGGTGATCAATTTATCCTGAAGAGTATTAAAAGCATGCAAACATTTTTCATCAAACTCAAAAGAAACATCTTGAGCAAGTAAATGGCATAGAGGTTGGCTAATTTTTGAGAAGTCTTTAATAAACCGACGGTAAAAACCGATGTGGCCTAGAAAACTTCTAATTCCTTTCACATTAATGGGTAGAGGTAATTTTTCAATCACATTTACCTTAGCCTTGTCTATACTCATTCCTTCTTTAGACACAACATGACCAAGGACTATGCCACTAGTAACCATAAAATGACTCTTTTCCCAACTAAGAGTTAGGCTACTTCCTATGCATCTTTTCAAGACAAGTTCTAACTTCTCTAAACAATCGGAAAATGAAGATCCAAAGACCGAAAAATCATCCATGAATACCTCAATAAAGTCTCCAATCATTTCGGAGAAGATAGAGAACATACACCTTTGAAATGTGCCGGGTGCATTGCATAGTCCAAACGGCATTCTCCGACACGCAAATGTGCCAAACGGGCACGTGAATGCGGTTTTGGCTTGGTCCTCCGGTGCTATGGCCACCTGAAAATAACCCGATAAATCATCAAGGAAGTAATAAAAACTATGCCCGACAAGTTTATCAAGTATTTGATCAATAAAAGGAAGGGAAAAATGGTCTTTTCTAGTGGCGGCATTGAGCTTTCGGTAGTCAATGCACATTCTCCACCCGGTGGTGGTTCTAGTAACCACATGTTCTCCTTTGTCATTCTCTATGACCGTTATTCCTCCTTTCTTCGGCACCACATGGACTGGACTCACCCATTCACTATCGGCTATGGGATAAATGATCCCTTCGGCTAGGAGTTTGAGAATCTCCTTCTTTACGACTTCAATTAGCACGGGGTTGAGCCTCCTTTGCCCTTCACAAACCGGCTTAGCCCCTTCCTCTAGAATGATGCGATGCATACACGTAGAGGGGCTAATGCCTTTGATGTCGGAGAGATTCCATCCTATGGCTTGCTTGTTCCTCTTTAGTACGGCTACTAAGAGGTCTTCTTCATCTTTTTCTAGCCCGACAAAGATGATCACGGGCTTCTTCTCTTCATCATCAAGAAAGACGTATTTGAGATGAGATGGGAGCTCCTTGAGCTCAAGCTCGGGAGTAGGCTTCTCTTCCTCTTCGGTCGAGGCCATGACTTCCATGAGGCTCATGCCTTCTCCTAGAAAGATCTTCATCTCTTCGGCATTCAACTCGTCTCCCCCGCACTTGAGGTAGGCTTCATCTATAGGAAGTTCCTCAGGCGAGGTTTCACTCATCCAAGGAGCACCTACTTCCTGCAAGAAAATCTCCTCGGCCAAGACATCAATAGCATCTATGTAAGAACAATTTTCCTCAAATGAGGAGACGGGAATAGCTTTGTTTTCATGTACAGAAAAAGACACCGTTTCTCCTAACACTGACATTTTTAAGGTTCCATTTTTAACATCAATCAAGGTGTTTGTTGTAGCCATAAAAGGTCTACCCAGGAGAAGAGTGTGTTCTTTACCCATTTCTTTCACATCACCCACATCCAATACAACAAAATCAATCGGTATGATCAATCCACCAACCTTAACTAGAATGTTCTCTATTATTCCCCTAGAATATCTCACGGACCTATCCGCCAATTGTAGACACATTCTAGTTGGTTTCAATTCACCTAACTCTAATTGTTTATAAATATAGTAAGGTATCAAATTAATTCCGGCTCCCAAATCTAGCATACCACATTGTAATACCCCAAAATATTTTAGAAGATTTTAATCAACTTATGTTACCCTCTGGTAAGTTAGAAAATTAGCTGGGTCCTTAAATGGCTCAAATAAAGGAAAATCGTAGCCAGGGAAATCTGTTAAATCTAATTTGGTCAAAAATTGCCTTAAAAATATGTTATGATATTTTTCTCGGGTTGATAGAAAATATTCAAGAATCGTGCCAACCTTCGAAATTTCAAATTTCGAGTTCAAATGAACTCTTGGCACAACTTTAGGTTGGAAAATAATAAATTTAATAGAAAAAGGCACATCCGTCATTATCCAATTTCTTTTTCAAAAGATTATCTTATTCTTAATTATCATATTCTTTTTCCATCATTATCCTCTTTCTTTTATTCGTTATTATCCTATTTATTTTTCCTATATAAATAGGAGCTTAAGGTTTCATTTTTCATTCATTTTCAAAATCGAAACGCCGAGCAGCTTCCAGAGAATATACAACTCTAGTTTCCTATTTCAATTCTGAAATAGTCATTTTGAAGGTGTCAACGCGTAGATCACGAATACATGATTGAAATGATGACACGAAGGATGATCACGATGGAAAATCATCGTGACCGCTGCCAATTCCTCGGAGAAGGTACTTTCTCCGATTCTGGTCATTCGGACCGATGAATTTAGAAATTTCAAGTTCTAAATATGCTTATATTTCGATTATCTTTAATTCTACCGATTCCGATTTTTGATGTTGTGAGTTTTCGGTATTTTTCCCCGTTTTCATTTTATGTAAATCTCAGATCTACTCTTCCTGGATAGTCGTATTAGAAATCTTCTTTTTATAAATAGCCTTTGATCATTTGGATCTTGTAGTTAACCGGAATAGATTTTTGATTTCTCGTCGTTTGAAATCCGGATCCGAATATTATATTATAAATTTGTCAGTTTCGAATTTATGATCTAGCCGTCCGATCTTTGATCTGATTACACCATTAAATTCCTTATTTTCTGCACTATCAAAAATTGTACTTTTGAGCGAAAATCCAACGAGTATCGATCTCAATCGAGACCGATACATTTCAGCTAAAATCTGTGAGTTTTTGTCCCGTTTCACCCATTTTGGGTCGTCAAATCGAAAATGTTTCTTCTCAAAAGTTGCTCGAAATAATATTTCCTATGCTCCCGTCGAATTTCGTAATTTTCGGATGAGTTTTGAATAATATCGATTATTTAATATAAGTAGTTATTTTTATACTGGAGTCATGTGTTATCGAAAAATTCTAAAACTCTCAAACTATAGTCTTGGCATATATAGAATGGTCCTTGAATATTTTCATAATTTTTGAACGGTTAGAAAGTGCCGTGGCACAAATCTGATAAAAATCGATTAAAATGGCAAGTTTTGAAAAGAGACCCCTGTCAAATCGGTTGGTCCCAATAAATCAAGAATAATATTTTGGAATTTATTTCCTTCTTTGTCGGAATTATTCGAGGTCTCTAGAGTCGCGCAATCTATTTCTAAAAAGAATAAAATTAAATAATAGCTCGGATTACAGTAGATTAATTTCCGAAAATAAAGTAGTCGTTCTGAGCTGAAGATCGATCCTTGTAGGATTTGCGTGACTTACAAGGAAGGTGAAGGATTGAATCTCGAGATGGTTAGAGCATCTTAGCCTAGGGAACCAGAGAAGGACTTCTGTATGTATAAGGTGGGCTATACTATATCTTTGCAAATTGTATCTTTCGAGTTATTAAGCTCTGCTTTGTTAAAATTGCATATGTGACTATCTGTGTTAAATATTTACATGCTACTGTATGTTGTCGGAGTCTCATAAACCAGCGCTGTGTCAATGTGAGTAGCTACAGTATGCATGCATTGTTTGTCCTGCCCTACTCCTTGTCGGTGAGACAAAAATGAAACACTTATTGGTTATACTCTTTGGGTATAATATGGCCATACTCAACGTTATGCGCTGGTGATGTAGTTTGGGTTGCGGGCAGTGATGGGTTATACTCTTAAGCGCTTCACGATAAAATGTTTTGGTGAACTTAGGTTGCTTCCAACTTTTAAACCTCCTAAGTTTCACTACCTGCATGAACACAGATAGATTACTTTAATAAAATGATTTGCATAACTTGAATTGTAAAACTTGCCCACTGAGTGCATTAGTACTCAGCCCAAATCTTTTCAAACATTTTCAGGTCAGTAGGCTGGAGCGTGGAGGTGACGAGGCTGAGATATGGGCTATTATGATCTACATATTTTTCCGTTGTCCCCTTTTATTTAGTATTCTATTAAGAATTGAGTTTCCGCACTTGTGATATTCTTTTGCTAAATGCTAAGAACTCTGATCTTGGTATTTTGTTGATATGATTCTGTTTCTCTGATTCTGAACATCTATTGACTTCCTAATTAACATGTCTCGTATGTTTAACCATATAATTATTCTAAGGGAAGGAAGCCCCGTCTTTTGTCATGCCTATATGATCATTCATGTTGGTCTATGGAAGGGCTTCATTTGTTCAGCATATTGGTGTCTGTTTCTCTTGTCGGCCTATGAATGGGTCTATTGATTGTTGGTATCTGTTTATTTGTTTTCGTTTGGCCTATGAAAGGGCTTATTGAATTGTTAAAGTTTCTATTCTTCTCTTATAAGCCGTTATAAACGGGGATTTGCCCTAGTTACAGAGGTTATGCTGTCCGATTTCTCGTAGGGCATAACCTATCTTTGGTATACTTAGTGATCAAATTTTATTCCAAACATTAATCCTTTTTGGATTAACACCCCGTCATTAATTTAATTACCCCATTTCTTTCCCGCTTCTTAATTCCCACCCCCGTGGCGTCCATTTCCACGATCTTTTGGGATCGGGGCGCTACAAAGTGGTATCAGAGCAGGTTTGCAACTCTGCAGACCTGCTGGGTCTTATTTCGTCTTTCATTGAAATTCCGTGTGATATTATATAAGCCCTCAGCTCGTCACTCACGCAACAGCTTAAAAGGTACGCGTATTTTTATGCAAATTTTAGTTTTTAAAAGTTTGCATTATATGTTGAAATGTTAAGTATGTCTGAAAATGAAAAATTAGGATTCGCCGTGTTAACGGGAATTCCTCGAAAGATTGATGAAAGATTAGGATTCGCCGTGTTGACGGGAATTCCACAAAAGATTGATTATTATGCTGATTGCATACTCTGATTAACTACGCTGATTGCGTACTCTGTTGCTATGGTGATAGCATACTGGTTTGAAATATGTCTGTGAGCATACTGATTGTTGCCGAAAAACTATGTTGGTTACATATATGTACGAACTTGTTTATATATGCCTTGTGCATACTTGTGATGTTGGGAACGTGCGGAATGCATACTGTAAACCTTGATAGCCGGAATGTGTTTATTGTTCATACTCTTGGATGAGTACAAGAACTTGAAAGTGGGAGAATGTAAGATTAACTTAGCCTATAGTTGCTGAACTTAGGGTGAATTTGTAAACACTAATGAGATTGTTGAGAACATAGTTTGACTGAGGAAACGTTTCATTTTGATGACTGAACATAAACTTACGGCTCAGAATAACTGCCACATGTATATCACGATGAGCGGATTATGAGATTTTGTATGTATACCAAGAAAGAGATCGATTCGGTATTTGAGTTCGTTGGGGAAATAACCTACTCTATGGAGGAGGTTAACATCCGGTTAGAAGAAGTCTTTCAGATTGAGCTGTGTTAAAGTTGACCAAGAATTTGCGTTGTTACTAGGAAGATGGACATATTAAGGAATAAAATATTTTGAAAATAAAAACATAAGTCAACGATCTATGTGGAGACTGTGAATTTTTGTAGGTAGATATGTTAGACGATGATGGCTACTACAAACAACGTTCAACATCAGAATTGCCACCTGAGCGAAATATTGAGGTAGACCGATCACGGTCTTTTATACCTCCATGTGGAGATGAGGTTATAAAGCTTTAACTTTGAACTAGAAGCAAAGAAACGAGTAATCGATTTATAGGCCAGTTATCAGATTGTAGATCTATTACACGTTTAAGAAATCCCTATGCAAGCTTTCAACTTAGGAGTCATGTTTAACGATCCTATTGCGATTACAGGGAATAAAGATTTGTTCCTCCAAGAGAAAGCTCTTCACCTCAGTGGATGGCTAATCGAGGCCCTGGCGTGTTTCATTCCCAAGATTTGTAGCTTGTTTAAGATCAATTTTTAGAATGAGGGTAAAGATGGTCGTCATGATTGCTACCAAATTAATTTAAAGATATGTTTGTCGGTGTTCTACTCAGCTTCCAGGAGAAGTTAAGTCAAACTATTTTGAGTCTAGGAGGTATCATAGATCAAGTCGTTCTCTCGTATCCTTCCGATGGGTAGAAAATGATTCCCGAGACATCGCTTTTCCAACCAGTGCAAAGTCTAGCCGACTCGTGCTTTATCGTAGCAACCTCGTAAAAAAAAACATGATAGGTGAAGCTCAAGAAAGAAGGAAGAAGAACCCGAAGAAGATCATTAAGAAGATAGACCTAGTGTTCGATAGATTGAGAGTTTCATTATGATAGGAAGTTTTGATGAGTCTATTTATTCATTCTCGTGTTGATAGAATCGATTTCTTCATTCTCTTTTGAAATCGATTTATTCTCTTATTAATTGAATCAATTTCCCTTCAACAGCTTCATATCATTTGAAATTATCCATTTATACCACTTGGGATTTGTTGATTTTATCCTCATGGATAATTTGAAATCTTTTGGATGATACTTCTTTGATCATCAAGAATCAGCAATGGCATTTACTTGTTAGGCTATGCTGACGCCTTTATGAAAATATTTCAGCACGGTTCTCAGCTCTTAAGCGTTGATTTTCTTTTGTTATTCTCATATATCTTTGTAAAATGTGAGAACCCTTCGAGTTACAAATCCTCTAAAAAGGTAATATTTTTGGTATAAATAACCTAGTGTTACCTCTCTTCCAGCTTTTGTTGATCAGATAAAGTTCTCACTCAGAGGTGTTTGATTTATTTTAATCTCATTTATAGAACTTAAGTGTGAGTCTTCAAATAGAAGAGAGAGCTTATAGAAGTATTCATTTAAGTATATTGCCAGGAGAGCGAATGATAGTATTCCATAATGACGAATGGAACCGAAAAAAAAATATCAGTTAGTGTTCTCCAAAGTCGAAAGTACATTTCTAAAGTAATTTCTCAGTTCGTAACATTTAAGATGATCAATGGATGTCAACAAGCAAGTTTCGAGCTTACAGTTAAAGTCTAGGCATGCGATTCTTATTATGCATGCAAGCGAAGGTGATCATTAGCGAAAGCCAGACAGTCGGATTACCACTTTAAAGAAAATAGAATAGTATAACAAGGAAAATAAGACTAATTTGCATCGGAAATACGATTCAAGCACGCTTCAAGAAGATGTGAACGTCAAATCTCAACATTTTAAGGAAAGAGATAAAACACAGTTCGAACCTGATAGAATTTGTAATCCAACCGTCCAAGGGCGTGCTCATTCGAATCATGGGGAGATTATATGAAGTCGGTGCATCTTGATAGCTCTCACAAAGGATAGAGAAAGATGGCGAACGTTTAGGCTTCCAGAAAGATAAATTTGCGTGGAAAAGAAGAGCGAGTATAGACTCTTCAAAGAAGTATTTGACCAAGAAGAAAGCGGAAAGAGGGATAAAGGTTGAGAATCAACCTAAAGAATAGGAAACCCATATCAGTTCTAGGCTGCAAGTACAAAAATTCAGGTTTTGAACCCTGAGGATGTACTTTGATACTTCTTCTCAAGATATGGAAATTTCGGGACAAAATTTATTTAAGGGGGGTAAAATGTAATACCCCAAAATATTTTAGAAGATTTTAATCAACTTATGTTACCCTCTGGTAAGTTAGAAAATTAGCTGGGTCCTTAAATGGCTCAAATAAAGGAAAATCGTAGCCAGGGAAATCTGTTAAATCTAATTTGGTCAAAAATTGCCTTAAAAATATGTTATGATATTTTTCTCGGGTTGATAGAAAATATTCAAGAATCGTGCCAACCTTTGAAATTTCAAATTTCGAGTTCAAATGAACTCTTGGCACAACTTTAAGTTGGAAAATAATAAATTTAATAGAAAAAGGCACATCCGTCATTATCCAATTTCTTTTTCAAAAGATTATCTTATTCTTAATTATCCTATTCTTTTTCCATCATTATCCTCTTTCTTTTATTCGTTATTATCCTATTTATTTTTCCTATATAAATAGGAGCTTAAGGTTTCATTTTTCATTCATTTTCAAAATCGAAACGCCGAGCAGCTTCCAGAGAATATACAACTCTAGTTTCCTATTTCAATTCTGAAATAGTCATTTTGAAGGTGTCAACGCGTAGATCACGAATACATGATTGAAATGATGACACGAAGGATGATCACGATGGAAAATCATCGTGACCGCTGCCAATTCCTCGGAGAAGGTACTTTCTCCGATTCTGGTCATTCGGACCGATGAATTTAGAAATTTCAAGTTCTAAATATGCTTATATTTCGATTATCTTTAATTCTACCGATTCCGATTTTTGATGTTGTGAGTTTTCGGTATTTTTCCCCGTTTTCATTTTATGTAAATCTCAGATCTACTCTTCCTGGATAGTCGTATTAGAAATCTTCTTTTTATAAATAGCCTTTGATCATTTGGATCTTGTAGTTAACCGGAATAGATTTTTGATTTCTCGTCGTTTGAAATCCGGATCCGAATATTATATTATAAATTTGTCAGTTTCGAATTTATGATCTAGCCCTCCGATCTTTGATTTGATTACACCATTAAATTCCTTATTTTCTGCACTATCAAAAATTGTACTTTTGAGCGAAAATCCAACGAGTATCGATCTCAATCGAGACCGATACATTTCAGCTAAAATATGTGAGTTTTTGTCCCGTTTCACCCATTTTGGGTCGTCAAATCGAAAAAGTTTCTTCTCAAAAGTTGCTCGAAATAATATTTCCTATGCTCCCGTCGAATTTCGTAATTTTCGGATGAGTTTTGAATAATATCGATTATTTAATATAAGTAGTTATTTTTATACTGGAGTCATGTGTTATCGAAAAATTTTAAAACTCTCAAACTATAGTCTTGGCATATATAGAATGGTCCTTGAATATTTTCATAATTTTTGAACGGTTAGAAAGTGCCGTGGCACAAATCTGATAAAAATCGATTAAAATGGCAAGTTTTGAAAAGAGACCCCTGTCAAATCGGTTGGTCCCAATAAATCAAGAATAATATTTTGGAATTTATTTCCTTCTTTGTCGGAATTATTCGAGGTCTCTAGAGTCGCGCAATCTATTTCTAAAAAGAATAAAATTAAATAATAGCTCGGATTACAGTAGATTAATTTCCGAAAATAAAGTAGTCGTTCTGAGCTGAAGATCGATCCTTGTAGGATTTGCGTGACTTACGAGGAAGGTGAAGGATTGAATCTCGAGATGGTTAGAGCATCTTAGCCTAGGGGAACCAGAGAATGACTTCTGTATGTATAAGGTGGGCTATACTATATCTTTGCAAATTGTATCTTTCGAGTTATTAAGCTCTGCTTTGTTAAAATTGCATATGTGACTATCTGTGTTAAATATTTACATGCTACTGTATGTTGTCGGAGTCTCATAAACCAGCGCTGTGTCAATGTGAGTAGCTACAGTATGCATGCATTGTTTGTCCTGCCCTACTCCTTGTCGGTGAGACAAAAATGAAACACTTATTGGTTATACTCTTTGGGTATAATATGGCCATACTCAACGTTATGCGCTGGTGATGTAGTTTGGGTTGCGGGCAGTGATGGGTTATACTCTTAAGCGCTTCACGATAAAATGTTTTGGTGAACTTAGGTTGCTTCCAACTTTTAAACCTCCTAAGTTTCACTACCTGCATGAACACAGATAGATTACTTTAATAAAATGATTTGCATAACTTGAATTGTAAAACTTGCCCACTGAGTGCATTAGTACTCAGCCCAAATCTTTTCAAACATTTTCAGGTCAGTAGGCTGGAGTGTGGAGGTGACGAGGCTGAGATATGGGCTATTATGATCTACATATTTTTCCGTTGTCCCCTTTTATTTAGTATTCTATTAAGAATTGAGTTTCCGCACTTGTGATATTCTTTTGCTAAATGCTAAGAACTCTGATCTTGGTATTTTGTTGATATGATTCTGTTTCTCTGATTCTGAACATCTATTGACTTCCTAATTAACATGTCTCGTATGTTTAACCATATAATTATTCTAAGGGAAGGATGCCCCGTCTTTTGTTATGCCTATATGATCATTCATGTTGGTCTATGGAAGGGCTTCATTTGTTCAGCATATTGGTGTCTGTTTCTCTTGTCGGCCTATGAATGGGTCTATTGATTGTTGGTATCTGTTTATTTGTTTTCGTTTGGCCTATGAAAGGGCTTATTGAATTGTTAAAGTTTCTATTCTTCTCTTATAAGCCGTTATAAACGGGGATTTGCCCTAGTTACAGAGGTTATGCTGTCCGATTTCTCGTAGGGCATAACCTATCTTTGGTATACTTAGTGATCAAATTTTATTCCAAACATTAATCCTTTTTGGATTAACACCCCGTCATTAATTTAATTACCCCATTTCTTTCCCGCTTCTTAATTCCCACCCCCGTGGCGTCCATTTCCACGATCTTTTGGGATCGGGGCGCTACACACATGCTTCTTTACCATTTCCCAAAGCAATTTTAAGAGTAAAACTACCTGGATCACAGAGCTTGGGTGGTAGTTGATGTTTTAGGATTGCACTAGCCACTTCGGACACCTCTATCTTCTCATCCTCTCCAAATTTCCTCTTCTTTGAAGCAAGTTCCTTGAAGAACTTGACATAGGCCGACACATTTCGGATGACATCAAGGAGTGGGAGATTGACATTTTCTTTGGATAGGAATTTGTAGAACTCTTGGAATTGAGTGTCTTGCTTCTCATTCCTCAATCGGCTTGGAAATGGAATTGGAGGGTTGTGAGGATTGGTAGCCTTGTGGAGTGTGGGCTTCTTCACTTCTTCTCTTTCTTTCTCGGACTCCTTTTATTCTTGTCGAGGAGTCGCATCTTCTTTTTCAACCTCTTCGGTTGGAATTGGCTCTCCAACCTTGTTGTTGATCAACTTTTCTCCTCTAACCACGGTAATGGCTTGAGCTTGCTCCGGTTGGCTAGGCTACTTGCCCGACTTGGCTTGCTTGGCCAATTCTCCAACGGTCCCGGCTATTTGCCCAACTTGGGTTTCAATCCTCTTCACGGAAGCCTCAACGGATTCGAACCTTTGTTGGGTGGCTTGAATAAAGGATTGCAAGGTGTCTTGTAATGTCGGCCTAGGCGGTTGGTTTGGTTGGGCTGGATATTGTTGCGGCCTCGGATAAGGTGGAGCTTGGCTACCTCCGGCTTGTTGAGGTGGAGGCGGTTGTTGTGGTGGTTGAGGTGGTTGTTGAGGTTGTTTCCAAGAGAAATTCGGATGGTTTCTCTACCCCAGATTGTATGTTTGAGACTAGAGATTGTACGGTTGTCGGGGTTGAAATCCTTGAAGAGCATTCACTTACTCTTGAAGAGCATGGAAATGAGCCTCTTCACTTGACTCCGGCTCGATCGACCTTTAGCACAAGTTGGCCCCATGGCCATACTCTCCACAAATCCCACAAGTCTCAACGGTCATCACTTGTTGGGGTGGTCTCTTGAAGGTTCGAAGCAACTCTACTTGCCTTGTCAACTCGGCAAGTTGTTTCATCACATCATAACTAGGGTTGGCTTCGTTGACGGAAGCTCTCTTCCCCTAGCACTCTTTTGTTGAGAAGTCGTGGCCATCGTCTCATAGATGTTTGAGACCTCTTCGGCGGTGCGGCCTCCAATGTCTCCTCCCGATGCATTGTCCACCATATATTAGAAATTTTGTGAAAGCCCGTCGTAGAAGAATAGGTTGAGCAACTTGGGTGTGAGATGGTGGTGAGGGCATTGTTGTTGGAGACCTCTAAATCGATCCCAAGCTTCATGAAATGATTCACCCAGAGATTGGGTAAAGGTAACAATTTGAGTTTTCAAATCTTGGGTCTTTTGGTTGGAGTAGTACTTGGCCATAAACTTCTCGTAGACGGCATTCCAATTGGCCAATGAGTTGGCCGGTAGGGACATGAACCATGTCTTGGCTCGATCCTTCAAGGTGTAGGGAAAACACCTCATCTTCAATTGATCTTTGTTCAAACCTTGTAGAGGAAAGGTTTGAACAACGACATAGAACTCCCGGATAAAGTTCAAAGCATCTTCAGTCTGGAGAAGACTCTAAAGCCTTTTGTGAAAAGCTCGACAGAGACAAGTTTTTCAACCCAGCTGGATTCCTTCAAGCCTGCAAAGCTTCTCCTCTAAGTGGAATGATCATAGAAAAACTTTCTCAGGCCAAGCTGAAGACGTTTCTGGAGGTATTTCCAGAACGCATTTACCTAGAACCGGTTGCTGAATTTTTCTTAAATTCAAATGGCTCTTCAAATCCCAAAGAGATCAGATCTGAAGTGAGAAGACATGAGATCATCATGACAGGTGAATCACTAAGCAACATGTTCGATCTACCCAGCAACGGACTCAAGCTGGAAGAAGTTCAAATCAATTTCTAGGAAGCTTATGATTTCTGGAAAAAGGAAGGCGAAGCTCAATCTTATAAAAGCAATCACCTCATCTCAAAGTTTGAAGATGAATATCAGGTGCTTGTTGCCATCACCTCAAAAATTATGGTTGGAACAACTGGCAGTCAATCTGAAATGTCAGAAACAAAATACAAGATTTGCGCCGCCATCTACAATGGAATGGAGATCAACTTGGCACAATATTTCTTTGATCAATTGAAGAGATATGTTGACATCATTGAGAGAGGCTGGGATGACAAGAAATTCCCCTAGAGAATTGGATACATCAGTCGAGTGAGCATTATTCTGAAGAAACATTTTTCCTGGATGACTAAGGAAACAGAGTTCAAAACCATAGTGAGCAATGACTTTATTTCAAAGCTACTCAAAATTGTGGAAATTGATCCTGACCAAACTGACCAGCCAAAAAGAAAGAAGCCTGTAGCTGAAGGCAAGGGAAAGAAGCAACTTACTGATGACTCTGATGATGACATCCCTATAGCCCAGAGATTCAGGCAACAAAGCTCACTTGCCATCAGAGCTGACATCATTGGACAATCAGCTAGACGAGCAGCTGTCAGATCAGCTCCAAAGAAGAGGCAAGCTGGTCCAACACAAGGGAGAAAGATCCTGCTTCCTCAATCTAAGAAGAGAAATGAATCAAGTCTTATGCCAGATCCAACAGTTCCACCAAATCTAACTATTAAGGATATGGCTCCGTGCGAGAATCTAGAAGATATCATCCCTGCAAGAGGGATTCCTCACAATGGAGCTGGAGCAGATTACTTCCAAATGACGTGCCCACTAATGGCTCAAGTTGAAGGAAATATAAGAGCCTACTCACAAGGAGAATCCGTGAGGAAATGGGCTGATGAAACCGCACAAAAACATATGGCTCAATACTATGCCCAGGAATTAACTGGCTATGAGGAGCTCTTCCACACCCTAACCAGGTACATCTACTGGTTTTTGTGGAGACATGTATATCCGTCAGAGCCTTTTCTCTCATTACTGGTATTCCATGGAATGAGCGTCTGGAGGCGAGAAGAAGAATGGAGCCTATGGTGGACGGACAGTGAGAATGCCAGTATAACTAAGGGCAAACATCTCATGAGGCAGCTACAACTGAGGAAAAAATGCTCAAATCCATCTGAAGGATCAATGAAAGATGTGTTTGATGAACTGTGCAAGCTTCAAGGCTTAAAACTGCCAGTCATCACTATAGAAAGGGAACGAGAAAGATGGACACACACCCATGTTCAACACAAATGGCTATTCAATGAGTTATTGAAGAAATCACAAAGCCATCAGTCTGGACAACCATCAACTGCAGTGAAAGATCAAACATACAACCCAGTGGATGATATCATTGATGAGGTGATAAGAGAACTTCACTCTGAGAAATCTCCTCACGAAGCTGAAGTTGAAATCAACATTATTCCTGAAGAGTCGGAAGAATCAGCTGAGAAGACTCATCAGTTTGAGAAGGCAGCCGAGCCTCAGACAGCTCCCTCACAAGATCCTGAGAAAGGAATCACCTCATCTATTCCTCCAGCTGATCCAGAGCAAGCTCATACTGACAAGACAGCTGATCAGTCAGGTCAAAGAGATGGTCAACTTGCCTACCAAATCATTATGGAGACGGACGAGATATCCCACATAGTTCCTTGCGCTGAACTAATTGGAACTGAAGCAAGAGAGGAAGCTGACTCAAGAGCAGTTCAGTTTGATGCTCAACCACGCAGTTCAATAATCCAGCTTCCTCCTTATTATGAAGAACTGATCCAAACCCTGCAGCAACAGGTTAAACTGCACACTGAGCAGATCAATCAGTTGCAAGCTCATCCAAGACTCAAGTTAGCTGAAACTGAGTCATCAAGCAGCGATGAGGATGAAGAAGATGACATCACTGAACCGCTTGCCAAAAGGAGGAAAACTGATCACAAAGAAGGACTAAGTGGCTGATCAAGTCAAGACTGATTAAAAAGCCCTAAGCTTACTTTTGTTAATCAGTTTGTAATTATTTATTAATATATATATAAAAAGATTATCTTTTTGTTTTCAAATAAATGTCGAACTTCACATTTATTTTTGAAAATTTTGACCGTTGCAAGATAATGACACGTATCAAAGTCATTAAATGCCAATGACCAATAGAGGCCAGAGGCTAGTACCATTTCAACCATCAGATCTATGAGCCTGTCCAAACACTCATAAAAAGTCCCCTCTTTCAAGCCTCTCAAAAGGCCTCCTCATACAATATCAAAACTCTCTCTCTCTCAAAAATCTTGAAATTCCCAAAATCTCAGCCAACCCCAAAGATGGCCAAATTATCCAGATCTTCAAATTCCATCAAAGGGTAACTTATGAGAGACAAATTCCTTGATAGGAAGAAATTCCAATTGATTCTAGATGAATCAAACAACCCACTCCTTCTGTCAAATCTTCACAAGACATAAATTCTTTACTACCTGGAAACACCACCAAAGTTCTTTAGACAAAATTTGGTGAGTGAATTTTTGCTTCAAGCAAAATTATCTGCAGATGGAAAGACAGTGTCATCAGTGATTCAAGGATGGCCACTTCAACTCACTGAAAGAACAATTGCAGAAGTGTTCCAACTCCCACAGGAAGGTTCATCCGTTCAAGATCTAAAGAAATCTGCAGAGTCATACTGGAGAGAATAGAAAGCTTCCACCTGTAACAAGCAATTCAGTTTTACAACAGCTAAAACTAATCTGAAGCCCGAGTATGGTGTTATCCCTAACATAACGAACAAAATGTTGTTCGGGGCCATTGGAAGCCTGAGTCAACTCACCCAAGCCTTCACCTCCTCAGCGACGGCCCAGACGTAATGAACCTGGAACTGCCGTGCAAATACGCACTGTGGGGTATTTGGAAGCATCCTCACGTGCACCATCATGACTATTCACACAGGCTAAAGGAGAGCATGCCCAGCGAGATCATCCAACTCTTGGACATCATCGGTCATATCTTACATGGCAACTTTGAGACGGTCCAGTTCTCCGAGCTCAAAGCACATCTCACGGCCGCTCTATATTTCGGTTGTAAAGCCGACTGGGCCTCTTTCATTCTTGCTCAACTGCGAGCAAATATAGAGCAAGAGGAATATGATCCCTCAACGGGCTCATTTCGAGAAAAGATAGGGTTTATGGGTCGCATAATCCACATTCTTCTAAGCCAGCTTGATGAGGTCATCCCAACTGATGAGCAAATCGGAAGAATGGATATGCTCCCAACTATCTAGTGCCATCAGCTCCCAAAGAGATCACGTCAACAAGGACCTTCCAACTCAGGTCGTGGAAATGCACCTTTGGAAGCACCCGCCAGCTCATCTGAAGAAAGACAGCTGCTGATTGAGAGCGAATCTCTCTCAAGGCTAAGTGATCAGCCTACAATATCAGCCAACTCCCAACCTCTAGCTTTAGTCCATCGCGACTCCATTGAGGTTGAGTTTAAAGAAGTTTTAGACCATCAGCTCAGCAGCTGCTTCGGTCTTATTGTGGGCACCGACCCCTCTCTATTCGAGCAACTGAGACGGTACCTCCAGTACCATATATGGTGATTCTAACTAGATGAGACAACAATGTTCCACCTCATCCGTACCCGTGGATCCACCTTCTGGATCAACGAAGGAACATGGAGTAGAAATTGGATGAATCATCCACTCTCCTCGCCACCAATGCTTTCGGAGATAATGGATTCGATGATCAAGCAAATCCAGCTCAATATACCAGCCGATGCTCCTCTCCCCGACAATGAACCGGCCAACTCCTCAAGCACACCATTTCTTGGAGATCTACCCATCGCTTTAACTGATGAGATCTTCACAAACTTGGCCTCAATGAACTTCAGAGAGCACGCAGTCTCTCTTACCTCTGATCAAAATCAGTTCATGACAACTGAAGACGCCTATGCATGGCTCTCCTCGCCCATGCCAATTTCTTCAGTTCCCTCACTCCATGATGATAATTTGGCAACTGCCTTCACCTTCTTACCCAACTTGTCAATACCATCATGGGATCCACCTCAGCTTTTGGATGATGCCAAAAAGGGGGAAGATGGACAGTATGATGATGGATGCTTAACTCTTTGGGATCAGATTCTAAGAGAAATTCATCATGAGGGGGAAGATCAGCTTCAGGGAAAAGCATGGAGAACACAAGGAGTCCAAGAAAGAAGAGAAACGAGCAGAAAGAAAAGGAGCAGTTTCAGGGAGTAAATCAGTAGTTTTAACTACTCTTGAATCAATTGTTTTAATTACTCTTGAAAATTGAAAGCCTGGATATAATATGCTTTAAGTGAAGATATAATACATACTGCAATTATTCAAATATCATGTCTCAAATGAAGTCTTGATTATGATTATAATACTCTGATACTTTAATGAAAGCATGCCGAGCCTGAATACTCTGATACGTGAATGAAAGAATGCTAAGTCTAAAAATGCTCTGAAACTTAAAGTCTAAATGCTCCAATACTTGAATTTCATGCATACCTTGAATGCTTTGATACTTGAATAAATATCATGAATCAAATTTGCTCTGATTTCAAGAATCTGCTTAAGCAAACTACAATAAGTATATCAAATGTACATTTTCAGTTTTTCCATCATCATCGACAAAGTTTTGACATCATCAAAAAGGGGGAAGTTGTTAGGAAAAATTATTAAGGAACCTCTAAGATTAGGTTTTGATGAGATGTCAAAATTATTTATGAAAAACTAACTAAAATTCAAGTTGTATATCTGAGCTAATCGATCCAGAGCATAAAAAAAAGGAACTCAAGTAAAGTCAAAGTCTACCAATCAGGAGTATGGTCTGCAAACTGAAGGATACATCATCCAGTCAGAAGTCAACTCAACTGAGGAGTCAAAAAGTCGAATCAGTCGAAATAAACTGACAACTAAGTCAGCTTAGCTGAGGGAGAAAAGAGTCGACTAAGACTGAAGGAACTGATAAGAGATCAGACTGGAAGTATCCAACTGATGGCCAAACCGAAGTAAACAAGACAGATCAGCTAAAGGCCAGAACTGAAGTCAGCCAGCTTATGATTAGTCAAACTGACAAGAAAGCTCAAGAGAAATCAAGCTGACAAGCTAGCCAAGAACTTGAGATCAGTCGAACTGGAGAGACAAAGCTCAAAACCGCCAACTGAAGCAATGGCCAAACTGAGCTGACAAGCTCAGAACTGCCAACTGGGGCAATGGCCAAATTGAGCTTACAAGCTCAGAACTGCCAACTGGAGCAATGGCCAAACTGAGCTGACAAGCTCAAAACTGCCAACTAGAGCTACGGCCAATCTGAGCTGACAAACTCAATACTACCAACTGGAGCAATGGCCGAACTGAACAGACAAGTTCAGTACTGCTAACTGGAACTCAAAAACTGAAGCCAGAGAACCCTGGAGTTATTGCTCAAACGGGTGAATCTTGGAATAAATGTTTCAATGAAGATCCTGGAATTAAATATCCAACGAAGATCGATTGGCAGAGTAACGGCTATTTCAACCAAAAGCTCCAGCGATCAATAAAGACCATCTGCCATTGATGAGCCAACAGAGCCATCGATTAATGGAACTCAACGGTCATAAAATCACTCCTCTATAAAAGACGAGTGAATCAAAAGTTTTAAGAGACAACTCTTCGCCTTCACAACTTTCGCATATACATTCTTGAAATATTCAAGAAAGAGCTTTTCTTTCTCCCTCCCAATTAAGCTCAAGTTCAGCATTTGATAAAAACTGCGAGAGTCCAACTGAGAAGAAGAACTCAAAGAGTCAAGATATTCAGCCAGCTGTTGACGACCCAGCCATGGCAGCCTTCTCAGTTTCAGCAATACAACGATCAACTACTCAGCTCAACTAAAGGAGCACATCAGTTGATAACCCCCATTCAAGACTAATCTCTTGAAGATCGAAAGAGATCTAAAACCTTGTAAAGACGACAATAGCACTTACCTTCCTAACGAGCAATTAGGGACTTCAAGTGTGAGTCGTCGACCCGCTGAGGTAGCGAGCAGTTACTAGGTTCAGCCAACTGTCCTTCATTGTGTAATTTGTAAAGAAACTCTAGTTATATAGTGAAGTTGCCCTTCTGCGGAAGGAAGAGAGGACGTAGAAGTTTGAGACTTCGAACCTCTATAAATCTCTTGTGTGTTGTATTGTTTTGTTTATTGCATACCTTTGAATTGCACACAATCTCATACAAGCTGCACCCAAACTGCCTTAACTGATCAATAAGTTCGTGCATAGATAAGTTTCTCTAAAGCGAGTCAAAAAGGCCCTATTATTCCGCATTTAAAGTGAAAGTTTTTTAATCAGTTTATTCACCCCCCCTCTAAACTGATATCGACTCGCCCGGGACCAACACTCCTCTTAAATAATAGGAAGAGGTAAGACGCTATTCCATTAAGAATACAAGATTGACAGAAAAAATGCAAAATATTTAAATTTTAATCATAAAAATAATCAGAGAAAAACAATGTATCTCTACTATAGAGCTTCATCAATCATACATTTCCATGGTTTTTCTTCAAATCACAAAACATTGAAACTCAAATATATCAGTGCATTCATGCCACTACCCCAAATAAAAATTCAAGATATACATCAGTAACATACTATAAGAAGAATTGTGCAAACCCCTCTTGCCACTCGTCATACCATGTTCATCTATATCTTCATCGCCATGATCATCCACCTTAGTCACAGCAGTAAATACATTTTAGCATGCACTTTAATTATATATATATTCCTCGGTTACAAAAAAAACTGAGAACACATGCACTTTAATTATTTTTCTTCTGCACAGGCACATCGCTTCAATAAATGTTTTTTTTAAAAGAAAAATACATTTAAATGTGAATTACCAATAATGTCCCTATTATTCTGTTTTGATATAGTATATAGATTAGGAGTGTGAATTTTATAGTTTAGAACTTATGAGTTACTTATTGAAATAAACTTGGAGTTTATGAAATGCTGGAATTTTGATCTAAGTACATATACTTCTGAAAATTATATATATATATATATATATATAGTATTGTGTTCTATTTTTTTCTTAGGATTTCTAGTATGATTATTTTAGAAAAAAATAATTACTTGAAATATTATTATTGGAATCATTTTCCGCTTTAAAGGATAGAAAGAGTAACATTTTAAATTATAGAATTTAGGATGTTACAAAATTAATACAAACAAGTACCATGATAAATATATTAAATAAGTTTAAGAAATACAGCAAATTTATATCAATGCAAAGAACTAAAGTGTTTAATTAATCGATACTTATTTCATAAAATAAGTAGTTAAAAGTATAATATTTATAAAAATAAAATACTCCATTTTGAGAAAAATTATAATTAAATATCAATTAATTAAATAATGATTTTAATTAAAAAAGAATACTAGACAATAACAATTAAAAACATTGCAAATCATTATTTCACAACCACTATTTTAGATTTCAGTTCTTCGTACCATTTATTTTATTTTAAAAATGCTAAATTAGATATTGTAAAATATGTATTTTAGTTATATGCTAAACATTGATTTTAACTAAAAGGGAGATTTGTAATTTTTAATTGGTGCATATGTATGTATATATATATATATATTTGTGTGTGTGTTTTAAGTATTCGAATAATGACATAAAAGTCTACTGCTCCAACTGGTTAAGCACATTGGATGAAGGTATTCGATTTTTGGAGGTCTTTAGTTCAACTCCTTCAAGTGAAGGAATTAAATTAATTTTGGACAGAACTTAAAAAAAAATGAACCGGTTTTGACGGATTCACTTTGCATCATAGGCAGCCCGTAGTAAATATATAATCAGACCAGACAAATGACCGGTTCGCGGTTAAACCGGTCCAACCAGCTGGTCCTCTCCGATTTTCAAAACACAACCAACTATGACAATATATTTTTATATTATTATTTTAATAATAATACATATATATGCACAAAATTGAAAATTAATAATTTTCATTTTAATTAAAATCAATGTTTAACATATAATTAAAATAAATATTTAACAATATCAAATTGAAATTTTTTTTAATTAAAATAAATGGAGAGAATAACTAAAATCTAAAATAGTGGCATATGAATAATGTTTAATAATGTTTTTAATTGTTATTATGTAATATTCGCTGCGCATTAAAATCAATGTTTAATTACTTGATAACTAACTTTAAATATTAACCCTTAAACCATTTCACGCAAGATTACCACAACAATTAATCATTGGCTTTATATTATCCCTCAATATAATATCAAGAAAAGTTTGGTGATTAATTTTAACTAATCCATAAGTTTCTTCTCTAATCCATGAAAAAATTATTTTTAAGACAATTTTATCCCTACCTAATTCCTTTCAAATTTAATTAATTGTTGTGAACACTAATCAAAATCCAATTCTATGTTTGGCTAATTCACTTCTACAAATTAATTAAGCCAGAATATGTGAGATTTATTGCAAGATTTGGTTTTCCTCTTTCCTCTCTCTATATAAAGGAATCAAATCGAGCATCTAACTCATCAATTAATCACAATATAATATACAGAATATATCTATATTACAAAATAATTGAAATAAATACCATGTATCAAAACAAAACCATAAATGTGATATTCGTTATCATATTAATTTGTGCAGGCCAAGCGGCAGCTGATTTCAAACATTGCTTTACAAGTTGTATTGTTGGATGTGCTTTCTCAAAGAACAAAAAGCTATGTGCAGCCAAATGCTTGGCCCAATGCATCATTGATAAAGGATCAATTTCGACCATGGAATACTGCAAATATGGTTGTGCTATTGATCAATGTGCTCAATTTGGAGATGGTACGTTATAATAATTGATTATATATAATGTTATCTTGCACTTGAAAATATTTTGATACAACATTTTCATTTAAGTCTTCTGTTTATATATATGACGTGGGATCATGCATTGGGAGACTCGAAAGCCCTGTCGAGGGAAAGTGTCGACATATGTCGAAGATATCAGTCTCCCATCGCATGACACATGAGCTAACAGAAAAATGCCCATAACCCGTAATTAATTTGATAATCTTTTATTTGTATAATATGTTTATGTATATGCACATGAAATTCTAGATTGTTTTCTCTATTAAACAAACTCGACTTCTTTTATGCGTATTTGATATTGTGCTTCGAAAATTTTTGACTTTTCTAATTACATTGATGATAATTAATATTGCAGATGTGGAGAATGTTGATAGTTGTGTGACTGCTTGCAAGACTGAAAAATGTAAGGTCACTTCTTCTGCACTCCTCGGACATTAACTCATCACGCAGAGTTACATGTAGACACCAAGTGCTCTGCAAAGTTATGAAGAAAAATAAATTAATGAAAAAGAAATAAACATTGTAATTTCCATTTCATTGTATTCCGAAACATTGTAATTTCAGTATTTACATAGAAATTTCAGAAATTATTTTAGTGAACAATTTTTTGTATTGCAAATCACCTCATCTTTAGAGTATTTTAACCGGTTGATCTAAGCTAAATCTATGCAAAACTCTCATTAGTATTTTCCATATAATTAATATATTTATCTAATTAGTTTTCTATTTGTATTTTTCAAATGAAAAATAAAAAAATAAATAACCGTTATAAAATAATGTATAGCTCTTGCATTTGAAAATGCCCTCCTCGCTCTTGGATTAAACATTTTTTTGTCAGATTTAGCTGTAAATAATTATTTAATTGTGATTCTAATAGATTTTCACTAATTTCTAATTTTATTTTTAAGTTTCCACATATTGGTATATCATTATTAGTTGGTCATCCTCTAGAACAATGTTTTGAAAATCGGATCGGATCAATTGGTTCAACCGGTATAATCGTGAGCCAGCCTCGTATCTGGTGCGATTACACTCTTATAACGGGTTGCCATTGACCCGTTACAAATCGATCAAAATCGGCTAAAATTCTATCAAATCCGGTTGAACCAGTTAAAATCAATGAATAGGTCAAAATTTAATTATCTCAATACGAGGCTTGCGGGATTCAATCTTAAACCTCCAAAAATTATTTAGCTTTGTACTATGTGCTTAACCAACTATCATTGTTTTTAAAATCGGACCCGACACCAAACCGGTTGAACCGTTTTGAAAAAACTGGATAACCCGTAATATGATATTTATATGTATATATACACAGTAAAATATAATAAATTAATACAAACAAGTACCATGATAAATATATTAAATAACTTTAAGAAATACGACAAATTTATATCAATGCAAAGAACTATAGTGTTTAATTAATCGATACTTATTCCATAAGATAAGTAGTTAAAAATATAATATTGATAAAAATAAATATTAAAAATCAAATACTCGATTTTGAGAAAATATATAATTAAATATCAATTAATTAAATAATGATTTTAATTAAAAAGAATAGTACACAATAACAATTAAAAACATTGCAAATCATTATTTCACAACCACTATTTTAGATTTCAGTTCTTCTTACCATTTACTTTATTTTAAAAATGGTAAATTACATATTGTAAAATATGTATTTTAGTTATATGCTAAACATTAATTTTAACTAAAAGTGAGATTTGTAATTTTTAATTTGTGCATATGTGTGTGTGTATATATATATATATATCTGTGTGTGTGTGTGCGCGCATATGTGTTTTAAGTATTTGAATAATGACATAAAAGTCTACTGCTCCAACTTGTTAAGCACATTGGACGAAGGTATTCGATTTTTGGAGGTCTTTAGTTCAACTCTTTCAAGTGAAGGAATTAAATTAATTTTGGACAGAACTTAAAAAAAATGAACCGATTTTTGACCGATTAACTCTGCGTCAATGGCGGCCCGTAGTAAACATATAATCGGATCAGACAAATGACCGGTTCGCAGTTAAACCGGTCCAACCAGCTGGTCCTGTCCGATTTTGAAAACACAACCAACTATGCCAATACATTTACTAATTTTCATTTTAATTAAAATCAATGTTAAACATATAATTAAAATCAATATTTAACAATATCAAATTGAACATTTTTTTAATTAAAATAAATGGAGAGAATAACTAAAATATAAAATAGTGGCTAATAAATAATGTTTTGTACTGTTTTTAATTGTTATTATGTAATATTCGTTGTACATTAAAATCAATGTTTAATTATTCGACAACTAACTTTCAATATTAACCCTTAAACCATTTCACACAGGATTCCCCCAACAATTAATCAAGGGCTTTATATTATCCCTCAATATAATATCAAGAAAAGTTTGGTGATTAATTTTAACTAATCCATACGTGTTTTTCTCTAATCCATGTGAAAAATGATTGTTAAGACAATTCTATCGCTACCTAATTCCTTTCAAATTTAACTAATTGTTGTGAACACAAATCAAAATCCAATTATATGTTTGGCTAATTCACTTCTACAAATTAATTAAGCTAGAATATGTGAGATTGATTGCAAGATTTGGTTTTTCTCTCTCCTCTCTCTATATAAATGAATCAAATCGAGCATCTAACTTAATAATTAATCACAATATAATATACAGAAGATATCTATATTATAAAATAATTTAAATAAACATCATATATCAAAACAAAACCATAAATGTGATATTCGTTATCATATTAATTTGCGCAGGCCAAGCGGCAGCTGATTTGAAACATTGCTTTACAAGTTGTATTGTTGGATTTGCTTTCTCAAAGAACAAAACGCTATGTGCAGCCAAATGTTTGGCCCAATGCATCATTGATAAAGGATCAATTTCGACCATGGAATACTGCAAATATGGTTGTGCTATTGATCAATGTGCTCAATTTGGCGATGGTATGCTATAATAATTGATTATTTATAATGTTATCTTGAACTTGAAAATATTTTGATACAATATTTTCATTTAAGTATTCTGTTTTTATATATGACGTGGGGTCACGCGTTGGGAGACTCGAAAGCCCTGTCGAGGGCAAGTGTCGACATACATCGGAGATATCATTCTCCCATCGCATGACACATGAGCTAACAATAAAAATGCCCATAACCCGTTCTTAATTTCATAATCTTTTATTTGTATAATATGTTTATGTATATGCACATGAAATTCTAGATTGTTTTCTCTATTAAACAAACTAGACTTGTTTTATGCATATTTTATATTGTGTTTTGGAAAATTTTGACTTTTCTAATTAAATTGATGATAATTAATATTGCAGATATAAAGAAAGTTGATAGTTGTGTGACTGCCTGCAAGACTGAAAAATGTAAGGTGGCTTCTTCTGCACTCCTCGGACATTAACTCATCACACAGAGTTACATGAAGACACCAAGTGCTCTGCAAATTTATGAAGAAAAATAAATCAATAAAAAAAGAAATAAATATTGTAATTTCAATTTCTTTGTATTCCGAAACATTGTAATTTCAGTTCTTACGTAGAAATTTCAGAAATAATTTTAGTAAACAATTTTTTTGTATTGCAAACCTTATCTTTGGAGTACTTTAACTGTTTTTTCTAAGCTAAATACATGCAAAGCTCTTATTAGTATTTTCCATATAATTAATATATTTATCTAATTAGTTTTCTATTTGTATTTTTGTACTGAAAAATAAAAAAATAAAGAACCGTTATAAAATATTGTATAGCTCTTGCACTTGAAAATGCCCTCCTCGTACTTGGTTTAAATATTTTTTTGTCATATTTAGCTGTAAGTAATTATTTAATTGTGATTCTAATAGATTTTTACTCATTTCTAATTTTATTTTTTTCTTTCCACATGTTTGTATATCATTATTAGTTGGTCACCATCTAGAACAATTTTTTGAAAATCGGATCGGATCGATTGGTTCAACCGATTTAACCACGAGCCAGTATCTGGTGCGATTATACTCTTATAACGGGTTGCCATTGACCATTTGCAAACCGATCAAAACCGGCTAAAATTTGGTCAAATCCGGTTGAACCAGTTAAAATCAATGAATAGGTCAAAATTTAATTATCTCTAAATGAGGCTTGCAGGATTCAATCTTAGACCTTCAAAAATTAATTAGATTACTACTGTGTGCTTAACCATCTATCATTGTTTTTAAAACTGGACTAGACACCAAACCAGGGTCTGTGTTAGTGGTTCGATCGGTTGAACCGTTTTGAAAAAACTGGATAACCCGTAATATGATATTTATATGTATATATTTACACAGTAAAATATAATAAATTAATACAAACAATTACCATGATAAATATATTAAATAAGTTTAAGAAATACATCAAATTTATATCAATGCAAATAACTAAAGTGTTTAATTAATCGACACTTATTCCATAAGTTAAGTAGTTAAAAGTATCATATTTAAAAATAACTAAAATGTTTAATTGATCGACACTTATTCGATAAGTTAAGTAGTTAAAAGTATAATATTTATAAATATAAATATTGAAAATCAAATACTCGATTTTGAGAAAATATATAATTAAATATCAATTAACTAAATAATGATTTTAATTAAAAATAATACTACATAATAACAATTAAAAACATTGCTAATCATTATTTCACAATCACTATTTTAGATTTTAGTTCTTCCTACCATTTATTTTATTTTAAAAATGTTAAATTAGATGTTGTAAAATATGTATTTTAGTTATATGCTAAATATTGATTTTAATTAAAAGGGAGATTTGTTCATATGTATATATATATATGTGTGTGTGTGTGTGTGTGTGTGTTTGTGTGTGTGTTGTACATATTTGAATAATGACATAAAAGTCTATTGCTCCAACTGTTTGAACACATTGTGTGAAGGTATTCAATGTTTGGAGGTCTTTTGTTCAACTCCTTCAAGTGAAGGAATTAAATTAATTTTGGACATAACTTAAAAAAATGAACCGGTTTTGACCAATTTACTCTGCATCATAGGCGGCCCGTAGTAAACATATAATCGGATCAGACAAATGACCGGTTCGCGGTTAAACCGGTCCAACCAGCTGGTGCTGTCCGATTTTCAAAATACAACCAACTATGCCAATACATTTTTATAATATTATTTGAATAATAATAACATATATATGCACAAACTGAAAATTACTAATCTTTAGAAACTTGGTTTCTGTTTCTAAGTTGGTTTAGAATGGATATTTTTGTTACTTTTGATAACAAGATAGTTATCATAGTTTGGAAACATTTTATCTATTCTAGTATGTTGGATGGACATCTTTATACACTAAAACCTATGCATAATACTATAAAGCAACTATCAAATACATCGACTTACCTCAATTAAAGGAAATAATCTTCGGAAAAGAATCAAACCTATCTTTAGCATCTAGAGACTTGGACATATTGTTCTTAAGAGGGTTCAAAGTTTGATAAATGATGGTCGGTGGGCTCAATGGTACTAGAATTGTTTACTTTATGCAAATCCTGCTAAGAAGGTGAAATGTCCAAATGTCCTTTTAAGGCTAAAAGAATAAAACTAAAGAGGTATTGGGTTTAATTCACTCTACCCATGCGGCCCTATGACAGTTCATGCCAAGAGATGGGTATGAGTAATTCATCATGTTCATTGATGATTACTCAAGATATAAATACATTTACATAATGCGTCGCAAGTCTAAATACTTTGAGAAATAATAGAATTTAAGACAAAAGTGGAGAAATGCATTAGTAAGTTACAATGTTCCTGATCATAGTGATGAGTACCTCTTAGGCAACTTTAGGGACTACTTGGCAGAGAATGAGATTGTATCCCAGTTGACTGCGTCTGCCATTCAAACAGCAGCTGACATAGTGGAGCGAAGAAACAGAATGTTATTGAAAATGGTTTGATTGATGATGATCTATTCAAAGTTGTCTGTTTTGTTCTGTGGATATACCTTAGAAACGAACAAATGTTTGTTGGATATCCAAGATGAACGAAAGGTGGTTTATTCTAAGTTCCTAAGAATCAGAAGGTCATTATAAGCACTAATGCTTGATTTTTAGAAGAAGATTGTGTGATAAGTCACAAGGCCAATAACAAGATCGTTCTTGCGGAATTGATGAAGAGAGATTCAAATCCTACACCAAAGTGTACAAGAAGAGGTACTACCTTATACTGCACAACGTGTCACGAAGGTACATAAAATTCCTCATCGCAGTGGGAGGGTTGTTCGCCAACCTAATAGATTCTATTGTTTAGAAAAATCTTCTAATTTTCTGGAAAGACTAAGTGAATTGGATCCTAGAAACTACAATGAAGTGGTTTAAGATAAGGATGCAGTTTCTTGAAAAACTATAATGAAATCTGAAATGGGATCAATGGATCACCATGAACAATGGGAGCTTGTAGAACAACCAAATGGAGTGAAACTCATTGGGTAAAAGTGGATCTACAAAAGAAAGAGAGGATCGAATGAAATGTTCAATCCGGACTCTCTTGTCTGTTGTTACTCACTTTAACTTAGTTGTTTGGCAAATAGATGTCAAGACAGTTTTCCTGGATGGAAGTCTTGGGAAAAACATCTATATGCGACAAAGAAAGAGATTCATTGCTCAAGGCTAAGAACACTTGGTGTGCAATCTTAGAAGTCCATCCATGGATTTGAGCAAGCATCAAAATCTTGTAACATCTGGTTTAACGAAGTTATCCAGTCATATGGATTCGTGAAAAAATCGGACGAAAGCCTGTGTGTGCAAAATGTGTGACAGAAACGTGGTGATTTATCCTAGTACCATATGTTAAATAACAACTTGCTTATTAGGTGACAATGAGAATGAGTTATCAAACATAAGGGTGTGGGCGGTGTGGCTGTCCAGGCATTTTGATATAAAGGATTTGGGCTGATATATTCATCTCAGGCTACATATATCGAAGAAGTACAAGTTAGATTCAACATACAACACTACTACAAAAACGCACATATGTAACGGTTATTGTCCGTTACGTATGCCATTTCCGAACCGTTACGTATACTGGTGTTATCTATTTTATCAGTATACGTAATGGTGAATAACCGTTATCTATACTTACTTTACGTAACAATTTTTCACCATTATCTATACTGCATCAAGCGTTACATATTATAGTCCTTAGTAATGGTTTTTACAACTAATCGTTGCGTATTATATACTATACGTAATGTTTTTAAGAAACTGTTACGTATTATATTTCTTAAGTAATACTATTTGAAGGACCGGTACATTTTCCATAATATAGATAACGTTTTTCTGGAAAACCGTTACATATTCCATGACATAGATAACGCTTTTGTAAAAAACTCTTACGTATGCTTTTATTTAGATAACACTTTTATGCTAAACATTTATGTATTCTCTAATTTAAATTACGGTTTGGCATCTCACTGTTACATATTCTTGTATTTAGGTAATGATTTTTTTCGAACCATTACGTATAATATTGTTCTGCACAATTTATAAAAATAAAATTATATTTTCAAATTGCAAATAATCTAAATAATATTTTAAATTAAGTATCAAAGCGTAAAATAATTATAATGACAAGACATTATCCAAATATCAATATTTAAATACAAAAAAAACTAACACTAATTCAATAAAATCCTAAAATCAATACATAATAAGAATAATTATATGCTACCCGACATCTTTGGATATAGGCTCCACAAAATAGAAATGCCTCAGCCAACTTGTCATCAACCTCCAAGACCATTTCAACTAATTCATGCCCCATTTCCAGAGCCTTTGAGATTAGGAGGAATATCTTCAATTACAACTTTCTCACTGCAAATGAATAATAACCGTTGTATTTTTGGGTGTTGTTAATTTACACGCACATAGACAACGGTTACAAAACCGTTGTTATTTTACAACAGTTTCAAAACCATTGTCTATGTAATGTTTTTATGTTGTCTATTAACTTGGATTACAACATTTTTCTTTAAACCGTTGTAAAATTACAACAAAACCGTTGTAATTTCACAACGGTTTTTTACAAAACCGTTGTAATTTCATAACAGTTTAAAGAAAACTGTTGTAATTTCACAACAATTTGTGTGAAAAATCGTTGTAAATTTTGTGTAGTGATTTTTTTATTATATATATTTTTTAATTTTAAAATAACACAATTTTATTTGTTGCAATATAAAACTTGTAAATCACCAATAAATAATAAAATCTATTTATAAAATCTAAACATGTTAATTAATCATCAAAAATACATTATCTTGATACAAATTTATCCAAAATACAATATATCTTTGATACAAATTCATCCAAATTTTAATAATTTTAATAATCTCTAAATACGAAACGAAAAAAATCACACTTAATACTCAATTATATAAAGTATGGAGTCTTCTCCTATGATCATCATCAAGTGCCTGCATCGATTCAATGTCAAACATCAATATTTCCTAAATCAATTAGCTGCATCCATACACGTTGAATCCCACCATAAACCATTCAAACATCAATATTGCAATAAAAAAACCATCAGTTCTAAATATAAATAAAAATACCTTGAAAATAGTATGGAAGTGGAGTTAAGATAGCAGTCGTGTCTATTTCAATGGCATCTGCAAGGCACTGGTCAAATAGTATGGAAGCACAGTTCACAAATAAAGAATCACATTACCAGGTAACCTTACTACTTTCTTATACTGGTTGGAACAAGTTGTTTCCCTTTGTAAGCTCATTTCCACTACATGTTGATCTGAATTCTTGATAGTATTATGCAACGTATAGCATAGAGGGAAATGTAAGAACTGATGGGAATTGAAATGCAAATAGTTTGTAATCAAGTAAATAAAAAAATAAACAATGTTAATACCAACTTTCTCTTACAGAATGTAATCTTGTTTTGATCCTAAAAGTTTTATGCAGGTCCCATTATACAAACACATTGCTCAGATTGCAAGAAAAAAAATTAGCATCTTCTTGTTCCAACTCGTTTTGATTCTAAAAGTTCTATGCATGTCCCATTATACAAATGCATGTCCCATTAAAAAAATCTGTAACATTGAATTTTTGCTTCTTCTACTTTATGTTTTATCTGATGCTAGCTAGGTTCTTCTCACAATCCATACATAAAGATTCATCCAGCCAATAATTCTTTACAATTTCTATCATCTTCAATCTGTGTATCAGCATGAGTAAAATGATACCATTTTTTATAAATTATTTTCTATTTACCTGGTCATATGGAGTGAATAATTTTTAGAAAAACTTGTTTGATGGTACCTTGTTTATCTAATGTCTGCCTTTGTGATTCAAATAGCTCTACAGGTACATCTTTAACTCAATAGCTGAATGTATGATGCGCACATTTGTGCCAAATGAAAATCTTTGACACTGAATTTTTTTCTTGTGCTGACTGCCATGGAAGATCCTTAAGTAAATTACATTTGTCCTTTTTCTTGTGATTTTTCAGATTACAAGTCTTAAGAATTTTTAAGGCTCTATGAGCTCTTTTTTCAGCTTATAAAATTATGGCTTTTGTTATTCGAAATTGTGTTTCAGTTGTTGATGTATCTGAATGTTATTTATTTCAAAATATGTTAAAGACTTAATGCAACTCTTTCCATAGTGAAGCGTAATAAACTCTGAGGTTAGAGGTTTTTAATCCAGATTCCAGTGTCGGGAATATCTTCCAGTTTAATACCATGATCCAGCTAAGGCTATCCACATCAGTGACACTCATCCAACCTGACACTCAAATAAAATATTAATTTCTCTCCTCCACATCCACAACCCCCAACATTTTTTAATTTGCACTCTATGAGTGACACTCATCAAACCTAACACTCAAATAAAATATTAATTTCTCTTTCTTCCAATCTATATAAAATATTTATAATTTTATTTTTTAAATAAAATATTATTAATAATAATTTTTTCTTTATTTAAAAAATCAAAATTAATTTATTAGATACATTTTTAAAATTCATAATTAAAAAAAAAATTCATACAATTATAAATTCATAATTTATTTGACAACAAAATGAAAATTACAAGAGTTGAAACAACAAAAAAAATAATTAATTAAAGAGATTGAGAATTTTCCAAATCAAATAAGCTATGTGAGAAAAAAGAGAGGATAGTTGTTTGTAAAAAGAGAAAAAAATTGGCTCCATTTTATAGAGAAAAAAAAACCATGAATATTGTTTTTTTTTTAATTATATAAATTATTTAAATTTTAAATTATTAATATATATATATATGTATATAAATAAAGTGACACCCAATCAGAGGGTGCCACGTGTGCAGTGTCATGACACTGCCCTCCAAGTCGGCCAGCCGACCCAAATGCCAAACTGATGACTTTTTGATATTTTTTTTTTTAAAAAATGGAGGTTGTCGTATATGGCTCGGGTGTCACCGATGGACACAGTCTAAGAAAGGTATAAATTTGGTGATCTAATACCTCTCCAATGTCCAACTTAATACATTTCAGTCATGAACCATGATATCAAGACTACAAAGAAACATCTATGCCATCCATACATGTTTGTTCAACGCCTCATGAATCTCAGAGTTTACACAAGAAAGGATCCCACCATCCACTTCTCCAATAGGTTTCTTACCACTTCAAGTAGTTTACAAAATCATTCCACCCAATAAAAGCCCATATAATCTTCCTCAAAAATAAAATCCTTAGCTTAAACAAAGCAGTCCATTCAACCTTTGAGTAAAATTAATTAGCTCAACAAAAGGGCCTAACACAAGCATTATTCCTCAAATTCTTAGCCTCACCCCCCCCCCCCCCACCCCCAACAAGGAGCCATCGAAATAAAAATAAAATTTGGGCATTCGACCCCCCACGTTAAAACTGGCCTTAGATGCCATGATGACAATGATTGCTGAGGAGAAAACATAAGGAAACAGTAGAAAAAAATAGCATAATTAATGTACAACGCTTTCAACCTCATAAAATACTTCTGTCCAATTCGTACAGCACAACTGGAGTACGGAGTAACATAACCTCTTCCCTAAGCTGCTCTAATAATATTCCTAACAAGAGAAATCTTTTAATGTCAAGTGCAGCAATAACCACACACATAAATAAATAAATACAATAAAATGCAAGCTCATCAAGTATTAACCCTTTGTGTCTTTTGTCAAAGAGGATGACCTCAAGATAAGTCAAAATATGGAAACCCATATTCACTAGCAGACTTTTCAAATTACAAATTAGAGAGGGTCAAGGGTTATTCCTAGCAAATGAATACCAAAGCATGGTCATGTCATGAAGTTAAATTCTAACCATGGTTGTTAATTGTTGTTAATTAAATCATGATACTACTAACTTAGTTGTGTAGCTCTGAGGTTCACTGCTGTGGTGAGCTAGATATCGCAGTAAATACAGGTAAACAATAATGAAATTTTAAAAAAAGAGACAGCCATCGAACTCAAAAAGCTAGTAGATATTTACCTGCAAGGTGTTCTCAAAGGTGGTGGCTGACTAGCTAGCTCTGAGGTTCACTGCTATGGTGAGCTAGATATCGAATATCAAACTGGTCTGCATTCACCAAACCATTGATGTTCTGCAAAATCAAAGTTCTATTAAAATATCACTGTGGGAACCCCAGGAGCAGAGAGGATTGAAGATTGCAATGTCGAGGTTGTAATAATACTCTATAAGATCATCTTATTTTCTTCAACAAACACACCCACTTTCACAAGTATTTTTATGAAAAAAAAAATTATATCATATATATTCATTCAAGATCTCAAATATTCAAGCAGAGCAGAGCAGAGCGCAAAAAAGGCTCCATATGTAGCCGGTCTTCGACCTAATTTATTCCACAAAATTGTTAGTTACATGAAAATAAACTCAGATAAAATATACTCTTTACTCATACTTACATTAAATCAAACATACGTGCAATTCCATGACAGCAAGATATAAACACTTGGTTGTGTGAATGTATTTATATGCAAAAAAGTCATCAAAAAAGAGTGCCAACACCAAAAATGATGCTAGGTAAACAAAATAGCTATGCTAGCTGGTCTTATAAATGACATTTAACTCTACTCTGAATCACAGTATGTGGATATAACTTCCATAACATTCAAAATCTCTCAAGTTCCTTTATCTAAACAGGTAATCCATTTAAAATGGAATGCCAATCCTAATGCATGAGAGAAAGGTCACAAAGATCTGACCTAGTAGAATAAATAAAAATCAAAAGAACATATTATCTCTCAAGTTCCTTTGTAGTAGTGTTGATTTGGGAAAACAGCTAATTTAACATACCAGAATAATTCACCATATATGCTGAACACATTATCACATAACTCTTATAGAACATATTATAATAAAGCCCAATAATGTATGCAAACATTCAAAGCCTCCTAAATTACTAAAATTGTAAACCCTGGCAGCATAATACCAAAAAAAAGGATGCAATTTGTGCCAATTCTTCAGAAAAAATATTGCCTTAAAAACTAACGGAAAACTAAAAGAACTAAAACAACCATGAATGAGGGGCGGTATATTTTTGCATCACCAAACAAGTAAAATTATTTTCGCCAAACCTCATTTCAAATGTGCCTGAATGGTGTAAAAACCAAACTTTGCAAGAACATATAGAATCCAAAGCGAGACAGTGAGATCGAAGATGTTAGAAGAACTTTGCAAGAACATATAGAATCCTGATTCCATTCACTATGATTTTTCAAATCACACACAAATTCAATCGAGAGAGAGAGAGAGAGAGAGAGAGAGAGAGAGAGGCTTACGTATTACATTATAGAGCTAGAGGCGATTAAAAGCCCTAGCCGCTGCCATGGATGCTCCCTTTGTTGAACTTGGAGAAGATGATCGCTGCATGGGAGCTGTGTTGCATGAGAGCTAGGAGCACACGTTTGCATGTGCATGAAGATCTACACGTGCGTCTAAAGTAGCACAGCTCAGTTTTATCCACGTGGCCATTCATACGTGCATGGACCACTTCTTGCTGTATTGATAGCCGTAGATTAGACAATGAAATGGATTGAGCACCACAACCGTAGATGATAGCGTGTAACTCAAGCTGCTCGATCCATATAAAAGGAACTTAGCACACTTTGTTTTCTCTTGATTTTGTAATTTCTGAAATTGAAAGAAAATAAAAGTTTCTTTCTTCGATATAGTTTTCTTCCTGATTCAATATGGTATCTAGAGCCATTCTTATCTGAAATCTAGATCTCCGATCATTGTGATCTTACTGTTTTTGGTTTCTATTGCGATTATTTGAAATTTTTTTTTTCCGATTATGACGAAGAAGAATACTCAATTCTCCTGGCGCCGAGCACGCGATGAAGAATTAGGATACTCGGTTAATGATCAGCTTGATCGAGGGGAAACTAGTGGCGTCGGCAATACGCGCAGGCCTCTGGCGAATTCAGAAGTTAATTCAACTCCACAGTTGAATGCTGGAAATAATCATGAACGAGTTGCTGGTTTACTACTTGGATATGCGAGGACCGAGAGCTCCAATCATCGGACGCTAGCCAACGATGAACTTTATGTTGCTTCTAGTGAGCATCCTGGTATGCTACTTACAACTGATCTCTTTGACGGCAGTAACTTTCATAATTGGTCTAGGGCTATCAAACGGGGGGTTATAGGAATAAGCGCAAATTGATTGATGGCAGCATGATAGTACCTAACAAAGAGTCAGTTGATTGTATGCCATGGTTAAGGGTTGATTACCTTGTCTTTGGGTGGATTATGAATTCTATGGTGAAAGAGATAGACCGAGGGTTCAAAAATTTGGAAACTTCTCAATAGGTTTGGGAAGAATTAAATAAGCGATTTGGAAAGAAAAACGGTCCTCGCATATACAAGTTAAGGCGTGAGATAGCTACATACAATCTACACAACCAAAGTGTTATGCTATATTTTAATAACCTAACAACACTTTAGGATGATTTGACACTGCTCAAGAATTCTAGGTTGTGTGTTTGTGAAGCTGCTGTAGATATGAAAGCAGATGTTGAAGAAGAACATTTAATGCAATTTTTAATGGGTCTAGACGACTGCTACGAAGCTATAAGACAACAAATACTAATTCTAGACCCTTTACCCACACTAAGTCAAGCTTATTCAATGATTCTCCAAGTGGAAGAACAAATCACTGTCACTAATCAGATTGCAGAAGGGCTTGAGCACAATGCTATGTATAGTGCTAAAAAAGGATCTTATAAAGGGGATAGAGGAGATTCTTTCAAATGGAGACTGGGTGAAGAAAAGAAAAGCAAGTTAAGGTGTGATCATTGTGGTGGGAAGAGTCATGTTAAATCAGATTACTTTGAGATTGTAAGGGTGCCAGACTGGTACAGGAAATTCAAATCTGAAAGGAATGCAGGCAAGGCACATTGTGCTCTGCAACAAGATGATGAAAACACTAAGCAAAACATAGATACTTCTAAGCAAGGAGGAACATGAGAATTGTCTAAGCAAGATCTCAGTGGAGTTAGCCAATTAATTCAGTCAGAGCTGGCTAAGCATCTAACACACTATTTTGGCAGAGGCAGTAAATGAGAGCATGCTCCAGGAGGACAAATGAGTCTGGCTAACTTAGCAGAGCTTGATCTAGGTGATTCACCCATTGAGTTCAAAGGGCACTATGCTTTTGGAGCATTTCATGGCATTGATAAGAAAGATTGGATTGTTGACTCTGGAGCCAGTAACCATATGTGTCAATACATTGGTTTACTAAATGATATTAAAAGGTTGAGACATCCATTGCAGATATATATACCAGATGGAAGTAGTATATAGGTTTATCTTGCAGGAACAACTAGGATTAACAAGAATTTGGTGCTTAAAAATGTGTTGTTTGCACCACAATTCACACATAACCTTCTTTCGGTAGGTCAGCTGACAAGAGATTTGGATGGAAGAATCTAATTTTTAGCTTCACATTGTCGGGTACAGAGAAGGGATAATGATCATGTGCTAGTGTGTAAAACCCCGTCCCAAAATAAATCTATTAATTACTTCAACCATATAAGAATCATGTGTTGATTATATGATTCTTTGAAATAATTTTAGAAAATTTCAATTATAGAGAAAACGACTCCCAAAGTTAGCTCAATTATATTCTTAAAATCATGTTGTACTCTAAATTTTTCTCGATCACATATTTTGTTCCTCGTGACGAGATATTTCCATGAGCCTTTTTCATTTGTCATTTGGACATTTATTAAATCTTGTATGTCCTACTTATTAAGAGAGCGTATTTTCATTCATAAAATAAAATCCTACCACTTTATGTTTAACTTCAAAAATTGGTATCGTCTTTGACTTGGAGTTACAAATCTTTTCATAATTGTGTGGTCGTTAATTTCATTAAAAATGGAGCTCGTTTGACCTTCCAACCAAATTTTATTCATTAACTATTTCAACTCAATACCATATATTAAAATACATCATAAATTGATTTCCACCATTCAACGTTGCATTGCTCCAAGTGTCAACCTTACCTTGTTCCAAGTGTCACCTTGCATTGCTCCAAGTGTCACCATGCATGACAAGCGTACTCCATGTGTCACCATTTATTTCACATAGTTTGATGCATGTCCTACACATGTTCATCAAAGATATTGGCTGAATCAAATAGAGGGAATGAGCAAGAGCCCAACTTTCTCCCACATTCTACTCACCTTTGGCTACTCTCTTTCCCTCCCAACAGCATCAACCTTTCTTTCTCTTCTATTTTCGACCCTCAAACCTTAACCAACAATTCTGAAATTTTACAGAGAGCTTCCCACTTTCATGTAGATAATGATAGCCGAAGAAATCATTCAATTTGGTTCTCATATGGTCAAGAACGAAGGCAAATATTGCAGTGGTTGCTGTTTTCCGCCAAGGTGCAACAACGATTGTATTCTGTATATTTCGACCTTCAAATCTCAACCAACATAGCTGAAATTTTGATATGGTGTTCCTCTCTTCATGTAGTTGATGTTAGACACTGGAATTGCTCGATTTGGTGTACAGAAAGTCAGAAATGAAGACATGAAAAATTGGGATTTCTAGCTGTAAGTTTTATCATTAGTGTAGCAGTCGTATTTTACCATTTTCATCCCATAAATCTCATCCATAAATTCTGAAATTTTAGTATGTTTCTCCTCTAATTATGTAGTCAATTTTAGGCTCAAGAATTTCTCAATTCGGATATCTAAAGCTCCTAAACGAAGCTCGACTATTTTCTTGGTGGTTTAATTTTCGTAACTCACCAAATCCATTTATGACATCTTTTTCCCATAGATTCAGCAATTATATTTCTATGAGATTGACATCATTATAAACTTAACTCTTCAAGGTTTCCAGAATAGGTCTTGGTTCGTCGATATGATATCATTTGGTCTATCAAAGATACGTCGCAAATCGACATATCAAATCTGCCGCAGAAATCGTTGTGTTGCGAGTGCAACTTCTGAGGCTATTTCCCATCGATTCCTCCATCCTCTTGACTTGATTTTTGGACTGCACAATCTTTTCATATCAAGCTTTCCGTACATATTTTCCAATTCATGATCTGATATCATTTGTTCTTCTGAAATCGAGTCGTAAGTTTCCCGAAAACCAACTTGTTTCCGGCAGATTATGTCTTATGTTAATAATGCTGAATTTCATACTCATTTACAGTCATTGTACATTATAAAATCTAAATCCGTTTGCTGCATTGAAATCTTTGTTTTCTCTAGTATCAAAAATTGTATTTTTGAGTGAAAATCCGTTAAGTATCGAGCTCGTTTGAGCCTCAAACTTTTTGATGAAAAATTTGTTCCAGAAACAGTAAACAGTATCTTTTCCGACCGATTTCAGGCTAGGATGTTCTGAATTTGTCTCCGACTCCTTCTAACGGATTGTAGGTCCCGTCGTGGTGAACGCGTGGCCGCTGACCGTGTCTCAATCCGATTTTAATTGAATTTCCTATGTTTTTTTTGAAGTTGCTGCCCAATTTTAAGTTGTTCCATTTTAAGTTGAATTTGTTTCAAGTTGATTGAAGAGTATCGTAAGAACGTATTATCGATTCGTGTTGGATTGAAAACCCGAGTAATGCGCATTCCTAGTTGAAGTAAAATTAATAAGGCTCCAACTAAATTAAAGCGAATATTAGATTATTTCCGAAAGTAGTTATTGATCCTAAAGCAAGATTGATCATTGTAGGACTTGCTTGACTTACGAGGAAGGTGAAGGGTTGAATCTTGAGATGGTTAGAGCAGCTTAGCCCTAGGGGAACTCAGGAAGGAACTCCGGACCGTTGCTCCGTCTCCAGTACTGTGTTCGAGTGTTGAATCCTTGTTAAGACTTCTGTATGTGTAAGGTGGGCTATACTATCTTTACAAATTGTATCTTTCGAGTTATTAAGCTCTGCTTTGTTAAAATTGCATATGTGACTATCTGTGTTAAATATTTACGTGCTACTGTATGTTGTCGGAGTTTCATAAACCAGCGCTGTGTAAATGTGAGTAGCTACCGTACACATGCATTATTTGTCCTGCCCTACTCCTTGTCAGTGAGACTAAAATGGAACAATTATTGGTTACACTCTTTGGTTACACTCATTGGTTACACTTTGGTTATACTCATTGGATATTGTATGGCCATACTCAACTTTACGCGCCGGTGATGTAGTTCGGGTTGCGGGCAGTGACGGGTTATACTCTTAAGCGCTTCACGATAAAATGTTTTGGTGAACTTATGTTGCTTTCAACTTTTAAACCTCTTAAGCTTCACTACCTGCATGAACACAGATAGATTACTTTAACAAAATGATTTGCATAACTTGAATTGTGAAAACTTGCCCACTGACTGCATTAGTACTCAGCCCAAATCTTTTCAAATATTTTCAGGTCAATGGGCTGGAGCGTGGAGGTGATGAGGCTGAGATATGGGCTATTATTATTTACTTATCTCCAATTATCTCTTTTTCTTAATATATTGAGAATTAAGCTTCCGCACTTATGCTACTTTTGTTAAACGTTAATAACCCTGATATTGATGTTTTGAATAAATATATGTATTAAAAAACATGTTTGGTTATTGTGAGTCTTCTTTTGAGATTTGGTTAATCAAATTATTCCCCTTTCTTTCCCGCTTCTTAATCCCAACCCCCGTAGCGTCCTTTTCCACGGTCTTTCAGAACCGAGGCGCTACATAGTGATTTACAAGATTAAATGAGCATTATATGTGTTTCCTCAGGAAACTGATCATTTTGTTATGGTGAATTCAGTGTGCAGAGACACTGAGATCATCAAATATCATGAGCTGCTGGGGCACCCTTCACTCACCACCATGCAGCATATTCCAGAATGTAAGAAGAGGCTGAGAGAAGAGGATATAGAGGCTCTCAGCTCATGTCAAGTCTGTCATCAGGCTAGATAGCGAAGGAACCCATTTCCTTTGTTAAACAGAAGGAGTGAAATCTTGTTTGAGTTAGTCCATATGGATGTGTGAGGACCTTGTAACCAGGAGAATATCACTAATACTTCATATTTCTTAACTGTAGTGGAGGATCATTCCAGATCAACCTGGACATACTTGTTTAAGTCAAAAGCACAGGTGTGGCACATCATCAAGGGTTTTATTCATATGGTGCATACACAATTTGAAGCAAAAATCAGAAATATTAGAACAGATAATGGAGGAGAATCTATCAATTCTAATATTCAGATGTTATTTCAGGAACATGGGATACATCATCAAAGGTCATGCCCTTACTCACCAAATAAAATTGGTGTGGTTGAGAGTAAGCATAGACACCTCCTCCAAGTAGCAAGAGCTCTTATGTTTCAGAGTAAGTTACCTGCAGTTTTTTGGCCATATTCTATTCTTCATGCTACTTGGATGATAAATAGATTGCCTTCTGTAGTCACAGGGTGGATTTCACCCTTCGAGGTTCTTTTTGGAAAGGCTCCAATACTGGATAACTTGCAGCCTTTTGGGTGTTTAGTGTATATGGGAAATATTCTCCCTTCTAAATCAAAATTTGATGCAAGGAGCAGACAGTGTATCTTTCTTGGCTTATCACCTATGAACAAAAGATATATACTCAACTCTATGACTGGGTAAGCATGAAAATATATGTCAGCAGAGATGTGTATTTTATTTCTTCTCAGTTTCCTCTTCAAAATGATCAATCACCATCTTTGCCTTTCCACAGTTTTGATCCACCAAGTGATATCACTTCTAATTTTGATCAAAGTATTTCAGTTAGTAAGGATTGTCCTATTGTTGTTTCTGAGCCTAGTCCCTCACCAACTTCAAGCCAACCTTCCCTAGCTAAGTCTCCAGTTAAGATTCCAACCCCAAATCTTACTCCTGCTCCACCTGAGCTGAGAAGGAGCACTAGAGCCTGCAATCCACCAATTTATCTAAAGGATTTTGTCTGCAACAATGCTACTCTCACCGATATCATTGATCCTTCCACTAGCATCACACCACAAACTTTTTTTTATCATATTTCTCCCATTTTATCTTCCCAATATACTGCATTCCTCATGAATGTTCAAACTGTGAAGGAACCTACTACCTACAAGGAGGCTTGTCAATCAAGCTTTGGAAGAAAATCACACCTGGGAGGTGGTCCCTTTACCTGCTGGGAAAAAAGCTATAGGTTCAAAGTGGGTATACAAAGTTAAATTGCACTCTGATGGAAGTATAAAATGTTTCAAAGCTCGATTAGTAGCAAAATGCTACAATCAATCTTTTGGAATCGACTACCATGAAGTTTTCTCTCCAGTTGCCAAAATGGTGACTGTGAGTTTTTTTTTGCTATAGCAACTCAATTCTTATGGCATCTGCATCAAATCAATATTAACAATGTGTTTCTACATGGACATCTATCTGATGAAATTTATATGGAACTACCACAGGGGTATAAGCAAGGGAAAGCTGGAGATGTTTGCAAGTTAGTGAAGAGCTTGTATAGTTTAAAGCAGGCCTCAAGATAGTGAAATCAAGAATTGGGTAAGCATCTTTACTCTCTTGGTTTCCTTCAATCAAGCAGTGATCATTGCTTGTTTCTTAGAGGATCTGGTGCCACCTTTATTGCACTCCTTGTTTATGTCGATGACATTCTCTTACTTAGTTCTTCTCTGGAAGTCATTACCACAGTCAAAGAATCTCTTCATCATGCTTTTACCATTAAATATTTAGGGGAAGCCAAGTATTTCCTTGGCATGGAAATAGCCAGCTCTTCTTCAGGGACATATCTTAGCTAAAGAAAATATGTCCTTGACCTGCTTGAATCTACTGGTTTGATAGGTAGCAGACCTGTAAGTACCCTTCTTCCTCCTAGTCTCACTCTTCACAGGGCAGGCTTAATGTTACCTCAATCAGAATCATATCGACGGCTTGTTGGGAAGCTATTGTACCTAAATTTGACACGCCCAGACCTCTCATATACTGTCCAACAACTGAGCCAATATGTTAACTCTCCTACGACAGATCATTGGGAAGCAGTTGTCCATGCTTTGAGATACTTAATGGGCACTTCCTCTGTTGGTCTGCACTACACTTCTTCTTCCACCTTTGATTTCACTGCGCATTGTGACGCAGATTGGGGATCTTGTAATGATACCCGTCGTTCTCGCATGGGGCATTGCATTTCTTTGGGGTCTTATCTTGTTTCTTGGGGATGCAAGAAGCAAGACACTGTCTCACTTTCAATGGCGGAGGTGGAGTATCGTTCTCTCAGTTATACCACTCGTGAACTCCTCTGGCTCTCATATATGCTGTGAGATTTTGTCATTCCCATTTCTTTGCCAATCATTGTCTATTGTGACAATCAAGAGGAAATCTAAATATCTCAGAATTAGGGTTTTCACGAGCGGATGAAACATCTTTACATCGACTGTCATTTTGCTCGCACGCATTTTCAGAATGGCTTCATTGTTCCTACCTATATTTCTTCTTATTTGAAGCTCAATGACCTCTTCACCAAATCCCTTCCGGGACCTCGTTTCAGGACCTTGCTTACCAGTCTCCACCTTGGTGATCTTTACCAAGCTGGGACTGAGGGGGGCTATTGAACTTGGAGAAGATGATTGCTGCATGGGAGCTGTGTTGCATGAGAGCTAGGAGCACACATTTGCATGTGCATGAAGATCCACAAGTGCGTCTAAAATAGCATAGCTCAGTTTTATCCACGTGGCCATTCATACGTGCATGGACCACTTCTTGCTGTATTGATAGCCGTAGATTAGATAATAAAATGGATCGAGCACCACAGCCATAGATGATAGCGTGTAACTCAAGCTGCTCGATCCATATAAAAGGAACTTAGCACACTTTGTATTCTCTTGATTTTGTAATTTCTGAAATTGAAAGAAAATAAAAGTTTTTTTCTTCGATATGGTTTTCTTCCTGATTCAATACCCTTACCGTGAACTGAAAATAATTACCTCTAGCTTAAGCAAGTCCACCGTTATGAGTGTTTAAAACATTTCTAGAGGCGATAACTGGCTGGAAGGTCGCCGGAGGAGTGTTACCAGCTGAATTTAATTCAGAAAAATAAAAGAGATTTGTAGAAAATTAGAGAGGATTGAGATAGAAATAGAGAGAATTGGGGAAAGATTAGATTTACTTGGGGAATAAATATCAATTACAGCTTGCCCTTACACAAAATGAGAGTTGGATTTATACCAACTGGCTACATTATCCAAACGACGACGTTGGCTATTCATTCTACTCAACAAAAGCGTGTTTCACCATAATAAAAAAGCGTGATATATCTATCATTAGAAAATAGAGCTTCAAGCTGGATTGTAACAATCACCCTCCTCTTCGAAAAAAGCATGCCCTCATGCCATCAGATGTGGAAATTTGGATGCTATTTTCTTATAGTCATCACATGTTGATTCTTCTTCTGGTAAATGAGCCCACTAAAGGAGTACCTCTGCTACTGGACTATTATTTCTTCGGACCAAACGGCGAGCTAGGATTTTGATAGGGTGCAGGATTTCCTTACCCAAATTATCAAAAGCAGGCAATGAGGTTCTAGTCCTGTCTGCGGAGCCCACTTTCTTTTTTAACAAGGATACATGCAAGACTGGGTGCAACTTTGCATTTTCAGGAAGTTGCAGACAGTAAGCAACTGAACCAATCCTGTCAACCACGCGGAATAGACCGGCATATTTCGGACTGAGTTTCCATAGTTTTCTGTGTCGCAATGTCCGTTAGCGGTAAGGTTTCAACTTTAGGTGCACCCAATCACCGACCTAAAATTGGTGCTCCATTCTTCTCTTGTCAGCCAACTTTTTCATCCTGTCCTGAGCTTGATGCAAGAGGTGTTTCAAGTGTTGTTGAATGATCTGTTTCTCTTGTAGTGAATGCTCAACTCCAATAATGATGTTAGACTGGTACGGGCCCATGGGCATCGGGGTAGGTCGATATTCATATAGAGCCTCAAAGAGAGATGTTTTGATAGAGGAGTGGTAGCTGGTATTATACCAATGCTCTGCATAAGACAACCATTTCGACCATTATTTTGGTTCTGACCCGCACATACATCAAAGATAATTCTCTAAACATTGACTGACCCTTTCACTTTGTCCATCGGATTGTCGGTGGTACGCGGTGCTCAGATGGTGGTGAACCTCCAAAGAAATAAGAAGTTGCTGCCAAAATTAACTCATAAATAACGTATCCCGATCACTGACAATGCTCTGTTGAAGACCATGCAACTTGTAGACTGTCTCCATGAATAATTGTGAAAGTTGAGAGATGGTTATAGGGTGGCGTATAAGAAAAAAGTGAGCATATTTGGTAAAGTGGCCGACTACCACCCAAATAGCATCTTTTCCACCGGACTGTGGAAGTTGTTCGATAAAGTCCATGGTAAGGTGTTGCCAAGCTTGATCAGGCACATGTAGAGGTTGCAGCAGGCTAGGAGTCTTCCTAGTCTCATATTTGCTGACTTGACACACATGGCATTGTGACACAAGATCATGCACATCCTTCTTCATTTTGGGCCACCAAAAAATGTTTTTCAATCGTTGGAGTGTAGTTGTCTCTCCTGAGTGACCACCAATAGTTGAAGCATGGAAATAATTAAGTACGGAGCTTCAAAAATCAGTAGTCTCGCCTACATAGAGCCTCTTCTTATACCTTATCACCCCATTTTCATAAGTATATCAAGACATATTGTACGGAAAAGTTATCATTTCAACAATAATTTCTTGTGCAAGTGTGTCGGTAGTATAACTCTTAATGACTTCCTCTACCCAGAGTGGTTGCACCACTGTGATAGCCATGCATCCAGATTCCTCTAATGTTTCTTGGAAAACCCGAGATAGAGCGTCAGCTGCTGAGTTCTTAGTTCTCTTTTTGTACTCAATTTTGTAATCGAAACCCAATAGCTTAGTCATATATTTATGTTGCAATGGTGTAGAAATTTTTTGCGTAAGAAGATGCCTTAAACTTTGCTGATCTGTCTTGATCATGAATTGTCCATGCAGAAGGTAGTTTCACCACTTCTCAACAGCCATAAGAATTGCCAAAAATTCTTTCTCATATATTGATAGCCCCAAGTTCTTAGGACTCAAAGCCTTACTAGCATAGGCCAAAGGGTGACCACCCTGCATCAGTACAACTCCTAGCCCATTGTAGCAAGCATCAATTTCAATGATGAACTCCTTTGAGAAGTTTTTGGTAGTTGTAGTACAGGAGCTGTTGTTATAGCTTGTTTAAGCTCGTCAAAAGCTTGTTGAGCTTCTTTAGTCCATAAGAACTGCCCCTTTCGGGTGAGGTTCATCAATTGATTTGTAATAATTCCATAATTCCTCATAATTTTCGGTAGTAGCCGGTTAAACCCAAAAACCCCCTTAACGTCTTTACTGTTTTTGGTGGAGGCCAGTTGAGCATAGCTTCAATTTTGTTTGAGTCTGTAGCTACTCCTTCTCCCAAAATAATGTGGCCCAAATACTTCACTCGATCTCTTCCAAAAGCATATTTAGAATCCTTAGCAAACAATTTATTCTCGACCATTAACTGAAAAACCTCTCGAAAATGCTCCAAATGTTCCTCTAGAGTTCGGCTATAAATTAGGATATCATCGAAGAACATAAGAACTGACCGTCGTAGAAATTGCTGGAAGATATGATTCACTAGAGCTTGAAATATAGCTGGTGTATTGGTAAGCCTAAATGGCATCACTTTAAATTCATATAATCCGGAGGTGGTCGCCAAAGTTGTCTTATGCACGTCTTGAGGGTGCATTCTAATTTGATGATAACCAGATCAGAGATCAATCTTTGAAAATATCTTTGCCCTCCCTAACTCATCATATAAGTCATCCACTAGCGGTATAGGGAAGTTGTCCTTGATAGTAAATGAATTGAGCTTGCGATAATCGACACAAAACACCATGTTCCATCTTTTTTCTTGATGAGTAACACTGGAGATTAAAATGGACTACTACTCTCTTGTATGATCCCACTTTGTAGCATTTCTCGCACTAAAGCTTTGATCTCCACCCTCTACAAGAATGAGTAATGATAAGTAGAAATCTTGAAAGGTGTAGTGCCCAGTTCAAGAGGAATTTGATGGTCATAGGCTCGGGTAGGTGGCAATTCCTTTGGTAATTCGAATATGCTTCGTTATTCTTACAATAGAGGTTGAATTTTTGGGACTTGTTCGGTCTTTTATGGAATTTTCTCCCCAACAATCTTGCATATGCATCCAAATACACTATCATGTTCTTTTCAGAACACCTTGTTCAATTGTTTTGCAGAGATCATACAAAGAGATACTCTTAGTTGGCTACCCTGTAATGTGATATTTCGTCCATTTCTTTGGAATTAAATCCTCTATTTCTCAAAATCAAAGGTTGTAGGTCCCATTTGGCGCATGAAGTCAACCCCCAAGACCATGTCACAACCCCCCAGCCTTAACTCTCTCACCGAGGCTACAAACTTGTTTCCGCTCTTTTTTCATTCAAACTGAGTACATTTTGCATTGCATTCAGTTCGACTTCCATCAGCTACAATCACAATCATAGGGTTGGTGTATTCTAGCACACACCCAATTTTCTTCACTGTTTCGAGGTCTATAAAACTGTGAGTGCTACCCGTATCAATCAATACACATAGTTCGTGTATGTCCGCTAATCCTTTTAACTTAATAGTATCAGATGCGAGCTGCCCTGCAAGTGAATGAACTGAGACTTGTAACTCTACATCTTCCTCATGTTCCTCCTTCACTAATCTTATTTCATCATCCTCCTCCAGGGAGTCTTCACCCATAATGACAAATAATTTCTTGCATTTGTGCCCAAAATGATAGGGCTCATTATAGTTAAAGCATAAGTTCTTCTTCCTTCTTAACTCCAACTCTTTCGAAGTCATTTGTTTCACAGGAGATATCTTCTCAGATTCACTATAAGCCAACTTAGTTTTATGACCCTCGGAGGCACTTAAATTCCCTTTCCAAGACCCACTTGCTACTCTTATTTTGAGAATTCCATAGACCCATTTGTTTTGTTCACCACCTTGCTACTCTTATTTTGAGAATTCCATAGCCCTTCTCGTTTTTTAGCCAAACTGCATTGTTTTCAATAAGGAATCAAGATTGAACATCTCCACCATTTGTCTTATGTCTTCTTTAAATCCGCTGATGAAACTCTTCACAAAATACTCTTCAGTAAGAAATCTGTTTTTTGCTACCATAAATGCTTTCAATTCCTCAAATTCCTTAATATATAACTGAACTGACCCCATCTGTTTCAACTTGTTGAATTGCCCAATTAAATTTTCACCTCCCACATTCTGAAACCTCTTTAATACAAGCTCGGCGAAATGATCCCATAACATATTCTCATTCTCTTCTATATAATCTATGTACCAGTGATATGCGTCGCCTTTCATATGCATAGCATCCAACACCATTTTTTCGTAATCCGACTTGTTGTTGATCACAAAATATTTATGACATTTTCAGAGCCAGTGTCACGGATCTTCTCCATTAAATTTTGGAAAATCAATTTTCAGAAAACGTGAGTGGAGATGTGTACGATTTTCCGAGTGTGAAGTTGAATGATTCGGGTTTGGCATAAGAACACCTACTCCTCCTCTACCCCATGAGTTTATGATAGGATTAGATAAGGAAGAAGTGTTACGAGTTGCCACAGCTACACCCACGATCTGAATTTCCTTCCCGATCATGTGTTTGAGAATTAGTTCAATTTTACTTAATGTGCATTCCATTTGTTGTGATAGCTCTGCAATTTGTTTCTGCATTTCAAGCTAGTTGTCTGCCCCTTCTTGCTGCTTCAATTGAATCTCATGTTGCCATCATATCCTTTCCTCTTGATTGTGCAACAACTCGCTTTGATTCTGCACCAATTCTGCGAGCTGTTCTTCAATTATGTCAATTGATGAAGTATTAATTTTTGCCATGGGTATCAGAGTTGGCAATTAGGATCGCTCGCTCTGAGGCCACAAAATTACGAGTTGAATTTAATTCAGAAAAATAAAAGAGATTTACAGAAAATTAGACAGGATTGAGATAGAAATAGAGAGAATTGGGGAAAGATTAGATTGACTTGGGGAACAAATATCAACTACAGCTTGCCCTTACACAAAATGAGAGTTGGATTTATACCAACATGCTACATTACCCAAACGACGACGTTGGCTATTCATTCTAATCAACAAAAGTGTGTTTCACCATAACAAAAGTGTGATATATCTATCACTAGAAAATAGAGCTTCAAGCTAGATTGTAACAAGGAGTGAGGTAGAATGCCAAAGATCGATGATGTGCACGAAAGAGACGGCGAGTTGAATTTGGGAATTGGGGATTTAATTTTTATGTTTTCAGAAAATATTCATTTTTTTAATTAGTATCTAAAATTACAACAGCTCATAACAATGGTAAAAATCGAAGCACTGTAAACACTGAACAACAACGGTTTTATAAGATACATTGTAAATAAAATTTCATTCATAGACAACGGTTTTATAAAATCCATTAATTATCTGTGTATAAGGACAACGGTATCTCACAAAATTGTTGTAATATTTTTTAAAAATGCGCTCATAGACAACGATGTTTCTGAAAACAGTTGTAATTTTGTAATTTACAACGGTTTTCAACGAGAACCGTTGTCTGTCGTATATTGTCATAATCTATTTTTGTAGTAGTGTGATTAATTGTCATTCATCTGTATGTCATTAGATAAATCACTTAAGTATTTAGTTTTTCGAAGTACAAGGCCTCTACTCTGGACAATGTTCACAAAGATGTACATGAACGTGATCTGAAATTCCTGAAGACAACTCAAGCAAACAATTTAAATTGAGCTTGAGATGAAGACTGTTGTGCATCATGCTATAATATAGATTGTTCAACATGCTGAGTACTAGCCAGCTAGCTTGAGTGATAGCCTGAAGTCAGCATGTGAACATACAAGACATTCTGTTGTGCTACCTAAAGTGGAGGTTCAAGATCAACAATGTTCATTACAACATTCGCAAATGTTTCCATGAACATTCTTTGTCAAGATTATTCTTCCAAGATTGATGAAGTCGTTCGCGATTTCCAACCAAGAGGAGATTCAGAGATTATTCTAGAAGATGCCTTATCCAGCTTGAAGAGCACATGATTGAAGACAAAGACAGAGTTCTAAAGATTGAAGAAATTCTAACTTAGATTGTCCTAGGTATCAGATCCAACAAGGAAAGTTTCCTTTTTAGTTTTAGATTAGGATTAGATTATTTGTTCCCTTGTTAAGGTTGTGTTACTCATCTATAAATAAGCCTGGGATACAGACCTATTAGGAATAACACAAAATATAAGAATTGCACTGATTATTACAAGAGCTCTAACTGTTTTGAGCCACTTAAGATTCGGTTGTGAAGTTTAGACTAGAGTTTAGTGTTCTAGTCATTGTGTATTGAAACACTTTTTATACACTGTCTAAAGGAGTCTCGAGAGAGATTTCCTATGAAAACTACATAGGATAGACATCTAGGTTGTGAGGGGATCTCACAATTTAATTCAACGAAAGAGGGTGTACGGGTAGAAAAGGTTTCAAGTGACGGGAGGTCAGCTACATGTAATAGAGTAAACGTGACACCAGAGTAGTGAATTATTTTCCACGGACATGACAAGTCCCCCTGACTTAGATCAGTTGATCGAATAGGGTTATCAATCTGTTGTGTGCTTTACATTTTGCAATTTACATTAAGTTCACAAAAACTTTCTTGAACATTATTTTGAACTTTATTGTACAACATTCGTGAACATCATTGTGAACATTTGCAGACAAAAATCGATCACAAGGGGTATGCACATTCATTGTCAAAGCATAAACTCTGTGAATTTTTGTGGCAATTATTTCTAGGTTGTGAAACTTAATAATTGCAATAACTAAGTCAGCATGCCCACGCTAAGATAGGGATGACGAATGAGTATAGCATGTCCCTGGGAGATTTGAGCCTAGAAGCTATATGCCCACTTTATAGCATTCTTTCTTCATGTGTGTACATTTTTTGCTTATAAATTCTAGAACTTTCTTTTGCTCCTTTTAAGGATCATTGTGAAGATGTCAACTATCCGTTGTTCAGTGTTTATGTATTAGATGGAGATATCCTTCTTTTCTATGTGATCTCTGATGAAATGGTGATGAATATCAATGTGTTTGGTTGAAGAGTGTAGTACTGGATTTTGTGATATGGTAATTGCACTGTTGTTGTCACAAATATCGGTACTTCTTCTACCTGAACTTTGTAGTCCCTTAGTTGTTGCTTCATCCAAAGTATTTGTGCGCAACAACTGCCAACTGCCACATGATGGAACTGAGGATCTTTTGGATGTGTGTTGATTGAATAAAACATTTTGATCAAAATGATCCCACATCCCATTGCATGCTAAAACCGAATCTAAATCTCATGCACAACGGAAAATTGAGATTATCGATTACCTTGCAATCGGAGAGACACCGTTGAGAAAATATAGATATAAAATCTACAACTCCTCCATTCTTCATATTTTTCACTCCAAGATCTTCTGTTGTAGGACCCAACCTCGATCCAGACATCGTGTGGGTGACGATCCTCTAGAACTTATAGAAGCTTGGAGATGAAGAACCTTTCCACAGATAATAGATGAAAATTCATTAGGTTATTGAGGACCTAAATTTCAAAATTAATGTGTATGGAGGCTAGGTTTTTTCATATCTCGTTATAAGGTATATATAGGGCTACAATAGAGATCTAGAAGAAAATTAGGGTTGGGCCTCCAACAGGCCTTAAGTTCTCATGTCTAGCCCAGACATAACTTAAGCCCATTATTATTAATTCAATCCACTAAAGAATTAATATTGAACTACCACACTAATTCCATATTTATGTATATGGCTTCTTCAATACAATTAATTCCCCATGTTTAAGATATCAAATGTCCATTAATTAAATTGAGTATACTGAAAAATCAATTTAATTAATTATTTATCCATGACTCGTACCACTCAACATTTATTATCATATTGGATTAAAAAAATTCACTTGTAAGATTTAAATGATAATCCTTTTTGAGCTCCTCAAGGGACATCATTAACTCGGTATACCGAGATATGATTTCCTTCTATAATTAGTAACCCATCCTATATAGAAATATCAATACCGAATCTATCGAGCTTATTGATTCTTTAATTAGAATCTCACCGTTGATAGGTCAAAGTAATGTACATGAAAATATACATGTCTACTATTATACAAGGATTAAGAATTATGAGTATCTAAGATTTATATTCTTATGTGATATCAGTACATAAGATTTATCTCGCTGCGATCAAGTTCAATGCACTACAAAAGTGCACTAGTATGATTCCATAGCCAAGGTAAATCACACTCAACTATACCAATGGTTCGTCCAACTCCATCTTGGTTGTGAACTCTTCTCATACTTTATAAGGAACCGATAATATGATCTTCTGTGTACATTCCACACACCATAGTATCTATAATATTAAGTATAGGACGATTTGCATTATTTATTATATAAAAAATAATTGCAAAATACGTAAACGTTATTCTCATTCATAATTAAGGGAAATAATTATAGACATAAAAGACATGCTTTTAGTATACAATCCGAAAAATCTCCCACATATACTCAAAGCATTGCTTTTAAGTATACCAGTGTCTATCCATTCTTGCACTTATACTTGAAGCTTTGCGTTGCTTTCCAAGTATCCGAATCCCATTTCCTCATCTACTCGAATAACATGAATATGTTGCCCACAATTCATTTATTCTATGAAAAAAATTACTAGACAATCATACTTGAAGCCTTGCCTCATTTTACCATGTATTCAACTCCCACTGTGTAGCACCCCAAACCCGGAAGGGTCAAGGTGCTAATGGAACACACGCGAAGGAGAAAATCCCATAGAAATTTTTTTAAATAGTATAATCAATTTGAGATTTGCTATATCAAAGAAGCTTACGTTTACTAGTCAAACACCAAGAATCAATATATTTGACTAATCAAGAACCAATAGAAATAGATCTTAAGAAATCTGACTAGTCAACTACATCAAAATAATAATAGTCAATTCATGAAATATAACATGACCAAAACGCTCATAGGCGTACACGTGGCAAAAGTCAAGGTTCAGCAGAAGCATATGAATCATATAATAGTTTGACCATAACAAATAAATTCAAAAGATGGTCAACTAAAAACAAAAGGTTCCCATTGGTCCACATCCTCCACCTGCCATCATCAATTACCTGAAAAACATTTTAAATAATGAGACTGAGTGCTAGAAAACACTCCGTGGACATACTCATGCATTCGTCCCATAATTTGCATAAAAGAAATAATTATAATCATAATAAAGATTTCACATTTGACGTCACAATCCATACGCTCATTAAACATAGTGGAGACCGACCCTAATGTGATCACATATCATCTATAGCATATTCATAACATATTCGGATTTCCTCATATGAGTCGTATCAAATCCACAATGAGCAACATAAATATAAATCATAATTCATTTTTCCATATTGGACGAGTCATCTTGAAGGAAAACAAGAAAATATTCTCTTTTCAAAAATAAAGTTACTATTCCACACAAGGGACAAATAAAATTTTTGAGCGTTCAATTGACCTCAGAATAAAAATCCAGGAATGCCAATGAATTCCTTGAGAAATTTCCTATAGAATAGGCTTGAAAAACCAAGGCTCGGGTCAACACACGAGATTTCACAAATTTCTAACGATCACGCTCCTACAGAAAAACACTATTCATAACTTCTTTAAACGTGTTTTAAATCACCGGGAACTCAAACGATTCAGATTCAAAATCCGAAAGCACCGGCATGCTCCTTGGGTCAATGCCTTTCAAACATGACCAAAATCGGCTATAACTGAGCTCAGATCAAAATTCTCGAAAATACGATTTTACGAAAAATAACTCCTAAAATCATGGTTTAGAACCGAAACATCCTTATCTAGGCTCTAATTAATTTCTTTAATTTTCTAAATAAACTCTGAAAATCTGGAATGTTATAATAACAGTAAAGAAAATGGGATTCGGAAACCCGAACACTCCATAACAGTAAAGAAAATGAGATTCGGAGAACCGAACACTCCATAACAATAATCAGAGTAAGCGGACAAGAACGCAGTGCATTTATTCAGACTCAAAAGGTAACCATGTTCTCAGTTAGACTCCACATATAAAAGAAACATATACATCAAAAGATAGCACTTCAGCCTTAACACCGCCGCCTATCATCCCGCAGCTCATCCTAAAAATATTTGAAAAGATTTGGGCGTGAGTACTAATGCACTCAGTAGGTACCTTTGAGAAAAACTTCACAATCATTTTATAAAACAGAATATCCAATCATATTTTAAGCATATCATGGAAAGCTTTTAAATCAGAAAATTTGTGAATTCCATGTATACTAAATCATTTTAGTTCCATCATTGCGCGCCACTCTCCCCTAGAATGTTTACGGTGAGTCGGTTCATGTACACAACCCGGCTGCTTAAGGTTGGACACTGCCCTGTTTGCTTGGGGCTCGATATCGTGAACCATTGCAGTTTCATCACCAAAAATAGTAGTAAGACTTACATAAGTCAGAAGAGCACATTAAATACAGTCATGAGTTGGATATTCAATCATATTTATTTTATAAATATCAGGGCTTAATAACCCGAAATAAATTTTTATATAATAAAAACCCACCTGGTAATCTGATCTTGAAAGCTAGATCTAAATTTTGATTCTGGTCTCAACTACAAGTCTCCTTCTTCTATGCCTACAAGATTATCCGGCAACTTAGTTCCGATGAACAACTACAATTAGGTCAAAATCTAACCTTTATTAGCTATGAAGTAAATATTATAATATCTACAATCTTAATACGCAGCACCCGGGTCATCAAAATATTTTGACTCTTAAGGGAACTTTACTTAGGGCATTTTTATAAAGAAAAACCCTTTAGGAAGTTTTGACATGCGGGGTGGTCAAACCCGTACCTTAAAATTAACTCAACACAAATAAATTCATGCCACAAGATCTGCCCATTGGAAAAATATGAAACTTTAAATAAAAATACTATATTTTTATATGGAACAACTTGTGAGCTTAAAAATACGATAGTGTTATCCATGAAGGATAGATCTGAAAAAGACTACAATTTAATTTTCAGATACCGAAAATATACCTGAAATTAAAAAGTCATAGCATGAAAAATGCATACAAATATACATAGAATATAAAACCCTAAAGGCACTTTTTCATCAGGTGACCCAAAAAAGATCGCCAATTTGAGGGATGATGGCGTTGATCTTAAATTCAAAGGGGGGGGGCTGGATTGGAGACTGGCGTGAGGTGGTGGGTGATCTTGGTTGTCATGAAATTGGTGATCATGGTTGGTGTGGGTGGTATGTTGGACGTGGATTGGTGATTGATGATGATTGTTGGGGTGATAGGTGGCGGTGGTGATGGTCTTTGACGGCGGTCACGGTGATTTTTCATCGTGATCGTCCGTCAAATCATCTTTTCAATCACGTATTCATGATCTACGTATTGACACCTTTAAAATGACTATTTCGGAATTGAAATAGAAAATTAGGGACGTACCTTCTCTGGAAGCTGCTCGGCGTTTCAATTTTGAAAAATGAATGAAAAATGAAACGTTAGGCTCCTATTTATAGAGGAAAAGTGAATAGGATAATAATGAATAAAAAAAAAAGAGGATAGTGATGGAATAGGATAATGATGAGAAAAGAATAGGATCATACGAATTGGATAATATTTTGAAAAAGAAATTGGATAATGACGGATGTACTTTAGGTTATCCATATCTATTACCTTTTTGTTTAAAATTGTGCCAAGTGTTCATTTGAACTCAGAATTGGAAAATTCAAATTTTGCCACGATGCTTGAACATTTTTCTGTCAACCCGAGAAAAATATCACAACATATTTTTACATTAATTTTTGACCAAATTAAATTTTAACAGATTTTTCTGGCTATGATTTTCCTTTATTTGAGTCCTTGAAGGACCCAACTTATTTTTTTAACTTACCAGAGGGTAGCATAATTTGAATAAAACCTTCTAAAATATTTCGGGGTATTACATTCTACCCTCCTTAATAAAAATTTCGTCCCGAAATTTGCGTACCTCTATAGGGTAAATGAAGGTACAACTCTTTGATTCTTCTTTCAAGCTCCCAGGTAGCTTCCTCTTTCCCATGGTTATTCGATAGAACTTTCACCAGTGATATTTGTTTGTTTTGTAATTCTTGGACCTTTTTGTCAAGAATAGCCTCTGGTCATTCTTCATATGATAAATCCTGGTTCAGGACTATCTCTTCATTCTTTATAACGTGTTTAGGATCAAACACGTACTTTCTCAACATTGAGACATGAAAAACATTATGAATCTCAGCTAGACTTGGCGATAAGGCTAGTTTATAAGCTACCTCTCCAACTCGTTTGAGAATTTCAAAGGGTCCAATATATCGTGGTCTCAATTTTCCTCTTTTGCCAAAACGTATAATTCCTTTAGTAGGAGATATTTTGAGAAAAACTTTATCTCCAACATTAAAATACAAATCCTTTCGACGTTTATCTGCATAGGCTTTTTGTCTATCTTGGGCCTCCTTCATTCTCATTCTTAATTTATCAATTATTTCGATTGTTGTCTGAACAATCTCAGGGCCCAATATCTTTCTTTCACCCACTTCATCCCAGTAAAGTGGTGATCTACATATTCGACCATACAAAGCCTCATATGATGCCATCCTAATGGTTGCCTGATAACTGTTGTTATGGGCGAACTCCACTAAGGGTAAAACATTTTCCCAACTTCCACCTCTATCAGTTACAACTCCTCTGAGCATGTCTTCTAGTATTTATATTGTCCTTTCTGATTGTCCATCAGTTTGAGGATGTAATGATGTACTGGAATTTAGTTACATTCCGAGGATGGTATCTCGGTCAGAGGTGATCGAGACGGGTATTCCGTGTAGCCGTACAATATCTTTCACATAGAGTTGAGCTAACTTATCTAGTCCAAGTGTCATCTTGATTGGCACAAAGTGCGCGGATTTGGTCAGTCAATCAACAACAACCCATATCGCAGTGTTTCCTCGCATTGACTTTGGTAGTCCTACTACAAAATCCATGTTGATATGCTCCCATTTCCACTCTGGAATTTCAAGTGGTTGTAATAATCCTGATGGTAGTTGATGTACCGTCTTTACTTGCTGACAAGTTAAGCATCGTTCAACAAATGAGGCCACTTCTCACTTCATATTTCATCACCAGAAGTCTCTCTTTAAATCTCTATATATCTTTGTACTTCCAAGGTGAGCGGTATATGGAGTCTCATGAGCTTCCATCATGATTTCATTCTTTAACTCTTCATTATGGGGCACACATATTCTTCTCTCATACATGAGAGCATTGTCATTTGCTTCAGCGATTCCCTTTGAATCCTCAGATCTTACTTTCAGTAGCATCTTCTCCAGAAATCGATCCCCTCTTTATGCCTCCATAGTTCATTTTCTTAAATCGGGTTTAGCTATTAAAGCAGCTATAAGTCCTTTGGTAGAGTTTCGTGGTCGAACCAACTCTAACTCTAGTCTTTGAAATTCTTCAATTAACCTTTCTTCTCGCGTTAGGAAACAACCTAACTCTGCTCTGGTTTTTCAGCTAAGGGCGTCTGCCACAATATTAGCTTTGTCAGGGTGGTAGAGAATGGTGCAATCATAATTCTTAACTAATTCCAACCATCTTCTCTGCCTTATGTTTAAGTCCTTCTGTTCAAAGAAGTACTTAAGACTCTTATGATCAGTGTAGATTTCACATTTGATACTGTATAAATAATGCCTCCAAATTTTCAAGGCATGCACCACAGCTGCAAGCTCTAGGTGATGGGTGGGATAATTCAACTCATGTGGCCTGAGCTGGCGAGATGCATAAGCAACGACTCTCTTGTCTTGCATTAGCACACACCCTAACCCTAGCTTAGACGCATCTGTGAAGATAACAAATCCTTCATTCCCTTTCGGTATAACTAATACTGGAGTTGTGGACAGTCTTTTCTTAAGTTCTTGGAAATTCTTCTCACATTCCTCAGTCCAGATGAACTTAGCCTTCTTTTTCAACAACTGTGTCATTGGCCTTGCCAATTTAGAAAATCCCTCAATAGATCGTCTGTAGTAGCCTGCCAACCCCAGGAAACTTCTTATCTCATGTGCACTGGAAGGTGACTTCCAGTTACTTACTGCTTCAACCTTAGCAGGATCCACTTTGATTCCTTCTGATGACACAATATGGTCAAGTAACATTACCTCACTGAGCTAAAATTCACACTTGCTAAATTTGGCATATAATTTCTCCCTCCTCATTGTTTTCAAAATTATATGTAGATGTTCTTGGTGTTGTTCCTCACTTTTGGAATAGATAAGAATATCATCTATAAACACAAGAACAAAGCTATCCAGTTATTGATGAAATACTCTGTTCATCATATCCATGAACGCAGCAGGTGCATTAGTCAACCCAAATGGCATTACTAAGAATTCATAGTGGCCGTAACGTGTTTGAAATGCTGTCTTAGGCACATCTTCTTTTCTTATCTTCAATTGGTGATAACCTGAACATAAATCAATCTTTGAAAATACGTTAGCTCCTCTTAGTTAGTCAAACAAGTCATCTATCATTGGCAAGGGATACTTATTCTTAACTGTCACCTTATTCAACTCCCTATAGTCTATGCACATTCGCAATGTACCATCATTCTTTTTAACAAAGAGAATAGGCGCTCCCCAAGGTGAGACACTGGGTTGTATAAAACCTAAGTCCAACAGCTCTTGTAGTTGTACCTTCAGTTCTTGCAACTCATTAGGGGCCACTCTATATGGTGCTTTATATATCGGGGCTGCTTCTAGTTCCAAGTCAATGGTGAATTCAATTTGTCTATCGGGAGGTAACCCTGGTAGGTCTTGTGGAAAAGCATCCTTGTATTCTCGAATGATAGGGACTTGATATATCATTACTTCATCCTTCTCTTTTCCTACTAGGTTAACCAGAAAAGCATGGCAACCTTCTTTTCTCATTAGCTTTACAACTTTAAGGGCTGAAATAATTGGTATTCTCAAACCCATCCTTGCTCCAAAGAAAATTACCTCTGGTTCTCCTGGCTTCTAGAATATGATTTCTCTCTCATGACAACGTATAGTCGCATACGTTGCAGTTAGCCAATCCATTCCTAAGATTATATCAAAATCCTTCATATCGATTACATATAAATCCGTGATGAAAATCTTTTTGTTAATCTCGAGTTCCAAATTCAGGCACATTCTTTTAGCTAAAACAGTTTTTCCAGAAGGAATGCTAACTTCTAAGGCATTAGTAGCATCTACTTGTCTAAGTTTTAATCTTTCACTAGCCTTTTCTGAAATGAAAGACTGTGTAGCTCCAGTATCAAATAAAGCGAGCACAGGTATATTAAACATGTTAATCATACCTGCTAAATTTTCTGGAGCTTGCTCTGTCTGCTGTTGCTGAAGTGCATATGTCCTGACTGGCTGTGGGGCGCATTGTCCTTGGTTTGACTTAAAGTTTCCTCTCTGATTTTACCTTAAGTTTCCACCCTGATTAGACCTAGAATTGTTCCCTTGGTTAGGCCTCTGATTTATATTTCCACCTTGTGCTGGTCTAGGAGGAATATCTGTATTTCCTTTACTCCTAGGACAATCTCAAGCAAAATGTCCGGGTTGATGAAAGAAGAAACATCCATCTCTATTCCTCATACACTTCCCTGAATGAAACTTCCTGCAGATAGGGTAGAGAGTCCTATTTCCTTGTTGATTCTATTGCCCATAATTGGTATTTTCCTTGGCCCACTGTTGCTTATTTCCCACTGCATTTCTATCTTCCCATTTCCGCTTTCCCTTCAGATCTTGGGAAGATTGTTGTGGCTGGGTTTTCTCAGCAAGCATAACAGACTCTATGTTCAAAGCCCGACGCAGTGTTTGTGCATACGACATCTCATCATGCCCTATAAGATTCATGCTCATTTCTGGGTTAAGGCCTTTCCTCTTCTTAGCCTTTTTGCAGTCCGAGTCCATGAGATATGGAGCATAACGTGAGAGTTGATTAAAAGCACGATCATACTCAGTAATCGTAGAGCTTCCCTGTCGGAGGTTCCAGAATTCCGACTCTTTCTTTTCTCGATAGCAATCAGGAATGTATTTCTGAAAAATTTCTTCCTTGAAGTCTTCCCAAGTAAATTCCTGCCATTGCTCATAAGTCATAATTCTTTTTACAGACTCCCACCAATAGTGTGCATCATCAGTCAGTTGAAATTGAGCACATGTAAGCTTTTCCTCATTCGTTCAAGACATGTAATCAAATATTCGATCCAGAGATCGAATCCATTTTTCTGCATCTATTGGGTCACCTAGCCCGTTGAAAATAGGCGGTTGATGTTTTCGAAAAGCTTCTTCCGCTCTTGATGCTGGTATGGGGATTAGAATTGGTGTAGGTTTTCCATGGTTTTCCTGATTTTGTGTTCTTTTCTTAGGCGGCATTCTGGAAAATTTTAGGCTTTAGAATTGACTAACATAAAATCCACTTTGTGCTAATTTAATACAAAGGTGAGATATCTTCTAAACTAAATGCTCAACAACATTTCTCATGAAATTCCAATCGGTCTACTTATTTGCAAAGGAAAGCACTTAGTCAGTCTACGTTCCACATGAATCTTAAGAGAGGCACTTAAAATCCAATCTATGTGCATAAGCCACAATTGGCTATGTTCATCTACATTCTCAATTAAATCATTTTATGTTCACATTCCATCTCCATAAGCATTCTGGGTTTCCATCACTTTAACATCATCACATTTCCAAACTCTTCCACATTATCACATTCCCAATCACTTACATTATAACATTTCTAATCATAGGGCACTTTCTTTTGGAACACCTCATGGACATATAGTCCTATTTTAAACATCATATTGCATTTCAAACATAATGGACATATATTCCCATTCAAAATAATAATTCAATACCATCTGGGCACAAAGTCCCACAATTTTTACCATCATAGACAATAAGTCCCTTTCATTCATACCCATCATCATATGGAACATAGTCCCAAAATGATACCATTATCCGTTTGAAACCATCATTGGTGTGACTTTTCATAAATACCATCAATGTGGAAAATGGTCCTTATCCACATTCCTTTTTTTAAAAATTAGTAATCATAATTGAATCTCAAAAATATTTTAACTTGCGTACCTTTTTTTTAAGCAAGATGAGAGCAGTGCAGGCGACGTGCTAGGGCTATCAGACAATCAATTAAGAAATAACACTGAGAACTAGAATCAAGCAACAATATCACAGGCTTGCAGAGTTATAGCCTGCTTTGATACCACTCTTTAACACCCGATCCCGAGGGAAGGGCAGGGGACCGGTGAGCTACTTGGGGAAAGGGAAAGCGGTTGTTGAACAGAAGTAATCAAAGAAATAGGGTTAGTGCCCCAAAAATTTGGGCAGCATAACCTCTATAACTGGATCAAACCACGCTTTTAAAGCATCTATAATGACTCAAACCAGATACCAACACTTATGACATAAAATCATCAAATAATAACCAAGGCAAGTTTAACTTAGATAACAACAGTTCAAAGATTAACTGTTAATAGGTTAGGCATGAAAAAGGCCAGACATATGTCTGCCAATACATGAAGTAAAGAGATGCCAGACTTTCGTCTGTTGTGAAAGTAATATAAAGCCAGGCTTTTACCTTGTCATGGAAAGTAATGTAAAGCTAGGTGTGTGCCTGTCTGAATAAGGAAAGTAAATAAATGCCAGACTTTTACCTATCAAGAACGGAAAGTAAACGGAATTCGGAGAACCGAACACTCCATAACAGTAAAGAAAATGGGATTCGGAGAACCGAACACTCCATAATAGCAAAGAAAATGGGATTCGGAGAACCAAACACTCCATAACAATAATCAGAGTAAGCGGACAAGAATGTAGTGCAATTATTCAGACTCAAAAGGTAACCATGTTCTCAGTTAGTGTGACGCCCGGGGCAGAAGTATGAAGTGATCGTTGGTGCAAGGCACGGATAAAGAGCGGCTCCTATAAGACTTCTAAGTGAATGGGCACATGAATGAACCGAATCCACCCAAAAGAGAGGGATTTTGAGGCTATACAGGAATGGGACTGTATAGTTGAGGAGAGCTTAAAGGATTTGATTGGTGCTACTCATACTAACAAGGTGCATCTTCTTTTTTGGCGCTCGTTCCACCAGAACTCCAAAGTTAAGCGTGCTTGACCTAGAGCAATGGTGGGATGGGTGACCCCCTGGGAAGTTTGTCAGGGAGCGTGTGAGTGAGGACAAAGCACGCTGGAAAGACTTGTGTTAGGGTGTGGGGACAGCCGTCAGTCCTGTAGCCGGGTCGTTACAGGTGGTATCAGAGTCGAACCTCTCGCAGTAAGGTGTGGTTCAGGGACGAACCAAGCGGAAGCTGGTGGGCATGTGACGCCCGGGGCCGAAGTATGGAGTGATCGCCGGTGCAAGGCACGGATAAAGAGCGGATCATATAAGACTTCCAAGTGAAGGGATACATGAATGAACCTAATCTACCCGAAAGAGAGGGATTCTGAGGCTATATAGGAATGGGACTATATAGTTGAGGAGAGCTTAAAGGATTTGATTGGTGCTACTCATACTAACAAGGTGCATCTTCTTTTCTGGCGCTCGTTCCACCAGAACTCCAAAGTTAAGCGTGCTTGACTGGGAAGTTTCTTCTAAGCGAAGGGACACATGAATGAACCAAATCCACCCGAAAGAGAGGGATTCTGAGGCTATACGGGAATGAGAGTGTATAGTTGAGGAGAGATTAAAGGATTTGATTGCTGCTACTCATACTAACAAGGTGTATCTTCTTTTCTGGCGCTAGTTCCACCAGAACTCCAAAGTTAAGCATGCTTGACCTGGAGTAATGGTGGGATGGGTGACCCTCTGGGAAGTTTCTCGGGGAGCGTGTGAGTAAGGACAAAGCACGCTGGAAAGACTTGTGTTGGTTTGTGGGGCCAGCCGTCACTCCGATAGCTGGGTCGTTACAGGTGGTATCAGAGCCGAACCTCTCGCAGTAAGGTGTGGTTCGGGGACAAACCAAGTGGAAGCTGGTGGGCATGTGACGCCCGGAGCTGAAGTATGGAGTGATTGCCAGTGCAAGGCACGGAGAAAGAGCGGCTCCTATAAGACTTCCAAGTGAAGGGGCACATGAATGAACCGAATCCACCCGAAAGAGAAGGATTCTGAGGCTATACAAGAATGGGACTGTATAGTTGAGGAGAGATTAAAGGATTTGATTGGTGCTACTCATACTAACAAGGTGCAAAGTTAAGCGTGCTTGACCTGGAGCAATGGTGGGATGGGTGACCCCCTGAGAAGTTTCTTAGGGAGCGTGTGAGTGAGGACAAAGCACGCTGGAAAGATTTGTGTTGGTTTGTGGGGATAGCCGTCAGTCTGGTAGTGGGGTCGTTGCAGTTAGACTCCACATATAAAAGAAACATATACATCAAAAGATAGCCCTTCAGTCTTACCACCGCCGTCTACCATCCTGCAGCTCATCCTGAAAATATTTGAAAAGATTTGGGCGTAAGTACTAATGCACTCAGTAGGTACCTTTGAGAAAAATTTCACAATCATTTTATAAAACAGAATATCCAATCATATTTTAAGAATATCATGGAAAACTTTTAAATCAGAAAATTCGTGAATTCCATGTATACTAAATAATTTTAGTTCCATCATTGCACGCCACTCTCCCCTAGAACGTTTACGGTGAGTCGGTTCGTGTACACAACTCGGCTGCATAAGGTTGGACACTGCCCTGTTTGCTTGGGGCTCGATATCGTGAACCATTGTAGTTTCATCACCAAAAGCTGTAGTAGGACTTACATGAGTCAGGAGAGCACATTAAATAGAGTCATGAGTTTGATATTCAATCATATTTATTTTATAAATATCACGGCTTAATAACCCGAAATACATTTTTATATAATAAAAACCCACCTGATAATCTGATATGGAAAGCTAGATCTAGATTTTGATTCTGGTCTCAACTACAAGTATCCTTCTTCTGTGCCTACAAGATTATCCGGCAACTTAGTTTCGATGAACAACTACCATTAGGTCAAAATTTAACCTTTCTTCGCTATGAAGTAAATATTATAATATCTACAATCTTAATACGCAGCACCCGGGAAATTTACTCAGGGCATTTTTATAAAGAAAAACCATTGAGGAAGTTTTAACATACGGGGTGGTCAAACCTATACATTAAAATTAACTCAACACAAATAAATTCATACCACAAGATCTACCCATTGGAAAAATATGAAACTTTAAATAAAAATACTATATTTTTATATGGAATAACTTGTGATCTTAAAAATAAGATAGTGCTATCCATCAAGGATAGATCTGAAAAATACTACAATTTAATATTCGGATACCGAAAATATGCCCGAAATTAAAAAGTGACAACATGAAAAATGCATACAAATATACATAGAATATAAAACCCTAAAGACACTTTTTGATCAGGCGACCTGAAAAAGATCGCCAATTTGAGGGATGATGGCGTTGATCTTAAATTCAAAGGAGTCGTGGATTGGTGATTGGCGTGAGGTGGTGGGTGATCTTGGTTGTCATGAAATTGGTGATGATGGTTGGTGTGGGTGGTATGTTGGACGTGGATTGGTGATTGATGATAATTGTTGGGGTGATAGGTGGCGGTGGTGATGGTCTTTGACGGCGGTCACGGTGATTTTTCGTCGTGATCGTCCGTCAAATCATCTTTTCAATCACGTATTCGTGATCTACATATTGACACCTTTAAAATGACTATTTCGGAATTGAAATAGAAAATTAGGGACGTACCTTGTCTGGAAGCTGCTCGGCATTTTGATTTTGAAAAATGAATGAAAAATGAAACGTTAGGCTCCTATTTATAGAGGAAAAGTAAATAGGATAATAACCAATAAAAGAAGGAGGATAATGATGGAATAGGATAATGATGGGAAATGAATAGGATAAATACGAATAGGATAATATTTTTAAAAAAAAATGGATAATGACGGATGTGCCTTATGTTATCCAAATCTATTACCTTTTTGTTTAAAATTGTGCCAAGTGTTTATTTGAACTCGGAATTGGAAAATTCAAATTTTGGCACGATGCTTGAACATTTTTCTGTCAACCCGAGAAAAATATCACAACATATTTTTACAGCAATTTTTGACCAAATTAAATTTTAACAGATTTCTCTGGCTACGATTTTCCTTTATTTGAGTTCTCTAAGGACCCAACTTATTTTTTTAACTTACCAGAGGGTAACATAATTTGAATAAAACCTTCTAATATATTTCGGGGTATTACATACTGAACTGATGCCAGTAGCTTTTCTTGTTGTGGAACATGTGTCTTTTTAGTAGACTCAGAAGATGAACTTTAGACATCTTCTTCTTCTTTTGGATCAGAAACTAAAGGTCATTTTATGACCTTTTTCTTTCCCTTGGTAGCTGCTATAGCCTTCATCCTAGTGGTCAGAGAAATATCATCTTCCTCTGAAATATCTCCACCGTCAGGTTGTTCTGGTGTCAGCTTCTCAGGTACAGACTTTCCTGAAATATCCTTCTCAGATGAAGGTTCTTCTGGCGTTATCTTCTCAGCAGCACTCTTGTAACAGCCCGGTCCCGAGATAGGGATTAACGAATGGGGACGGGGTGTTATTAAGGGATTAATGAATAAAGAAGGGAGATTAACAAAGAGGGTTTACGAATCAAGATATACTTTCGAAGAATAGACGATGATACTCGGGTTTAATTGATTTAAAATGGAAGCATGCTTAAGCGGAATAAAATGGCGAACTAATCAGATACCAACAAGCATAGATCCATTCATAGGTCAAAGTGAATAAACAGATCTTAATGTGAATAAGCCTCTTCGTAGGCAAAAGGAAAATATACTCGAGAAGTAGAAATAAAACTTAATATGCATCTTATATATATAAAATCATGCCTAGGGAAATATTCATAGAGTCTTGATAATCATAATAGAACTTAAACGGAATTCAGAAATAATGTATCAGAGTAGCAGAACACATAATGGGGTTTCAAAAGGACATAGATAATAGCAAAACAATCTTGGCAGCCAACCCACATCCAAAGCGACCAACATCCTCAGCATCTCAACCTGAAAACATTTGAAAAAGAGGGGGCATGAGCACTAATGTACTCAGTGGGTTTTAATAAAAACACTTTAATAACCTCAAGATATCAAATAATTAACTGACGGTATATGGAGAGCAAAACGCAAAAGCCCTCTCCATATCCGTAAAACCTTTTTCTTTTCTTTTGGGCCCATCCTGGCTCAAACCTGATGTCAACTGTACCCTTAGGCATGCCATAAGATAGAAGAGGGGTTACCTCAAATATCCAAACTATTTTGCGAGGGAATTAATCCAGCAGTGACTCCCTTAAAAGTTCTGAGCTCAAATCCTACTTAAGCGAAATGCTAAGTTCCTTCCCTCCTTAACCTGGTAACAAAACCAATCCTAGAGCACGTCTAAGGACTAATCCTTTAATATAACATGATCTCGGCCTATAAGGGATTTAACGCTACCCTAACAAGGTAATCCTTAATCCTTAACTATACGAGCTTTAAACAAAGCATAAACATTCAAATATAAGGAGATGAACGTAAATAAGTACGAATTGTAACTAAAGACAATTCTAAACATCTCATTCTAAGAATAAACAATACTTTAACATTTCTAGCATTTCTAAACATTCTAAACATGCTTGAGAGCTCAATTATAACATAATATCTTTCTTTCCTTCCTTCCGTTTACAGAGATCATTCAGGCAGAGCAAAAATACTTTATTGGATATCTCATTTGCCCTATATGCTTCTAGAGCTTATTAGCTCAAACTTTAGATGAGTATAGATTTGCCCACCTCGTTCACGGAGTAGAAGATGAGGCAATAAGTTGATGATCCCCCTTCGAATTCCCATGAGGCTCACTTCCTCCTACAAAAGTCGAATTATCGACTTAGCGGCCTCCTTCGAAAATTTCTAACTATTTACATGAAATTAAATAATACCCATCTTAAAAACCCTTGATTAGGACTTAAACATGGATAGCACGACTTTATGACTTAATAAGGTTTCGAGAAGGATTTATTTTATTTAAAGAACATCTCGTCTTGATCTCTCAATTTTTAGACGGAGAATAACTTGAATAGATTACTCAAAATAAATCAAAAATAACTTGATTGCTTCTCTAAAATCTAAACTTGAAAATAACTTGGAAATAACACTATTTGAAAAGCTTGAAAACTCGGAAAGAGGGTATGAAAAATAGCCGGAAAAATTAGCGTCGGATGACACGGGGGGGGGGGGGGGGGGAGGACCGCGCGCCGGCGGCACCCCACGCGCCCTCGCAGTCCCGCGGTCGCACACCCTCTGCGCCCGCGGGCTTCTAGGCCGAGGGGGGTGTTGCGCGGCGGCGCAACCCCCCACGGTCGCGGTACTTGATTTCTCTCTCTTCCGCCTATATTTAGTGACGGATTTCTTTCTTTCGGGTTCATCGGTGTTCGTTGATCTCTTCGACGAACACGAAGAACACTCGAAAATTTTCTTAAATAACATACTTTAATTTAAAAAAAGAAATCAACATAACAAAGAAAATAATCACGACAATCCTCTTGAATAATTAGAATAAATGGTGAAATCCGTAGAATAAACTTTGAACGGAACTTCAGCGAATAAACAAGACTATTACTAGAAATAATGACGAGAATAATAACGGAACACTATAACTTGGAACTTCAATAAATCGAAATACAACTTGAGGAGGAAAGTAAATGAGTAATAATGAAGAACACGAAGAACATGAAGAACGGAAAGTAAATGCGGAATTTAAAAGATGGAAAAGAAATGGAATCGAGCCCGACGAACAAGAATGGACGGGGTTAGGTGCGTCGAAGGAAGGTGGCTAGCTCGGTGTCTCGTTGAGTCGTAATGGCACCAGAGCCGCCTGCTACGACCCAACGGCGCCCCTAGCACCTTCCCTCACCACATCCCTTCCACACCACTCCGCTCGTCATCTTGTAGAACACTCACGAAGAACACTTTTTACTTCGACAAAACTTTCTCAGCTCTCATGAGTTTTCCCACTCTCGGAAGTGAAATGGATGGAATGAATGAACAAATGAATGGTGAGGGATGGCCGTCTATTTAGAGGAGAAGCTTTGGCTTCCCTTGGAAGCCATTGTAGTGCGGAGATACTGCAAAAGTTACCCCGGGTTCGGTTAAAAGCTGCTTTATTCGATGTCGAGGTCCAAATGACTTCAGACACGAAATCTAAAAATACTGGGAGACTCGTTGGCTCGAATACTAGCAACTTGATTCGTGATGAAGACGGGGTCGTTAGAAGAAAGACGAGCAAAGATTCCCTTATTGGAATTACTTTTTACTATTCACTCAGACTGACAGATTTTGCTCCTTAGCGTTCGATTGACCTCAGAATGGAAATCTGTGAATGCCAATGAAATACTTGAGTCATTTCCCATAAAAGGGACCTGACAGAACTAGACTCAGATCAATGAGGACGATTTCGTAAATTTCTCAAAACACGAACACACGCAAAAGTTACTATTCATTCGTCTTTTAAATACGTTTTTCATCACCAAGAACTCAAATGACTTCAGAATTAAAATCTGAAAACATCGGCATACTCCTTGAGTTAAAAAAATTTTAACGAGACCACGAATGGCCATAAAAGAATTAGGATCGCATTTTCTGAAAAGATGATTTTCACGAAAACTGATCCCTAAAGTCGTGACTGACATCCGACCTCAATTAACTTTGTTCAAATTCCTTCCTTAACTAATTAATTAACATTAACAATCCTCTAAACCTTATCCGAAAATCTGGGCTATTACATCCTACCCCACTTAAAGAAATTTCATCCCGAAATTTACTAACCATGATAAGCGATATTAGGGTACTTCTTGAGCAGCTCGGATTCAAGCTCCCAGGTTACCTTCTTTGAACCATGATGGTTCCAGATTACTTTCACGAGATTGATCTCCTTGTTACTCAACTTCTGAATCATTCGATCCACAATGGCCTGGGGCTTCTCTTCATATACTAAGTCCTCATTCAAGACTATCTCTTCTTTGCTAATCACGTGCTTTGGAACAAACATGTACTTTCTCAACATTGGGATATGAAAGACGTCATAAACGTCACTCGGGTTGGGTGGTAGGGCCAATCTGTAGGCTACTTCATTCACCTTTTCTAGAATTTCGAAGGGTCCAATAAATCTGGGCCTTAACTTACTTCATTTGCCAAAACGAACTACTCCTCTTGATGGAGACACCTTCAATAACACTTTATCTCCAACGTTGAAACTGAGCTCCGTTCTTCTCTCGTCCGCATAAGCCTTCTGTCTATCTTGAGCCTCCTTGATTTGTTGACGAATAAGCTCGATCTTCTGGACAGCTTCCTGGACCATTTCAGGCCCAAGTATCCTTCTTTCTCCAACTTCGTCCCAATACAAGGGCGATCTACACTTCCTTCCATACAGGGCTTCATAAGGGGCCATGCCGATCGATGACTGGTAGCTGTTGTTATACGCAAACTCTACCAAAGACAGTAATTCTTCCCAACTGCTTCTTTGATCGATGAATACTCCTCTGAGCATGTCTTTCAGAATCTAGATAGTCCTTTCGGACTGGCCATCCATTTGAGGATGAAATACCGTGCTGAAATTGAGCTTTGATCCCATTGCTTTTTGTAGGCTCCTCCAAAATCTTGACGTAAATCTTGTATCACGATCCAATGTAATCGAGACCGGCACTCCGTGCAAACACACAACTTCCTTAACATACAATTCGGCTAATTGATCTATCTCATCCGTCATTTTAACAACAACAAAATGTGCCGATTTGGATAATCGATCAACGATTACCTAAATAGTGGTATTCCCCGCTTAGACTTTGGCAAACCTATGACAAAGTCGATATTGATATGATCCCACTTCCATTCAGGGATTTCTAAGGGTTGGAGCAATACCAGAAGGTTTTTGATGCAAAGCTTTTACTTGCTGACAGTTCAAACACCTTTCCACGAAGGCGGCTATTTCTCTCTTCATGCTATTCCACCAGAAGTTCCTCTTGAGGTCTTGGTACATCTTGGTGCTTCTGGGATGTGTTATATATGGCGTGCTATGTGCTTCGCACATGATTTCCTCCTTTAGTCATTCCTTTCTTGGCACAAAAAACTTTTCTTTGAATAAGAGCGCGTTATCGGCACCTTCCGTAAAATCTTGCGAGTTATCAGATCGTGCTTCTAGTCTTTTCTTTTCGAGAAATTCATCTCCTCTCTGAGCTTCAATTATCCTCTGCCTTAGGTCTGGCTGAGCGACTATCGTGGTAACTTAAGCTTGAATGGTCTCGGGTGGTGTTAGTACCTCGATCCTTAACTTCTCGAACTCCTTGCGAAGATTTTCCTGGACTGAAATGAGTCCTGACTCTGCCCTCTCTTTCCTACTTAGGGCATCTGCTACCACATTAGCCTTACCTAGGTGGTAGTGAATCGTGCAGTCGTAATCTTTCACAAGTTTTAGCCATCTTCTCTGCCTCATGTTAAGATCCTTTTGCTCGAAGAAATACTTCAAACTCTTGTGATCTAAGAAGATCTCACACTTAGCTCCGTAGAGATAGTGCCTCAAGATCTTCAGCGCATGAATGACTGCTGCTAGCTCTAAGTCATGCATAGGGTAGTTCTGCTTATGATTCTTAAGCTGCCTGGAAGCATAAGCAATCACCTTTCCTCTCTGCATCAGTACGCATCCTAATCCTTTCTCCGATGCATCTGCGTAAACCACAAAATCTTCATTCCCTTCCAGAATGGCCAACACTGGGGTTGTGGTTAGCATCTTCTTCAAAGTTTGGAAACTTTTCTCGCACTCAGGCGTCCACTTGAACTTGGAGTCTTTCTTCAACAGTCGCGTCATTGGCTTAGATATGGTCGAGAATCCTTCGATGAATCGACGATAATATCCCGGGAGTCCTAGAAAACTTTTTATCTCGTTCACGTTCCTTGGAGACTTCCAGTTGCTTACAACTTCAATCTTAGCTGGATCCACCTTGATTCCTTCTACTGAAACTATATGACCTAAAAATATGACTTCCTTGAGCCAAAACTCACATTTGTTGAACTTAGCATAAAGCCTTTCTCTTCTTAACGTCTCCAGCACCACTCTGTGGTGCTCTTGATGCTCCTCTTCATCCTTAGAATAGATGAGAATATTATCTATAAAAACTAGAACAAACTTATCTAGATACGGGTGAAAAACCCAGTTCATTAAATCCATGAACACCGCTGGGGCATTGATCAATCTGAATGGCATTACCACAAACTCGTAATGCCCATAGCGAGTCCTAAAAGCAGTCTTAGAAATTTCCTCCTTTCGGATCTTCAACTGATGATACCCAGATCTTAAGTCTATCTTGGAGAAGACACTTGCTCCCTTAAGATGATCAAAGAGATCGTCTATTCTTGGGAGAGGGTATCAATTCTTGATGGTCAGCTTATTAAGCTCTCTATAGTCGATGCACATTCTCAATGTACCGTCCTTCTTCTTTACGAACAAGATTGGAGCTCCCCAAGGCGACACACTAGGTTGGATAAAACCTAGGTCTAGTAATTCTTGCAGTTGAACATTGAGTTCTTGCAATTCCTTAGGCACCATTCTGTAGGGGGCTTTCGAAATTGGGGCGGTTCCTGGTTACAAATTGATGGCAAACTCCACCTGCCTATCTGGAGGCAGTCCTGGCAGCTCCTTTGGGAATATGTTGGGGTATTCTCTTACGACTGAAACGTCTTCGATTGAAAGCTCTCCTTCCTCTTTCCTTATTAGGTTAACTAAAAATACTTGGCAGCTATTCTTCCTCATCATCTTGGTGGCCTTCAGGACGGATATCACTGGGACTTTGGTTCCCAGCCTTGATCCGTAGATCTTCACCTAAGGTTTCCCGGGTGGTCGAAAAACTACTTCCCTTTCAGGACAGCTTATGGAGGCATAAGCAGAGGCTAACCAATCCATTCCTAGGATTATATTGAAGTCCTGAATCTTTATTACATAAAGATTTGACTTAAAGGTTTCCCCTTCTATGTTCAATTCTAGGTTAGAGCAGACCTTCCTAGACATCAATCTCTTTCCAGAGGGAATACTTATCTCAAGAGCATTCTCAGCATTCTCAGGTTTTATCTTCAGTTTCTTACAAACAGACTCAACTATAAACGAATGCGATGCTCCAGTATCAAAGAAAGTTAAAACCAGCATCTCGAGGAGGGTAATCATACCTGCCAGATTACCTGGGGCTTTAGCAGCTTGCTGCTGATTGAGAGCATAAGTACGAGCTGGCTAAGGCGGCCTTTGTCCTTGATTAGACCTTTGATCTCGTCCTTGGTTCGGCCTTGGATTCATTCCCGGCCTTTGACCCTGAGGTCCTCCTTGCTGCAGCCTTGGCTGATTTCCAGGAAATTGCTGAAGCGGCTGCGGGTACCGTGGTTGTTATGGTGTTTGGGATCGTCTGTTGTTTTCTTTCGGACACTCCCTCTTGAAGTGCCCCTCCTCACCACAGTTGTAGCACCCAGTTTGATTTGCTCGGCAGGCTCCAAGATGTATCCTTCCGTACTTCTGACACGGCCTAAAGCTAGAGGTGTTGTCAGGCTGATTGTGAGGCACTCCTGATTCTCGGCTTTGCTAGTGGGGTTTCTTTCCTCTGTCATTTCTTCTTTCTCCTTCCCACTTTCTCTTTCCCTTTGGATCATTAGCTGACTGAAAGGGTTGAACTTTCTCTCGAGGGAGAATGGCTTCTATGCTTAAGGCTTTAGCTAAGGTTTGAGCATAAGACATGTCTTCTTGCCCAGCGAGGGCTATGCCAATTTCGGATCTAAGTCCCTTCTTGAACTTGCGTGCTTTCTTCCCGTCCGTATCCACTAGATGTGGAGGATGCCTTGACAATTGATTGAACTCCCTGTCATATTCCGATACTGTCTTATTTCCTTACTTTAGGTTCCAGAACTACATCTCTTTTGCCTCTCGATAGCAATCCGGAATGTATTTTTGATATAGATCGTGCTTGAAATCTTCCCAACTATAGTCGTCCCATTGCTCTGGGGTTATGGTCCTTGGAACGGACTCCCATCAGTAGTCCGCATCGTCCGTCAGCATAAAAAGAGCGCAACTTAACTTCTCCTCTTCTGAACAAGCTATGAAATTGAAAATTCATTCTAAGGAGCGAACCCATTTCTCGGCATCCATTGGATCTCCTAAACCATTAAACGATGGAGGTTTATGCTTGAGAAACACACTTTCGGCTCTTGGACCGGGGTTTAGGACTTGCTCAGGTTCGTTCTCATCCTCGTTCTCAGCTTGACGTCTTCGAGATGGCATCCTAAAGAACTAAATATCAGCGACGCTCGATTGAATTCGCACAAAGCAAGGATACCTTTTGATAAGGTCTTTAATTTACGTAAGATAAATCAAACAAGGCGGAAATTTAAACCTCACTCAAGCATGATGGGGAAAATTACCTCATTAAGAGGACCTTGGCATCGATATCATAGAATAAGTTACGGGTTACAATGGAATAGGGCAGTCTTTTGGAAAACTCACTGCCACTATTAGAGTTTTAGAAAATTAACGAATATATTACATATTAGGATCTTGGTTAAAGCGGATTAAACGGACATCAGATAAACAGATAGATCAGACAGACGGATCAGACAACTAGGTGTTCTAACAGCAACACCTCCTACTGTCCCTACTAACGCTTTAATCATAAGCCGGGCCCTTCCCCTTCTCCTTGCATGGCGACCCCACTTCCTCTTTGGCCTCCTCCGGGTCCTCTTCTTCTTCGTCCTCATCTCCAACTTTAACTGTCTATGGGATGCTGAACTTGAACGTCCTCATGCGCATGCTCTCTTCGGGATACTGATGGGGCATACACTGTCCCAGACCCTGAGAAGCGGATGCAGGGGTCCACTGGTTCACTTGAGGAGTGCAGGAAAATAGGGACTCGGTGTGATTCACGATCCGAACATTTGATGGTCCCGCTCCTGAGGTTCCTTCGTCGTGAGGGTGTAGCGCTTGAAATCCAGGGGGACTGTTGAGAGTCGCCCTTTGCAGTTCTAACTCTACCACGAGGAAGGGGTTTTGCTCGTCTACTTGCTGCTCAGCTAAGGCGTGCACGTGGACATACTCCGACACCCAACGAGCCATTAAGGCTGATGAGAACTCCGTCAGATTCCCGATCTCGGCGTACATCTTGGGATCACGGGTGATCGTGCTTTGTAGGATACGGTACATCATCGGCCTCCAAGCAGATGGCACGTGCTCACACATGCGGATGCACGTTTTCAAGTCAGATACGCTTCTGGGATCTCCTCTGTAGCCGTTAGCCCAAGCCCACCTTTCAAGGTACCTCGCCATATAGGATAACAACTGCTCATTGCCATTCCAGGTTTCCCTTCTGAACCTCTCGACCCTCTCTTGCACAGGGTGAAAAAGAGACACGCTTTTCCTAGCTGTCGAACGACGCTTAACCATCTAGAAGAGAATAACTTAATCAGTCTAGATTATAAAAGGGAGACCTAGGGTCCTCCTGAAATCATACTACGTCTAGATTTTATCTTGCATGCATAGCTCCTTTTTTAAGTAGTTGACAGTTTTAAAAAAAAAAAATTGGTGCCCAAAGTCTTTAAACATACATATTTACCTTTTTTTTGAGTCAAAATTTCGAGAAATGAATTTAAGCCTTTTTGGAATCGAAGAATCTTTTCACAAACTTTCCATCTTGGAAATCATCTTACCCGAACACCTTTTACTTAGAATTTCATTCTCACAGTTTTTCTCTTATCCATAAAACAGGTATGCTTGCTCAAATCTTTTCCTTTCCTGTATTCCAAAAATCATGAATCCAACATCCAAAATCTCTATACTATCATACCTTGATTTTTGGTTGAGGATACGAGGGTGATGGCGAGTTTTGGGTTGCTTCTTTAACTTATCACGAGGCAATTCATATGCACATAAACACTTAGCTTAACTTAAACAAAGAGACAGGTCTGCAGAGTTGCAAACCCGCTCTGATACCATCTGTAACAGCCCGATCCCCAGATAGGGATTAATGAATGGGGACGGGGTGTTATTAAGGGATTAATGAATAAAGATGGGAGATTAACAAAGAGGGTTTACGAATCAAGATATACTTTCGAAGAATAGACAATGATACTTGGGTTTACTTGATTTAAAATGAAAACATGCTTAAGCGAAATAAAATGGCGAACTAATCAGATACCAACAAGCATAGATCCATTCATAGGTCAAAGCGAATAAACAGATCTTAATGTGAATAAGCCTCTTCGTAGGCGAAAGGAAAATATACTCGAGAAGTGGAAATAAGACTTAATGTGCATCTTATATATATATATATATAATCATGTCTGGGGAAATATTCATAGAGTCTTGATAATCATAATAGAACTTAAACGGAATTCAAAAATAGTGTATCAGAGTAGCAGAACACATAATGGGGTTTCAAAAGGACTTAGATAATAGCAAAACAATCTTGGCAGCCAACCCACATCCACAGCCACCAACATCCTCAGCATCTTAACCTGAAAACATTTGAAAAAGAGGGGGCGTGAGCACTAATGTACTCTGTGGGTTTTAATAAAAACACTTTAATAACCTCAAGATATCCAACAATTAACTGACGGTATATGGTGAGCAAAACACAAAATCCCTCTCCATATCTGTAAAACCTTTTTCTTTTCTTTTGGGCCCATCCTGGCTCAAACCTGATGTCAACTACACCCTTAGGCATGCCATAGGATAGAAGAGGGGTTTCCTCAAATATCCAAACGAGTTTGCGAGGGAATTAACCCAACAGTGACTTCCTTAAAAGTTCTAAGATCAAATCTTGCTTAAGCGAAATGCTAAGTTCCTTCCTTCCTTAACCTTGCTAGCAAAACCAATCTTAGAGCACGTCTAGGGACTAATCCTTTAATATAACATGATCTCGGCCTATAAGCGATTTAACGCTACCCTAACAAGGTAATCCTTAATCCTTAACTATACGAGCTTTAAACAAAGCATAAACATTCAAATATAAGGAGATGAACGTAAATAAGTACGAATTGTAACTAAAGACAATTCTAAACATCTCATTCTAAGAATAAACAATACTTTAACATTTCTAAACATTCTAAACATGCTTGAGAGCTCAATTATAACATAATATCTTCATTTCCTTCCTTCCTTGTACAGAGATCAATCAGACAGAGCAAAAATACGTTATTGGATATCTCATTTGCCCTATATGCTTCTAGAGCTTATTAGCTCAAACTATAGATGAGTATAGATTTACCCACCTCGTTCACGGAGCAGAAGATGAGGCAATGAGTTGATGATCCCCCTTCGAATTCCCACGAGGCTCACTTCCTCCTACAAAAGTCGAATTATCGACTTAGCGGCCTCCTTCGAAGATTTCTAACTATTAACATGAAATTAAATAATACCCATCTTAAAAACCCTTAATTAGGACTTAAACATAGATAGCACGACTTTACGACTTAATAAGGTTTCGAGAAGGATTTATTTTATTTAAAGAACATCTCGTCTTGATCTCTTAATTTTTAGACGGAGAACAACTTGAATAGATTACTCGAAATAAATCAGAAATAACTTGATTGCTTCTCTAAAATCTAAAATTGAAAATAACTTGGAAATAACACAATTTGAAAAGCTCGAAAACTCGGAAAGAGGGTACGAAAAATAGCCGGACAAATTAGCATCGAATGACACGTGGGGAAGGGGACCGCCCGCCGGCGGCACCTCGCGTGCTCGCGCAGCCCCGCAGCCGCGCACCCTTTACATCTGCGGGCTTCTGGGCCGAGGGGGTGTTGCGCGGGGCACACCCCCTGCGGTCACGGCACTTGATTTCTCTCTCTTCTGCCCAATTTCTGGGCGGATATCTTTCATCCGGGTTCTTCGATGTTCGTTGATCTCTTCGACGAACATGAAGAACACCTGAAAATTATCTTAAATAACATACTTTAATTTAAAAAAAGAAATCAACATAAAAACGAAAATAATCATGACCATCCTCTTGAATAATTAGAATAAACTTTGAATGAAACTTCAGCGAATAAATGAGACTATTATTAGAAATAATGACGAGAATAACAACGGGAATAATAATGAGAAATATATCGGAACGCAATAACTTGGAACTTCAATAAATCGAAATACAACTTGAGGCGGAAAGTAAATGAGTAATAATGAAGAACACGAAGAACATGAAGAACGGAAAGTAAATGCGGAATTTAAAAGATGGAAAAGAAATGGAATCAAGCCCAACGAACAAGAATGGACGGGGTTAGGTGCATCGAAGAAAGGTGGCTGGCTCGGCGTCTCGTTGAGTCGCAACGGTGGCAGAGCCGCCTGCTACGACCCAACGGCGCCCCTAGCACCTTTCCTCACCGCATCCCTTCCACGTCACTCCACTTGTCGTCTTGCAGAACACTCACGAAGAACTTTTTTACTTCGACAGAACTTTCTCGGCTCTCACGGGCTTTCCCACTCTCTCGGAACTGAAATGGATGGAATGAATGAACAAATAAATGGTGATGGGTGGCCCTCTATTTATAGGATAAGCTTTGGCTTTCCTTGGAAGCCATTGCAGTGCGAAGATACTACAAAAGTTATCTCGGGTTCGGTTAAAAGCTGCTTTATTCGATGTCGAGGCTCAAATGACTTCAGACACAAAATCTAAAAATAGTGGGAGACTCATTGGCTCGAATACTAGTGAACCAACTTGATTCATGATGAAGATGGGATCGTCAGAAGAAAGACGAGCAAAGATTCCCTTATTGGAATTACTTTTTACTATTCACTCAGACTGACAGATTTTGCTCCCGAACGTTCGATTGACCTCAGAATGGAAATCCGTGAACGCTAATGGAATCCTTGAGTCATTTCCCATAAGAGGGGCCTGACAGAACTAGACTCGGATCAACGAGGAGGATTTCATAAATTTCCTCATTCTGGATTTCACAACTTTCTTAGGACGAACAAGTTTTCTTTTTGGTGCCATTAAATAGAATATGATAAACTTCTTGGGTATTCAAAAAGGAAATGGCAGAAAGAAGAAGAAAAGAGATATCGGAAAGTTTGGGAATAAAACTTGAATCAAGAGAATTTGGAGTGTATGATGATATCTCAACAACGGCTATACGTATATATAAGAGAGAACACCATTTAATACGTATTCTCAGATGTCCGCTAGACAGAAAAACTGAAGGAAAATCCTGAAAAATCAGAGGTGACGTTTGTGAGTCAGAACTAGCCATTGACAAAGATGTACATGAAAATTTGAAAATTGTTCATGTACATGCTGCTAAACATATATGGGAATGTTAAGACCCTTAATGCAGGAATAGTTCTTTCCTGCTGAGTATGAATTAAACACACTCATACCCCTCCTCTTGGTTTACTGGACCAAGCAAACACCAAGAGATGCTCTTAATTTCTGAAATCGAGCAGCATCCAATCCCTTGGTGAAAAGATTAGCTAGTTGATGAAGTACTGTCTGATAGCAATATATTTTGTTCTTGAATGTTGAACTAGATTCTTGGATATATTGATAGCAGTCATGGTGTCATAATACAGAATAGGTGTATCATGAGCAACTTCGTAATTCTTCATCATCTGCATCATCCATATGATCTGAGTTGAGCTGCTTTTAGCTGCGGTTGATAATGATATGTTGTTTTGCTTCTTGCTGAACTAGGAAACAACATTATTTCCTAAAAAAAACAAGCACCCGATGTGCTTTTTCGATCATTTAGAGATCCTGCCCAATCAGCATCACAATAGGCAGTAAGACTTGAATTTGTATCTGATGTATACCATAATCCATGGTCTGCAATCCCACTGATGTATTTGATGATGTTCTTGACTGCCTTCAAGTGACTTTCTTTAGGACATGACTGATATCTGGCACAAACACCCACACTGTAGGATATATCAGGTCCGCTTACTGTAAGATAGAGAAGACTTCCAATCATGCTTCCGTATAGTGTCTGATCTACTTCTTCTCTTATATCATCATTTCCAATCTTGACAGTGGTGCTGATAGGAATTCTTTTGTGCTTAGAATTTTCTAACTCGAACTTCTTGACTAAGTTCCTTGCATACTTAGACTGAGAGATGAAGATACCTTCTTTTGATTACTTTACCTGAAGTCCAAGAAAATACTTCAAGTCTCCAACCAGGCTCATCTCAAACTCGGTTTTCATGTCCATGATAAAGTCCTTGATCATCTTATCAGACACTGAGCTAAACACTATATCATCTACGTATACTTGAACCATAATTACTTATGATTTATCCTTTCTGATGAATAATGTCTTGTCCTCTCCTCCTCTGTTGTACCCTTTGCTAACCAAGTATGTATCCAGTCTTTCATACCATGCTTGAGGAACCTGTTTTAAACCATATAATGCCTTTTTGAGTTTGAAAACAGAGTCTAGATAATGTGGATCTTCAAATCCTTTAGGTTGTGCAACATACACATCCTTCTTTAGAAATCTCTTCAAAAATGACATCCATCTAATAGAGCTTGAATTTCATCATGCAGACCATAGCTAGAAGAAGTCTGACTGATTCTATTCTTGTGACTGGAGCAAATGTTTCATCAAAATCTATTCCTTCAATCTGTGAATACCCTTGTTCTGACCTTATTCCTTATGATATTCCCAGACTCATCATTCTTGTTCTTGAATATCCACTTTGTCCCTACAATATTCACTCCTTTAGGTTTCTACACTAGATCCCAGACATCTTTCTTCTTGAATTACAGAAGCTCTTCTTGCATTGCTTCAATCCAGTAGACATCTTTAAGTGCTTCATGAATATTTTTAGGTTCTATCTTGGATGTGAAGCAGACATTGGATATCTCTTCATGTAATCTTTTTCTGAGTCTGCTTCTGGTCATTCTCCCTTTATGGATATCTTCTATAACTTCAGTAATAGGATGATCTTTAATAATCTACTGTAAGGACTTTTTTTGCTTAACTCTCTGATCTTCAAATTCACTTTCTGTATCATTATGTACATCAGAATTTCCAAATACATTTGAGTGTACATCATCTTCTGTGGGGTTGACAGCATCATTCTGATCATCAAATCTGACATTGACTGATTCTACTACATCCTTAGTCTCTTTATTGTAAATCATATATGATTTACTATTTCTGGATTATCTAATAAACATCCATTCTATTCCTTTCTTGTTCATCTTACTGAGATACTCTCTATTATTAAGAATATAGCAAGTAGTTCCAAGCACATGAAAGTACTTCACAGTAGGTTTGTTTTCATACCAAATCTTGTATGGAGTAGTGAAGGTACTTGGTCTGAGATGAACTCTATTGCTGATGTGGTATGCAGTGTTGATGGCTTCTGCCCAGAACATAGAAGCAATTCCTTTTGCAACAATCATTGTTCTGGCCATCTCCTGGAGGGTTCTGTTCTTCCTTTCAACTACTCCATTCTGCTCAGGAGTCTTAGGGGCTGAGTACTCATGGATGATTCCATTCTCATGGTAGAAATTATCAAAGTACTGGTTTTCAAACTCCTTATCATGATCACTTCTGATTCTGATGATCTGATGGTCCTTTTCAACTGTGATCTTGCAAGCCAGTTTCTTGAATGCCATGAAGGCCTCATTCTTATCTCTGAGAAAGTCTAGCCATGTGAATCTTGAGAAGTCATCTATGCAGACAAGAACGTACTTTTTTCCTCTGTAGCTTTCTATAGCCATTGGTCTCATTATATCTATATGAAGAAGATCTAAAATTCTTTTAGATGTTCTGTCCTGAACTTCTTTATGCTGGGATCTTATCTGCTTTCCAATCTGGCATGGACCACACACCTTACACTACAAGAAAAATGCTCATAGACTACGGTTAAAAACCGTAGTCTAAAGGATATGAAAACCGTAAAGACAGGTGGTGTAGTCTATGGGTGCCTCACTAGACTACGTTTTATAACCGTAGTCGTTGGTTTGAAAACTGTTGTCTTAAGATACCCTTTAACTACAGATGATCTCACAAACTACGATTTATAACCGTAGTCTTTGCACTTAAAGACTACGGATAAAAACTGTTGTCTTTCACAGTTAACCGTTGTTTTAAAATACCCTTTAACTACAGTTTTATGGCATATACTACGGTTTTAAACCGTAGTCTTAGATCTTTAAGACTACGGTTAAACACCATAGTCATTTATATTTAAGCATTGTTTTAATGGTCTATTCACTACGGTTGTATGCTCTTAGACTACAGTTGATGACCGTAGTCTTGATGACGTAAGACTACGTTTCTACAATTTAATACCGTAGTCTTACGTTCTCCAGACAACAGTTTTTATTACTTTGACAACACTTTTTACTGTTGTTAAAGAATATAAATAAACAACGGTTTATTCATAAACCGTCATTTTTTATTAGCCTAAAATTATATATTATTAATAATTCAATAATAATAGTTTTCACCAATTAATTTAACCATTCAAGCAAAATACAAATTACAATGATCCATACAAAATACCAACCATTTACAATAATCTATTCCAAATACAAAAATATTCCCCCAAAGTACAAATTATTCCAAATACAAGTACTCAAAGAGTCAATATCTATCCAAAATGCAATATCCTCCAAAATGATACCCAACACCAGTTGATCACACATAAATGGATCGTCAACATCTGCAACAAATCAAACTTTACTACACAACATGTAACTACATCACTTGTAAATCAAGAAAATAAACTTGATCGTATTGATAATGCTAAAGTCATCCACTATAACTTAAAATATTGAAATATACCTTGCATTGTTATTAAATATGATCAAGCACGCAATTAGCCCACTCAACACGAACTTCATCAATTTCCTCTTTAGAGTACTTTTGCTTTTCAAACTAAGAAAATATAACCTATTAGAGCGCAACCTTGTATTATTACTTCTTTTCCAAATTACCTTGAAAAATTTAAAAGATTTTATCTTGAAAATTACTTACTTGTGATCGTAGAGAAATAGAGCCACTCAATTTAAGCTCTTCAAGACTTCTTTCACATAACGCATGATGAAGTACCCACATTGTTTGGAATCGGGTTGAAGAGGAGCCTATGATAAAAAATAAATAAATGTTAATAGATAAAATACAATTATACACTAGTTAATGTGAATTGTGCATACCTTAATCACTTCTCAAGTTGGATGTTTCTTTCCTTTTCTCCCTAATGTTGCATTAAACATAGATAATGCGCTACAAAATCATATTAAATCAACCTTAATTAATGCATCATTCAATAATACATAAAAACTAAAAAAATAAAATCTTACATGGTCACAATCATTTTCCATTCGTCGTCACGAATTTGATGCCTAATAGGGTCAAAGGAAGATACAACCTCATTATAAGGATCAATGACCGTAAGAATCCAATGTTGGCTAATTAATCAACAAAAACAAATAGATCATATATTAGCACACACGATAAAAAATCAAATATGAACTATGAAGAACTACAACTTTCAACTCACACAACGTTGCATGGCACTATTGCAAATTAATCAATTAATATTTTTCTCATCTATTCACATGCTCATGTAAATAAAGCAACATAAAATTCAAATAAGAAAGTTGGTTCGAATTACCAACTTGTCTTACGAACAATCAAACTGGTTCTTGTTCAAAGGTTGCTACTGATTATGATGATATGAGAAATTATCTGTAATAGTAAAGTCATAAGTCGCTACCATACAGTACATATTAATTAGGAGTTGTTGCAGAAGGTGTTCTTCAATTAATTTAGTTGATATAGTGGTGTGGAGTGTGGACAACTCCATAATCGAATTATCCATAATGTCGAGTAGATGTAAAAAGTTGGTATATATCAAAAAATTATTTTTTAGTATTTAATTTCTATTTTTTAGTTAACGTAATTAATTATTATAGTTAATTATTCCATAATTATGTTATATAATTTTTTGAAATTTTAATTATAATTAATTATACTATAATAAATAGTAAACATTATTAAAATGTTAAGTTTAAAAGTGAAACACAAGTGTACAAACTTCCCAAGAGACTCACTCAAGTTGGCCATGTGCAAATTTGCAATATTTGCTGAAGCACAACTCCATCAAGCAACACCAGTTCACCAGCATGTAAAGCAGCATAAAATAATTCCACTAATATATGTATGTATATGAAGATGTAAAGCAGCATAAAATAATTCCACTCAATAGTCTAGATAGTTTTACAGGAGGAAAATAAGGCTTTAGATGAGCTGCATTGGCGTTTTGATTTTGCTCTAGCAGTTAGAATTAAAGCACCTAAATGGAGTAGAGATGGAGATTTTTCAGTAGACATTGTGGTCTAGACAAAATCAGAGTTTGTTTGTGCATTCTTGGAGCAATCAATTAGCAGTTAGTGTTGTGCATTGTTTTTTTGAGGTTAGTGTAGGTTGTAGTCGTTTCTAAGTTTGTGAATTGTTGAGAACAGTAAAAGAGTTATAGCTTTGGTGAACTTGAAAGCATGTTTTGGGAGATGGCTCAAGATTTTGAGATTCCTGACTGGGATGGGGATAACTCATATCAGCAATACCTGCAGTGGATTTGTGGGCAGTCGAGTCTGCTGTATGAATCCGCCAGAAATGTCGGGAGCAGTCAAGCATTAGGCAGCAGGGGAATCCAGAGTTGAACAAGTCTGAGTTTCAGCACTCATCATTTTTGCAGATCACCGGAGTTGCTGTATATATAGGCCACAATTAGCTTTATAGGTTGTGAATGTAAATGAGTTAAGAGGCATACACCAGAATGTGCTTAATTTGGTAGGATTTGCAACCAACTTTTGCTGCCATTGTAATCCCAAACATCAACAAAAATTGATCTACACTTTCTGTTTTCTACTTCCTACCTCTTGATTGAGGAATATGCAGCTGAATTCTATAATGCTTATTTTTTAAACAAGATAAATAGTTATCAGAAAAGAAACTCTTTTTTGACAGTCTTAACCAAAAAATTACATTCCCAAGGCTCTTCTCTGCCTACTAACACTTAAAAAGTAATTAAAAAGCAACAAAATTCAGTAATTTATAATTTAAGAAAAAGAAAAGAGCTGAACTAAGATCTATGCAGATTGTGAGACTGACCAAATTCCAACCCCATATTTAATCAGTCATTCAACAAGTCTTGTTTTCTTTTTTTTAATATCTACAAACTAAAATAAAGCAACATAAAATTCGAATAAGAAAGTTGGTTTAAATTACCAACCTGTCTCACGAACAATCAAGCTGGTTCTTGTTTAAAGGTTGCAACTGATTATGATGATATGAGAAATTATCTGAAATCTGCAAGAAAATTTATTTGTACTATGAATAAAAAGTTTTATCTTAAACTAAAAAAAATATAATTAATTAATTGACAACCAAATTATATTTTCATTACATTAAAGAGATTGATTTAGCGAATAGAAATAGTCTCCAATAACTAAAAAATTATTTAGGATCTGATATTGTTATCGAATTGGTCACAGCAAAGCCATGAGGGATGAGAATTTAGGATGCTGTACTGATCGATTGGGGATGAGAATTCCTATATATATATATATATATATAGGAATTAAGTTTGTTCCTACAAAGTAGCGAGATATATAGCTGTGTATATATGTGTTTATTTGCCAAAGAAATTAGGATTATGAACAAATCTTTACTTTTGAGTGTGGCAAACCAGTACTACGTGATCTCTTTGGTGTGGGCGTATGTGATGAGAGAGAGAGAGAGAGAGAGAGGGGAAGTGGTGGAAGCCTCATCATTTCTATCATATTTCTTATCATTGTTCAAGGATGTGGAAGCCTCTCAATTGTTCCAAATTCCAATACATCCATCATCAAATTAAAAATCATAATATTTCACTATAATAGTCTGCTTAATATATTTCTATGCCGCATACTAATAAAATAAAATACAGTATATTGTATACATCATATTTTAATGAAATTAACAGTTAAAATTTAAGTGATGGTGTCAATAGCAATTCACATGCTTTGTCAATTTTTTTGAGATTCAAACGCACACACCAACCATTCAGAATCCATTGTTCCTTAATTAAATTAAATATTCATATTAGTTCTAATCACCAAATAATTTATATTGGCTCTAGGTATTTGAAAAAAATTCCCTCTTTGCTGCAAAATAACAACAGGCTCGGTTCGAAAAGAACAAAATATGCTAATCCATACAAAATCGAAACACGATTTCTTCTTGCACAAATTACATCTCTGCTCAAGCCTCACGAACAAAATTAATTTCCAATGTAATCATTTATAGATTATAATTCCCACTGAATTAATTTACATTTTTTTTAAAAAAAAAATCACTCAATAGCAGATTTTTTGGCAATGTAACCTAAATTAAGAAAATAGCAAAGAAAAATTACCGGATGTTCTGCACTAGAAATTGATTTATAGATGCTTCTACGATGCTCGAAAATCGCGATTCCAGCTGCAACTCTCCCCAGCGCCGCGCCTAACAGACGCTGCTGCACACACACACACACACAATAAATTTCAGATATTTCGGAAACAATTATGATGAAGTATATAGATTTGAATCGGCACCACCATAGAGAGAAATACAAAACGTCTCCCATGAGGGTTTCTCATTTCCGCTGCCGTAGAAGGTTTCCGGCGAAGGGGGTTTCTCCCACGAGATCTAGACGCTAAAACCTAGTGTCGAGAGATGGCGCGGAGTTGGTGGCTGCGTGAAAATGAATTGGGGAAATTGAAACTTAGGGTTCGCTGTGTTGTATTCTATTCTACAAGATAACATATAAATAGTAATATATCTATAAATGAATTATTTTGGATATCAATTAGAATTTTTGGGTTGGTTAAGTTACTCCTTTAATTTCAATAGGTGGTTCGAATTTTAAAGTGAGCATTTTTTTCCTAACTTATAAATTTTTATTTTATATAAAATTTTATCATCCTAAATATTTTTATAATTTATCTTCTTAATTACCAATTTTTGCATTTTTTTTAATGAATAAAATAAATAATAGATATTTTGATTATTTCAGTTTTCTGATTTTCTAATATAATTTTAATTTTTTTTACGCACATAGACTACGAATCTGATACCACTGTAGTCTTAAGAAACTAGTGTCACGCGCATAAACTACGGTATTCAAATTAACGTAGTCTTAAGAAACCAAATACACGTACATAGACTTCGGTTTTGAAACAACCGTAGTCTTAAGAAAAAAAAAAGCGCACATAGACTACGGTATTTTGGAAAACCGCTGTCTTAAGGAACGTAGACACGCACATAGACTACGGTTTTCTAAAAAACCGTAGTCTAAAACCAATAGACTACGGTTTTTTCAAAGAACCGTAGTCTAAATAGTGTAGTCTATGAGCGTTTTTCTTGTAGTGTTATCTCTTTCAACCTTAATCTGAGGGATTCCTCTAACTATCTCATTGCTGATGATCTTCTTGAGATTCCTGAAGTGAATGTGTTGAAGCGTCCGATGCTAGATCTCTGACTCTTCTATAGATGTTCTTTGACATGTTAAAGAACATTGTCTAGGTACATGTAGCTGATAACAGTTGTCAGCTGATCTTATTCCTTCCATGAATAAGTTATTGTTCTTATTCATTACCCTGCAATTCTCTTTAGTGAAGACCACTGTTATGTCATCATCACATAGCTAACTGATGCTAATAAGATTGGCTTTGAGTCCATCAACTAGCGTAGCCTTTTTTAGCGTAGGCATTTATTCAACAACCGGCTCTCTTTTTCCCATGACTTTTCCATTTTTGCCATCTCCAAAGGTGATAAAGTCAGATGAGGAAGCCTTTAAGTTCTCCATAACTGAGGAATCCCAGTCATATGTCTTGAACAGCCACTGTTAAAATACTAGTTGCTCTTGTCTTCTACTCTCAAAGATGTGTGAGCAATCAGACTGGTCTGTTTGACAACCCATTATTTCTTCTAAGCAGACTTCTTTTTTTTCTGTGCAGTTGGTCTTCTGTTGCTATTGCTGGAATAGTGAACCACAAACCTCTTTCTGATTCTTCTGAGACCATTGAGATATTTCTCACATTGTGGTCGAATGTGGCATTTCTCATCACAATAATGGCAAATGATTCCTTTTTTGTAGCTATTATGAACAGTCATCTTCTTGTCAATAATGTTCTTCTGGATGGGCTGAACATTATTCAGTACATGTGCTGGCTGACTTGTACTTTCTTAGACAAACACTATCTTGGATTGTCCTCCATTGTATCCAAGACCTAGATGACTCTTTCCTGAACCTGGTAACTGCTCGCTACCTCAGCGGGTCGACGGCTCACACTTGCAGTCCCTAACTACTCGCTAGGGAGGTAGGTGCTATTGACGTCTTTACAAGATTTTAGATCTCTTTCGATCTTCAAGAGGTTAGTCTTGAACAGGGGATATCAACTGATGTGCTCCTTCAATTGAGCTGGGTAGTTGATCCGTGTATTGCTGGAACTAAGAAGGTTGCTCTGGCTGGATTATCAACAGCTAGCTGAATGCTTTGATTCTGTGGATTCTTCTTCTAAGTTGGACTCTCGCATGTTTAGCAAATGTTGAACTTGAGCTATGTGGGAGGGAGAAAGAAAGCTCAGTCGTAAGTAACTTGAATGAAGGTTTCAAGAATGAAGCTCGCGAAAAGTCATTTGAAAAGTTTGATTCACCCGTCTTTTATAGAGAAGTGATTTTGTGACCGTTGAGTTCCATTGATCGGTGGCTCTGTTGGCTCATCAATGGCAGATGTTCTTTATGATCGTTGGAGTTTTTGGTTGAAGTAGTCGTTGCTTTGCCAATCGATCTCTGTTGGATATTTAATTCCAATAGCCGTTGCTTTGCCAATTGATCTCTGTTGAATATTTAATTCCAGGATCTCTGCTGGAGTGTTTATTCCAAGATCTTCATTTGAGCATTAACTCCAGGACTCTCTGGCTGGCAGTTCTAAGCTCCAGTTTAGCAAGTTTGAGTTCCAGTTGGCAGTTCTGAGCTTGTCTGCTTAGTTCGGCTATCACTCCAGTTGGCAGTTCTGAGCTTATCTGCTTAGTTCGGCTATCATTCCAGTTGGCAGTTCTGAGCTTCTTCCTCCAGTTCGACTGATCACAAGCTGTTGAATAGCTTGTCAGTTCGACTGGTCTTTCTTAAGCTTTCTTGTCAGCTTAACTGATCACAAGCTGTTGGCTAGCTTGTCAGTTTGACTGATCTTTCTCGATCTTCCTGGTCAGATGTTTGCTTGTTTTCTCCTACAAGCTGGTTGACTTCAGTTTTGGCCGTTAATTGATTCGTCTGTCTATTTCAGTTCGGCTGAAGTTAAGTTTGGCCATCAGCTGGATACTTCCAGTCTTCAGTTAAACTGATCTCTTATTAGTTTCTTCAGTCTTGTTGATTTTTCTCTCAGCTCAGCTAACTTAGCTGTCAGTTTGTTTTGACTAGTTCGACTCCTTTAACCCTCAGTTGGATTGAGTTCTGACTGGTTGGCGTATCCTTCCAGCTGGTTGACCATGCTCCAGTTGGGTTGACTCTGGCTTCAGTTGAGTTCCTTCTTGAGGCTCTGGATTGGTTAGCTCAGATCTACAGCTTGGATCTTGATCAGTTTTTCAGGAATAGTTTTGACATCTCATCAAAACCTTATCTAGATGTTCCTTGATAGTTTTTCCTAACAATTTCCCCCTTTTTGATGATGTCAAAACCTTGTCAATGATGAAAAAACTGCAAATGTTCATCTGAGAGACATGATGTAGTTCGCTTTTAGCCAAAGCTTGATATCAGAGCAAGTTAGAGCAGAAATTCAAGTATCAGAGCATACTTTCATTTTAAACATACTTTAATTTTGAACTATTAGAGCATGATTATCAAGGTATTAGTGAATGTGCATAAGCATGAGCAAGGCTTCATATGATATTGAAGCATGATATTGATGGATTAAATCAGAGCATATAGATCAGAGCAAGGATATAGATTAGAGCATATAGATTAGAGCATATGGTTTTTAATATCATAGCTATCATATCAGCTCTTGATGGTAGATAGAACTACTACTTCACTTCCTCAGCTGCTCCTTCTTTTCCTACTTGATTCTTCTTTTTCTTTAATTCCATGTGTTCTCCAAGCTTCTCCCTGAAGCTGAGCTTCCCCCTCAAGCTGTACTTCTCTTTGGATCTGCTCCCAAAGAGTTAAATTTTCATCATCATACCTTCCATCTTCCCCCTTTTTGGCATCATCCAAAAGGGTAAACTGGTGTAGATCGTATGACGGCATTGATAGATTTGGCAAGAAGGTGAATGTATTTGCCAATTTATCATCACAGACTGAGGGAACTGAAGGAATGGACATGGGAGAAGAGGACCATGCATAAGCTTCTTCAGTCATCATGAACTGACCACGATCAGTGGTGAGAGAAAGAGATCTTGCTTTCTGAAGTCCATGAATGCCAGGTTGGTGAAGATCTCATCATTTGAGATAATTGGTAGGTCTTCAATAAATGGGGTGCAGGAGGAGTTGGCTGGCTCATTGTCTAGAAGAGGAGCGTCGACTGGTACATTGTACTGGATTCATTTGATCATGGAATCCATTATTTCTGAGAGCGTTGGCGGCGAGCTGAGTGGATGCTTCATCCAATTTCTACTCCAGTGGCCTTCGTTGATCCAGAAGAAGGATCCACGAGTGTGGAGGAGGTAGAGCATAGTGATCTCATCGATTTGAAATCTTCAGAGATGATACTGGAGGTATCTTCTCAAGTGCTCGAATAATGAGGGGTTGCTGCCCTCAATTAGACCGAAACAGCTTCGTAGCTGATGGTCTAGAACTTGCTCGAAATCATCCTCAATTAAGTCGTGATGGACTGAGGTGAGAGGTTGTGAGCTGGTGGGTATTGTAGACTGATCGCTCATTATAGAGAGATGCTCACTCTCAACCAACAACTACCTTTCATCGGTGGAGCTGGCAGTTGCGACCAATGGTTTCTTTCCATGACTTGAGTCGGCAGCTTCCGGTTGTTGTGATTTCTTCGGGACTGGATGACAGTAGATGGTCAGGAGCATATCCCTTCGTCCGATTGGCTCTCCGGTTGGAATTACCTCGTCAAATTGACTCAGAATGATGTGTCTTATGCGACCCATAAACCCAACATTCACTTGGAATGTGCTAAATGTCGGATCATATTCTGCTTGATCTACATTTCTTCATAGTTGAGCAAGGATGAAGGAAGCCTAGTCGGCTTTGCATTCGAGGAATAGAGCGGCCATGAGATGAGCTTTGAGTTCGGAGAACTGGACCGTCTTAAAGTTTCCGTGCAGGATGTGACCTGCGATATCCAGAAGTTGGATGATCTCACTAGGTAGACTTTCCTTCAATCTGTGTGAGTAGTTGTGGTGGTACACGTGTCGATGTTTTTATAGACTCCACAGTGCAGATTTGCTCGGAAGCTCTAGATCCAGCACGTCTTGGCCTTCGCCGGGGAGGAGGATTGTAGACATCATAGTGTCTTTCATCACCGTTATGACTTGGTTCTGAATGGTGAAGATGATGTTGTCGCCGGAGACGATTGCATTATGGTAGAACTCGGCAACATGGGTGGGTAGATTCTTGACTGGCATGATTGTTAAGAATGGCAACAACCCAGTTTCCTCCAATGGCTGAAAGATCCTTTGGAATTTCTCTGGACCTAGGCGTGCGTGAAGAAGCTCTAGGTTAAGAGTCTTGTCTTTCTTCAACTTGCTTACCAGTGACTCGACATTCACCATCTGAAATGAGGGTTTCATTTCTGCAAAGAAATGGTTGCGTTAGATTTGCAAGTGCTTTGGTTAGGTGATATCAATGCAAGGGGAGAGAGAGATTTTGCAGATGATCTGAGCCTTTCATCTCCTTGAATATATTTATTCAGCTCTGCATGCATTGATCGAGGACACTCGATTGCTATCTTAGCTGATTAGCTATCTGATTTGATGGATGATTAGCTGAATAAATGATGCATGCATCCCAGTCGTCTGATTGTGAAGCAACTTTATGATCATGTGGCCGAGAGAGAGCAAATTTAAAAATGGGGTAGTTGTCATAAATAGCAAAATATCTTCTGCAGATTTGGCTATTTATATCTTACAGATAATCATTCTCTCCTGTTCACCTTTGTGGAGTCGATTTAATATTAATGCAGAGATATTAATGGCAACTTGTGAGAGAGGACCCCATTTTCAAATTGTAACCGTTGGATATAATATAAGGGATTTTATAATCACAACGGAAAAAATTAAGTTAAGATAAGCTTGAGGATTAAGAAGGACTTATCCCGAGTTAGTTGGGATACAGTCCAACTGATTGGCTTGATGATTCAGCAGTTGGATGATCAGTTTCATCACTTTTCAGTTGCCGCTGATGAGCTGACTTTGAGGCTCTAACTGAACTGAATTGATCAGTTCATTTGGTCAGTTGCTTGGCCTTCTTTGAGTCATTTTCTTCTTCTTGAAGGGCCGAACTGGACTAGCTGCACTGCTTCCTTTCGAGCAGTTTGATCGCTTTCTCATCGATGCAGATGCAGTTTCGTTCTTTGGCAGTTCGGGCCTTGCTGTCCTCCTGGCTTGGTGAAGTTGTTGAATGGCAACTGATGAGTTTTTCAGCCTTTGATTAAGGGATTGTGAAATTCCCTTCGGCGACTGTCTGAACTGATCAATGTTCAGAATCAGTTGCACGCCTTTTGAGCTCGATTTGAGTAGGGAAGTGACATAGCTCTTGGATAAGAGACTTGGTGATGTGGCAGTATCCTCATCATCACTATCTCTTTCATCATCATGCCTTTGATCCTTCTGATGAGCCACAACTTCAGTATGTGATAGATGTGGTTCTATCCTCTCTGTGGCAGTTGGAGTTCGTCGTGATGGCTCAGCTGACTGACTTGATAAATCATCAAAGTTCAGTTTTCGGCAGAAAGAGCCAGTTGGGCAGTCGACTGATTGATTTGTAACCACAGCTCCTTGAAGCATGATGCTGGTTTTGAATTCAGCTAACAAGGCAGCTGCTGGAATTTTGTTGGCGAGCCTGTGATTCATGATGTACCGAACTTGCACAATGGTTGGAGGGAATGGATTTGACGATCCTATCCATTTAATGCTCCAAGTTTCTTCACGTTGCCAGTAGCTCATGCCATGAAAAGCAGTTAACAGAAAATAAGACTAGATGGACATAGAATGTCTCCAGTTGTACCAATAGAAATACCGGTGGAGTTGTTTGAACAACTCTTGGTCACGTTGTGCAACAAAAGTGAAGTGCATGAGAAGAAGATTAGTCACTTCCTTTTGTGCACTTTTGAGTGTATATTCACCACTATAGAAGGTGTGAATATTTTCTTCAGTCAGCTGGAGGGGAGGGCATGTGCTTCTGAAGTAGTCAGCTCCATAACTTGAATGAGGGATTCCGATGAATGGAATAAGCTCATCTGGATCAGAGCAAACCTGGAAATCAACTATTGATCCGTTCTTTGATTTTGGAGAATGAACGGCGTTGGCAGTTGAATTGCTCGAAGTGATGTTGCTCGTCTTTGCCTTGGCTCTTCGTTTCTTTCTAAGTGACTAAAGATGGGCATTTTCCTTCTTGGGAATCCAGTCAGAGATGAGGACTGGTAGTGCTTCGTCATTTGGAAGATTCAGCAGGTCTTCAATCATTTTGCTCAGCCTTAGAACAAATCCTACCTTGGACTCAAATTTGCCAGATTTCTTCGAGTCAGAGGCCTTGACGACTTGATGTTTGAATTGTTGGAAGACGAATTCTGCCCAGTTTGTTTGTCGTCATTCAGCAAGGTGAATCATAACCTTGTATCATTCTTGGGTGAGTTGACTCAGGCTTCTAATTGCCCCAAACATCATCTTGTTCGTTATGTCGAGTAAAACGCCATACTCGAGCTTCAGATCAGTTTCAGTTGTCGTAAAACTGAATTGCTTATTGAAGATGGGAGCTTTCCATTCTCTCCAGTATGATTCTGCAGGTTCCTTCAATTCTTGAACGGATGATCCTTTCCGTGGAAGTTGGAAGATTTCTGCAATTGTTCTTTCAGTGATTTGGAGTAGCCGTCTTTGAATCACTGATGACACTATCTTTCCATCTGTAGACAGTTTTGCTTGAAGCAAAAACTCACTCACCAAATTTTTTCTGAAGAACTTTGGTGGTGTTTCCAGGTAGGGAAGAATTCCTGTCTTGTGAAGATTTGACAGAAGGGTTGGGTTGTTTGATTCGTTTAGAATCAACTAAAATTTCTTCCTTTCTAGGAATTTATCTCTCAGTAGTTTCTCTTTGAAGGAATTTAAAGATCTGGGTAATTCGGCCATCTTTGAGGTTGGCTAAAAATTTGGGGGATTTCAAGAGCTTTGAGAGAGAGAGAGATAGCTTTTGAGAGCGTAGGAGGGGTATTTTTGAGAGGCTTATAAGAGAGGGGTTTTTATGAGTGATTGGGTAGGCTCATAAATCTGATGGTTGGAATGGTACTGGCCTTGGCCTCTTTTATTTTGGTCGTTGGCATTTAATAATTTTGAAATGTGTCATTATTTTGCAATGGTCAAAATATTCAAAATAAATGCTGAGTCGACATTTATTTGAAAGTAAAAAGATAATTATTTTTTTTATAGATCAAAAAGAATGTTGACAAACTGAATTACAAGAAGTAAACTTAGGGCTTTCTAATCAGTTGAACTTGATCAGCTACTAGTCCTTCTTGTGCTCAGTTTTCCTCCTCTTAGTAAGCGGTTCCATGGAGTCACCTTCACCATCCTCGTCACTGCTTGAAGACTCAGTTTCTACTGACTGGAGTCTGAGGTTAGCTTACAGCTTCTGCATTTGCTCTGTGTTCAGTTTTACCTATTGCTGCAGGCTGTGGATTAAGTTTATATAGTAGGCAGAGAGCCGGACTGATAAGCTGCTTGGTTGATCATCGAACTGAGCTACTCTCGAGTCAACCTCTTCTCCATCATCAGTTCTGATCAGTTCTTCATATGGAACTGTGTGGGATTACCCAGCCTTCTCCATACTGATTGATTCATCATAGCTCGGCTCTGGTGGAGTCTCCGGTGCAGCAGCTTGGGCTTCAGCTTGAAGAGCCCTTTGAACTGGATCAAAGTACGCAGTTATAGCTAGCGTACCTTGGTAGGTAGGTTGATCTTCTTTTTGAGCTGTCTGGTCAGCTGGCTCGTCGGACTCAGCTAGCTCTGTTACTGGAGCAGTGAGAGGAATAGTTGTGGGAGCTCCTTCATCAGCAGTTGGCTCTTGGGGAGGAGCGATTTGGGGTTCAGTTGACTCCTTAAACTGTTGAGTCTTCTCAGCTGACTCTTCTGACTCCTCAGGAACGAGATTGATCTAAACTTCAGCTAAGTGAGGAGAGCTCTCAGAGTAGAGTTCTCTTGCTACTTCATCAATGAGATCATCCACTAGGGTGGATACTTTATATTTTCTTGTAGTTGATTCAGACAGATGGCTTTGTGATTTCTTCTTCAATTCATTGAATAACCATTTGTGTTGAACATGAGAGTGCTTCCATCTTTCACGTTCTCTCTCTGTGGTGATGGCGGGTAGTTTTAATCCTTGAAGTTTTCACAGTTCACCAAAAACATCTTTCATTGAGCATTCTGATGAATTTGGACATTCTTTTCTAAGTTGTAGCTGCCTCATTAGATGTTTGCCCTGAGTGATTCCAGCATTCTCACTGTCTGTCCACCACAGACTCCATTTTTCTTCTCGCCTCCAGAGGCTCATCCCATGAAAAGAGAGCAATGAGAAGAAGGGTTCTGAGAGATACACGTGTCTCCACAAAAACCAGTAGATGTACCTAGTCATGGTGTGGAAAAGGTCTCCGTGTCCAGTTAGTTCCTAGGCGTAATGTTGAGCCACATATTTCTGTGTTGTCTCATCAACCCATTTCTTCATGGCTTCTCATTTTGAATAGGCTCTTATGTTCCCTTCAACTTGAGCCATTGGGGGGCATGTCATTTGAAAATAATCAGCCCTAGCTCCGACATGAGGAATTCCTCTTGCAGGGATGATGTCTTCTGGGTTTTCACAGGGAGCTATATCTTCAATGGTTAGATTTGGTGGAATCGTTGGATCTGGCATGGGGCTTGGTTCCTTTCTCTTCTTTGTTTGACCAGCTTGCTTCTTCTTTGAAACTGATCTGGTAGCTGGTCGTCTGGCTGATTGTCCAGCAGTGTCAGCTCTAGTTGCAACTGAGCTTTGTTGCCTGGTAGACAATCTCAGTTAAGCTGATGTACCGGTTCCAGCTGCGATAGAGCTTGACTCAGCTTGTTGTCTCAGTGTTAAGGAACCGACTGGAGGCCTGTATCTCTGAGCTAGAGGAATGTCATCATCAGAAACATTCTGGGATGTGCCAGTGACCTGCTTCTTTCCCTTGCCTTCAGCTGCAGGCTTCTTCTTCTTTGGCGGATCAACTTGCTCAGGATCAGTTTTCACGATTTTAAGTGGTTTTGAGATGAAGTCATTGCTGACTATGCTTTTGAATTCTATTTCTTCAGACATCCAAGGGAACTGTTTCTCCAGAATTATGCTAACTCGACTAATGTACCCAATCCTTTGTGGGAACTTTTTATCATCCCAGCGATTCACAATGATATCAACATATCTCTTTAGTTGATCGAAGAAGTATTGTGCCCAATTGATCTCCAGCCGATTGTAGATGGCGGCGCAGATCTTGTATTTGGTTTCTGACATTTCGGATTGGCTGCCAGTTGTCCCTACCATTATTTTTAAGGCTATGGCAGCTAGTACTTGATACTCATCTTGAAATCTTGAGATGAGATGGTTGCTTTTATATGGTCGGGTCTCGCCTTCTTTCTTCCAGAACTCATAGGCTTCTTGAAAGCTTAGTTGAACTTTTTCCAACTTGAGTCCTTTGATAGGTAGATTAAACATGTTCCTTAGAGATTCAGCTGAGACGATGATCTGCTGTCCTCTTACTTCAGATCTGATTTCTTTGGGATCTAAGGAACCATTTGAATTCAGGAAGAATTCTGCAACTGGTTCTGGATATATGCGTTCTGGAAATTCTTCTAGGAATGTCTTCAGCTTTGCCTGAGAGAGCTTTTCAATAATTATTCCACTTAGAGGGGAAGCATTGCAGGCTTGAATAAATCTGGCTGGGTTGAAGAACTTATCTCTGTCAAGTTTTTCACAAAATATTGTGGAGTCTTCTCCGGATTGGCGGAAATTGAACCTCTTGTGAGTGCGACCGGTTGGATTTTGAGCCATGATACTTTGATGAGAGGTTTTTGATAAAAAAGATTAAAGATTGAGGAATTGATCTCGAAGGCTGAAGGATTTTGATTTCGACCGGAAAAGAGAGAGAGAGGTAAGTCGGCAGTAAAAAGTATGAAGCTTATCTCGAAGATTCAGCTGACTTATTTATATAGAGAGGTGAAGCTCATCCAACGGTTGGGACGTTTCGTATGCTCTGATTTCAACGGTCAGATTCATTCAGTCGACCCATCGATTGGCTTTGGATTCTATCCGTTGGGGATTAATGAGGAGAGAGAGTGAGTCCAACGGTAATATTGGAGTGACATGTAGTTTTTACCGTTTTCACTATTGAAAATTTTGAACTTATCTGTTTCACTCTTGTGGCTTCCTCTTGGCTTGAAACTGATTACGTCATCAGTTGGATTCGACTGTAGCTGATGATTTCCAGATTGATCAGCTCTAACTGAGATGTTTTCTCATCAGTTCCTTTCTAGCCTTGTCTGCTGGAATTTTAATTCAGTTGCTTCTCAGTTCAGCTGCTCTCCTTCAGCTGATTTTTGAACTGATGTCTCTTGTTGAGTTGATTCCAGTTCCTTTGAATTCTTCATCAATTTGAGCATTTTGCAGCTGGTACGTTCTGCTTAACTGGCTGGATCATCAGTTGAGACCATTTGGCTGACTCTGCCTTGCTTCATGCCTTAGCTTAAGCAAATGAACTGATGATTCAGTTGAGCTGATGGGGTAGAGTGATCAGCTTCAGTTTACTTTCTTTGCACCGCTTCTCGCTTCAATTCGAACTGATAGCTTATGTATCCAACTGATCAGTTCAACAACTTTCTCAGTTGTGAACTACTCATTCTGATGAGTTGAAGCCTTTCGGTTCGGTTCCTCTCTTCAGCTCGAATTTTTTCTGACCTTTTTCTTCCAGTTGACTATCTTCATCCTTTGATACTAGTTCAAGTAGTCCCAGTTGTATGCATAGCTTCATAAACCTTACTTCAGGCAATAGTTTGGTGAAGATGACAGCTATCTGCTTCTCCGTGTTGACGTATTTGATGCATATGTCCTTCTTCTCGATGTGATCTCTGATGAAGTGGTGCCTTATGTCAATGTGTTTAGTTCTTGAATGCAGAACTGGATTCTGAGATATTGCAATTGCACTGTTGTTGTCACAGAATATAGGTATTTCTTCAGTTTCGACTTTGTAGTCCTTCAACTGTTGCTCCATCCAGAGTATCTGAGCACAGCAGCTTCCTGTAGCTACATATTCTGCTTCAGTTGTTGACGTGGCAACTGAGTGCTGCTTCTTGCTGAACCAGGATATCAGTTTGCTTCCAAGAAACTGACATGTTCCACTGGTGCTTTTTCTGTCAATCTTGCATCCTCCAAAGTTTGAGTCTGAATAGCCAATTAGACTCAAACTGTCATCTCTGGGATACCATAGTCTAAGATTTAAGGTTCCTTTGAGGTATTTGATAATCCTCTTTACCGCTTCAAGATGACTTTTCTTCAGGTTGGCTTGGAACCACGCGCATAGACCGACGGAATAGGAGATGTCTAGTCGGCTAGCTATTAGGTAGAGTAGTGACCCAATGATTCCTCTGTAGTATGTCTGGCTAACTGATTCTCCTTCTTCATCAAGAGTTAGCTGTACTGATGTGTTCATAGGAATCTTGAGAGTTTTTCCTTTATCAGCTCCAAACTTCTTGACTAGCTCCTTAGTGTACTTGGCCTGACTGATAAAGATTCCATCTTTCAGCTGCTTCACTTGGAGTCCTAGGAAGAATGTCATTTCTCCCATCATGCTCATCTCGAATTCGCTTTACATCAGTTGAGCGAATCATGTGCATAGATCTTTACTTTTTGATCCAAAAATTATGTCATCCACATAAATTTGAACCATTAAGATCTCAGTTGATCGTTCTATCCGGAATAGAGTTCGATCAATGACTCCCTTTTGAAACCCATTCTTCAGCAAGAAAGTTGTGAGAGTTTCATACCATGCTCGAGGAGCTTGCTTCAGCCCGTAGAGAGCTTTCTTCAGCTTGAAGACTTGATCACCAATTTCGAAGCCTGGCGGTTGCTCGACATACACGTCCTTCTTGAGCATTCCTTGAAGAAATGCACTCTTGACATCCATTTTATAGACAGTTAAGTTGAAGTGAGTTGCATAGGCTAGGAACAGTCTGATGGCTTCTAATCTTCCAACTGGTGCGAATGTCTCATCAAAGTCGATCTCTTCACTTTGTGAGTATCCTTTGACTACCAGTCTTTCCTTGTTCCTTGTGATCACACCTTGTTCGTCCAGCTTGTTGCGAAAAACCCATTTTGTGCCAATGACCTTCTGGGTTTTTGGTCTATCAACAAGAAACCATACGTCATTTCTTGTTAATTGATTTAGTTCTTCTTGCATGGCTATGATCCAGTCTAAATCTTCTAAGGCTTCTTTGACGTTTGCTGGTTCCGTCTGAGATATGAAGCATGTGAATAGTGCATGCTCAGTTGAACTTCTGGTTTGGACTCGGCTTCTTGGATTACCAACTATCTTGTCAGTTGGATAGCTTCGAAGCCATTTGGGTAAGATAGCTTCAGCTGGTTCTACTGTGGTGACGTCATCAGTCGTCCTTTCATCAATTGGTTCGGCATCTTCATTAGTGCTTCCCCCTGTTTCAGTTGTGGGGTTTATGATCTCAGCACGATTTGTGTCCTCATTGACCAGATTGTTCTCAACTAGTCTAGTGCCAGTTTCATTGCCTTCTTCTAGTGAAGCTTCAAGCTGCTCTGGAACAATGTGATCCGCATAGTCCTGTGAGTTTTCAGTTTCACTAGGTAGTACTGGAACTGATGTGTCTATTGTTTCTTTGTTCCTGTACTCATTACCAAATTCATCAAATACCACATGACATGTTATTTCCACAACAAGAGTTCATTTATTGAACACTCTATAAGCTTATGTGTGAGGCGAATTATACCCAAGAAATATTCCCTCACCAGCTTTAGCACTGAAAGCTTTCAATAGAGTCTTGCCATTGTTGTGAATATAACATTTACAGCCAAATATTTTAAAGTATGAGATAAAAGGCTTACGACTCTTATACAGTTCATAAGGTGTTTTGTCATGTGCGGTGACGATGGCACTTCGATTTTGAGTGTGGCAGGCTGTGCTGACTGCTTCAGCCCAGTAACCTTCAGCTATGTTAGCATCAGCTATCATTGCTCGAGCTGTTTCTTTGAGTGTCCGATTTTACCGTTCAGCTACACCGTTTTGTTGTGGAGTTCTTGCAGCTGAGTGTTTGTGAGTGATTCCAAGTTTGCTGAGGAAACTGATCATTTGTTGATTCATAAATTTAGTTTTATTGTCGGAGCGAATCCTTTGAACTGATCTCTCTTTTTCAGTTTGCAGCCTTCTGATCAGCGCTGTTAGCTTGGCGTCAGTTTCATCTTTGCTCTTCAAGAATTCCACCCACGTATATCTTGAGAAATCATCAACTACTACGAGTGTGAATCTTTTGCCTTTTGGGGTCTGTGGTCTGACTGGACCAAACAGATCCATATGTAGCAATTGGAGGCATTCAGTTGTTCCTGGTGGATGACTCCTATTCTTGAAGGATGACTTCACTTGTTTTCCTTTTTGGCATTGTCCACACACGCCTGTTTTCTTATATATCTCCTTAGAAAGCCCCTCAACTAGCTCTTTCTTGGCCAGGTAGTTGATGGTATTGAAGTTGATGTGGTTCAGTCGTCAATGCCATTGCCAGCTTGCTTCAGTCGATCCTTTTGAAAGGAAGCAAACTTCTGAGTAGCCGGTTGACCAATCAACAATATACATGTTGCCTCTCCTTATGCCAGTAAGAAGGATTGCTCCAGTTGACTTGTCTCTTATGTTGCAGGAGTTTTTACTGAAGTCAACTGAGTGGCCATTGTCGCACAGCTGGCTGATGCTGAGTAGTTTGTGTTTTAGTCCATCCACATGGGAGACTCCATTTACTACAACTTTTTCTTTGACCACAAACCCTTCTCCAATGGTTCGGCTTTTGGAGTTATCTCCAAATGTGACAAGTGGACCTTTGACTTTTTCATAACCGTCGAGATCTTCTCTATCTCCGGTTATGTGCTTGGAGCACCCGTTATCTAGATACCAGATATCTTTAGTTTTTTTCATAGATAGGATGCTCTTATCCTGCAAGAACAAGGATTAGCATTTAGGGACCCGTTTCATATCGGGTCCTTGTTAATACATCAAGCTCTTTGGAATCCAAACTTGCCAAACTTTCAAATTTTTATCATTCAGAGATCCAACTGATTTGGATCGCTTGATCAGTTTAGATTTTCTTTCAACTCTTCTATTTTGAGTTGAATCAGTTGAATGGTACCTCTGTTGAGAGTTAGTAGGATAAAACAATTCAACTAAAATGCTTTGGTCTTGAGACCTTTGAGCTCTTTGATCAGACCAGTGCCTTGTATGTTTCCAGTTTACTGGAATGAACCCTTTTGTATCAACTCTCGGTTCATTTCTGGAATCCAGGTACTCGTTATAGTGATGGTAGGGTTCAAACGAGTTTCTTTGATCTCTCTTATAGGTGTTTTGATTGAACTTCTTGGTAGGATACGCTTGAGATCTAAACTGCTTTTTCTTTCTGAAGTGGACTGATCTATCAGTTTGCCTTGGGGGCATTCTGTGTTGTGCTGGTGGTTTTTTGTGAGCTGATGGTCTCTGTTGAACTGAAGACCTTGAATGAAAGGATTGGTTTGGATGAACTGATGGTCTTGACTGGAATTTTGGCTTCAGTTGACCTGGTGTGTTTGGTTGGGAGAACTGTTTGAATTGTCTGGGCTAAGTTTGAGGATTTCTCAATATTCTTTTGCATTTGGTTGTCTCAGCTGGCTGATCATGAGTTGATCTGGTGAATCCTTTTAGGTTTCCTTTATCACTGGATTGAGCAACTATTTTTCCTTTCTCTAAGGCAGTGAAAAGGCTGTATCCCAGCCTTGCGCTGCTAGTTCCGATTCTCTGATGATTCAATATCTCATCTAGAATTTGAGATCCTTTTTTTGAACTTGAGAGTTACTTTTTCTCTGTCATGGATCTCTTGCTTAAGTTTTTGATTCTCAGCTTCTAGATCAACAGTTCTCAATTTCAACTTTTCAAATTCCACAAACTGAGGTTCAAGATAATTCATTCTTTCATGATCAATGCTCAGTTTTCTCACTCTATTTCTCAGTTCATTGTTTTCATCTCTCAATTCAACATGCAAGTAGGATATTGAAGCTAATTGATCTTCTAGCATCATAAGTTTTATGTCAAGTTCATTATTAGAGATAGTTGCTTCATTAATATGATAGAAAGAGGTTTGAGAGTCAGCTGTACTAACCTCTTCATCATTGTCAGCCATGAGGTACAATAACGTTTCATCATCTAAGTTGTAGCCGTCAGAATCAATTCCAAATAGATAGTCTGAATCGTCTAGCACGGTATTCTCGAAGTTTGTGATCATTGCTTTCCTTTTGAAGAAGCTTCTCCTCACTTTGGCCTTTTTATCTTCAGGGAGTTCTGGACATTCATATCTGTAATGTCCTTGTTTGTGGCAGTGAAAGCATTCTCCTAGATTTCGATTGCCACCCTGAATGGTTCAGCTGGTTGATGAGTTTTGGGACTTCATCAGTGTGAGGTGGAACTGATTGTTTATCCCTGACTTTCTTCAGCTTTTCTAACAACCTAATAACTGTCTGAATTTGATCATTGATGTCTTCAGTCAGGTTTTCCTTCTTTTTGGTTGTGTCTCTTCTTCGTTCGGACGAAGATCCGCCTTAATTTTCTCTAGCTGGTGAGCTTCTGGGCCGGAAGTTGTTCCTTCCTCGAGTATCTCTAAACCAGTTCCTTTCACCATAGAAGGCTGCATCTTGAGCTGATGATGTTGATGCTTCCTTCTTCCGGTTTAGGCTGTACTCATGAGCTTTGAGATAACCAAATAGTTCTCTGAGAGTGATGCTGTTCAGATTTCTTGATTCTTTTGTAGCTATCACTTTCATGTCCCATTCTTTGGTTAGATTATCCAAAATTTTGGAGTTCATCTCAGAATTGGGATAGCTTCTTCCCAGGTTGGTCATCTCACTGATGATGCCTAGAAATCTGGTTTCAAGACTTGAGATGGACTCTTCTGGCTGCATTTTGAAGGACTTGTATCTGTCGACTGCTAGTTGGAGTTGTTTCATTTGATGGCTTCGGACTCTTGGCATAGATCTGCTAGTAAGTCCCATATCTCCTTGGCAGTTGTGCAGTTCTTTGTGTCCTTCATTTTGTCTTCATCTAGAGTTTGAAATAGTGCAGCCTGAGCAACAAACTCTAGATTCTTCAACTTCTTCTCTTCACTTGTGAGAAGATTAGTTGGCTTTGGGATCCTGGCTGGTTGATTGAGATCAACTATGTGGGCTTCATTGTCCATCATGATAATGATTGGACCTTCTTCAATAACTTCCCACATGTTCTCATGGATCGAGCAGAGATGTGCCTTCATTCTCCTGCTCCAATTATCATAATTCTCAACTGAAAACAAAGGTAGCTTATGGTTTCCCGCAGTTTGAAATGTTAGCACAGATAAGTAGATCTGATTTAGTTGATCTGTAGAAATGGCTGATCCTTAGAATCAACCGCTCTGATACCACTAGTTGGTCCTGGGCGAGTCGATGTCAGTTTAGAGGAAGGATGAATAAACTGATATAAAAACTTTACTTCAAATGCAGAATGATAAGGGCCCTTGACTCGCTTAGCAACTTATCTATGCACAGATCAATTGAGCACTTTTAGACAGCTTGAGTGCAGATTGTGTGAGCTTGTGTATAGTTCAAAGATAGGTGAGTATAAGCAAAACAGTACAACACACAGACGATTTATAGAGGTTCGAAGTCTCAAACTTCTATAACCTCTCTTCCTTCCGCAGAAGGGTAACTCCACTATATAACTTGAGTTTCTTTACAAATTATACAATGAAGGATAGTTGGCTGAACCTGGTAATTGCTCGCTACCTCAGCGGGTTGACGGCTCACACTTGCAGTCCCTAACTGCTCGCTAGGGCGGTAGGTGCTATTGACGTCTTTACAAGATTTTAGATCTCTTTCGATCTTCAAAAGGTTAGTCTTGAATAGGGGATATCAACTGATGTGCTCCTTCAATTGAGCTGGATAGTTGATCGGTGTATTACTGGAACTGAGAAGGTTGCTCTGGCTGGATTATCAACAGCTAGCTGAATGCTTTGATTCTGTGGATTCTTCTTCTAAGTTGGACTCTCGTAGGTTTAGCAAATATTGAACTTGAGCTATGTGGGAGGGAGAAAGAAAGCTCAGTCGTAAGTAACTTGAATAAAAGTTTCAAGAATGAAACTCGCGAAAAGTCATTTGAAAACTTTGATTCACTCATCTTTTATAGAGAAGTGATTTTGTGATCGTTGAGTTCCATTGATCGGTGGCTCTGTTGTCTCATCAATGGTAGATGGTCTTTATAATCGTTGGAGCTTTTGGTTGAAGTAGCCGTTGCTTTGCCAATCGATCTCTGTTGGATATTTAATTCCAGTAGTCGTTGCTTTGCCAATCGATCTCTGTTGAATATTTAATTCCAAGATCTCCGCTGGAGCATTTATTCCAAGATCTTCATTTGAGCATTAACTCCATGACTCTCTGGCTGGCAGTTCTGAGCTCTAGTTTAGCAAGTTTGAGTTCCAGTTGGCAGTTCTGAGCTTGTCTGCTTAGTTCGGCTATCACTCCAGTTGATAGTTCTGAGCTTGTCTGCTTAGTTCGGCTATCACTCCAGGTTGTAGTTCTGAGCTTCTTCCTCCAGTTCGACTGATCACAAGCTGTTGAATAGCTTGTCAGTTCAACTCGTCTTTCTTGAGCTTTCTTGTCAGCTAAACTAATCACAAGTTGTTGGCTAGTTTGTCAGTTTGACTGATCTTTCTCGAGCTTCCTGGTCAGATGTTTGCTTGTTTTCTCCTACAAGCTGGCTGACTTCAGTTTTGTCATTTGATTGATTCGTCTGTCTACTTCAGTTCGGCTGAAGTTAAGTTTGGCCATCAGCTGGATACTTTCAATAATCAGTTAAACTGATCTCTTATCAGTTTCTTCAGTCTTGTTGATTTTTCTCTCAGCTCAGCTGACTTAGTTGTCAGTTTGTTTTGACTGATTCGACTCCTTTAACCCTCAGTTGGATTGAGACTGTTTTTGTTGCCACTATCTGTATTGAAATAGCATCTGAATTGGAGTTGTGAGTGTTTTTGCAAAGCTGCAGCTAGCTATAAAGAATGTTGATTAATATGCTTACATATTTTCATATTATTGAGCCAAGTTCCCAAATGTATCCTACCTCTAAACCCGAGCCCCGTTACAACCTTTGAAAAAGACCTTTTGATTCATTTCTTGATCTTGATTGATGGTGATTATATTGACATACGGACAAATCTAGGTTGAGAGTAGCAAATCACAACTTGTGCGAATTTTCATACATCCTTGCCTTTTATTTGAGAGAACTTGAGTGAACCCTGGTAAGGCTAGATCAAAGAGCACACTTTTGACTTGAATGAGAGCATGGGTATGTTTAATGGAACAAGATAGGTTAGTGGTTTGTGGTTGGATGAGTTATAATCCCTACTCCGAGTACTTTTCGGTTCGAGGCAGCTTAAACTTGTTTGAGCCTCTTTTGTTTGGAGTCTGTGTTGTGTTTAGATATGCTCGAGGACGAGCATGGTCTAAGTGTGGGAGGACTTAATCGAGCTATTTTTACCTACTTATTTTGGGCTATTTGGTGTGAATTCTCAATGTTAATTGCCTTGTAATTATGCATTTTTTGGAATAATGTTGTGTCTTGTGAGTTTTGCAGGGAATTAAGCCAAGTTTGGAGAAATTGGCTTGTTTTGATAGAAATTCAGCTGAGTAAAGAAAAGAAGAAAACACGTGAAAGCCATGCCTTATGGACATACTGCAGGAAGGAATGGGCCGAGAAATTGAAGACTGGGCCTGAGTGCGCGCGGTTTGGGCTTATGTGTGGGATTTTACTGAAGGATGCAGCTGTGCAAGACTTCACCGCCTTAAAGAGTTCCTCTTTTGCCAATTACCTAGTTGGGATTAGATTAGGATTTTATTTCCTTGTTTAATACTATTTTATTAAGGAGATTATATATAGATTAGGACTCATCTTTATTTTGCACATTTGATATTCACGCATAGACGCTGCAGCAGTAGAGACGTTTAGAGCCGATTTATTTCATCTTTCTCGTTATTTTATGGTGTTTGACTAATCAATCTTTTTGCGATTCAATTCTAATATGCAATCAAGCTAAGTTCGTTCTTATTCCGGTGATAACTAACGAAGCCCTGCTTAGCTAAACTGTGAGATCTAATTTGCTTTTCTCATTTAATTAATTTGCATGCATCTGTTGTTCTCGGTATTTCGAGTCGTTAATTGTTTCGGTATTGCTAGATAGTTGCAAATATTTGGTAATGCGGAATTAATTAGTAGCCAATTAAACCGACCATCCGTAATTGTGGTTTAAGTTTAATTAGTGGTATAACGTTTCTTCCTAACCGGGGGAATAACAGTCTTAATTCAACGGTCCTGTGTCAGAGTTTGTTGGCTTTGAATCGGGTTTCTCTAGCTCTTAATGTTGTCGGCTCATTAAACCTATAGAGTGTCTCTTACGGTTGTCAGTCGATTAGGGGAATAATTAGTGAAGTGTCTTCCTGATTATCGAGAAACTACGGAGAAATTAGGCTGCGTCAGTAAGTATCTTCGGTGGCTATAACTGATTTGCATGTGTTAATTGAATTAATCTTTGCATCAATGATCGGTTTAGTTAAGCTAGGGTGGAGTTAATTGGAATCTGGAATATTTCTCTTAAATTTGTTAAACACATTTTCTTCATTTATTTATTATATTCATTTGTTTTATTTTATAATCACAAAAACCCCTTTGCAAAGTTTGGTTCTACAGATTGGAAGTTCAGAGTAATTCTCGCCGATCCTTTGGGTGATGATCTTGCTCATTGTTGTACTGTGCAGTAAGGGCATACCGACTGCTATCGGGGTATTTATTTTTGGTGAAAAATGATACACCAATGTGTCTGGTACATCTTGAACGATAGAGACTATATTGGAAAGTTTCACTCCAAAAGTGAAAAAGGATTATTCTTGGGATATGCTCAAAACAACAAAGCATATCGTGTTCTTAACCTAAGAACTAAAGTTGTGCAAGAATCTGCCAATGTTGTTTTTGATGATCTTGCAGGCCTGGCAACTTGATATGAGGAAGATGATGTGTCATTTCTCATCCATGAACCAGACGTTGCTGATAAGTAGTCTAGTGGAATTGCTAAAAGTCCTACGAGAAGTCCCGATGTCAAATCCAATGCTTCATCTCCCTCAGCAAAGGAATCAACATAACCTCGAACATCAGACTCAGACTCCTCCTCTGAAAGCGATAATGACCAACTTCCACTAGCTCAGTATGAACCAAGGCGTGATCCTCCAAGGAGAATCAAAAGAGATCACCCAAATTCCCAAATCATCGGTGATGGATCTCAAGGAGTAAAAACCAGAACAAACAGCTCAGGCGATGTTGTTGAATTAGCCAAACATGTTCGCATGTCATCAGTCATTAACCTTGTGTCCATTTCACGCTTTCTATTAATTGTTGAACCTAAAAATGTCAAAGAAGCTCTAAATGATGAATTCTGGATAGAAGCAATGCATGATGAGTTGATTCAGTTTGTTCGAAATAATGTATGGGAATTGGTTCCAAGGCCTGAAAATAAAAATGTAATTGGAAGCAAATGGATTTTTAAGAACAAGACTGATGAGTCAGGAAATGTGGTCAGAAACAAAGCCAGGCTAGTGGCTCAAGGTTATACCCAAGTCGAAGGTATAGACTATGATGAAACATTCGCTCATGTTGCTAGAATAGAGTCTATCCGTCTTCTACTTCCCATTGCTTGCCACATTGGCTTTACATTGCATCAAATGGATGTCAAAAGCGCCTTTCTGAATGGCATTTTGAATGAGAAAGCCTATGTTGAACAACTAAAAGGCTTTGAATGTCATAAAAAACCAAACCATGTGCTGAAATTACACAAGGCTTTGTATGGGCTTAAACAAGCTCATAGAGCTTGGTATTGATCGTGTTTATCTGTATTATTTACCTGATCACTAAATAGTACAATTTGATGTGTTAATTCATAAATCAAGAGAGGAGTTTTAACACGTGATCTGGAATAAGTAACTTGTTAATCAATAACACTCGAGAGAGTTGAGGTCAATTGAGAGAGTAATAGACCCTAGGAGCCATTAGGAGTTGCATGCTAGGTATTGAACGGAGACGTTAATACTAGTTTTGTAATCTACAACCTAGGCACTTTGAGAGAAGGTTTAGGATGAATTAGTGGTTGCTCTAGCACAATTTAAGTACCAATGTAGGCATAAGAATGAAATGATTAAATGAATGGATTAGTTGATGATTAATCAATCCTAGAATACATCTTTTATTCACTGTTTGATTTATCTGTGTTAAAATCTGCTGTGGTAATTTAGTTTATTTCTTATTCTTAGTTTTTAGATAAGTAAAATTCAATCATTTTTGGTAGTCTAGACAACTGTAGGTTGTTAGATTAAAATAACTAGTAGATTAATTATTAAATCCCTTTAGATACGACCTTGGTCACCGCTGTCCTATAAGCCTCGATGTACACTTGCAGTTTAGGTGAAAATAAATATCGAACAAGTTTTTAACGCTGTTGCCAGGGATTTAATTTTTTATTTGCTATTATTTAGATTTAATTTCTTGTGTTAATCTAGACATTTTTTTTTAGTTTATATTTATTTAAATTTTGTAATCTTCTTTTTTTTGTGATTAGGTTGTGTATGCTTACACGATCTCAGGGGAACCACTTCAAACTTTTGATCCTGAGATTAAAGCCACCATCCGCCACAAAAATGCAAGGAGAAAAAGAGACATGGCAGAACAGCAAGCTTCTGTTACCGCTGAACAGATGCGTCATGCAACAACAGTTAGAGGAAATGCAGTGGTGATTTCAAGAGCAAGAAGCTGCCAGAGAAGCAGCACCGATACCGATCAATCAGATGTTCACACCAGTGCTCAATCATGGATAGGTTCCCGATCCAGGCATTAATGCCAATAACTTTGAACTGAAGTAGGGATTGGTGGGCATGGTGCAGCAGCATCAGTATAGAGGGCACAAGACTGAGAATCCGAATTCACACCTGCAACAATTCTTGGAGGTCTGCAGCACAATCAAGATGAACGGGGTGTCTGATGATGCCATTCGGCTTCGTTTGTTCTCATTCTCATTGAGAGATGCTGCTAAGGATTGGTATCATTCCTTGGATCTCAGTATGGTGGATAGCTGAGATTGCTTGGCGCACAAGTTTCTGTATAAATTCTTCCCTCCCGGTCTGACTCTTAAGCTCAAAGGTGAGATTACTCAATTTCGCCAGTATAAAGATGAGAATTCATATGAAGCTTGGGAGAGGTTTCGAGAGTTGCTAAGGAAGTGCCCCGATCATGGATTTTGGGTGGATCATCAAGTCTGCATCTTCTACAACGGATGCGATATGGAGATAAAGAGGCTTTTGGATGCCTCTGCAGGGGGGTCATTGCTGAACAAAGGACACGATCAAGCCATGTCCATTATTGAAGACATGGCCACAAATAGCTACCAGTGGACTAATGATCGGCAAGTTAAGATACTGAAGAGGGCCGCAGCAGTTGAAGACAATGATCCTATTTCTAAGCTTGTCGCCCAGCTGTCTACTCTGAATGCCATGATCAATAGCAGATTTGATGCTATGGCGCGACCGGATGTAGATAATCCCATGGGAAATGCAGTTGAAGATGTCAACTATATTAATCAGAGAGGTGGCTATGATGGCAACAATTACCAAGGTGGAAATCAATTCTACTAAGGTAACCGATCCAACCTCTCATATAGGAATCTCAATAATGAACTGCAGTCCCCTCCTGGATTCTCTATAACAAATGGAGTGATCAACGAGGAAAAGAAGCCGATGATGGATGATCTGTTGATGGCGTTCATGGGGAAGACCGATAAATTCATGGGAGAGTCACAAGCTCGAATGGAGAAGTTGGAGAATACTATGGGTGCCATGAGTGTGCAAATGAAGATGTTCGAGAAGCAACTGGGTCAGCTGGCTACAGTTGTAGGGAATCAACACCAATCGGGATAGTTCCCCAGCAACACCACAGTGAATCCCAAAGAGCAGTGCAATGCAATCCATCTGCACACTGAAGTCCCTGCACCAATCACCACCGCTGCAACTGTTACTCCCAAGATGGCTTCTGACAAGCCGGATTCCACCATCAAGAGTTCTCAGACGGGTCCTACAGTTCTTCCCACAGTGACTATCCCGTTCTCACAGAGGACCCCAAAACAGAAAGTTTGATGCTCAGTTCTCTAGATTTCTTGAGATATTCAAGAAGGTGCACATCAACATTCCTTTAGTGGAGGCATTGCGGCAGATGCCCAAGTATGCAAGATTCCTCAAAGATGTTGTATCCAAGAAGAAGAATATAGAGGAATTTGAGATGGTGCATATCCCAGAGAACTGTAGTTCCATCATCCAAAGGAAGCTCCCAGCCAAGATGAAGGATCCGGGGAGTTTTACACTTCCCATCACTATTGGAAACAAGATAGGTGGCCGAGCACTGTGTGATTTGGGGGTGAGTATCAATTTGATGCCGCTCTCATTTTTCAAAAAGCTGAACAGTGGGCAACTCAAGCTCACAACCATGTATTTGCAGATGGGCGATCGATCTGTGGTGTATCCCGAGGGAATTTTGGAAGATGTGCTGATCAAGGTGCATGATTTTATTTTCCTAGTGGATTTTGTGGTGCTGGACATGGAGGAAGATAAAAGTGTTCCTCTCATTTTGGGACGGCCATTTTTGCGCACCAGAAGAGTCAACATCGACCTAGACATGGGATCCTCACTCTCCGGTTTGAAGATGAACACATCCGACTCTTGTTTGATGTAGAGGAGCACAAGGCAACTGTGGAGTGTAACATCATCAACACTCATGAAGTTGGCTGCAATACTGATGGTGGAGGTATGGAGAATGGGAGATACCAGTTTCGCCGCTTGTGGGAACTTGAGTTCCCAAATTCATCTGGCTATCGACGTTAAATGCAGCGCTTGTTGGTGAAAGAGTAGCACCCGTCGCACCAATTAGATTGGTCATTTACACTCTTTGTAATATTTATTGTAAATAAATTCTTAATGGATTATATTATATCAAGACATTTTATTTATCTTATGTGTTGATTATATAAGCATGTGATAAAATCCCTAGATCTTAATAAGTCATGAAACATGATCATGCATGTGATGATGATTATGGAATATGTTTCTTATACTTAGATCTTAAATTAGTTCTGAGTTATATAACTGATCAAGATGGGATATTGAACAGTTTAACTCGCACGTATGATACACACTCATAAGATGAGAATGTTAAATTCCATTAACATTAATGTGGTGACGTAAATGTATATACGTGGGTGCTTGTTAGAGAACAAGTTCACTGAACAAACCCATTAGAAATTCTTAAATGGAATTTATCGAAAATATGAATTTCTAAATTACAATAGTACACGGTTAGTCCTTTGACTTGAGACACCATAGTAATCTTGTATTAATTATATCTCATTTTGATATAGTCTCTGATTGCATGACAATCGTAACGAGATTATGTTGGATGTTATATTAATTAATATGGAGATTAATGGAGTGGTCAATAAAGGATCTATTACTCGATTGTCGAGAGAATCTTCCAATTAATTTTCATGATTCATGATTCAGAAGACCTTGGCCAAGGCGTGATGAATATTGATTCATTAATGAGTTGATTGAATGAAAATGAAAATTTAATATTGGGTTGATTGAGTTGTTCGTATTATTCCATAACTCAAGATCCAATCGGAAGATTAGATAATAGAAGGATCGTACGTGTATAACGATTTGTAATTAAATAGGTTTACTCGCTATTTCACCTAGTGCTAGGTGATCATGCTACTTGCTAGATGTTCCCATGATTTGTAGGTTATCGAAATTAAAGAGTTAATTTTGAGTATATTAATTTATTTGATAAATTAATAGAATAATATTTTATTCGTTAAATTGTAAATGTTACAAGCCTACTACTAGTACTAGTTGTGAACCTAAGAGGGTTACACAAATAGATTGGAATTGTATCGGTAGAATTGATTCAATTGTTGAATCCAATTAATTAATGATGTTAATTAATTGAGACTATTTTGATTTAATTGGTTAAATCAAGTATTTGATTAAAATGTTTAATTGAGATTATTTTGATTAATAGTCTAATTCGAAAATATGGATTGAATTAATTTGATTAGTTTAATAGAGATATAAATTAATTGAATTAATTTATATTGTGCAAAATTATTGATTTTCATTTATGGATTATGAATCCTAAATAATTAAGGGAATTAATGATGAGTTTAATGGAATGAGAGAGAAAGAAAAAAAAATAACCTACCTATTTAGTTTGGTAGAGAGAGCCGCCGATCGTACGTTTTTGAAGAGAAAGGCAGATCATTTTTCTTTTCTCTATTTTCACTAGTTCTCCATTTTGCACAACATACATATTTTCGTGTATCGATTACTAGCGAAATCGATATACGACATACACTCCAATTGTGTGAACCTAATAGAGGAGAGACGCTTGGATCTCTGCGAGTGGACGAGCAACCGATTGCTTCATTCCCTTCTTCAATCGGAAAGCGAAAAGGTACATAACGAATCTGGATTAATAGTTAATCATCTAGTTAACGCGAAAACGTTGATACACCTTAGATGAAACAATTGTTGTTTCATGTGTTGTTGAAAAATTTTAATTTCCGCTGCGTTTCTTTGATCGATCCTAACAGTGGTATCAGAGCCCGATTTCGCGTTAATATGATGTTTCGTTGTGTGCTAAAGCATGAGTTAATTGTTAATTTATGTTAGATGTTATTTTGTTGAGAAATTGCATGTTAAAATCTGAAATTTCCGTGAGTTTAAATTGATGAAGCTCATTGTTGCATTTTGTCGAACACTTGGTTGGCATTTCTGGATCAGCCCCTCTTGAGCAGAGATATGCGAAGCTAGCCATTTCATGTGATGTTAATGGCGGCTAATGAGCATTGTCGAGCCTGGTTGTGTGACTTTGTTCCAAAACAAAGGCTATCGACACTGCTGCAAGAGGATTGGGCTTGAACAAGATCGGTTGATTTTGGGTTGCAATGGGAGCAAGCAAAAGTTGCAGCTCCTGTTGCTGCTGTTGCTACAGTCAGTGTAAGGGATTCGGGGGATGCGAGGGTCACAAACCCCTGCCTAAAAGCTGTTGCATGCGAGGCTTTACCGGCTGCCAAAGGTGTGCGTTTTCAGACGCACACCAACTGTTCGACGAAATGCATAAGAGAGGCTGGCCGGTCTATAATAACTGTTGTGCTTGTGTGCTGCTATCCAGCTGTTGTACATACGCCTATTACAGCCCGGGGTGCTTCGTCGTGCCCCAAATGGTGCCTCGGTATTCCATTTTGAACGGGATATCATTTTAACAATTTTTGGCAAATGTTGTCTTAAAATTATAATTTTCAGATTTTGAATTTAATTTTGGCATTTTAGAATTAATTGTTAATTCGAAAAATGTGATAAAAATTGTTTTTATACAAAATTGAATTTTATGCTTTAGATGACAAAATAATATAATTAAATTCTACTCGGTAAATTTATTATGCTTTATTTCATGTGATGAGTATTAGCATGATTTATTTAGGGATGATCATGAGCCTAGACCTTTGTGGATGATGCATTAATTTATTTATTTATTTTAATGTTTTGGGTTTTTAAATCGGGGACTGCGAGCCTCTTATTCTTCTTTGTATTGTTCTTTAAATTATGCAATGAGAGTAGAATAGAAAAGTGAGGTTTTCTATTTATTGTATTTTTGGAGGATGTTCGAGAAGAAGAATGAAGGCTCAAGACCCACAAGTGTGTGGGATTATTTTTATATGTAATGTATGTTTGCCGTTTTATAAACCCCTAGATTGACCATAGACCCGTTTTTGGCTCAAAACGGGTTGCATAGGAAAGGTCATGATCATCCCACCGCTTTATGTATGTGATGCATGATTTTATTTAATTCTTTTATTTGCGCGAATCATATGATGATTGTATGGATTAAATAAACCCACCTAGTAAGTAGGTATTATTTTATAATGAGGTCTTGGAAATAAAAACCCCAAGTTTTTAAAACTTAATCTAAAATTTTTGAAATTTGATTTCAAGTTAAATTGGACAAAATAAGTTGGACTTATTGTTCCAAGCCTACCATCAAAGGTAAAAACATGTCGATGCTACCACAATATATTATCGTCCATGAGTCGTGGAATAATATTTTGATGGAAAGCTATGATTTTTACCAAGCATATTGATGATCATAAAATATAATCAACTTTATGTTGTCCATGAGTCGTGGGGCGTGTTGATGATTTTATTTTAATGAGAGTTTGATGGGTGCAACTTGACACTTGTATTATATGGGCTCACTTGTATTATATGGGCTCATAAAATTGAGACATATAATAAAAATGAGGCAAAATAATATTGAAGATTATATCGGGATATAATTGTCAAAGAGTTGACTACTAATAGTAGTATTTCATGGGCTCATAAAATTGAGGTGTGGAATATTATTATTGGACTTCAATCTCACTAGGAAATATGATTTCTCGTTTTTCATATATGGGGTTATGGAATTTGAATAAAATAGTGGGAGACAATTAATTATTAAAGACCTTATATTAATTGAATATTTTCCATTGTTTGCTAATTTTCTGCGTCTTTATATCTTGTAGATTGTCTGCAAAATGGCTAAAAATCCATTATTATCAATCCTTGACCAAAACAGACTCACTGGCCCAAATTTTAAAGATTGGTTTCGGAATTTGAGAATTATTTTAACTTCTGAAAAAAGAGATTATGTGTTGGATACCCCGATGCCTGAAGCACCTGATGAAAATGATGAAAATGTTGATGGTGAGGTGGCTTATAAATATGAAAGTCATAAAGATGATGATATGCATGTTAGGTGCTACATGTTAGCATCGATGACTAATGAGCTTCAAAGTCAATATGCAGATGTTCAATCGGCTCGTGAGATCATATCCCGTTTACAAAAGTTGTATGGGGAGAATCTTAGGCTACATAAATTTTCTGTGTCTAAGGAACTTTTTCAGTGTCGTATGACAGAGGGCTCTTCAGTCCAAGCTCATGGATTGAAGATGATAGCTCTTATGGAAAAGTTGGGATCTCTTGGAGTGAACATTGATGCAGAATTATATACTGATATGATGCTGCAATCTCTACCACCCTCATTTGATACATTTGTCGTTAATTTCACTATGCATAACATGAATGCTACTCTACCTGAGTTAGTCAATATGCTAGTGTCGGCCGAGTCCACCATGAAAAAGGACAAGCCGGTGCTTCTTGTTGGTAGCCCTTCTGGGTCAAAGGCTCAAAAGGCTAAGACTTATAAAGGAAAGGGAAAGATGAAGAGTTCATTTAAACCAAACAAGTTGAAGGCAAAAGGGGGTGTGGGAAAGAAAGTGTTCAACCCCAAAGCCAATGACAATTGCCACTACTGCCACAAGTCGGGGCACTGGAAGAGGAATTGCAAGGAATATCTTGCAAGCCTGAAAAGTTCAGGTATGTACTTTGTTGAAGTTAACTTGTCTGTTAACGATTCTTCTTGGGTATTGGATACCGGTTGCTCATCACATCTCTGTAATGATTTACAGGTGCTAGTGGGAGCTAAGAAGTTATGCAAAGGAGAGACAGTTCTACGTATGGGCAATGGAGCAAGGTTTGCTGCTTTATCTGTTGGAACTGTTTATTTATCTTTGAATAATGGTTTTGAAATTGTTTTGAACAATTGTTTTTATGTGCCTAGTTTGATTAAGAACATCATTTCTATCCCTGTTTTGGATAGTGAGAACTATGAGTTTTTAATAAAAGGTGGAAATTGTTCCATCTTGAAGAATAATTCGATTATTTACTCTAGTGCACTTACTAATGGTTTATATACTATTATGCCTCAAAACCATCTCATGCATATTCAACAAAGTAAAAGAAAATATGATAATTATAGTTCCAAAGAACTTTGGCATGCTAGATTGGGTCACATCTCTAAAAAGAGGATGGACAAGTTATCAACCTTGCTTGGTGTTACAAATGAGCAAAAGTTATCAACTTGTGAATCTTGCCTCAAAGGTAAGATGACCAAATCACCTTTTGTGGGACAAGTGGAACGAGCCAAACATCCATTGGATTTGATCCATACGGATGTATGTGGACCACTAAATGTTAGTGCCCGTGGAAACTATAGCTACTTCTTAACCTTTACCGATGACTACTCTAGGTATGGTTATGTGTATCTCTTGAGACACAAATCTGAAGTATTTGAAAAGTTCAAAGAATTTAGATTAGAAGTAGAGAAACAATCTAACTTAAGTATTAAAGTTCTTCGATCTGATCGAGGAGGTGAATACTTAAGTGGAGAGTTTTTAGGTTATCTAAAAGAGAATGGGATTCTCTCGCAGTGGACGCCTCCTGGTACTCCTCAACTCAATGGAGTTTCAGAACGGAGGAATCGAACATTGTTAGACATGGTTCGATCTATGATGAGCTTCACTGCTTTACCTCTTTCATTCTGGGGCTATGCCTTGGAGACAGCTGCACATCTATTAAATAGAGTGCCTACTAAAGTTGTGCCCGAAACACCGTACAAGTTATGGTGTGGGAAGACTCCCTCCTACAAGTATTTACGAGTATGGGGGTGCACTGCTTATGTGAAGCAGTTAATGGGAGATAAATTGGATATGAGATCCACTTTATGTAATTTTGTGGGATATCCAAAGGAATCTATTGGGTATTATTTCTATAGTCCATCGGAACAAAAGGTGTTTGTTTCGAGGAATGCCATTTTTCTTGAGAAAGAATTTCTATTAGATAGAACTGGTGTGCCTGTAGAACTTGATGAAATTCAAGAACCACAAGATATCCCATCTGTTGTAGTGAGTAATCCACCAATCGATAAAGAACTTCCTAATACACAACCTCTTTGAAGATCTGTTCGAACTTCAAGACCACCTGATAAGCTTACCTTGTTGTTGGAGAACAATGAGGAAGTTCATTCCATGGATAGTGATCCAAGGACTTATACTGAAGCAATATCTGATATTGATTCAATGAAGTGGCGTGAAGCTATGCAGTCCGAAATGGACTCCATGTACTCAAACAAGGTATAGACCTTGGTAGACCCACCAGACAGATCTGTTCCTATTGGATGCAAATGGGTTTTTAAGCGGAAGCTTGGAGTAAATGGAGAGGTAGCGACCTTTAAAGCTCGCTTGGTTGCAAAAGGTTATACTCAAAAGCAAGGTGTTGATTATGAGGAAACTTTTTCACCTGTAGCGATGCTTAAATCCATTCGGATTTTGCTTGCCATAGCTGCATATTATGACTATGAGATATGGCAAATGGATGTAAAGACTGCATTCCTCAATGGGAACATTGTGGAAAATATATATATGATGCAGCCTGAGGGTTTTACATCTAGTGGGAGTGAACAAAAGGTTTGCAAACTCCAAAGGTCCATTTATGGACTTAAGCAAGCTTCAAGGAGTTGGAACATCCGATTTGATGAAACAATCAAAGGGTTTGATTTTCATAAAAATCCGGAAGAACCTTGTGTATATAAGAAGGTTAGTGGGAGTGCAGTTGTGTTTGTTGTGCTCTATGTTGATGACATCCTACTCATTGGGAATGATATAGGAATGTTGCAGTCAACAAGGACTTGGTTATCAAGACAGTTCTCCATGAAGGACTTGGGAGATGCATCCTTCATCCTTGGCATTAAAATCTATAGAGATAGATCTAGAAGGATGATTGGATTGTCCCAATCCATGTACATAGACAAAATGCTAAAACGGTTTAGCATGGAGGAATCCAAATGTGGTTACCTGCCAATGAGTCATGGTGTTTCACTCTCTAAGGCAATGTCTCCTAAGACACCCGAAGAGAGAGAACGAATGACGCGCATACCATATGCTTCTGCCATCGGAAGTATTATGTATGCTATGTTATGTACTCGACCTGATGTTGCGCATGCTCTGAGTGTCACGAGTAGATATCAGTCGAATCCAGGCGAAGAGCACTGGACTGTCGTGAAATCTATCCTTAAGTACTTAAGAAGGACTAAGGATATTTTTCTAATTTACGGCAATGGGGAGCTTAAACTAGAGGGCTTTACAGACTCTGGTTTTCAGTCTGACAAAGATGATTCCAAGTCAATGTCAGGATTCATATTCATCTTGAATGGTGGTGCCGTTAGTTGGAAGAGTTCCAAACAAGAAACGGTTGCTGATTCCACCACTGAAGCTGAATATATTGCCGCATCGGATGCTGCAAAGGAAGCTGTTTGGATGAGGAATTTCATCCAAGAGTTGGGTGTTTTTCCATCAGTTGTTGATCCAATATCTATATATTGTGATAACAATGGGGCAATTGCGCAAGCCAAAGAACCAAGATCTCATCAGAAATCCAAGCACATTATGAGAAGATACCACCTGATTCGAGAAATCATTGGTAGAGGCGACGTCGTTTTGGATCGAGTCGCTTCGGCAGAAAATGTAGCAGATCCACTTACAAAGCCCTTGTCACATAAAGTATTCGAAGGACATGTCGAAAGAATGGGCCTAAGGTACATGGGTGATTGGTGCTAAGGCGAGTGGGAGATTGAAAGAGTAGCACCCGTCGCACCAATTAGATTGGTCATTTACACTCTTTGTAATATTTATTGTAAATAAATTCTTAATGGATTATATTATATCAAGGCATTTTATTTATCTTATGTGTTGATTATATAAGCATGTGATAAAATCCCTAGATCTTAATAAGTCATGAAACATGATCATGCATGTGATGATGATTATGGAATATGTTTCTTATACTTAGATCTTAAATTAGTTCTGAGTTATATAACTGATCAAGATGGGATATTGAACAGTTTAACTCGCACGTATGATACACACTCATAAGATGAGAATGTTAAATTCCATTAACATTAATGTGGTGACGTAAATGTATATACGTGGGTGCTTGTTAGAGAACAAGTTCACTGAACAAACCCATTAAAAATTCTTAAATGGAATTTATCGAAAATATGAATTTCTAAATTATAATAGTACACGGTTAGTCCTTTGACTTGAGACACCATAGTAATCTTGTATTAATTATATCTCATTTTGATATAGTCTCTGATTGCATGACAATCGTAACGAGATTATGTTGGATGTTATATTAATTAATATGGAGATTAATGGAGTGGTCAATAAAGGATCTATTACTCGATTGTCGAGAGAATCTTCCAATTAATTTTCATGATTCATGATTCAGAAGACCTTGGCCAAGGCGTGATGAATATTGATTCATTAATGAGTTGATTGAATGAAAATGAAAATTTAATATTGGGTTGATTGAGTTGTTCGTATTATTCCATAACTCAAGATCCAATCGGAAGATTAGATAATAGAAGGATCGTACGTGTATAACGATTTGTAATTAAATAGGTTTACTCGCTATTTCACCTAGTGCTAGGTGATCATGCTACTTGCTAGATGTTCCCATGATTTGTAGGTTATCGAAATTAAAGAGTTAATTTTGAGTATATTAATTTATTTGATAAATTAATAGAATAATATTTTATTCGTTAAATTGTAAATGTTACAAGCCTACTACTAGTACTAGTTGTGAACCTAAGAGGGTTACACAAATAGATTGGAATTGTATCGGTAGAATTGATTCAATTGTTGAATCCAATTAATTAATGATGTTAATTAATTGAGACTATTTTGATTTAATTGGTTAAATCAAGTATTTGATTAAAATGTTTAATTGAGATTATTTTGATTAATAGTCTAATTCGAAAATATGGATTGAATTAATTTGATTAGTTTAATAGAGATATAAATTAATTGAATTAATTTATATTGTGCAAAATTATTGATTTTCATTTATGGATTATGAATCCTAAATAATTAAGGGAATTAATGATGAGTTTAATGGAATGAGAGAGAAAGAAAAAAAAAATAACCTACCTATTTAGTTTGGTAGAGAGAGCCGCCGATCGTACGTTTTTGAAGAGAAAGGCAGATCATTTTTCTTTTCTCTATTTTCACTAGTTCTCCATTTTGCACAACATACATATTTTCGTGTATCGATTACTAGCGAAATCGATATACGACATACACTCCAATTGTGTGAACCTAATAGAGGAGAGACGCTTGGATCTCTGCGAGTGGACGAGCAACCGATTGCTTCATTCCCTTCTTCAATCGGAAAGCGAAAAGGTACATAACGAATCTGGATTAATAGTTAATCATCTAGTTAACGCGAAAACGTTGATATACCTTAGATGAAACAATTGTTGTTTCATGTGTTGTTGAAAAATTTTAATTTCCGCTGCGTTTCTTTGATCGATCCTAACAGTTGGAAGGCAACCCAATTTGTTTTTACTTATTTCGTTTCCTTTTGTTTAGTTTTTCTTATTTATGTTTTTCACTTCTTTTTCTGAGTTGTGCAGGTAAAGAACGGATGGAGGTTGTAATATGGAGGATAGTAAATTAACCAACTTGTCTTTCGACAAGTTTGGGGGAGGACATTAAACCTGAACAGACATCCATCTGATCATTGTAAGTGGTCGACGACACCCTCATACATTTTTACAAACTTATTCCATCTCGTGAATTTGAATAAGTTTGGGGGGATGTATGCTTGTGCTGTCTAGACCTTTATTTGTTGTACATGCTTTACTTGTTTAGTTTCGTTTTTGTTTTTCCGAAAAGTTTAAATTTTTTTTTGAATTTTGGTCTTGAATTGTACTTGGGATTTCGATGATATATGCTTTATGAGTTGCATGCTAGGTATTGAACGTAGACGTTAATACTAGTTTTATAATCTACAACTTAGGCACTTCAAGAGAAGGTTTAGGATGAATTAGTGGTTGCTCTAGCACAATTCAAGTACCAATGTAGACATAAGAATGAAATGATTAAATGAATGGATTAGTTGATGATTAATCAATCCTAGAATACGTCTTTTATTCACTGTTTGATTTATCTGTGTTAATTTCTACTGTGGTAATTTAGTTTATTTCTTATTCTTAGCCTTTAGATAAGTAAAATTCAATCATTTTTGGTAGCCTAGATAACTACAGGAAGTTAGATTAAAATAACTAGTAGATTGATTATTAAATTCCTGTGGATACGACCTTGTTCACCGCTATCCTATAAGGTTCACTGTACACTTGCAGTTTAGGTGAAAATAAATACCGAACAGTTATCATAATAGTTTCATGTTTAAACATAAAAAAAATCCAAAAATTTGCTTTTGCTTTCTGCACTTTTTGGCACTATAGACATCATTGACAAAGACAGACGTCCTCCATTTCTTTCACGTACATTCACTCATTCTTTTTATTTTTATCGATTCCTAAAAATTCACCAAATATTTTTATATCACCTTTAAATTTGTTGCTATTATTTTTTTTGAGTTCTTTTTCCTTTAACTCTACAACTCTAGTTATCTTTAAGTTGAGTGTGTTTCTTTCCTTCATTATTGAATCAAACATTTATGATATAGTAGCTCTCTCACAGAAAAATATATTTTTTTATTTTTTTAAAGTGAAATTATTTTCATCAACTCTTACAATTTACTTTTATATATATCACGTGCTAATAATTTTATTAAGCATTTGTAGTTTGTTTAGTGATTGCTAATTTAAAAACTATTTGTGTGTGATTGTAATATATTTTTATAAATTTCTAATTTTATTTTGGGTAAATTACACTTATACCCATATTAAAAATGGCCCACTTTTCAAACTTAACAAAACAGTACCTACTTTTTTAAAAAAATACAAATCTAATATTTGAATAATTTTTGGATGTGAAAATCACAATTAATTAATTATATATTAACATTTTTTGATTGAATGATTTTTTTCTGAGGATGAGAAAATAAAAATACTAAAATACAATTAATTACATATGATTTTCGGATTGGAAAATTGATCTAATGATAGATTTGAATTTTTTTGAAAAAAATGAGTACTTTTTTTTAATTTTATAAAAAATGATCTCTTAAAAAAAATATAAAAAATAAAAAAAAACCTCAAAATGTGCATATCAAAGTGTAATTTATCCTTTTATGCTACATATTTGTATATCAATATTTGTTGGCCCCATAGAAAGAATTTATGGCTCAGTTAGCATTATCACTAGACCATTGTCAAGGGATACATATATGTTATATTGTGTCACACTTAGGAGGTGTACTTCATAATACCAAAGATATTTAACATGCAGTACCAATTTATTATTAAATGGGACCACTTATCATAATATCAATTGAAACCATATTTTAAAATTAAAAAATCGTTTTAGGGATTACAATTTAATGGAAACTACGTACATCTGATCAAACAGCAGATTAATCATGTATATACGTGGCACACATTTTTGTAATATATATATATATATATATATATATATATATATATATATACCATTATTTTTAATATAAAAATCATAAAATAGAACAAATTCTGTTTAAATAAATAAAGTACTTAAAATATGTGTTTATATAATACTTTAGGTCGGATATATCATGAATTTTAATCAATCTAAAAATTAATTTAATCAACACAAAAAATTGTGTGAGACTGTCTTACTAATTCAAATTTAATTGTGTGTAGATTTGAATCTGGAACAGTAAGTCTAACACAAGACCTCCCCATCAATCAATGATTTTATATTATCCACAACTTAAATTTGATATCAAGATCAAAACTTTGATAACTTTAACTAATCCATACCTTTATTCATTCTAATCCACCAAAGTGAAAAAGGCACAAGACCATTAAGACAATTCTATCCCATAAATTCTTGATGCCATCAACAAACCACATTTCTCTCAACTTTAATTTAATGTTGTGAACATAAATCAAAATCCCATTCTCTATTTGGCTAACTCACTTCTACAAAGCAAGAATATGATTTGAGATTTACAAGATTTGGTCTCCACCTCTCTCTATATATAACAAGCAAATCGAGCCTCTATAACTCATCAATCACAATACAATATACAAAAGATCTCATCAATATTGCAAAATAAATTAAATAAACATCATGTATCAAAGCAAAACCATAAATGTGATATTTGTTATCATGTTGATATGTGCAGGCCATGCAACAGCTAATAATTTCAAACATTGCTTTGCAGCATGTATGATTGGTTGCGTTTTCGCATCGAATAAAATCCTATGCGGAGCCAAATGCATGGCCAAATGTATCCTTCATCAAGAATCATCTCATTCGATTTCACCCATGGAATACTGCACATATGATTGTGCTATAAATCATTGTGCTCAATTTGGCGATGGTACGTTATAGTAATTGATTAATTATAATATTCACTTGTACTTGAATTTTTTTTTTATAGAATTAATATTTTCATTTTAAGTCTTATGTTTTTATATGTGACATGATGCCATGGGATGCATGGGAGACTCGAAAACCCCGTTGAGGGCAAGTGTAAGCTTGCATCAGAGAAATCGGTCTCCTACCCTCTTACACATGGGCTGATAGAGAAATGACTCATGCCCAGTAATTAATTTGATAATTTTTTATTCATATAATATCCTCATGTATGCTAATGAAATTCTAGATTTTTTTTCTCTATTATACAAACTGTAGATTTGTTTTATCCGATCAAATTAGATATTTTGCTTTGAAAAAACTTTAACTTTGCTAATTAAATTGATGATAATTAATATTGCAGATGTTGACAAAGTCGATAGTTGTGTGACTTCATGTGAGACTGGAAAATGTAAGGTCGTTTCTTCTACAATCCCTAGAGACATTAAGCCATGACACAGAGTTGCATGAAGACACCAAATGCTCTGCAAATTTTCAAAGATAAATAAATTTATGAAAAATAAATAAATGTTGTAATTTCAACTTCACTATATTCCCACACATTATATTGTAATTTCAGTTTTATATAGTAATTTCAGAAATGATATTAATTGGTAATATTGCTTATATTGCAAACCTCGTCTTTGGAGTACTTTTACAAGTAGTTCTCTTAACTAAATAATTATAGATGCAAAAAATCTTTTCAGTATTTTACTAATAATATTATACTTATCGAATTAGTGTTATATTTCTATTTTCGAATTGGAAAGTAATAAAATTAAAGAACAACTATAAAATAATGCATATATATATTAGGAATATACTTGTGTTAGACGGTCTAACGGATCTCTTGCGTTAGACGGATATTATTTCACCCAATAAAGTGGTCTTCCTCTTTTTTCTTTTCTTTTTGATTTTTCTTTTAGTGTTTTCCCTCCCCTTTCCCTCTTTTCTTTTATTTTCAATTGTTTTTTCAATTTTTAATTTCTTATTTTTTAAAAATATATATATATTTAATTTTTTTCTTGCAAATTTTTTAATTTTTTTCTGATTTTCTTTGTTTTTTTTATTTTTCCCAACAAAATTTATACCCTAAAATAAAATTAGTGAACCCTAAAATTAAAGCGAATTGATATGATTTGTTTGAAATAAATAAAAAATTTATACCCTAAAATGAAATTAATAAATCCTAAAAAAGCACAAAATAAAATCCTAAAACCGCCCCCAAAAAAAACGCTAAAAAATACAATAAAAACCCCTAAAAACAACCCCAAAAAATCCAAAAAACACAAAATAAACCCCTAAAAGCACTCCCAAAACGCGTGGGCTCGTGCACTGCGCTCGACAATTACTTTGTTTGAAATAAATAATATATCCTAAAATGAAATTAGTGAACCCTAAAATTAAATTGAATTAATTTAATATTCTGAATCAATTTATTTTTTTATCAGGCGTTTCACGTAGTGTACTCGCCCAACGCTAATGCGTGGGCTCGTACACTGCGCTCGATAAAAATAATTTATTTAAAAAAAAAGAACAGTAGAAAGGGAAAAGAAACGAAAAAAATGAAGAAAGAAAAAGCAAATTAAATTGGCGCTACCAAAAAAAAATAAAAACAGGACGTGAGATACACGCACTGCACATGGGGGCGCGTGTATTTCACGCGCCTGCGTGTGGAAACGGATTTTGGATGGATTTTGGACGGATTTGGGTATTATTTAATCCGTCTAATGTAAGAGACCCGTTAGACGGTCTAACACAAGTCTTTGTTTATATATTGAGTTCTTCGTTGTGGTCGTGTCTGTTAAAAGTTCCGCGTGTAAGGAATGCTTAGCTCTTGCCTTTTGGCATGAAAATGGACTCCTCATGGTTTACATGTTAAAGCTTTACCAAACACGATTGCAAATTAAATGATGCAATATAGTTTATTTTTTATATTTCTTCTTTCGTCTTTGTACTTTCACATTTGAAAATGAAATAGAAAATTCAAATGCTTTATTGTAGAAAACTTCGATTGACATAAGGTTATAATTGAATAGACGATTCATATTAATGGGGAATTCTCATTTGATTATTTTATATTTTAAATATATTACTGATGAACTATTTTTTATATAATTAACTCTAACTAATATAGATCAATGCAATAAAGTTAGTAAATCGGGTATCATATTTACAGGGACTGCAATCTTGATTAACACTAAATACTAAGTTAACATATTTCTATTATCCAGACTATCTTTTTTTAGTTGAATAAATCATGGGCAAATAATCAAAATTAAATTACTAAACTCAATTATCAAATAAAATGCAAATCGAACAAGCTTAAAAACGTGAAATATCAAATAACAATACTAATTAATCATAGGGAATGAAAACACATGAATCCATTATATATTAATCTAATTTCATCAACTTCCAATTTAATCTAATTATCGGTGGAGGATCAGAATTCTAATTACCTATCTCCGTCAGGTCTCAAGGTAAAAGTAGATTAATTAACAATTTATCTATTACTTTCATCTCTAGATTAATTGTTAACTCCTAATAGATCAACAGATTTAAAACCTCATACTGATCACAAGTACGTGTATCAAATCATTCAATTTAATCTCACTAATTAATTATCTCTGTCAGGACTCAAATTAATTAGCTAGCATACAATGACTATGGACTTAATCATGCATGAGAAATCTAAATTTCAATATTTGAACCATATAACCGGAAGGAGAATTGATAAAGAATTAAATCAACACATAATTTCATATATATTACAAATCCTAGAATTAATTATAAAAACTACTCACACATAATGGAGTCTAAGATAAAGAAAGAAATAAAGAAATTGGAAGACATAATTGAAATTGCAAAATATTAAAAGAATCGTAGTTGGATTATGTAAAAGAAAACTTCAATCTTCAAAGTTGTAAAGAAACATCCGTCACGCAACTCTAAAATCTAAAATAAAACTGAAATATAATGAAAGAGAGGTCCCAAAATTTGTCCATGAAGACCCCTTAAATAGCAGAGGAAGTTGAAACCCACAGAAGGAACGAGAGCCTGATCCAAAAGGAAATATGCCGGAGGTCGCCGATATGAGCACGGGCCGTGCAATAGGAAGCATGGTCCATGCTCTTCATTGCATAAAAATAATGTGGTTTTGCTGAGACAGGAGCACGGTTTGTGCTTCTTGAAGCATGCAGGTTCATGCTCTTCTTCGCCACCCGACATACTTCACCGTTTTGCTCTGTTCTTACTTGTTTTTTGTCCGATTGATCTGATTCTTTTTGCAACGCGCTCCTAACAGTTGAATCTCATAAAATAATTAGCATTAAATCCATTCAAAATGAGCAAAAATGTGACACTGCACAAATTATGAAAAAACTATGCACAAATTGTCAACTTATACATGCATTGATCATTAACTACCATTGAAATAAACACCAAAATGCATAACTTGAACCATTGTCCGTCCTCGAAAAATGAGACGAACACTAAGAAAATAAACATAGAAGGGCACAATAAACTCGATCATTAATGCCTCAGAAACAAATCCAAATATATTTTCAAGAACAAATCAAACTCCTATAACTCATAAAATCATATATACAACCAATCTCAATAAACGAAAACATGAACCTCACCGAAATGTACGTGTATCACTAATCTCTCAAGTGTGTAAGATTTGCTCTCATCGAATCAAATGCAATGCAAAAATATCAACCATAAGCTTGCCAATTGTCTAACTTATTTATACACGAACATGTAAGAATAAAGATAAAAAAATGTCTTTAATTTAGGATGTAATGTAGGAACATTGGTTAAGGTTTGAAAATTTTGGCTAAGTGACTCAAATGTCAACTGCAAACCACTCACACCTTCTCTTTTAAACTCGCGTATGGATACAGAAATCCATCTTTTAATTTCTCCAATTCACCCAATCATCTCCAAAATCTCCCGATTTCCATGTACTTTGTAGATACTTCATCATTCTCTTATGCTTTCAATATTCAAATAATTATGCCAACAAATGACAAAAAAATCTCAATTTTCATCCATTTAAGTTTGGCTTTTCTCTATTCTTTTTTTTTTTCTTCTTTTTCATTTTTTTTCTCTTTTTTCTTTTTTTTCAAAACTTTTGAGAATGACAAAACATTTAAGCACCAAATCATATCCATTCCTCTACCCAAATCATCACTACTCATCAAAATAGATACCCTTATTCACCATCTAAACGTCCTATCATCCAAGTTTATGAACAAAAGGAAATTGTGGCTCAAAATTGGCTAGCAAAGGTTGATTTTTCTGGGTTAGTGTTTAGGAAAATCATATGGCTAAGAATGGATGACCTTAAATCATATCTAAATCCTTTAGATACTCAATCAAACTCGATAAAAAACCATGGCAAGTTTTAAAGACACAGATGCATGCATGACAAACACTCATCAAAGAATTTACTATGCAAAGATACAATAGTTTAAAGCTCAAAATCTCACAGGATTGTTCATGCTTCAATCTACTTCAATCAGAAGTGCACATTGATTCATATAACTCGTAAGAAGTCGAATTCATTCAAGTTTTCATAAATAATCTCATTTACCATCATCAGTATCTCACGAGTACTAATGCACTCCGTGGGTAAGTTTTTCTAATTTAAGTTATATATGCAAATCATTTTCTAAAAGTGATCTATCTGTATCCATGCACGTAGTGAAGCTCGAGAGATTTTAAAGTTGAAAGCAACCTAAGTTCACTAAAATATTTTATCGTGAAGCTAAGAGAATAACCAGTCACTACCCGCAACCTCTACTATATCTCCAACGTGTAAAGTTTATGAGTTTATCCAATGAGTATAACCGTTCATTTTAGTCTTTCGATAAGGAATAAGGCATGACGAATAATACATGTAATACTGTAGCTACTTACATTGACACAACACTGGTTTATGAGACTCCGACAACATACAATAGCACGTAAATATTTAACACACATAGTCACATATGCAATTTTAACAAAATAGCTGAGTTTAATAACTCGAAAAATATAATTTTACAAAGATAAAATGACCCACCTTAATAATAGATAAACTTTCAAATCTCGGGTTGGTTCTGCTTAAATTCTGCTACATCTTCTCGTCCTACAACAATCAATCTTTGCTTAGTTAACTAAAGGGCCTATCAAAATTTAATTCCTAAGCTTCTAAATCAAAAATACTTAACTAACCTTAAACTATGAGATATTTCAAGAATAGAATACCAATATTGCAAATTAGTCAAATTTTACCGTATAATTTCTAATTCCAAAATTTTGACCATCTATTAAACAAAGGGATTATAATAGCTTATTTCCGCAAAACATATAATAATTAATTGATTAACATAAAATAAAATCCATTGATTATTATTATTATTATTATTATTATTATTATTATTATTATTATTATTATTATTATTATTATTATTATGTAATTAGCCTACTAGTTTAATCAAAATACACGTAACAAAAACAAACACTATTTAATCTTATAATTTAGAAATAAAATCAAACAAACCATGTCTTCTGAATTCTTAACCAATTATATATAGGCATATATATATTTTAATAAACCCAACAAGTTTGACCCAAATTATTATAATTTTAGTTTAGACATTCCTTAATTAAAAAAAATGAAGATTAATGCACTAAGATTAATAAAATAATTTTTAGCCATGATCCTAAAACAAATCATATGCTATATATATATATATATATTAAACATTTTGCAATCCTACTTCGTAATTTTTGAAATTCATGAGATTAACTTAAAAATAAAAGAAAATATTACCTTGAAATGAGAAATTTGATCGAATCTTGTGTATATAGATTAGTCTTACTTTTATTGTGATATGTATTTTGAGAGAGCAAACCGAAACGTAAAAACTAATATGTAAATTAGATTTTTATATTCAATGATTATATTAAAGCATGAGTCATCACTTGCTTGTCTATATTCAACCCATATCACCTTGATAAATCTATGTAATGACACGTATGGGAGGTAAGATGACACCAAATCCAATCCACTATGTGTCACTGCTACAAAAAGGCATTAAGACAACAGAGGAAACACAACGGTTATTTTGAAAAACCGTTGTAATTTGACTTTACAACAGTTTTGGGTAAAAGCGTTGTCTATGAGCGCATTTTTTCTGAAAATTTACAACGTTTGTAAATAATACGTTGTCTTATGCATACATACACAACGGTTTGCTAAAAACTGTTGACTATGAGCGAAAGTTTCGTAACAACGGTTTTGAGATAACCGTTGACTATGAGCTTTTTTTGGGTACAACAGTTAATTATGAACCGTTGTTCATTAATTTACAAGGGTTCGAAAAAATTTGTTGTTATTTTAGTGTTGCAATTCGTTCACAACAGTTACATTTTCTGAAAAAAAATAAAATAAATTAAACCCTAATTAAAATTTCAGAGAGGATTTCTAATTCAGTCCCCTTCTTCCCGCTTCTTCTTCACGGCGCATCCAACCTCATCACTGACCCCACAGCTCTGGCCAACCTCCCGCGTTCAACACCTGCGGCGCCGCCCATGAAGTCCGGACCGGAGACCCTCTGGACGTGAACTGTTGCCCCCCGTCTCCGACAACATCATCAACTACAAGCTCCCCAAAGTTCTTCTACTATCTCAATTTCTTTTAGCCTCTAGTCCAGAGTGAATTTGAGAAACCAGGATGCTTATTTGAGACTGTGAATTTCCTATTTCGATCAACTTCGACGCCAAGCCCCAATGGTGAGTTTGCTCAAACCGCTGCTGACAATTAAGGGTTTTGTTCCTATTTTTTTTGGAGAGATTTAATTCTTTTTTTTTTTCTTTCTATGGGATATTTTAGGTTTGTCTAAGAATTTTTTAGAATTTTTCTCTATGTTGGAGAGGTGTTGTGAGAGAAATGTTCTTTCTATGTTGGAGAGTGTTTGTCTCTCTGTGTGTTGTGTGTGCTTTGACTCTTCTATGGCTTCAAATTTTTTAGGAAGAACTCGACCAAGGTGTAGAAAAATGGTTATCACTCGTGATCTGACTAGTTATGAAAAATTCATATGTGAAATCTCGCAACTGCTTGGTATCCACGATCCCCTAAAAAATGATTACGTAAATTAGTATATATCATTAAGCCCATCTTGAGATCTGAATAAGTTCAGGAGACCATGTGTTTCATCTGAAATGAGGATTTAGATTGGGTAAATTTACTTAACATTACTAATGCTCAGACATTGCAAATTAATATTTTGCAGTTGCTGGGCAGCTGGACTTATTTAGTATGGATAAAAGTTACATACACATGTTATGCTGGGTGTGGTCACCCCTTGTGTGCTTACATTTTTGGTATGTTTGAGATAAGGCTGAATTTCGAGAAAAGTAGTTAAAGAATGACTAGTTGAGTTTTAGATGGCTGCTGATTTTGTATGATGCCACTACTAATTAGTAATATATTATCAGTTTCTGATATCATGCCAATGTTGTATGTGACATCTATACTTATATACTAAAACAAAGTTGTCTATCCAAAATTCCCTTCCAAATGTCCCGCCCAAATTCATTGCCCATGCATGCATGCATGAAAAAGAAAAATATTTCAGACCCAAATATTAAAATACAAAGATGATTCATCTTCAAGTACACAGAGCCATTCTTCTATACCAACTATACCTGAATTTCAGGCCCAATCTTTACCGAACCATTTCAAATTCAAATATTTCATTTTGGAGCCATTTTAGTAGAGTATAATCTATATAATCAAGATTCAATTTACATTTACTACTCTCATATTCTACTCACCTCTGACAAAAATTCAACATTTCACAATTTTACCAAGGTAATCCAACGATCCTGCTTACACATTTATATTTCACAACTATGTTGCTTGAGCATTTATACACAGAATATAAAGAATAATTAATGTTCTGCTTTCTCATATATATATATATATACACAACTTGATTACAAATTTGCATTTATTTTAAATCTGAATTTGGAGCTCATCACAATTTTGATACTTGGCTGCTTAGCATTTCTGAATCTTTGGTGGTGCAGATTGAAGGCTGCTTCAAAGCTGCTGCTCTCACAACAATGGCAATGGCAATGTGGTCTGTTTACAAGGCATATCAGTCATACCTGTAGTTAGTGGACTACTACTGCTTGAGTAGGTGGAGGAAAGTACAGAAATATATTGAATTAAAACTATAAGTTCATCATTCAAGTTTCAAATCCATATAGCATCCATTATCAACAATTGCACAGAATTCAAATATTTCAGCATATAGCATCCATTATCAACAATTGCACAGAATTCAAATATTTCAGCAAGCAGATGAGGAAGATCATTAAAACTACCTTTATTGGCAAGAAGTGCAGAAAAGAAAATAATCCACAACAAGAGTATAATTCAACACACATACTTTTATCAAAGTCTTATTTGTATATAATTTCATTCATATATCATCATTGGGAACGTATGCTTACACATGCTTATTTCAAATAATCCAGGAACATCAACATGAACATATTCACAGAGAGTACTTCTACTATCAATTTGTACAGAAATGAACTTTCAAATACAGGTGTGTATTACAACTTCAAAAAACTTTTTATGTACTTGATAGCATACCTTTTAGCTTGCACCTTTTAGCACTATTAGCTGCCTTAAAGTTGTTTCTGGCACTTAGTTCTCAATTTGTATTAAAATAATAATAATATAAACATATATTTAACATCAAATATTAAATTTAGGATTTAATCGGCTAATACTACAGAAAATAACCAAAAAAAACAAAATTGTTCATAAATTTAATTTTTCATTAAAGCAATATCCAAACTCTTTAAAAAGTTATATATGGCCATTTTCAATTTTTAGGAAAAATAAATATTTAAAATCTATATAAACCATAATTGACATAGATATAATAAAAATACTGCTGAAATATAATTTTTTATATTATAAATAATATCTTGCCTCTAAAAAAGCTATATATATAGTCATTTTCATTTTTTCAGGAAAAATTATATTTTTAAATGCTATATAAGCCTTAATTTATTTTTTAGTCTAAATGAAATGGAGATAACAAAAGTAACAAAAATAGTGTGGAAAATTTATTTTTTATTAAAAACAATAAAGGCCATTTTTTTAGGGAAAAATTGATTATACAAATCTATATAACCCCTTATTGAATTTTATTATAAATGACATGGAGATAATAAAAATAACAAAAATATTTCCAAAATTTTAATTTTCATTTAAAACAATATCTTACTTCTTTTAAAAGCTATATATGACCATTTTCATATTTCGGGAAAAATAGATTTTTAAAAGCTATATAAGCCCTTATTGAATTTTTACTAAAAGTTATGACACAGAGTTGACAATAAAAACAAAAATACTCTAGAAATTTAAAGCATCCTTAAAAATAATATTTGACCTGTTTTGTTAAAGATATATATGGCCATTATCATTTTTTTTTTCAGAAGAAAACCTAGATTTTTAAAATTTATACTTACAATGATAGGCATTAAGGTATAAAAATTAGTTTTCATTGACAGTTAATACATACGTCTCTTATTTTCAGTCAAACATTGTGAGTTTGATGTAGAAATAGATAACAAAAATGATATTTAAACAGTGAACAAGGATACTTATCTTTGCTCTATATCTTCAACTACACCAGCAACTGTTGTCCAGATCTACTTCTTTAGAAGATATACTTCTTTAGAAACAAATTGAAGATCTGTAAAGATAAAAAAGAAAACATTAATAGTGATATATTAAATAGTATTTTTGTAAGAAACTAATAGAAATGAAATCACCTCAACTAATATGAATTTAAAGTAGAAAATTTGAGAAAATTGATAACATGATTTATGGATACTCATCTTTGTTGTCTTCGTCTACACAAAATTTTGAATCATCATGGATCTAAAAATAGCTTGAGAAAACTATACGGTGGAAATAAATTTTTTATTGTATCAGTGTCGATCTACACAGATTTTCAAATAGCTTTACGGTGGAAATGACAAATCCACCGTCTAAATTCAAAAAATTGTGAGATGGAGATACAGCTTGGTCTGAAGGCGCCGCACTCATCGAAGAGGAGAAGACTTGCGCTTTTCACTCCCAACTCTGACCTAATTTCTATACAATGTCTTGAATGGATTGGGCGTTTAGGCCAATGCTTTTTATTTTATAATTTGAATGTGTCTTAATAACTCCAAGTCCAATTCAGTTGTTGATTTTTTTTTTTAAATATAGTCTCAATTGTACTTAGTGTTCAATTAAATGAAATATTTGTAGTATTATTTATGTGATTAAATGTGCAATTAAATAAATATTACACATTTGATTTTATCGTTTCAATGATTAGTCATAAATATCATAAATCCCACTCACTTTATTATAGTTTGTATGCTATATTAAATTTTGTATATATAAATATTTAAATGTGTTATCTATGTAGCAAATGAGTATATAATTTTGTGTGGGCGTATGTTAAAAATATTAATGCCTGTGTATTTTCTACATTAATTTTAATTTATACACCCTCAATGTTATAATAGCGATAGTTTTTTTTTGGATAAATTCAAATTTACTACAAATAAAAAAGTTGAATTTTAATGCAGAATTTTAAGAAACTGAAAAAGGATATTTTTATTGCTTTATTATATTTTTACTGCTTCATGTGTTAACTGTTGCAAATTTTTATTCCAATAAAGAAGAGTACAAAGAATTCTTAATCAGGTGTACAGAAGAACAACTGTGTGTCCATGATAAAGGTTTACATGCAATCGAGTCGAATAGAGGTGGTATGCTATATATATATATATATATATATATATATATATATATATATATATATAAACGTATTGCGTCCTATTATTTGATCGGTAATTAAGTGATATAATACTCATTGAATTTGTAGATCAGAACGTGTTCCCCGTGCATCGCACGGGTGTAACACTAGTCTACTTTTAAGATGAGACTTCCAGCAAGCTACTGTTATAATGTAAAAAAATCATGTCTAAGCAACCAAGATATTCTTAAATACCTGTTTTGCAAGGTTGCAAGCACGATCTGGAGAGTTGAGGATTTCATACTAGAAAACAGAGAAATTAAGAGCAAGTCCCAGCCTTATCGGGTGAGTAGGAGCCAAGTCAGCCAGAGCAATATCCTTCATACTAAAATGAAACAACAGGTCAAAAAGTCACCAGAATAAATCCATGAACATAAACCTATAAGGAAATTAAAGCTATTTACCTGTGCTGACTTGTAAGCTAGCAAAGTGCTCTCAGCTGCTTCCTTCCTTTCAGCCCCGTCTTAAATTCGGCCAAGTACCTATGATAATCACCCTTCATCTTCAAGTAAAACACCTTTGATTCAGCAGAAGAGGTAAAGGGAACGAGATAGGTCTCAAGGAGTCCCAAAATCCCATCACAGATCTTGCTGAGTTCTGCCTCAATCTTACCCCGATATTCCTTAATAATGCTAACGTGATCCTCATTACCACGACTCTCTTCCTTCTGCTCAATGGAAGAGATGATCCTCCCAAGGTTTTAAAAGGCAGTTTCAAGCCTCGAAGCGTTTACCCGTAGCCTCACGAGGCGTAAGCCTCGAGGCGGACCGAGGCGTAAGCCTCAAAACAAGAAGGAAAATATATATATATATATATATATATATATATATAGGGTTGGGTTCAGGTGAGAAAAGATCTTCGTGTGAGAAATGAGAACAATGCTTATCGTATTGTATTTTATTACTTAATTGCCAGAATTTTATTGCTTAAATGATTTATTGCTTAATTGCTATAATTTCATTGCACACGTGGGATAAAATAATTGTGCAATAAAATTGTACCTATTAAGCAGTAAATTACAAAGAGAAAAACATTTTCTCATTTCTCACACTAATAAATATTTCTCACCTGAACCAAAACCTATATATATATATATATATATATATATATTATACATATCAATTTAACTAATCAAATTCACATCAATCAACACACAATTCAAATATTTAATAATGAAGTCCTAAAATAACATGGAAATGGCATAGCATCAATCAAATGATCGATAATAAGTCACACAAGTGCTAAGTCATTAATCCCATAATAACATAATGATAAAACAAAGCGAAAGAACAAATTCATAGTCCAAGTTCCAACTTCTAAGTCCAACTTAATTCATCAAGATTATATAATTCTCAATATTCAATATCATCATAATTTGGTCCATCTCCATGGTCACTCTCACTCCCACTCTCTTCTTCAAACTCATCTTGCTCATCAAACAATCCTCTCTCCACACTCTTTCCCCTTCCTGCATTGTAATGTAAGTAACCAGTATTAAATCATCCTCCACAAGGCCCTCCAAGCACCAATCACATTCTTGTATGCCATTGAGAGGCGGAGGTTCCTTTCCTCCACAGTCAGCTCATCATTATCAACAGCTTTTGCAACCTTCTCCATAAACTCAACCATTTCCTCATAACGCTCAGCCTGTTCAGCCAACTTGGCCATGTAAACATTCTCCTCACGGGATGAATCAGCCGGTGACATTTTGATAAGCTAAAATAATACTAAACCTGTGGAAAGTTCCATAAACCTTAAATTTAGTTCATATATTATTTTCTAACACAATGGAGAGCTGCATTAATCATGTATAAGAATCTTTAAAAAATAATTAACAGCTTAAAACAACTCTTAAATTCCCGATCAGAGATCCAGAAAATAAATTTAATATTCAGCTTTAGCATAAAACCAACAACACATAGATCCCAATTATTTGTAATGGACAGTGAAGTCATTTTGGTTATTGATCTATTGACGAGTTTAAGGGTGTTCCCTGTTTATTGATCTTATTGACGAGTTTTAGATGGCTGCTGATTTTGTATGATGCCACTACTACTTAGTAATATATTATGACAGTAATACAATGTGTTTGGAGATATAATATGCAATTTAAATTTGTTTAAGTTACTTAGCAAGCAGATGTAGATGAGCAATGTGACGTAATAAAGTATGTTCTTCCTTTTTCTTTTTCTGTTTTTTTTTTAATGGAATATTAATTGCTATTATTAAAACAGAACAATGTTACTGACATTTTTTGTTATATCAAATTAAATGCTGGAGAGCTTTTCTTGTAAAGCTTATTTTAATTCAAACTGCACCAGTTAGATGACAACCTAGTTACTTAAATACAGTCTGCCATTTGAATAAAATATTATTTAACTAACGTATTTCAGAGCAAAAAAGTAAATAATAATAATAAAAAAAGAAAATATTATTTATATATTGGCTCATTTTATATGCTAAAAAAAGTGACCTTTTTTCAAGTTATTACACTTCAAAATAAAACATGATTTGATATTATATTTGCTAGCATGCTTCTACCATGTAATTGTCCTTTGCCTGTATATCTACTCAATTTGTCTCATCTTAATATAACATTTTTCTTACTTTGTGATATAATTTGGTTTGATGAGTTTACTTGTAATAGGGTTGCAAGGATAAACTTGTGGACGTGAAGAACGTTTGGTGCAAGAAATAGTGTCATAACTACAGCTAGTTCATCAAAGAAGAAGTGTGAGTGCTCTCTCTTATGCTTATATCCATTATATATATAAGTAATTTTGCATTTACCCTTTGAACAAATATGTAAAACTCAAGCTACATTTATTTAAACTAAACTAACAAATTATAATTAATCAGATTAAGTCCGTATCTAGTATTTTGAATAAAATACGAGAATCTCTCAAGTATCTCTAACCCACTCAGCGACGCACTTCACCTAAAAAAATGGGACCTAAAAGGGTCTATTTTCTTCCCTAGCTTACTCTTAAGGTTAGCACGGGCTATTCTTTTATACTGAAAAATTTTGGATATTACATTTATTCTAACTATTAGATTTTTATTCCTAATTAAATTTAGATAATAAAATTTAGGGTATTACATTAAGAGAATGTCCGAGACTGCAACAATACAATCCATTAATAGTTTATCCACTTCGAAGTTTATAAAATGAAAACAAATAATAATAATTTGATTAGAGAAAGATGTAGATAAACGTCAATTCTCATGTGCATAAGGTGTACATCAGACGGTTAATATGTTGATTAACGTTGACCAAAAAAACTGTCAAAATCAGTATCAACCGTAATACTAAAAAGTATCACTCAAAATTTCAAAAATATCATCTTTATCCTTAAAAAATACCAGGCTTGCTAGTTATCTTATACGGATTTATTTAGTTCAAATTGTCATTTTTTTACATTCCAATTAATGTTTATAGAGTTTAGGAGTTTAGGGTTTTTGTAAGGTTCATGGTTTTATAAGATTCATGGGTTTTTAGGGTTTTTTTAGTAATTTTAGAATTTTTTATATTTTAAGGGGTTTATTTTGTATTCTTTAGGGTTTAAATTTTTGTAAGGTTTATTAATCTCAATTACGAGATATAATTAAGTTGAAAAATTAATTGCCGAACATAATGCATAAGACCACGTACGTGTTAGAGTCGAGCGTGTGCATTGCACAAGTTGCTGAATTTCAAAAAAAAAATTCACTTTTATTTTATGATTCGCTAATTTCATTTTAGGGTATATATTTATTTAAAAATTAGGTTTTTAATTTTCAATTACCATTTATATTTGTTTAAAAAAATAAATTAATTATCAAGCGCAATGCGCGAACCCACATGTTAGCATTGGGTGAGTGCATTGCGCGGGTCGCCGGATTTCAAAAAAATAAAATTAATTCACTTTAATGTTAGGGTTCACTAATTCCATTTTACGTTTATTTCTTTCAAATTGTTTTTTTTTTCAAGTAGCATTTATATTTTAGTCATGTATATAATTTTTGAAAAAAAAAACAGAAAATAGCAAAAAAAAAAATAGAAAAAATATAATAAAAAATCTAGTAAATAAATAAATAAAATATGTGTGGGAGCATATATCCCAGGCGCCCAACACGGTTGATAGATTTTTTTTATCTTTTTTTCTTATCAGGTTTGGGCCGCTCTGATGAGACACATTATGCACAAGAGATCAGCCCGTAGATAAATGCTCAACAATCAAATTATAAAAATGTGGGCAGGGACTACTAGAAAAATCTATATGCAATGGAAATAATAACGTATACTTTAACTACTATATGTCTAAAAATCTATATGTAGTGGAAATAATAATGTATGCTTTAACCACTATAGGTCTATATGTAGATATACCTTCCAAACTCATGATTTTCTTCTTCTCTCTAGCTAATCTTGTTATTTCGATGATCATGCACATTGTACTTTTAGTAATACAACAGTTATTTAAGCAAATAAACTTCGAGGATGTCAGTAACCAAAAGAAACAGAGCACATATCAATAAATTTTACAGATCGATGACGTTTTGCTATGATATCCCCACGTCAACAAATTTATTGATTATAGATAATAACATGAACTTAGCCCTTGTTTGTTTTTTCACATGATTTTCAAATTTTGGCAAGTTGAATCTGACGTAGTAGCCTCTACGTGGACACCAACTTGCCTTAAAAATACATGAACTTTTAATTGATTTTGTTTATTCACACGAATTAAAAAATAATTTTAGATTTTTTTTTTTACTTTTTTCTTATAATGCGGCAAACGTGATATAAATACTTCACTTTATATTTTTCAAAATTAATTATTGAACAAAATATAAATTTTTATTAATATCATTTGATAGTTGTGATTTTTTTATCTTATGTAATTCATTTAATATGCACAAAAATCATACTATGATTTTAAGGTGTGTGTGATGTGTACATTTAAACAATAATAAAATAGACGAATTAAGAATTTGTACAACAATTGATATAAATGGAAATGTTCAATTATAAAACTATTTGAGATTATCTAACATATAAAGTTATATCAAAGATGCAATTAAACATATATGAAAAATTAATATGTAGTTTCTACGTGATCAATTTAATTGTTAACTTAATTGATTGATTGTGTAATATTATTCATCATCAGATACGATTCGTCATGGACCACTATTCATGACTTAATGATTGTTGTATTCGAAATTCAATTATTTATACCATTACACTAGCTTAAGTAAGATTTTTATAATTTTTCTATAAATAGATAACTAAAAAGGTCTGATAGTATTTTATTTAATATTTTCGAACCTAAATTTTATATATTGCATGAACTAAAAAAATTCAAACATATTTCACATATATCATTTACCTATTTTGTAGATTAGTTTATCATTAATTATTAATTATAGACGAAACTTATAAAAATAATTCATTGTCCACACATTTAAAATTAATATAATTCCAATAATCAATACATCGAATGATAAAATGCAATATCTGCTACAACAACCATATAGTAATAATTGATAAATTTGTTGTATTACACAAAAAGGCCAAAAAAATAAAGGGATAATGTCCAATTTGGTCCTACAACTATACTTGAAATTTCAGTTAGGTCCCGAAATAAAATTTTGGCCCAAATTGATCCCTCAACTTTTTAAAAGGTATTACGTTAATCCCTCCATTAGTCGCTAAACTAATTTCTGATAATGTTCGTTACTAGACGTTAATTTAAAGAAAAATATTCAAGTTGGTCCTACAACTATGCCCGAAATCTCAATTTAGTTCCGAAATAAAATTTTGACACAAATTGGACCCAATTTTTTTTATTAAAGCCTAATTATATTAATTTGAGAACAACAGCAAGTCACATGTACAACTAATGGATCCGAAAGTTTTGGGTGTTTTTTTCAATAGTCTCAGTCAGAATTTAATATTTTTAGAAATCAATACTAAGTTGTGGAACTATCTGGTCTACATATTGAAATTCTGATGATATATAATTATGAACCAAGACAAAAAAAAATCTAATATTATTATTTCATGATTATTACAGGAAAAAAACTAGTCGGTTTATATCACTTCGATCATATATCAAGTCCAGATAAGTTTATTGATAATTATTATATTCAATATAATGTTATCAATTATTAATTGTAGACGTAATTATCTTGACATTGGAGAGAAACATATACATTTACTAATTATGTCATCCACAATCATTTTAGTATCTTGAGACTTTATTTAAATTAATCATAGACTTTATTAATTAATAAAAAATGAAAAAGAATAGTCAGATAATAAAATTATTAATAAAGGGAAAACGAGATTAAAATATTCCATATTGAACAATTAAAATTTTATTTCAGAATCAAACTGAGATTTCGGGTATAGTTGTAGGACCAATTTGGACATATTCCCTTAAATTAATGCTGGTAGTTATGGATGTTAACGGAAATTAATTTAGGGACTAACGGAGGGATTAACGTGATACCTTTTAAAAAGTTGAGGGATCGATTTGAGCCGAAATTTTATTTTGGGACCAAACTGAGATTTTGGGTATAGTTGTAGGACCAAATTGGATCTTATCCCAAAAAATAAAACTAAAATTAGTATTTTTTTTAATTCGTCAGTCCAAAAGTTTGTGTATTTTAAGGTCATTTGGTATCCACGTAGATATACACGTGACAGTCTCCTGCTACCATATCAAATTCAATCAGCCGGAATTTGAAAATCATGTGAAAACAAAACAAGGGTCAAGGTCATATGTTATTAAAACTGCATTTTTTAAAACATGTGAAAAAAAAATGCCACATAGTTTATGCATTTTAGACAATTAACCCAACATTAAACTACTCCGCTACAAGCACCTAGCATAACGGAAGAATAAGACACAAAAAACCAACATCAGATCATATAAGCTACTAAAACACCAATCTTATATTGTAGCATTATAAATTCACAAAATAAAATTCTAATTTCTAAAAGACACATTAAGGTTTGAATCACATCATTCAAATCGATTACTTAATTATTTATGTTTTTTTTGGGATAATTATATGGTAATAAATCAACAAAATATGACTAATAAAAATCAAGTGTTAATTGCAAAATATAACGTAGTCAAGTGTTAATTGCAAAATATAACGTTCAAACTATATTTGATACATGTGCGTTTAAAAGATTTCAAATTCTACCTAATAGATGAAAGGCAAAATCCATGGCAAATCCGTTCCCAATTTGAAATTATTGGGTGATTAATTTTGATTTGCTAAGGATTTACTTGTCCCATTTAGATCCCTTGAATCAGGTTCTTTCTAAACAATACATACTTAAGTTTACAGAAATACCCTTCAATGCACTTATACATTAAAAACAAATATCATGATAACTATCTGTCAGAATCAATATACATAATTCGTCAATTTTTCAAATTAATGGATCAGGTTAATCCATATTTTACACACTATGCACCTATATGCATGCTAACCTCTTTGGGGTAGTGCCCCATTTGCCACATTAGATTTAATGGGACACTTTTATCTGCCACAGTAGATCTAATAGGACACTTACAAGTGGCCCATTAGATCTATTATGTCAAATTGGGTACTACCCTAAGGGGTAGACAATGATTTCCCCCTATATATATATAGTTGATGGGCAGGTCCTGTGTACATTAGGTGCACATCAAACAGTCAACACATTGATCTGGTCAATGCGTTGACCAAAAAATCCGTTAAAATTAATATCAATCGTAAGACTGAAAAGTATCACTCAAAAGCTTAAATGTATTATTTGTAAAATTATCGGCTAGAAAAAAATATAAAGAAAAAATATGTAAAAATCAGTATCAATTGTAACACTAAAAAATATCACTCAAACTTAAAAAGTATCACCCATTTTGATGATTGTTTTTGTCAACGCATTAACTGTGTGATGTGCATTTTATGTACAAGAGCATATGCGATAGTTGATTAAACTGTGTATAAAAACGATTTTTTTTTATTTTTTTATAATTATAAAGTTTTCCTTTATAAAAATTAGCAAATCTCAAGTCTTCGTATAATTTTATTATTCTTTAATAAAAATGATAGCTATCTCATTTTTTTTAATTTTAGTTAATTTCATAAAAATTGGCAAATATCAACCCTTCGTATTTGATTAGTTGGGCCAGAATTCTACTGATTGACTGTGTGATGTGCATCTTATGTACAAGAGAATATGAGATAGTTGATTAAATTGTGTATACAAACGATTTTTTTTATTTTTTTATAATTATAAAGATTTCCTTTATAAAAATTAGCAAATCTCAAGTCTTCGTATAATTTTATTATTCTTTAATAAAAATGATAGCTATCTCAATTTTTTTTTTAATTTTAGTTAATTTCATAAAAATTGGCAAATATCAAGCCTTCGTATTTGATTAGTTGGGCCAGAATTCTACTGATTGAATAAATTTTGTTATTTATTATATTAATGATGATTCTTAATTTACATTCTAATTAAGTAAGATTTCATTTCTATCATTAAAGTAGAGAGGGTAGGAACTTATGATTTTATCCTAAGCGTACAACCATCATATGTATCATATCATCATATCATATTTTTAGATATATAGTAGAATAAAATTGCAATATTACTGGTGAATTTAAGTAAACAGTAAATTAGTGTTAATCCAAATAATTGTATATTTCTAGTATCTTAATTACTACCCTTTGACTGGATGTTCAGAAAAAAAAATTCTAGGCATTGTAATAAAAGTAGAGGATTAAAAATTTATTATAAATAAGGTTAAGTATTTGTTCAGATATGATTAGAAGAAAAGTGAAATAAAAGTGTAAACCATGGGTGTGGGCAAAAGTATGCGTACGCTAGCTTTGATTACGACGTTGGTGCTAATATGCACGGGGAGTGCATCGGCTTCTTTCGGCAAATGCTACTCGAACTGCTATGAAGATTGCACAGATGCAAACGGAGAGCACAGGTGGTGTGTCGCAAAATGCCTTGTCAAGTGCCTCAAGCATCGTGTTACCGCTCCTCATGGAAATCATTTTTGCGATTACAATATCGATTGTGCTGTTAAAATGTGCTCTCGATTTGGAAATGGTAAGTCTACGCTTTTGTCCCTACTCAATTTTTGGTGTTGTTTTGTAATGTTTATTGTTCTATACCCGACTGAAAAACTTAACCCACAATAAATAAACAAACTAATATGGTGTTGATATTTGTATATACTTGTTATTGTGATGATTTTGTTGCCACAGTAAAAGTGTGCATCGCCGACTCATAAATTTTGTTACTCTTAAAACAGGCTTTACATTTAATTAAGGAGTTGTTTCTTTTATTTTTTTGGAGATACCCACTACTGATATTTATATATAAGTCATCAAAAAAATATGTTTTGTATTATGTACCATATATGTATTTGTGTGTAATTTTATTTTATTTTTAAAACCTCGTGATATAGCGATAAAATTGACGATTCCATATCAAAAACTAATATATTTCGAGTGAGTTATACGTATTAATTAAATCTTTTCTCTCTCTCTCTCTTTCTCTCTCTATATATACACACACGTTAAATTTTAAATCATCGAGCTAAATTAATTTTTAACTGTTTTTATTTTAAATCAAATGCAGATGGTGACAAAGTGGAGGATTGCGCCAGGAAGTGCGGAAATAATGATTGTTTCCGGTCTCCCATTTCTATTGGAAAAAATTAGAATTGTAAATAAGTGTTAATTGCTGCAAATAATAAAAGATTTTCTTTTATTTTTACTTATTACATGACTTTTAATTCAAGCTCGTATTTCTCCTATACAATGCACAAATAATTATTATTTTTTCGATTTGTAATGTTATGGTAATTTTTGAATTTTATATGTTGCATTCAATTTTTAAAAATTAATAAAACGATATGCACATGCATTAATTAATTAGATCAGAAAATCAATTTTGTATAGTTATGACAAACAAAAGGAAAATTAAATTTTAGAAACTAAATGAAAATTCATGTCAGAAAGATCGAATTGGTATATTTCAAACGATGCGATTTTATAAATAGCAATGTAGAATTGTTCACGATTAAAGAATATTCGATTTCTTTGAATATATGACATGTTTTAAAATTTTAATTATTTAATTATTTTGGGTGTTGCTATTTGCACCACTATTTTTTTTAATATACACCGCATTTACTACATACACCACTATATAATTTTAATTTTTTTTTTAGTATTTTTTTCTTTATACACCACATTTTTTCCATTTTTGCCCATTGCTTTAATAATTAATTTAAATTAATGAAAAAAAAGAAAAAAAATGAGTTGATAAGACTGAGTCTCCCATTTCTATTGGAAAAAATTAGTATTGTGAATAGTTTCGAATCTATTCAATACCACAAGTTGGGTATGTAGGTAAAATAATAATAATAATAATAAAAAATAGTATTGTGAATAAGTGTTAATTGATGCAAATAATAAAAGATGTTCTTTTATTTTTACTTATTACATGAATTTTAATTAAAGCTAGTACTTCTCGATCCTATGCAATGCACAAAATAAGTGTTGTCTATTAAATAAAAATTATTGTCTAAAATATAAATATCAAATCATATGATAGACAACGATGTATACCATAACTATTGTCTATCTCATGGTTTTATTTTAATATATGTATAGATATTGTTACGATTAAAGCACATGCAACTTTTAACAATTTCAACATATTAAATATTTTTCATTGAAGTTTGTTCGGCGTGTATAGCTAAAATGATGTTATATATTGATGCAACGACTTAGTTTTACTATTGAAAATACTAACGATGTTGTCTTTGCAAATCTTTGTATATATAAAAGCGGAATGGTCCTAAAATTAGCAACTCATCCATTTTCCCGTCTAAATGCACCTTCTAAAAATGAAAATTTTATATTCTATTAATTAATTAATTTTCTTTTTGAGCAAAATCATTTAAATAATTAGATAATTTAAAAATTATTGTAGGGGCAATTCGTTTCGAAGATGATATTACATTTATTAATTAATTGCATGATAATAAATATGTGTAATTCATAACATGGTAACTTCATTTGAGGCCTTGAAATCCGTGTAACTTCATTTTAATTAATGCATTATAATCCAAATCATAAATCAATCTTTCTTATTCAATTTTTTTTCAATTATTCACCCATTATACGTATATTCAATTATATATACATTAGTATTTATGTATATATGTATATATTTCCTCAGATAATGCAAATTAGTAGTTACTCTAAAAAAATAATTAGTAGCTGAATGGGCAATTAGAATTATATGCATAAAATGAATACCAACAATCTAATAAAATATATTATAATAGTTCTCCTTTATACATCAATATATATGATTAATATGATATAATGTAATATATATATCTACACCATTTACTATTTCACAATTCCCAAAGCGTCGCCTTCTCAATTAGTCGACCATGATTTTCTCAATTAACCTTTTGTTTTGCACTCAGTTATAAATAAATTAATCTAAAAATAATATATATAATATATATTCATATCTATATCTATATCTATTTAATAATAGAGTAATGAAATAAGATTTTTCTAGCCCATTTACTACGGTATTTTAGTCAATTAACAAATATCAAAATTGTGTAAATTAAGTCATTTTAGGCGCCCATTATTAGGCTTGACTACCTCGCACTAATTAATCGCATTCATTATATCTCAATTCAAAGTTAAATCCTTATTTTTAAATTTTATTTTACCCCACTTTATAAGTTACGCCCATTTTATATTTCGATCTACATACCATCATTCGAATAGATGTTATAATTTTCAAGATTTTATTTTCTTAATTTATGTGATTTGTGATATTTGTGTGGTTGATTTGAATAGTTTGCAGGTTAATTTTGAAAGAATCAAGGATTTACTTTGAATAAAAGAATGATAAGGTTTTACTATTTTGCCTCATCAAAAAAGCTCATCATGCAAAGGTCAATTTGCAGTTGCGTTTCATGACTACGTACAAGGTTTGTGTTAATTATTATTGAAGAAATTATTTTGGCAGATGTAAAAGACACATGTTTCTGGAAATTTGAGATATTTTATTTTTTTACATCAATTTTAATAATTTTGTTATTTTCCATGCTTCTACCATATTTTATTCAATATTGTCAAATTTTAAATATTTCATGTCCAAAGCTATATATATATATTTATATATATATATATATATATAGTTGACAATATTAATTGGAAACATAGTGTCCTTGCTATAGACCAAGGAGTGCATTAATAGGAAAAAAATTATATATGCCAGACCTGTATCTCAAAATATTAATCCAGATGCAAGTTTTCATAATATATATATATATATATATACACACACATATATATATAGTACAAGATAATATTTTATTAATATGTCGTTTGATAATGAGTAATTTTACAGTGTAACAAATTTATGTTTATTTTTAGGAGATTTAATAGCCTCTGAAATTGAAGCCGACCAAGAAAATAGCAATAATTACATGACCACAGTGCCCGTAGATAATATTTATTGTGTTTATTATTATTATTATTATTATTATTTGATGTGATCTTCGCCGGCAGATGGATAACGACAACGACGAATCTCTTTCCAGGAGCATCAAGTTACACGACTTGGATGGATGTAGAATCCGAAACTCTAGCTTCACAACAATGTTGAATCACAGATATTGATCCGCAACCCGAAGACGATTGGAAACACAAACTTGGATTTTATGTGTAGATGCCACAAACGGGAATGTTGGATCCGTTTGATAAGTTTATTGAATCTCACAGTGTATTGTAAAATTCGAATAAATTTTCTAGAGAGAAAATATGATAAATTCACGTTTAATCTAATTCTTAATGATATATATTTTTAGATTGACTTGGGAGAGATCCAGATTGCGTCCTTAGATTAGAAATGACATTTTTAAACTGAAACTAGGCCTAAGATTTATTTTAATGGGATTCTAAAAATATATATATTTATTTGGGCTCGATTTAATTAATTTTAGCTAAGAAGAGTTATATTTGTAGAAAGCATATATTTTCATATGAAATGAATCGAAGCTATTCTGCTTAGGGAAAAGATATTTTTATTTTTTGTAAAATCTCTCAAGTTAAGATACAATACAACAATGATCTTATTTATACAGTTAGAATAGCGTGATCACTAAGCTACTAATCTACAGCTGTTACAACACAAAATTGGATCTAATGGCTACTATTCAATGCTGAGTGGTCCTAGCTCATATGCTTCCAGTTGTGGACACGTGTATCATGAACATATTAGCTGTTAGGATTCTTCATATCTGCATGTAGTGAAAATGGAAGCTTTAGTAGCTGTATCACAGATATATGCATGCACTCATGCATGTGCACGTGGAAATAATAGCTGCAGCTCTTAGTTAAAACTTCAACAACCCCCCCCCCCCCCCGCAAACTCACACCCTGTGAATATCATCAACTGAGAGTTTGGAGAGTAAGAATTGAAATTGTGGCTGAACTAATGATTTTGTGAAGAGATCGGCCAGCTGCAGTTTAGAAAGAATGAATTCTGACAGGATAAAGCCTTTCCTATATTGAATGCGCGCAAAATGACAATCGAGATCAAGATGTTTTGTCCTTTCGTAAAACACTTGATTCTTTGTGATCTGGATTGCAACGCTATTATCACATGAAACTTTTATGGGCAATGCAACAGGAATATGGAGGTCATGTAGAACATATGAAAGCCAAAGTAATTCCTTGACAATGTAACTGAGACTTCTATATTCAGCTTCCGCGGTTGACAATGAAACTGTTGACTGTTTTTTACTCTTCCAAGCCACAAGACAACTCCGTAATGATATGCAATATCCAGATAATGATTTACAGGTATCAAGGCAGGTGCCCCAATCGGCATCACAGTAAGAAGTGATCTCAAAGCTAGGAGAAGGAGTATAATGGAGACCTAAAGATGGACAACCTTTGAGATATCAAAGAACATGTATTGCGGCCTCCCAATTATGCTTGTGAGGAGCATTAACAAACTGACTTAGTTGTTGTATTGCAAAAGACAAGTCAGGTCTTGTTAGATTAAGGTACAATAACTTCCCAATAAGCTTTCTGTAAGAGTCTGGAGATGGAAGAAGATCCCCCCCGTGCTGGGAAAGAGATAAGCCTGGGGGAAAAGGAGTTAAGGCTGGCTTACAACCAAGCATCCCAGTATAGGATAGAAGGTCTAGCACATACTTTTGTTGACACAAATAAAAACCTCTAGCAGATTTGGCGACCTCCATACCAAGAAAGAACCTGGCCTTTCCTAAGTCTTTAATGGTGGAAGCTTCATGAAGAGAAGACTTAAGAGAGCTAATAGCTTCCAAAGAAGGACTCAACAACAAAATGTCATCTACATAGACCAATAAGGCAATGAACGATGATTGAGTACCTTTGGCAAAGAGGCAGTGATCATTTTCTGATTGAAGAAAACCAGAATTAAGAAGCAATTTACAAAACTCTTAATTCCATTCCCGAGAAGCTTGCTTTAAACCATAGAGGCTCTTCTTCAGTTTACAAACTTTCCCAGCATGATCTCCAGGTAGCCCAAGAGAAATCTGCATATAGATCTCATCAGATAGGGTGCCACGTAGAAAGGCATTATTAACATCCACTTGATGTAGATGCCAAGAAAATTGGGAAGCAAGAGCAAAAAAGAGCATGACTGTAACTAGCTTTGCAACAGGAGAAAAAACTTCATTGTAGTCAATTCCAAAAGCTTGATTATAGCCTTTAGCTACTAATCTAGCTTTAAACCTCTCAACTTCCCCATCAGATTTAAGCTTCACCTTATATACCCACTTGCAACCAATTGCATGTTTTCTAGGTGGTAATGCAACCAGGTCCCAAGTATTATTGTCTTGGAGAGCAGTCAGTTCCCTAGGCATGGCTTCCACCCACTCTATGTACTGAGATGCTTCTTTTTATGTGTGAGACTCCTGTAGGGTGGTGACATGGGAGAGAAAAGCAGTATAGGTGGGTGTGAGGCAAGGATTAACAAGGAATGGAAAAGTGGAAGGTGAAAAAGAACCCTTGAGAGAAGTAGCACAGATATAATCCTTGAGGTAAGAAGATGGTTTACAAATTCTGGTACTCTTCCTAGTGTGAGGAATAGAGGGCTGAATAATGGAAGGGATAAAATCAAAGAGCTCAGGTTGTGCTGAAACATAAGATGGATCAGCTGCAGAAATATCTTCAACACCTGGAGAAGATCTGGGATCAAAATGAGAAATCTCCTGTGACACAGAATGTGGAGAAATAAGCTCCTCAGAAACTGTGGTTTGGTGAAAAGTTTTAAAAGGAAGGTTAGGCAAAACATCTTGGTGTAAAGGAAATTGAGAAGGAAACACCTTAACATCCCTTCCAATAGTAACCTTATGAGTATGAAGATCAAAAAGCACTAGTCCTTTATGTTGAGAACAATAACCAAGAAACAGACATTCTGAGCTCCTCCTGTCAAATTTAGACTGCATAGGCAAGTAATTGGCTTTATAAACTAGACAGCCAAAAGGATATAAATTTTGCAGATCAGATATATGACCAAAAAGAACCTGATAAGGGGATTCCCAACTTAAGACTGCAGTGGGCAATCTATTGATCAACCAGGTTGAGTGCAGAATGGCATAACTCCAAAACTTGGAAGGGAGTTGACTTTGAAACATGAGAGCTCTAGCAACCTGCAATAAGTGCTTATGCTTCCTCTCTACTACCCCATTCTGCTGAGGGGTGTAGGGACAAGATCTTTGATGTAGGATTCCATGAGAAGAGAGCAAATCAGTCATCTGTGAATTAAGAAATTCACCACCGTTGTCAGTTCTAATATGTTGAATGTCTGACTTAAATCTTGTCTTGACCATAATGATAAAACTTCTAACAATGAACCAGACCTGTGACTTAGCCTTGAACAGGTAAGTCCATGTAGCTCGAGAGTGATCTTCAACTATAGTTAAAAAATATGAAGTTCCAGAAATATTCTCATCCTTACATGGACCCCATACATCCATGTGTATGAGTGAAAACAGACATGTGCTATGCCTGTTCAAAATTGGAAACGGTTCCCTTTGTTGTTTTGCTTCAAAACAAATTTTGCAGTTGGCCAACTCCTCAAATTCCTCACTTCTAAACCTCTTATTTGATATTTGCATATGTTTCATGGCACTAACAGATGGATGGCCAAGCCTACAATGCAAATCTTTCAAGTTGGAACATTGGGTATAGTGGCAGCTATCTGTAATGTCTGTTGCTTCTCAGGATGAAACACATAAAGAGATCCTTTCAATCGACAGATCCCAAGTATTTGATCAGAATGCTTCTACTGTATAAGACAATGGAAAGCCAAGAATTCAACCTTGCCATCCATGTCCCTTGTTAATTGACCTACTGAAAGCAAATTATGAGTAAATGCTGGAGCAAACGACACATTCTTCAGTGTAATGTGTTGATTAAGCCTAGCAGTTCCAGTGAGGAATATCCATACAATACTACCATCTAGCAAGAAAATTTGAACAGGTGTCTTCAACCTCCTTAGATCAGATATTAATGTGATTTGGCAGCACATATTACTGCTCGCCCCTGAATCAATGATCCATTCATCACATTTGATACATGTGTTGACTCCAAAAGCAAATGCCCTGTATAAGTAGCAGTGTCAGCACCCAAATCTATCTCTGCTAGGTTAGCCACATTCTTGCTATTGTCTATAGCAATTCCTTGTTTGAAATAGGTTGCCATATGCTTGGCAATCTTTGCCTGCACAAACTTACTCATATCTGTGATACTGTTTATTTCCATGTCAACCTTCTGCATTCTTCCTTGTGGTTCTTCTTCAATTTTTCCTTGTGATTCTGTAGTTTGATCAAAGGCACAATGAGCCTTTCCTAGCCCTTTCTCTACCTTGAAGTGCTTGTACTAATCTGGTACTCCTATTAGTTCAAAACACTCTGGTTTTAAATGCCCTATCCCACCGCAATGTTCACATTTCATCTTGGCCTTCTCTTCTCTTGTCAACCTTTTTCTGTAAGGCTCTCCCTCGTATCCAACTCTGTTATTATTAGAGTACAAAGCTGAATGATCTACTGTCTCTGCAAAATGAGTTGATACACTCATTTGCTCATCGACTTGTAAGACCATGGCATAGGTCTGGCTTACAGTCGGTAAGGGGTTTAAGATTAAGATTTGTTGTCTAATGGACTCAAAACAGTCACTTAACCCCATTAGAAACCCCATCATATGTTCCTCTTCAAGATCCTTACTACTATCTTCCAATGCCTCACAAACACAAGGCCTAGATGTTTTAAGTAATGAGAGTTCATCCCACAAATTACTCAAGTTATTGAAATATATCATTACGGTTTGTGTTCCTTGAGCATATGTTGCAATCTCTCTTCTTAGTTTATAGATTCGTGGCCCATTCTTTTTACCAAAATGCCTATGCAATTCTTCCCAAAGATCCCTTGAGGTATCCATATTTTGAAAGCCTCTAGATACTTCCTTCAACATTGAGTTACTAATCCAATTGTAAACAAGGTAATCAACACGAAGCCACTGCTTATAGTCCACAGATCCAATAGGAGGTTTTCTCAATGTTCCATCGACTATGCTAAGTTTCTTTCGAGATATCAAGCCTCTCTTAACAGATCGAATCCAATTATGAAAATTTAAACCATCAAATAAGTCCGTAGTGAGTGTCATGCCAGGATGTTTACTCGGATTTATATACTGTTCATCATTGGCAAGTGCGCGATTTGTACTGACCTCATTGAGCTGATAACCGAGTTGCATCACCTCGTGATTTCCATGATTCATCCTATTTCCTTGCTATGGCGTTGGATTTATTTCTGATTGTGAAACTTCATGGTGTGCATCTTTAGTACCGCTGGATCCAACTTGAACTGGAGGATTTCCATGATGAGAAAACCCTAATTCTTCATCTCTTGCATTTCGCCAGGAAAAAGTCTGGTTCTTCTTCGTCATTACTGGAATTTTCACCGATTATTCTGTGATTTGAACGGTATGGATGGATCTCCGATCAATAACCGGCTCTAGATAGCATGTAGGAAGCATATATTTTCATATGAAATGAATCGAAGCTATTCAGCTTAGGGAAAAGATATTTTTATTTTCTATAAAATCTCTCAAGTTAAGATACAATACAACAATGATCTTATTTATACAGTTGGAATAGTGTGATCACTAAGCTACTAAATTACAGTTGTTACAACACAAAATTGGATCTAATGGCTACTATTCAATGATGAGTGGTCCTAGCTCATATGCTTCCAGTTGTGGACACGTGTATCATGAATATATTAGCTGCTAGGATTCTTCATATCTGCATGTAGTGAAAATGGAAGCTTTAGTAGCTGTATCACAGACATATGCATGCACTCATGGATGTGCACGTGGAAATAATAGCTGCAGCTCTTAGTTAAAACTTCAACAATATTTGCTAGGCGTTAAAGTCTTGCGCTCATATATAGTTTACTAATGGGTTTTAATATATTTTTATGCTTAATTGGGCTTTAATAAATATTTATTTATTTAATTTATGGGCTTTAATAAGTATTTATTTATTTACTTTATGATGTTTAAGCTTGGCTACAAAAGGAATTAAGATTTTTACGAACACACATAAAACGAAAGAGTTATGTTTAGGAAAAGATCAAATCCACAACTACACAAGGAATGATATGGAGTTTACCAAATGTAATATTGCATCAATTAAGTAAGTTGTTACCCTAAATATTTATTATATAAAACTCCTAAACCTAGAATTTAATTAGCTAGGTGCCACTCTTGATAATTTAGTGAGTCACGACTGGTGCTGAGCTCACATCGAGTCCATCGGGATGGTTGTAGTCGGTTGTAGAGATCGGTTTCGTGTCATCTTTGTTGTTATTGGTTGGTGAGTGGTGTCGTCGAGATTATGGTGGTCTGTCGCCGGAGTCGGAGAAGAGGTAGAACTAGAAAAGACGTTATGGAGAAAAAAAAATACTAGGTATTAATTTCCGAAATGGCAAATACTTGTATGCACAAGATGCATATAAGGCTTATTTCAGACGGGCGGGTCAAAATTTGCTTGTCAACCCGCAAAAAAAAAATCCGGTAAACTCAGTATCAACAGTAACATTAAAAAGTATCACTCAAAATTTGAAAAGTATCACCTGTATCATTAAAAAGTAAGGGGTCTGTCACTTATCTCAGGGGTTTTTGGGGGTGTTTTTAGGGGTTTATTTTGTGTGTTTTTAGGGTTTTTTTTGGGGGGTGCTTTTGGGGGTTTATTTTGTGTTTTTTAGGGTTTTTTGGGAGGGTGTTTTTAGGGTTTTTTATTGTGTTTTTTAGGGTTTTTTGGGGGGAGTGTTTTTAGGGTTTTACTTTGGGGGTGCTTTTGGGGTTTATTTTGTGTGTTTTTAGGGGTTTTTTGGGGGAGCTTTTGGGGGTTTATTTTATGTGTTTTAGGGTTTTTTGGGAGGGTGTTTTTAGGATTTTTTGGGGGAGCTTTTGGGGGTTTATTTTATGTGTTTTAGGGTTTTTTGGGAGGGTGTTTTTAGGATTTTTTGGGGGGTGTTTTTAGGGTTTTACTTTGTGGTTTTTTAGGATTTATTAATTTCATTTTAGGATATAAATTTTTGTTTATTTCAAATAAATTATATCAAATCAAATTAATTTTATCCACTGACCGTGCTGTCGAGACACGCAAAATTAAAATACCTCAGCTCTCTTCTACTAACTAGTGGCAGCAGTGAGTAAGGGTCGAACCCACAAGGAGCGGATAAATTTTAAGTGCTTTCGATACTAAAATAAAATACAAGTAACAATGGGGGGGGTTGGATTTGATTTAACCAAAAATTAAATAATCTTATGGCGAGATTAAAATGTAGAAAATAAACATACAAATACCGATTTCTAATAAATATAAAGCTCTAGTTCTAAGTTCAGTAATCACCCTTCCCTAATTATTTCGAAAACAATGCAACACCTCTTTCATTTAGCTCTAGAATTTCTATCCATCGATAAACAACAAGCTCTGCTAACCGGTTTGCCTCATAAGATTAGTTAATTATAACAAGCTCTTTAATTAACCCTATTCAATTTGATAACCTAGAAAAAGCTCTCTAGATTTAATCTATCGAATACATTAACAAATTAAGATAATGGACAAACAAGAAATCGAATACACAAGCTCGATTCAATTTTTCTAGATTTGTATCATCATAAACTGCTACTTATGGATATAAATTCATAACAATCACGGATTATGAACCAAATCCTAGCAATATATGCATAAATACTCAATTTAGGTGATCAATCTAAATCAAACATTCAAACAATATAATCAAAGTAAAATAGATAACACAAATAATCCAAGAACTAAAATCAAGAACCCATTACTATATTAATTTCAAAATGATCAAGGTTTGGGATCAAACATCCCTTTGAACTAGATACAAAAGCTTTAGCCACACATCTTTATATCAATATATATCCAAGATACAACAAATCAAATATATACAAACTACTTACAAAGATAAATACAAAGCAATAAATTACTAGAATCTACTTCACTCGAAAATGGAAGATGCGCAACTTTTCTTCTCTGAAAATTTAACCTTGTTGTTGCTTTCCTTTCTTACTGTTGACTATATTCTTGTGCCCAGATGCTTTGTTGGTCCTGGGCGAGTCGATATCAGTTTAGAGGGGGGGTGAATAAACTGATTAAAACTTTTACTTCAATTGCGGAATAATAAGGGCCCTTGACTCGCTTAGAAACTTATCTATGCACGATTCGAATAATTACTTTGGACAACTTGAGTGCAGATTGTGTGAGCTTGTGTACAGTTCAAAGATATGCAATTAATCAAAACAGTACAACACACAAATGATTTATAGAGGTTCGAAGTCTCAAACTCCTACGTCCTCTCTTCCTTCCGCAGAATGGCAACTTCACTATGTAACTTGAGTTTCTTTACAAATTACACAATGAAGGACAGTTGGCTGAACCTGGTAACTGCTCGCTACCTCAACGGGTCGACGGCTCACACTTGAAGTCCCTAGCTGCTCGCTAGGAAGGTAGGTGCTATTGACGTCTTTACAAGGTTTTAGATCTCTTTTGATCTTCAAGATGTTAGTCTTGAACAGGGGGTATCAACTGATGTGCTCCTTCAATCAAGTTGGATAGTTGATCATTGTATCGCTGAAACTGAGAAGGCTGCCCTGGCTGGTTTATCAACAGCTGGCTGAATGTTTTGACTCTTTGAATTCTTCTTCTTAGTTGGACTTTCGCAGTTTTTAGCAAATGCTGAACTTGAGCTATGTGGGAGGGAGAAAGAAAGCTCTGCTTGAATGAAGGCTTCAAGAATAAGTATTGCGAAAAGTCTTGGAGGCAAGAGTATTTAAAACTTTGATTCACTCATTTTTTTATAGAGGAGTGATTTTATAACCGTTGAGTTCTATTGATCGGTAGCTCTGTTGGTTCATCAATGACAAATGGTCTTTATTGATCGCTAGAGCTTTTGATTGAAGTAGTTGTTGCTTTGCCAATTGATCTCCATTGGATATTTAATTCCAGGATCTCCGTTGAAGCATTTATTCCAAGATTCGCCGATTGAGCAATAACTCCAGGGTTCTCTGGCTGGCAGTTCTGAGCTTCAGTTTTAGCAACTTTGAGTTCCAGTTGGCAGTTCTGAACTTGTCTGTTTAGTTTGGCTATTACTCCAGTTGGCAGTTCTGAGCTTGTCAACTCAGTTTGGCTATTGCTCCAGTTGGTAGTTCTGAGTTTGTCAGCTCAGTTTGGCTATTGCTCCAGTTGGCAGTTCTGAGCTTGTCAGCTCTGTTTGGCTGTTACTTCAGTTGGCAGTTCTGAGCTTCATCCTCCAGTTCGGCTGATCTCAAGTTTTTGACTAGCTTGTCAGTTTGACTACTTTCTCTTAAGCTTTTTTGTCAGCTTGACTGATCATAAGCTGGCTGACTTCAGTTCTGGCCTTTAGCTGATTTATCTGTTTTCCTTAGTTTGGCCATCAGTTGGATACTTCCAGTCTTTCAGTTTAAACTGATCTTGTATCAGTTTCTTCAGTCTAGTCGATTTTTTTCTCCCTCAGCTTAGCTGACTTAGCTGTCAGTTTGTTTCGATTGGTTCGTCTCTTCGAGTCCTTAGTTGAATTGAGTTCTGACTGGTTGGCGTATCCTCCCAGCTGGTAGACCATACTCCAGTTTGGTTGACTTCAGCTTTGATTGAGTTCCTCTTTGATGCTCTGGATTGGTCATCTCAGATCTACAGCTTGAATTTTAGTCAGTTTTTCATAAATAGTTTTGACATCTCATCAAAACCTTATCTAGAGGTTCCTTGATAGTTTTTCCTAACAATTTTCCCCTTTTTGATGATGTCAAAACCTTGTCAATGATTATGGAAAAACTGCAAATGTTCGTTTGATAGACATGCTGTAGTTTGCTTAGGCAAATTCTTGAAATCAGAGCACGTTAGAGCATGAAATTCAAGTATTAGAGCATTCAAAAATCCAAGTATCAGAGCATTCAAAGCATACTTTCATTTTAGTCCTGCTTTCATTTTGAGTAATTAGTGTATGATTGTCCGAGTATCAAAGCAGAGCACAATGCTTGATATTAAGGTAAGTTGAAGTATAAATTCAAGTATTAGAGTATATTCTCATTAAGGCATGTATCAGAGCATAAAGTATGGATCAAATCATATCAAATGATCTCTTGAAAGCAAGTTAGAACTACTTCTCTTCTTTGATTGCTTCATCTCTTCTTGCTTGATTCTCCTCTTTCTTGAGCTCCAAATTTTCTCCAAGCTTCCCCCCCATGATGTATTTCTCTTTGGATTTGATCCCAAAGAGTTTAGTTTTCATCATCATACTTTCCATTTTCCCCCTTTTTGGCATAGTCCAAAAGCTGGGGTGGATCGCACGATGGTATTGATAGGTTTGGCAAGAATGTGAAGGCAGTTGCCAAATTGTCATCATGGACTGAGGAAACTGAAGGAATTGGCATGGGCGAAGAGAACCATGCATAGGCTTCTTCAGTTGTCATGAACTGACCACGATCAGTGGTTTGAGAGAGTTCTTGCTCTCTGAAGTCCATGGAAGCCAAGCTGGTGAAGATCTCATTGGTTGAGGCGATTGGTAGATCTTCAAGGAATGGGGTGCAGGAGGAGTTGGCCGGTTCGTTGTCAGAAAGAGGAGCGTCGGCTGGTACACTAAGCTGGATTCTTTTGATCATCGAATCCATTATCTCCGAGAGCATTGGCAATGAGCAGAGTGGATGGTTTATCCAATATCTACTCCATTCTCCTTCGTTGATCCAGAAGAGGGATCCACGAATATGGATGAGGTGGAACATTGTGGCCTCATTGAGTTGGAATCACCAGATGTGGTACTAGAGGTACCGTTTCAATTGATCGAATGAGAAGGGATCGGTGCCCTCAATGAGACCGAAGCAGCTTCTTAGTTGATGGTCTAGAACTGCCCCAAACTCAACCTCAATTGAGTTGCGATGGACTAAGGTTAGAGGTTGTGAGCTGGCTGGTATTGTAGACTGATCACTCAGTCTAGAGAGGGGCTCATTCTCAATCATCAGCTTCCTTTTTTCTGAGGAGCTGGCATGGGCGACCACTGGTTGCTTTCCATGACTTGAGTCGGGAGTTCTTAATTGGCAGGATCTCTTCGGGATCAGATGGCAGTAGATGGTCGGGAGCATGTCCCTTCGTTTGATCGGTTTTGCCAGTTGGAATGATCTCATCAAATTGGCTTAGAATGATGTGGCTTATGCGACCCATAAACCCAACATTATCTTAGAAAGAGCCAGTTGATGGATCATATTCTACTCACTCAACATTTGCTCGTAGTTGAGCAAGAATAAAGGAGGCCCAGTCAGCTTTACACCTGAAGTATAGAGCGGCCGTTAGATGGGCTTTGAGTTCCGAGAATTGGACTGTCTCAAAGTTCCCATGCAGGATATGACCGGTGATATCCAGGAGTTGGATGATCTCGTTGGGCAGGCTTTCCTTCAGCCTGTGTGAGCAGTCATGATGGTGTACGTGAGGATGTTTCCAAAGACCCCACAGTGTATATTTGCACGGTAGTTCCAGTTCTCACGTCTGGGCCTTCGCCGGGGAGGAGAAGTGTAGACATCATTGTATCTTTTGTCACCGTGATTACTTTGTTCTGGATGGTGGAGATGATGTTGTTTCCAGAGATGGTTGCGTTGTGGTAGAACTCCGCAACATGGGAAGGTATATTCTTGACTGGCATGATTGTCAAGAATGGCAGCAATCCAGTTTCCTCCAATGGCCGATAAATTCTTTGAAAGTTATCTGAGCCGAGACGTGCATTAAGAAACTCTAGATTAAGAGTCTTATCTTTCTTCAGCTTGTTTATAAGCAATTCAACATTTACCATCTGAAATGAAGGCTTCATTTCTGCAAAGAGATGGTTTTGTTAGATATGCAAGTGTGTTGAGAGAGAGAGAGTTTGCAGGTGATCAGAGCAAGGATGAGAGAGAGTTTGCAGATGATCTGGGCGTTCATATCCTTGCATATATATATATATATATATATATATCATCTTTGCATGCATTGATCGATGACACTCGATTGGTTCTCTTAGCTGATCAGCTATCCGATTTGATGGATGATTAGCTGAATTAATGATGCATGCTTCCCAGCTGTTCGATCGTGAAACAACTTTATGATCATGTGGCTGAGATGGAGTTATTTTGAAAATGGAGTAGTTGCCATAAATAGCAAAATATTTTTTGCAGATTTTGCTATTTATTTCGCATTAGAAAAATATATTTCATTTTCCTTCTTTGAAGAATTGATTTAATATCGATGCAGAGATATTAATGGCAACTTGCAAGAGAGAACCCTATTTTCAAATTGTAGCTGTTTAATATAATATAAGAAATTTTATAATCACAACGGTAACAATTTAAGTTATGATAATTAAGAGGATTAGGAGAAACTTATCCGGAGTCAGTTAGGATACAGTCCAACTGATTGGTTTGACAATTCAGCAGTTGGATGATCAGTTTCGTCATGTTTCCAGTCGTCGCTGATGAGCTGACTGAAGCTCTAACTGATCTGAACTGATTAGTTCGTTTGGTCAGCTGCTTGACTTGCTTGAGTCAGTTTCCTCTTTTTGAAAGGCCGAGCTGGACTAGTTCCACTGCTTCCTTTTGAGCAGTTTGATCGCTTAGACGTTGATACAGATCCAGTTCTGTTCTTTGGCAGTGTGGGCCTTGCTGTCTTCCTGGCTTGGTGAAACTGCTGAATGGCTACTGATGAGTTTTTCATCCTTTGGTTGAGGGATTGTGAAGTTCCATTTGGTGACGATCTAAACTGATCTTTTTTCATAATCAACTGCACACCTTTTGAGTTGGATGTGAGTAGGAGAGTGACATAGCTCTTGGATAGGAGACTTGGTGATGTGGCAGTATCCTAATCATCACTGTCGCTCTCATCATGCCTTGGATTCTTCTGAGGAGCCACGACTTCAGTATATGATAGGTTTGGTTCTATCCTCGCTGTGGCAGTTGGATTTCGTCGTGATGGCTCAGCTGACTGACTTGATAAATTATCAAAGTTCAGTTTACGGCAAAGCGAGCCAGTTGGGCAGTTGACTGATTGATTTGCAACCACAGCTCCTTGAGGCATGATGCTGGTTTTGAATTCAGCTAACAAGGTGGTTGCTGGAATTTTGTTGACAAGCCAGTGATTCATGATGTGATAGACTTGCACAATGGTTGGAGGGAATGGATTTGACGATTCTATCCATTTAATGCTCCAAGTTTCTTCATGTTGCCAGTAGCTCATGCCATGAAAGACAGTTAGTTTAACCTATTGACTACCCCCTGCAGCAAGTTTCCTAACAAAAGAAGTTAACTCGGTTAATTTATCATCAAATGATGAGTCACTTACCTCTTTTACCATTTTCAATGAAGTATCACGACAGCCAAATTGTTGTGAATTAGCTGCCATGTTCGATATAAGAGCTTTTGCTGCAATAGGGGTTTTGTCGACTAATACTCCTCCACTGGCTGCATCAATCATACTTCTATCCATCAATGAAAGCCCTTCGTAAAAGTATTGAATCAACAGTTGTTCAGATATTTGGTATTTTGGGCAGCTTGCCACAAGTTTCTTGAAACGCTCCCAATATTCATATAATGTCTCCCCATGCACCTGACTTACTCCACATATCTCTTTTCGTATATTTGCTGCTCTAGATGCCGGAAAATATCTTTCTAAGAACAAACGTTCCATCTCAGCCCATGTAGTAATAGATCCTGATGGCAGGTAGTATAGCCAATCTTTTGACAAATCCTTCAATGAGAAAGGAAAAGCTCGTAGTTTAATTTGTTCTTCAGTCACTACAACAGGTTTCATGCTCGAACACACTACATGGAATTCTTTAAGGTGTTTATGTGGATCCTCACTTGCATGACCATGAAAAGAGGGTAATAAATGGATCAAGCCCGATTTTAGCACAAAAGTAATGTTATTATTTAATTCTGGGAAGCTGATGCAAAGAGGTTGTTGAGTAAGCTCATGATTAGCTAGCTGTTTCAATGTGTGGTTTTCAGCCATGTCTTCTTCTTCTTCTTCTTCTTCTTCTTCTTCTTCTTCTTCTTCTGACTCGCTAAAGTGACAGCCCAGAGAAAAGAGTAGTTGTGTGAATGTCTCCTTAGCTTGTTTAGCGTGTTGTCTTAGAACTCGGTCTCATCTCATGATCTCGGGATAATACTGCAGGTCCTTGTTACCATGTGAACGAGTGTTCATCCACAACTAGAAAGACACAACAAGAAACAGAGGAAAGTGAATTCAAACAAATGTAATAAGAGAAATTTACAGAACTCTGTTGTTGAAACTGACACTCGGATGTCAAATCTGCTTGAAATTTTCAATTGTAATACATTGCAAACTAAAAAAAAATCTATTATTACTATATTATATATATATATATATATATTTTCACAAGTATTACAAAATAGCAAATCTGCAAACAAAACTATAAAATCAATATATATAACCTGCTAAAGCAAAATAAGAGCCAATAAAATGTAAAAACAAGTTTCGATTGAACAAAAGTGAGAAAGCAAACTTTGAACAATTTTAACTTACATAACTTGTGTTAATCACTTTCTGCTATCAATTTCATCTTTCATAATATGCTCAAACACCAATATCAAACGTATGATTTCTTAAATTATTATTTTTTTTTACAAAATCATAAGACTAGAAATTACAAAAGCATAAACTACATAATTACACAACTTATATAGACTCAAATTAATACTAAAAAGCACAAATAATTTCACACCACTCCCCGGCAACGGCGCCAAATTTTGACCGTGCTGTCGAGACATGCAAAATTAAAATACCTCAGCTCTCTTCTACTAACTAGTAGCAGCAGTGAGTAAGGGTCTAACCCACAGGGAGCGGATAAATTTTAAGTGCTTTCGATACTAAAATAAAATACAAGTAACAATGGGGGGGGGTTGGATTTGATTTAACCAAAAATTAAATAATCTTATGGCGAGATTAAAATGTAGAAAATAAACATACAAATACCGATTTCTAATAAATATAAAGCTCTAGTTCTAAGTTCAGTAATCACCCTTCCCTAATTATTTCGAAAACAATGCAACACCTCTTTCATTTAGCTCTAGAATTTATATCCATCGATAAACAACAAGCTCTGCTAACCGGGTTGCCTCATACGATTAGTTAATTAAAACAAGCTCTTTAATTAACCCTATTCAATTTGATAACCTAGAACAAGCTCTCTAGATTTAATCTATCGAATGCATTAACAAATCAAGATAATGGACAAATAAGAAATTGAATACACAAGCTCGATTCAATTATTCTAGATTTGTATCATCATAAACTGCTACTTGTGGATATAAATTCATAATAATTACGGATTATGAACCAAATCCTAGCAATATATGCATAAATACTCAATTTAGGTGATCAATCTAAATCAAACATTCAAACAATATAATCAAAGTAAAATAGATAACACAAATAATCCAAGAACTAAAATCAAGAACCCATTACTATATTAATTTCAAAATGATCAAGGTTTGGGATCAAACATCCTTTTGAACTAGATACAAAAGCTTTAGCCACACATCTTTATATCAATATATATCCAAGATACAACAAATTAAATATATACAAACTACTTACAAAGATAAATACAAAGCAATAAATTACTCTCTCCGTCCCAATAGCAAGGTCCACTTGCTATTGAGCAGGGAGATTAAGTAAAAATGGATTAGTTAGTTAAGTAGTGGGTAAAGTAGGTGGAGTCCATTTCTTTAAGGAGTATTATAATAAAAAGTAATATAAAGTAAGTGGGGTCTACTTTGATATTGACATTAATTATTTCCATATTTGGAAGTGGACCTTGCTATTGGGACAACCAAATAAGGCAAGGTGGACCTTGCTATTGGGACGGAGGGAGTATTAGAATCTACTTCACTCGAAAATGGAAGATGCGCAGCTTTTCTTCTCCGAAAATTCAACATTGTTGCTGCTTTCCTTTCTTGCTGTCGACTATATTCTTGTGCCCAGATGCTTCTTTTCAAATTGGGGGAAAAGATGATTATAGCAAATTCTATCTCCAAATTTCTTAGATCTCACGTGGCCAAACATTAGCCACCAAGTTTCAATTCAATTTGGTCCAAGTCATTTAATTACCAACCTCAAATGATGATTCAATCAAAGCCCATCTCTTCCACTTAGTTAATGGGCCTTAGCTAAGTTAAAGGCCCAATACACTTAATAATATGACCCAAAATTATGTTGTAATTATCGAGGCCCGTTCCCATAATCTTGGTCCAAAAATACTTCTACATCACTGAAATAAATAATAAAAATATAATCAGAGTATTATCGAACTCAAGATAAAATAAATAGAAAAATAAAGATTGATCATGAATAAAATGTATTAAAATACATTTTATGTCAATATAATTTATGCTCATTTATCTACTTATCATGCACGCAAGAGCTTCTCTTCCGAACTTGGAAAGTTTGTTTTCTCTTTTGATTTATGTGTAGAGACGTGAGAGAGAGATAGATGTATTAGGATTTGGACTTCAATGCCATTTTCCTTAGATTAGTTTAATTAATGGCTCATATATATATATATGATGGTTCAAATAGGAACCAATCCCCCTATGAGAACTTAGGAACTAATCAATATATATATATATATATATATATATATATATATATATATATATATATATATATATATATATGAGTGGTTCAAATAGGAACCAATCCCCCCATGAGAACTTAGGAACTAATCAAATTCAAGGATTTTGATGACATGGCGGATAAAAAGGTGGTGACATAGTTATAAATATGTAGAATTCAAAATATAAGGGATAATTCCAGATTTTTTTCATAAAGTGATGTCATCATCTTTTAAAAAATTCTTAAAAACTTTAAATAATCATAGCTTACTCATTTTTTATCCAATTTACGTAAAAAATATATCAAATTAAAGATTTTTTCATGCTATTTCATTTAAGATCCATAGTGCATATGTTTATTTGAGCAAAAGCTGATGAGAAACATAAAAAACTTTTTTTCACGTATATTCAACTTGTAACTGTCAGATATTGCTAATATGATATCACAAATTCACAATATTACTCATATCTTGTGTTTATGTTGCTAGCATGAAATTTTTTATGCACGACTTTGAATCTTAAGTTATTTTCATAAGAAAATAGTTAAAGTATGAGCTATATATATTTAAGTTCATAAACAATTATAACTTTATCAATGCTTAATTATAAGGTGGAACTGTAGTGACCCAATTTTCTAATTATATTTAAATTGCTACATTTTTTTTTCTAAAAATATTTTATATATTTTATTTATTTATGTGTGATATTAATTGCTTAAGTTTAATAAGTCGCGTCAAGTTAATAAATAATTAAGCATGCATTTATATTTTCGCATCATGTAATATCATTATTGTCATGATTTTATAGCATAGAAGCCCACTTAATATTTTAGACAAGTTCTAAAGCCCAAACCAATTTCTTTGAGCCCAAACCTTTAAGTCCATAAGTGCAAACAATTGATTTATTTCTCTTTTTTCTCACCTTCTTTTCTTCCTTCCCACGAAAACACGGTAGGGAGATTGTGATAGCTCAAACTCTTTAAACCTTATCACCACTTGATCTTATCAAATTCCCTTATCTCTAGCCACGAAATCATGAGCTAAACCCTGATCTATCATTATAAATAGAGGCTCATATCCATTTTTTTTTCACACCCAAAAGTAAAAGTAAGAAAAACAAGAGTTTTAGAGGTCCCCGGGGGAGTTTCGAAAGGTATGAACCTTTCCTCATGTCCGTTTTCCTTCATTTTCTTGCATGGCTTGCATAGCATAGTATTAAGGAGGTGTTTTCGAGAGTGAGTTGGTGGCAGCTTCAGATTGAAGTTGCTGTCAGACAGTGGTGCAACTGTGCTACTGTTCGCCTTGACGAGCTTGACGGCGGACGACATAGAAGGTTGTTGTTGCTGTGGTCTTGTGTGGTAGTGAGAGAGAATCATATTGTTTTATTTTTGGCTTCTATATTATGTTTGTGTTGCAGCCTGCATGAGACTTTGTTGAATTGTTAGGGGTGTGATTTACGAGAACAAGATTGGGAGAGAAACTTGTCCTTTTTTATTGTGGTTCCGTAAAAAAAAAAGTGAGAGAGAGAGAGATGATTTGTTCTTTATTGTTGGGCTTTGAATTATAATTAAGAGTATTGGGCTAGATTCTTAATTATGGCATGCATTAGTATAGCTTTCTAATTGACTATATAATATAGAAGTGCATTCATGCTCACGTATACATTAATTTGGCAATATTGTAGTAACATTATATAATTTATTTTCCCCAGTTGTGAATATAGGTTGTAAGAAAATGAATTATAAATTGGTCACGTGGTATATGATTAAAACTTTGTAGCATGCTTCGACTTTCAAGAAATAAAAATTAAAGAACTTGTTAAGCATAAAGTATTTTCTTATCATAGCAATAATTCTCGTAAATAACTAGTTGTACTACTAAACACGCATCATGTTATAATTACAGTAATATTCATTGATTCTTAATTACATCATGTTTTACATTGTATTAATTTAAGATAAATAATTTATAGGCAAAGCGCGCAGGACTTAATCGGTTAATATCAAAATCAAAGGTGAAGGTGGGGTTTTATGTTGAACTTGTCCCTATTATCCTCTCTATATGTTTTACCGAATATATGTGATGTCACAGCATAACAAGAGCCTACGGGTTATCACGCAGAGCCTTCGGGCTATACACGCAGAGCCTACGGGCTATCACGCAGAGCCTCCGGGCTACATGGATTGGTCTACGGACTGAACATAAGTTTATGATTTGCATATTATTCTGTTTGATATATAGCTTGGATAATTAGACACTCTCCACTGAGTCAGTAGTACTTACCCCGAAATCTACTTATCTTTTCAGGTGTTGTCTCGGGTGATGCGTAGCGGACAAGATGTGATGATGGTGGTCAAGTGATCAAGCACGATTAAAGATTTAATTTATTTTTGACGTTATTTTATGTAATAAATGTAGAAACTTCTGCTGTATTTCAAGTAAAATATTTTTATTAATGAAAAGCATGGATAATGTGTCCTTTTCTATTAAAGTGAAATTGGGGCGTTACAGAGTGGTATCAGAGAAAGGTCTACTTTCCTGCATACTTTAAAAAAAATCAAGTGAATAATGACCATCATCACATCTGCCGCATCACTCCGAGAAGAGGTAAACGTTACCAGTTATGATTTCATGTCAAGTTTATGATTATATGAAAAATATGTTTTATGATGAAATGTTTTTATTGTCCTCGAGATTTACCCTGAAGATTATACTTAGAAGAAGGTTGACTTCTAGGACATGCAAATGAACTTCAGTTAGTACTCAGAAGATGTCCAAAGCAGAGTTGGATCAATAAAAGTAGTTACCTTTAAATTTCGCTATGGTCGACAATAGGAATCATGCCACCGAAGAAGAATACCCAGCCAATCCATGAGGAAAGTGAGGAAACGGAGTCAATGAACAATTTTGACGACAATGAGAATGGGGGAATAACAATAATGACATGAATGCATTTGCCCAAAACCTCGCAGATGCACTAAAAAGAGTTCTACCTCAACCGAATCAGAATCAGAATCAGAATCAACATCAGCACCAGGAAGGAGACGGTATCTTGACGCATTTTCACCAGTTAGGACCGCCCAAGTTGAAAGGAACTGGAGGGCCTCTAGCAGCAGAAGAGTGGATTCGGGAGCTGGAGCGAATCTTCGATTACTTAGGATGCTCAGACGCCCAAAGAGTTACCTATGCAGTGTTTCAGCTGACGGAGGACGCGAGTCATTGGTGGGAGGCAGTAAAGATCAGCATGAGCCCAGAGCAGCAGGCCAGCTTGACCTGGACCATTTTCAAGAAAATGGTCATGGATAACTACTTCCCAAAGGCATTCCGGAAACAAAAGGAGAAAGAGCTGATGAATATAGAGCAAGGCAACGTGACCATTCTAGAGTACGAGCAAAAAATTCAACCAGCTAGCTTGCTATGCTCCCCACTTGGTAGACACAGATGAAAAGAAGGCTTGGCGATTTGAAGATGGATTGTGACCTGAAATTGGAGCACACCTATCTGCGCTCAATCTCAACACCTACTCAGAAATTGTGCAACGAGCTCAGGCAGTTTCCACCCGTCTAAATTTGGACAAGCCTGCTCTAAAATTTTCCATTAATGGTGGAAAACGACGATGGGAGGATCACGACAACCAAGATAAAGAACAAAGTTCCCAACCTGAGAAGAAACCGAACGTTGCTGGAGGAGAAACACCTGAAGTGATATCTCGATATCCTCAATGTCAGAAATGTCACAAATACCATCCAAGAGAATGCAAGTTAGGGACACAAGCTTGCTTTAAATGCCACAAGGAGGGACATAAGGCCTGGGAGTGTCCATTGCATCAAAATAGGAACGCTGGAAGAGGGGGAACACCGAGAGAGGAAACACCAAAGGAGGTGGAAACGCCGAAAAGAGAGGAAATTCTAGAGCTTTTGCGATGAATGGCGATGAGTGAAAAAAAAAGATATCAACGTGTTAGATTCTATTACCCATTTCTAGTTTAATTTCCTAGCTACTTTGGTTTTAGTTTTATTTTTAGCAAACGTATGAGAACGCAAAGAAGTTTTTAAGTTGGAATAAAGTTTTGCATTATTTTGGTAAAGATGGATCTACATAGTACACATTGGTAACAATTCATTAAAGATTCGTAATCAAGTACGAGTAGATTGAAGACACAAAGCACGTAGGATCCTTAGTAAAGGTGGCGCAATTGATGTTTCAGGATGGCCAAATCGCAATGCAGTTTTCGATGCCGCTTCGATTTTGAGAAGTATTTTAGTGTCCGAATAAGATAGTTAACTTAGAGCCTGGCAAGACTATGGTCAATTAGAGAAATCTTTAAGGTAGAGGAACATAGCAAGGCTTATGTTTTATGTGCGAGTTAGTTAGATCTCATAACTTAGAATTTTAGGCATTAGCAAGATTATGCAAGATCGATGATAGATTAAGTTTAGGTACCTTGAATACTAAGACAAAGTAAGAAATTTCAAGGACGAAATTTTGTTTTTAGTAGGGAAGGATGTAGCGACCCAATTTTCTAATTATATTTAAATTGCTACATTTTTTTTCTAAAAATATTTTATATATTTTATTTATTTATGTGTGATATTAATTGCTTAAGTTTAATAAGTCGCGTCAAGTTAATAAATAATTAAGCATGCATTTATATTTTCGCATCATGTAATATCATTATTGTCATGATTTTATAGCATAGAAGCCCACTTAATATTTTAGACAAGTTCTAAAGCCCAAACCAATTTCTTTGAGCCCAAACCTTTAAGTCCATAAGTGCAAACAATTGATTTATTTCTCTTTTTTCTCACCTTCTTTTCTTCCTTCCCACGAAAACACAGTAGGGAGATTGTGATAGCTCAAACTCTTTAAACCTTATCACCACTTGATCTTATCAAATTCTCTTATCTCTAGCCACGAAATCATGAGCTAAACCCTAATCTATCATTATAAATAGAGGCTCATATCCATTTTTTTTCACACCCAAAAGTAAAAGTAAGAAAAACAAGAGTTTTAGAGGTCCTCGGGGGAGTTTCGAAAGGTATGAACCTTTTCTCATGTCCGTTTTTCTTCATTTTCTTGCATGGCTTGCATAGCATAGTATTAAGGAGGTGTTTTCGAGAGTGAGTTGGTGGCAGCTTCAGATTGAAGTTGCTGTCAGACAGTGGTGCAACTGTGCTACTGTTCGCCTTGACGAGCTTGACGGCGGACGACATAGAAGGTTGTTGTTGCGAGAAAATTGCAAAAGTGGTCCCATAGGACATGTCCTGCTGCAAAAATGGTCCCAATACTTGCAATTGTGGTCCCAAATCAAAATTTATATGCAATATTGGTCCCATAAGACTCAAATATGAAATATTGGTCCCATAACACTCAAATATGCAATATTGATCCCATGTCCTATGGGACGACTTTTACAAATTGATTTTGGTTTCAAATTTGATTTTGATTTCAAATTTAATTTTTAATTTGCAAATGTGTTGAAAAAGCCTTGAGTCGGGCATCAATATACATGTGTATGAAATCATTTATTTTCTTTCTTTTTACCTTTTTTGCTAATATTTTTGTTTGAATTTAGTTGATTATTTGAAAGATTCTATTAGATGTGATTGAATTGTTGCTCAACATATTTTGTGGTCTTGTCTTCTCTAAAATTTTTTGTGGATTTTTTTACCTGAAAAATGTGATTTTTTATTTATCTCATTGGCCTAAAATGGAAGTTTTTTTTACTGGTTCATAATTACTGGAGATTTCACCAGAAACCAGTTTCTCTTTTTTCATTTTATATTTTGATCTCATAATTTCATTTATCTCAAAACTAAATTGCATTTGAAGGTCTCTTATTTTAGGCCGATGAAATTGCTTATTATTGCTTATTATCTTGTAATTTTTCTAGTTGCATTTACAATTGTAAAAGTGGTCCCATAGGACATGGGACCAATATTGCATATTTAAGTTTTATGGGATCAATATTGCATATTTGAGTCTTATGGGACCAATATTGCATATAAATTTTGATTTGGGACCACAATTGCAAGTATTGGGACCATTTTTACAGCAGGACATGTCATATGGGATCACTTTTGCAATTTTCTCTTGTTGTTGCTGTGGTCTTGTGTGGTAGTGAGAGAGAATGATATTGTTTTATTTTTGGCTTCTATATTATGTTTGTGTTGCAGCATGCTCACGTATACATTAATTTGGCAATATTGTAGTAACATTATATAATTTATTTTCCCCAGTTGTGAATATAGGTTGTAAGAAAATGAATTATAAATTGGTCACGTGGTATATGATTAAAACTTTGTAGCATGCTTCGACTTTCAAGAAATAAAAATTAAAGAACTTGTTAGGCATAAAGTATTTTCTTATCATAGCAATAATTCACGTAAATAACTAGTTGTACTACTAAACACGCATCATGTTATAATTACAGTCATATGCATTGATTCTTACATCATGTTTTACATTGTATTAATTTAAGATAAATAATTTATAGGCAAAGCGCGCAGGACTTAATCGTTTAATATCAAAGTCAAAGGTGAAGGTGGGGTTTTACGTTGAACTTGTCCCTATTATCCTCTCTATATGTTTTACCGAATATATGTGATGTCACAGCATAACAAGAGCCTACGGGTTATCACGCAGAGCCTTCGGGCTATACACGCAGAGCCTACGGGCTATCACGCAGAGCCTCCGGGCTACATGGTTTGGTCTACGGACTGAACACAAGTTTATGATTTGCATATTATTCTGTTTGATATATAGCTTGGATAATTGGACACTCCCCACTGAGTCAGTAGTACTCACCCCAAAATCTACTTATCTTTTCAGGTGTTGTCTCGGGTGATGCGTAGCGGACAAGATGTGATAATGGTGGTCAAGTGATCAAGCATGATTAAAGATTTAATTTATTTTTGACGTTATTTTATGTAATAAATGTAGAAACTTCCGCTGTATTTCAAGTAAAATATTTTTATTAATGAAAAGCATGGATAACGTGTCTTTTTCTATTAAAGTGAAATTGAGGCGTTACAAGAACACTTAACAAGAGTTGCCTCGGACCATTGTCCAGTTTGCAGCTTTATGAAGAGAGGCTTAACGGTAAGCGATAGCGGCGGAAAAGAATGTTCCGAGTGGAAGCGTGTGGTTCCACGATGAGTCCTGTCTGAGCATTTGTCAAGATGCATGGGAGAATAGTACTTCTCATCCCTCCCCTTGCAGCTTGTGTTGAACATGAATTATTAGATATCCAATTTTTCTCACATAATGTGCTCCAAATGTCCAATTTTTAACTCATTTAATGTGAATATTTAATTTATTTTATATTAGATAATTTCATTACTTTATTAATATGTTTACATTTATTCAAAATGACAATCTTTGTGAAATAGGCAGAGGGCATATTAATTTTATACAATAATTTAATATATTTATTTAATCTAAAATTTAATTTAGTCAAAACTCACTTTATTTAATTTAAAATTTATCTATTTAAATTTAGAATGCATTATTTATTTTAGCAATACTACGTACATTGTTGTCTGTAAAATAGCATCGTTTTAATGACATACATCCCTAGAAACTTTGTCAAAAAACTGGGGACACATGCATCATACAAAGTTCGTCGAAAAAACTCAGAATATTTGTTATTGCAAAAAATATAAATGTGATAGTAATCAAAAACTGTTGTAAATATATCTAATAGATATATATGATATGAGTGATGGTCAAGTTACTAACTCTAAAACCCTATCCCTTGTACTATTATATATAGAGGCATTTGGTCCTCATTTGAATATATACAATTGATATTCTCTCTCGTCTCTCTCTGGTTTATAACACGTTATCAGCACGATTGTTCTACCCTCCTTCAATTCTAGAAGTTCATCGATCCTAGAAGGTACATGTGTTTTTTACATCATGTTTATTGGCTTTAATATATTATGTCTGTTTTTTTTGTTATAATAATCGGTCTTTTCCGATTTAATCTTGAAAAATTAAATATTGATGCTATTCGAGTAGCACAAGTAATATTCATGAAGAATATTACATTCAAGATCATAAATTGATGTTATTAAAGTAGCACAATTAATATTCCTGAAGAATATTACATGCTCTAAAGAGCAAATAAATTAAACATGTGGATAATATATCCTTGATTCTTTGTGCAGAATTGCACGAATGGCAAACATCATTGAAGGCTCCAGAAGAGCTTGTATCATTTTACCAAACGATACTAAATTAGATATTGAAAATGCACTGTATTCTAGTAAGTCCAAAAGAAACTTATTATGTTTCAAGGATATCCGCTATAATAGATACCACATCGAGACTATATTAGAAGGTGGAAAAGAATATCTCTACATAAATTCTTTTGTATCCGGCCATAAGCGAACAAAAGAAAAATTATTAACACTACCTTCTGGGATGTATTACACATTCATAAAGGCAATTGAGACAAACCATGTCATGAACCCGAAGTTCAACGACACAAAAAGCTTTATGCTTTGGCATGATAGGCTTGGACATCCTGGAGCAACTATGATGCGTCGAATAATCAATAATTCATATGGGCACAACATGAAGAATCAAAAGATTCTTATGACAAATGAATTCCTATGTGAGGCTTGTGCGCAAGGCAAGTTAGTCATTAGACCTTCATATACGAAGGTTAATATTGAATCTACATCTTTATTAGAGAGAATTCAAGGAGATATTTGTGGACCTATACATCCACCATGTGGCCCTTTTCGATACTTTATGGTATTGATTGATGCTTCTTCTAGATGGTCACATGTATGCTTGCTTTCTACTAGAAATGCAGCATTTGCTAGACTACTTGCTCAAATTATAAAATTACGAGCTCAATTCCCAGACAATTCAATAAAAAGAATTCGTCTTGATAATGCTAGTGAGTTTACGTGTCAAGCATTTGAAAACTATTGTATGGCTATTGGAATTGAGATTGAACATTCAGTCGCTCATGTCCATACTCAAAATGGTTTAGCAGAATCGTTTATTAAACATCTTCAACTTATTGCTAGACCGTTACTTATGAAGTCAAAACTCCCAACTACTGCTTGGGGTCATGCCATATTACATGCGGCAACATTAGTTCGCATTAGACCATCGGCCAACCATGAATACTCCCCAATGCAAATTATTTTTGGTCGAGAACCAGATGTTTCTCACTTACGAACTTTTGGTTGTGCGGTTCAAGTCCCAATTGCACCCCCACAATGAACAAAAAGGGTCCCCAATGAAGGCTTGAGATATATGTTGGATTTGATTCACCTTCAATTATAAGGTATATTGAACCTTTAACGGGTGATTTATTTACTGCACGTTTTGCAGATTGTCATTTTGATGAAATGACATTTCCAACATTAGGTGGAACAAATCTACATCTAGAAAAGCACAAGGAAATATCTTGGAATGAGAAAAGCTTGTCACATTTTGATTCTCGAACTAATCAATGTGAACAAGAAGTTGAAAAGATTATTCATTTGTAAAAGATTGCAAACCAACTTCCTGATGCTTTTGTAGATACAAGAAAAGTGACACAATCTCACATACATGCTGCAAATACTCCAGCCAAAATTGATGTCCCTGAAGGACAAATAGCTTTGGCAGCAAATGAGTCCAAAATTAGTAAAAAACGTGGTCGACCAGTTGGTTCCAAAGATTCTGTGCCTAGGAAAAGAAAGGGGCAAGATGGAAACCAAACAATGACGAAAATGATTAATCAATCAAATGAAAGTGATGTAATTCTTGAAGAATTACAAGTATCTGAAAATCATGAGATCTCAATAAATTATTTATCTTCCAATCAGATACTGGAGAGAGAGAACCTATCATTGTAGATGATATATTCGCCTTTCATATAGCTCATCAAATTTTAAATGAGCATCCTGAACCAAAATCTGTTACAGAATGTAAACAGAGAAATGATTGGCCAATGTGGAAAAAAGCTATGGAAATGGAATTAAATTCCTGTGATAACCGGAAAGTATTTGGACCTATAGTCCTAACTCCGGAATCTGAAACCCTTGTTGGATACAGATGGATATTCGTTAGAAAGAGAAATGAGAAAAATGAAGTTACGAGATATAGAACAAGACTCGTAGCGCAAGGTTTCTCTCAAAGACCAGGAATTGATTATGAAGAAACATACTCTCCAGTAATGGATGCGATTACTTTCAGATTTCTGATTAGTCTGGCTGTGTCACAAAGGCTTGCTATGTGCCTTATGGATGTAGTAACTGCCTATCTATATGGGTTATTAGATAATGACATATATATGAAAATCCCTGAAGGATTTAAAATGCCTGAAGCATTAAAGTCAAAACCCAAAAGCATGTTTTCGATTAAACTGCAAAAATCGTTGTACGGGCTGAAACAGTCTGGCCGTATGTGGTATAATAGATTGAGCGAGTATCTGTTAAAAGAAGGATACAAGAATGATGACATCTGCCCTTGTGTTTTCATAAAGAAAACCGAAAGTGAATTTGCAATTATAGCAGTTTATGTCGATGATTTGAATTTAATTAGGACTCCTGAAGAGCTCAATAAAACTGTTGAATATTTGAAAAAATAATTTGAGATGAAAGATTTGGGAAAGACAAAATTTTGTCTTGGTTTGCAAATTGAACGTGTCTGAGGAGGAACGTTTATTCACCAATCCACATATACAGGAAAAGTGTTAAAACGCTTTTACATGGATAATGCACATCCATTAGCATCACCTATGGTCGTTAGATCTCTTGATAAGGAGAAAGATCCATTCCGACCTATGGAAGATGGTGAAACGATACTTGGTCCTGAAGTACCATATCTAAGTTCAATTGGAGCATTAACTTATCTGGCTAATTATACTAGACCAGATATAGCTTTTTCTGTAAAACTTCTCGCAAGATATAGCGCTGCACCCACTTTGAGACATTGGAATGGTGTTAAGAACATTCTACGTTATATGAAGGGTACCATAGACCTTGGATTATATTATTCGGAAAATTCCGATTCTTCTTTGGTAGGGTATTCGGATGCAGGATTTTTATCCGATCCACATCAAGCCAAGTCACAAACTGGCTATGTTTTCACATGTGGTGGAACTGCTATATCATGGAAGTCTGTGAAGCAAACCTTGACTGCAACATCCTCAAATCATTCTGAAATCATTGCAATCCATGAAACAAGTCGAAAGTGTGTATGGTTGAGAAATATGACAAGTCACATCCAAGAATCGTGCGGATTAGCTTCATCAAAGATCAATCCAACTGTTTTGTATGAAGACAATGCTGCCTGCATCGCGCAACTCAACGAAGGATACATCAAAGGTGATAAGACGAAGCACATTTCTCCCAAGTTATTCTACACACACGATCTCCAAAAGAGTGGCGATATCAACGTTAAACAAATTCGCTCAAGTGACAATTTGGCGGACTTATTCACAAAGGCATTACCAACATCAACATTCAGAAAGTTGATACACAAGATCGGCATGCGCCGACTCAAAGATCTACAGTGATCTCAAGATCAGGGGGAGCAGTTGTACTCTTTTTTCTTCGACTAGATTTTTTCCCACTGGGTTTTTCTAGCAAGGTTTTAATGAGGCAACATTTGTTTTAGAGATTGATCACCCAAGGGGGAGTGTTGTAAATATATCTAATAGATATATATGATATGAGTGATGGTCAAGTTACTAACTCTAAAACCCTATCCCTTGTACAATTATATATAGAGGCATTTGGTCCTCATTTGAATATATACAATTGATATTCTCTCTCGTCTCTCTCTAGTTTATAACAAAAACAACATTTTAGAAATTGTGAACAAGTTACAAACTCATACAAATGGAAAATGTGCTATTTGTGGAAATAGAAAATGACCTTTTTTAGTACAATATGGCTAAGGACTTGTTCAAGCGTGATCTAACTTTTTTAACCAAATCTATGTTTCAATAAAAAAATTATAAAACGATATTCAAAATAATAATTAAGGGACGACAATATGTACTTATAGTTTATATATATATATATATATATATATATATATATATATATATATATATATATATATATATATATATATATTTACATCAACACCAAATATAGGAAGAAATCTAGTATAAATTTATTTTAATTCCCGTAGAACTATTCTTACGAGACAAAATTAATAGCAACTTTATCATATAACCAGTGTTCTTATAATTTTTAAAAGCGAAAGGAAATTAAATATTTGAGAGAAGTGTCATTCAAGATCCAAAACTCCTCAACCCCAACTCAATAAAAAGAACACTGAATAAAAGAACATAAATCTAGAAATTTTATTTATTTCAAATAAACAATGAATTTTAAATAGTACAAATTAAATTGGGGATATAAATAATTGCATCATTTATTTATATATTCAGAGAAATGCATTGGCATCTCACTGTCTTGACGCAACTAGATCTAACTGATGATGACTTTTCTTGACATTGGAGAAGAAACGTCTCTCTAGCTACACTTTTCGGCCTCGCATGAAGTAACACAATCATTAACTTTCTCCACATCTGCATCATTATAAGATCAATTCAGTTAAAATCTTAATTTTAGTTTGGCCTAAATATAAATAAATATATATATATATGTATGTATAATGCATAAACGAAATATAGTATCAAAATAATATTATTGATTGCAGACGTATATAAGACCCTACCATCATCAAATTTGGAACATTGATCAACTGCACAACCAAATTTACAATAGAGCTTGCTCGAATTCAAACTCGAACTCAAACTCGAACTCGAACTCAAATCGAAACCTGCTGGATTAATAATACATTTGGCAAGGCATTTAGCTCCACATAAGAATTTAATCCTTGACCGAATGCAACCAATTATACAAATTCCAAAGCAAACTTTGAAATCATGATGATTATCATCTTCTTGTGCTTGCCCGCCTGCATATAGTAACATCAAAACAAACATCACACTAATAGCTTTGCTTCGATTCATGGTGTATAAATTCTCTTGCAATATTATAGTTCTTCGAATCTATATATTTAGTTATGATGATAGCTAGGCTTTATTTACTTCATATATATAGAGACAATTTCCTCTCCTCGGTCCATTCTTAATTTAAGTATTATCGTACAATATATTATTATTGGTTCTTACATGGATATATTTTGAGAATTCTTCCCATATTTGAATTGTATATATTTGCTATCAATCAATCAGTATATATATCGAATATAGAGTCAACTCTCTTTATCTATAAGTCATAATTTCTAATCATAATTTAATTAATTTGAGCGTAAAAAATGTTGATCGATCGAATTGTCTCATCTGACTTGATCATTAGATCTCTTAATAATATTAGGCACTAAATTTTAGCAAACATATAACGTAAAACTTTAGTAAATCATATACTATGTTCTTAGGTCTCTGTAATTTTTTTTTTTGTTTCGATAGTTGGAAGTTTACTTTGGGTGATAGATTGCGGATCGTGTTCCATAACTAGATTTATTTTTATTTTTATTTTAAAAAATTAATATACCCTAATTCAGAAAGGATGAACCTTAAATAAAAAATTTAAATTAAATAAAATCATAATAAATTAAAAAAATAATTTTTTTTTTAAAATCAAAGGATTGGAACATGACATGTAATAGGATCTGGTGTGAATAGATTAGATAAGATTTGATTGCCAACTCATTATTAAGATTGAGTATTTGAAAGATTACACGCATAATTTAGCTAGTAAATTCAAAATTGTTTAATCCATTAAAATATATATATATATGGTAGATTATATTATATTATTTTATCTATTCATGCGATCTAATTTTGCACCAAAAGTAACAACTAAAACTTCAAATGTTATAACCTTTCATCGAGTAGGATAAGATCAATGAGATAATTAAAAAAAAAAAGGGCCATCCGATCACAATAAAACATAGCGCATCCGCTTCAATAAGAACAAATATCCCAATCATAGTACTTTTTTTATTTAATAAGTTCATCTACTACTACATTTTACACCAGTAAGTCATTATTTATGATAAAATATGTTTTTTATTTTCCCAATTTTATTGAATTTTCGTACATGACACAATCCTACCCTATGCACGTAGGTAGCTAGTACTCCATGAAGTAAGAAAAACATTTCCCTTCAATAAATATACCTCAATATCTATCGCTGATCTTGTGTTCTACTTTATGCATCCCACTTATTCTCGCATTATGAATTTTTTTTTTAATTTCTTATTTTCATTGTCGAAAGTCAAAACTTTATGATAAAAAAAACTAGCAAAATCCACAAAAAAAAAGTGTTAAGATAAAAAAATATTTTTAAAATTTTCAATTTTTTTATTGAAAAATTATATATATATATATAATAATTTATAAAAAGAATAAAAAAATGGATGAAAAAAAAGAATAATGAAATGGTCTAATACAAAATTGCGGCAGACATGAGACAAGTAATCAGAATACTTACTCATAATAAATATTCAGAATCCAAGAAAGTTGTATTAATTTTTTTTTGTTTTGAGGATTTTGATTAATTTCCAAAATTCCCCAAAAATTAACCATACACATAAATTTATAAATAAGAAATCAGATTACTTTCAAAAATCAGATTAATTGACAACCAAATGGGACATTACACTCACGCATCAAAATCATCACAATAACAAGTATATCCACATATCAACACCATATTTGTGTTTGTTTAGTCGGGTATACAACAATAAACATTACAAAACAAAATCAAAAGTTCAGCAGGGGTAAAAGCATAAACTTACGATTTTAAAACTTTATACAACAATAAGGAATCTATTCTCGCTTTACTCACTTGAATAAACCCTCACAAAATCACTATCTAAAATATAGATAAATAAAATGTGTCACTTTAAATCCTAACACTCTCAAATTTAACTATCTAACCGAGACGAAAAAAAAAACTATCTAATCTACACACACAAATGAATCTATCAGACTTCAGTTGATTGGGACGCAAGTTAAGACAGATGTTGAGGAAAATGTCTTAGATCTTCAAGTGGGCACCAGATGCAAGTTTCAGATTTTTCTTGCGACCACAACGATACTCTTTGCTTGCACACAATACTACACAAATCCAACAACACTAGAGAAATCAACTCCCTACAAACACAAATAAATATACAGAACTTACTTATCAAGACAATAGAGAAGATTTGATTTCGGTATTGAAAAGATCTGGCAGAAAAGTGACACAGCCTTCAAGCTTCTCACGTTCACTCCGTGATAGTCTTTTCGGCTAGGTAAGTTTTTCAGGTATAGAAACCACTATTTATAGAGCCCTCTAATTATAGCGGTTTCCCCATGATTCCTCTTTGATAGTGGACTGGTGGTAACTATCTCCAGCATTGTTTCCACGTTATCCACCTCTGCATACAACGCTCCAGCAACCCATGACTGAAACGGTTAGTTAGGTAAAAGAGGAAAGAGATATCATGGTACATGAAAATGTAGGAACAACCTTTGACATTTCACAGCCAAGTATATCCACTATCTTAACCGCTTATAACCACTATTTTAAATTCAAATTTCGTAGATATATTTATTTAAGATCGATAAATTAATTATATTAATTCAAAAGGAATTAATCCTAAAAACTAAGAAATGATAAAATTACTATACTCAATGTTTCTGTCAATGTTGTTACATATCATGTATAACATTCAGGACAATGTTATTAACACTGTTGATAAAATCTGATGTACCACTATTCCTAACACAAATGGTTTTTGTTTTAAGGATAAAGAGAATTTTTATTATTTAATATACGACAAACTAATAGAATCCTGATTCAAAATTATTGAAAATTTAGCATATATGTTATCGTATAAATTTATATATATATAATGAATTTTTTATATATAATAAGGTTATAAATAATTTAGTGTATATGTTATTATATATATTAAAATTAAAATTTATATAATTTATGAATGTTTAATATATATTAAATATTTAATTTATGAATAGTTAATATATATATATATATATTAGTTTAATATACATATTACAGAAATCAGTTTTCCCTCATGGCCAATTGTACGTTGCTGTTTCAAGGGTTACAGGTCGTGCTGGATTTAAAATCTTTTTTAATGATAATGATGCAAACACCCCTAAAAATATTATGTATAGAGAAGCATTTCAAAATTTATAAATTTAATTAAATTACTTTTCTTTTCATTTACTTATAATTGTTTATTGTTTATTATTAATAATTTTATATAAATTATTGCTATAAATTCAAATCAATATAAATGTTAACCACCCGTGTAATTATTAGATAGTATATGTTTGTCATGTATAAATTATATTAAAACTTGTGTGCATAAATTTGAAAATTCTGAGACCAAATATTAATATTATAATATATTTATGTGTATAAATTTGATAAGTATTATTAACAAATTTTATAACATATGTTATGTAAATTTATTTTTGTGCATCGCACGGGTGGTGATCTAGTTATAACTAAAAAGTGAACAATTTGAAATTAAATGTAATAAATCATAATATTATATTTTTTTCAAGTAATAAAATAAAAGTTAATATGAATAATAGAGAAAAAATTAAATTAAATGAGATATACATATATGAGATATAAAATTATTCCAATTTAATTATACGACTTAGTAAATTGCTAAAAGTAAATGTAATAAATAGCAATATTTTATAATCTCTTATAACTTAGATATAAAAGTTATGCAAAAATATGACATTTAATCAAATTTATTAGCTAAATGATACCTAAAAAATGAAAAAAAAAATGTAATAAATAGTAATCTTTTTTTTTCTTCTTTAATCTTTAAAATTAGAATTTAAGATGAATAATCGATAAAATTAAAAGAAAATGTGACATACTTAAATTATGAGATATTAGAATAATGCAATGTAATAATATAATATTTAGTAAGTTTATGATAAAATGTATAGTTAATTTACTTTATTACCTAAATGATAATTGAAGAACAAAGAAAAATAGGCATAATAAGGATATATGCTACTTGTCATACCAAATTTAAGGTATATTGAACAAAGATATATTGGAGGTAAGGTACAATAATGTAGCGCCCCGGTCCCGAAAGACCGTGGAAATGAACGCCACGGGGGTTGGAATTAAGAAACGGGAAAGGAAGGGGTAACCTTAACAGAAAATTCAGAGACCAAACATGCATTATAATTATAAAGGAATGTGAAGCTCCAGTATCAAATAAAGCAAGCACAGGTATATTGCTTAAACTAATCATACCTGCCAAATTCCCGGGGTTTCCAGCTGCCTCTTGCTGGTTCAGAGCATACGCTCTGGCTTGTTGTGGTGCCCGGGGACCTTGATTCTGATTCTGTTGAGGCCTGGGGTTACCTCTGTTGTTGTTATTATTCCCTCGACCACCTCCCCCTTGCGGCCCCACATTTCTCATGGTCTGTCTGAACTGTGGCCTCTGTTGCTGCTGTTGTTGCCCTTGCATGCCAGAATTCTGTGAGCAGGCATTAGCATAATGACCTTGTCGACCACACCGATAACATTGGACACATGGCCCAAAATGATGTCTGCTACAGATTGCACACTGCGGTGAATTTCCTTGATAGCCCTGGGATTTTGGTGCAACATTTCCTTGTCCTGCAGGCCTTGTTCCAAAGTTCCTTCCTCCCTGATAGTTATGTTGAAAGTTCTTCCCCTGATAACCTTGTTGCGGAACTTCCCACTTCCGTTTTCCTTTTTGATCCCCCACTGCTGGCTGGGATGCCGAAGCTTTTGACGTTCCCTGCATTGCCTCGATGCTTAGTGCCCAACTCAGTATCTGACCATAGCTTGTGTCGTCCTTCCCGATTAGTGTTGTGCCTATCTCTAGTTTCAAACCCATACGAAACTTCTCGATCCTCTTCTCTTCTGTATCAACGGTCTGTGGCGCATACCGAGACAATCTATTAAACTGCAAATCATAATCTGCTACTGACTTATTTCCCTGTTTCAAATTCCAAAATTCATTCGCCTTTTGATGCTGATAATGTGCAGGTATATATTTCTGATACAGGATTATCTTGAAATCCTCCCAAGTGAACAACTCCCAATCTGCCTCAGATATTGTCCTCCGAATAGACTCCCACCAGAAATCAGCGTCATCCACAAGCTGGTATAGACCACATGTCACCATCTATTTATCTATGCATTGCAAAAATCTAAAAATTTTCTCTAGAGCTCGAATCCATCTTTCGGCTGTGAGTGGATCACCTTCCCCATTGAAAGTCGGGGGATTATGGCGCATGAACTCCACCTCAATTCTTGGCCCCTGAACTTGCGGATTATTGGGCACCTCAGGCATAGCCAAATTCACATTTCTCGGTCTTCCTCTTGGCATTCTGCAACAATTTAGATTCCTAATCGTTCAACACTTACATATAAATTCTTGTAAAAGAAACACAAATAATAAACAACCATCTCGCAAAGAAATGAAACTTAAACAAATAGAGCATATACTAAGAAAACAATAACTTGTATATATCTGAATAGATGCCTTGAAATAGGACTTTTGTACAAAAGGGGATGAATGCTATACAAGCAATCTATACATCCGTCGAAAATATATATATGTCTAGTCTAGTAAATCAAAAGGAGGCTAACTATCGAATGCCTCATGTCGGAACGGTCTTATAAAGCTGACAACGTTTCCAACCTACAAAAGCTACCGAGCTGACGAACAATAAAATGTCAACTTCAGTATATACTAGACTACCCAAAATAGTACTGTAAAAACAAACTAGTAGCTAAAGCGCTCAACCATCGACTCCCCCTCCGGTTCCTCATCTAGGTCGTCCTCCATGATCGGCTCCAACTGGGTCCTAGATGGACCTGCCTCATCATCGTGTGGTCTCACCCTCATATGCAATGGCTCTGGCACTAGTGGAGTTGATCGATCAATCTCAATCGTCCTCTCAACAGCCAAGATCGGTGAGAAAGGCACACTAAGTATAACTGAATCTGCATCTTCATCAATCGCAGGCGTCAATCTGGGAACCCTACCTCGTCCATCTGCCCAAACTCGTAGGACATAAGTGAAGAATCTCGAGAAATAGACTCTCTCAGCAAAAGTGGTCCGATCTCTATCTGAGAAATCAACTGCGGTTCTCGCAGCCCAAAGTCCCCAATCACGTGGTAGTCCAATTATATATCTCGACATGGCCTCCACCTCGGTGATAACACCTCTATCAGCGATATCATACCACAAAGTCACGAAACGTGCAGTGAACTTTGGCACGTTCTCTACTGGTCGACATGTGCAAGCATGCAGCTTCTCAATCTGCTCTTCTAACGTAATATGAGATTGAGGTCTCTTACAAGGTGTCACTAGGAACGATGCCATCTAATTAGCATGATTTTTTTTTTCATTAGATTACATTCAAATATTCCCACAAGTTCCTACAAGTTTAGCCTAACTTCAACAACTATAGGCTAAGTTCATCTTATGTTCTCAAGTTCCAAGTTCAAGTACTCATCTAGAGCATAACATCATACACAGTTTAACAATCATAGTATGCAATCAGCATATCCACAACATTCATAAGTATGCACATAGCATAAATAAATGAGTTTCTCTCACGTATGCAATTAAATAAACATGATTTTCGCAACAACTTCCGGTATGCTCACGGCATATTTCGTTCTCAAACAAATTCAATATTTCAGCAATATAATAAAATAAAATAAAATAAAAACTTCAAATTTTTAAAACCGCATAAAAACATGCGTACCTTTTTTACTATTGCGTGAGTGACGAGCTGAGGGCTTATAATATCACACGGAAATTTTTAAGAAAACACGAATTAAATTGACCCAGCAGGTCTGCAAAATTGCACACCTGCTCTGATACCACTTTGTAGCGCCCCGGTCCCAAAAGACCGTGGAAATGAACGCCACGGGGGTTGGAATTAAGAAACGGGAAAGAAAGGGGTAACCTTAACAGAAAATTCAGAGACCAACATGCATTATAATTATAAAAGCCTAGTTTAACGATAATACGAAGATTAGTGTTACAAAATAATTTAACAACAATAACAACGAAAGTGCGGAAGCAAGACTTCAAACAAAAGAGAAGTCAACGGGTAAAACACATAATTAACAAAAGCCCGTTCCTCAGCATCGTTACTTCCATGCGCCAGTCTACTGACCTGAAAATATTTTGAAAAATTTGGGCTGAGTACTTATGCACTCAGTGGGCAAGTTTTCACAAATAATTTATGTAATTCGTTTTCTAAAAGTGATATATCTGTATTTATGCATGTAGTGAAGCTTAGAAGGTTTTAGAATATAAAGTAACCAAGGTTCACCAAAATATTTTATCATGAAGTGCTAAGTGTATAACCAGTCATTGCCTGTAACCTCTACTACATCATCAACGCGTAAGTCTTAAGAGTATCACCAATGAGTATAACCGTTCATTTTAGTCTTCACGACAAGGAATAGGGCATGACAAATAAAGCATGCATACTGTAGCTACTCACATTGACACAGCGCTTGTATATGAGACTCCGACAACATACAGTTGCACGTAAATATTTTTAATACAGACAATCACATATGCAATTTAAGCAAAACATAGCTTAATAACTCGAAATATAAAGTTTAAAAAGATAGAATAGCCCACCTGGATAGCTTTAAAAGCTGAAGCTTTAGTCAAAACTTTAAAGAGTCCTCTAAAATCCTTTAAGTTCGATGTCCAAAGTCCGGTCCTACACGAGTGCACTAAGTCTTAGTAATATGTCTAACGTAAATCCTGAACTAAAAGCTAGCTGAAATAAAAATAATAAAAAAAATATAAAGTATGATATTCCGAGTCTTAAAATAAAATAGAAACTTAAATTATAATATGAAGATTTTTGAAATCTCAAATAATTTAATTTTGTAGAATAGTTGAAATTTTAGTTAGGTGTTGAATTTTTAAAAATATAAAGAAATGGAGATAACAAGGTTAAAAATTAAAACAAAAAAAAAAGAAAAATAATAAAAAAGATAAGTGTGCTAAGAGAGAATTGAACTCTTGACCTTTACTTAATTAATACAAGCATTAACCATTAAGCTATATATGGATTTTCGAAATTTATGCAGTTTAAATTGCTAATTATATCATGATTCCCTTTTTAAGCAATTAATGCAGAGAATAAGGAAGTAAACAAAAAAAATGTATGTAATAGGTTTCAAACCATAAACCTTCATCACACATAAAACTGAACTATCCATCTTTGACAAGGAAACTTATATTAAATTTTGCTATGCTTTATTTTTAAAATTCCTCCAGCTTATGGTTGAGCAATAAAATGAAGAAAAAAGAAAGGTAAAAATAGCACTAATTGGGTTTTGAACCGAATCCCAACCTAAATCCACTAGAGAAACTTAACCACTGAGCTAGATTAATTTTGATGTAAATAACAGTTTTTTTTTATTTAAACCAGACATATTTCGAGAAATTCTTTAAACTTTTGGGCAGAACCCATTTACGCAGAACTTCTTCAAAATCACCAAATATTCTTCTCTCTCTTAATCTCCAAACACACCCAAAACCTCCAGATTCAAAAATCAACAACTCCCATCTCCAGAATATTACTCTTCGACGATTACAATACACAAACATAACAACAGTTTTTTTTTTTTCTTTTTCTCTTTATTTATTTCTTTACTTTCTTTCAAAATTTCAGAAACATGCAACAACACTTAAACTATAATGAAGGTTTTTAAATAAATATAACTCCAAGGAAATTAAAATAAAAACAGAAGAGGTTTAAGGAGTTTTTCATGGGATTATTAGGTTTAAATTTCAGAAATTAGAACTTGAAAAATCCTTAAATCCTAAAATAAATTTAGGGGAAAAGTAGAGAAAGAAGAGAGATAAGATTCATGCTATTGCATGTGGAATCCGGCCACCGGAAAGTCTCGACGGCGGAGCTCCGAGGTGCGGCCAAGGTGAGAGCTTTTCCGGTCGTTCGGGCCTTCATCTCCCCACCACAATGGTGAAATCGAACTAGAAATCAAAAGAGAAAAGAAATTTGAAGATTTTACAAATTTGGCCGGAATTTGGCGGCGGCGGGCGGTGGTCTGGCGGCGGCGCTCCACCTCCGGCCACCTTGCCGGAAATCATACCAGAAGAGAGAAGGGGGAGAGAATTCAGAAGCAACCTTGATTGAAAATGGAAGAAATGAATTTTAGGTTGAATAAATATGTATTTATATTTATGCTTAATGGGCTAAGGCCTTTGGGTTAAAATTAAATAACTGCTGGGCTTCTTTTAAATAAAATCTAGACAACTCATAGATAAATTGTTGGCTAAAATAATTATTCCCATACCCATTCAAGCTATAATAATATAATTACCAACTAAGTTAAATTAATTTCTAAAGATCCTCTAAACTTAATTTGACATAAGATACTAAGATAAAAATTAAGTTGAGAATCTAATTAAAATTTAATAATGAAGGTTTGGGGTATTACAAATAATAATATGATTTTTGTCACGCCGTAGATTAAAATAAGATATAAAGTATGAGAAAAAATGTAAGATATACTGTATCTACCCATCCCTACAGATGAGTACTTATAAATAGAAAGAACATTTAATATACAACAAAAGTCGTTTTTAAAAAAAGTAAAAAGAAAAATGTAGATAGTTGACTAAATATTCGATATTCGATATATATACTAATTGATTGTTAACGAATATATACAATTCAAAGATGGGAATAATTCTGAAAATAAATCAATTTAAGAACCAATAATATATTGCAGTATATATTATATAATACATAATACTTATATTAAGAATAGGTGAGAACAAAAGTGAAATCAAGGTTAAGTATTCAATCACAGAGGATTAGAGCATGGACGAGGTTAAAAGTATGCGTACGGTAGCTGTGATTACGACGCTGTTGCTATTATACGCAGGGAATGCATCGGCTTCTTTCAAAAACTGCCACGCAAGCTGCAATGAAGATTGCACGGATGCAAACGGAGAGCGAATTTGGTGTGCCATAAAATGCCTTTTCAAGTGTCTCGGTCATCGCGGCATCGTTGTTGATGGAAATAACTTTTGCAATTACAACATCGATTGTGCTCTTAATATGTGCTCTCATTTGGAAACAGTAAGTCTAAATTTTGTCCCTGCTAATTTTTTGGTATTATTTCATAATGTTTGTTGTTCTATCTCCGTCTCAAAAAAATGAAAATTAAAAGAAAAACAAATACAGTGATAGATATAGAGTTCAATGTTAATATATACATATTGTGCTCTTAATATGTGCTCTCGATTTGGAAACGGTAAGTCTAAATTTTGTCCCTGCTAATTTTTTGGTATTATTTCATAATGTTTGTTGTTCTATCTCCGTCTCAAAAAAATGAAAATTAAAAGAAAAACAAATACAGTGATAGATATAGAGTTCAATGTTAATATATACATATGTACATATATATAGAGAGAGTATATATTACTCTTCTGTTAAAGTCATCATCATAAAATTATGATTTTTTTGAAGTACCATATGAGTAGTAGTTTTATTTTATTTTTAAAGCCTCTTGATATAGTGATGAAATTGACTACTCCATATAAAAAACTTCAGAAGTTGAAATCATTGACTGCGTTAACTATTGAAAAAAAGGTAATATTTTCATTGAGTTATTCGCATTAATTAAATTAAATCTTCTCGTTGATATATGTATCTGTTTAAATGATGGAGCTAAATTTATTATTTCTAATTTTTTTTTATTTAAATCAAATGTAGATATTGACAAAATGGAGGATTGTGTGAGGAAGTGTGGAAAAAATGAATGCTTCTAGTCTCCCATTTCTATTGGAAAGCCTTCAAGATTAATTAATATTGTGAATTTGAAGCGTATGTTTTATCTTACACATCAAAAATGGAGAACCTAAGAAAATAGCTAGAAATTAAGCTTGACTAATTAACTACTTTTGTTGTTTGGTGGAGCTTACTGATCAATTTTTTTTTATAAATTTATTATGATATCTTGTAGCGTTTCAAATGTTAAAACTAGATTCGAAATATGAATGAACTGTGAAAAAAGATCAACAACACTTCGAAGATTAATTAATAATTTAAGTAAGTAGTTAATTGCATAAAAATTGGCAAATATCAAGCCTTCGTATTTGATTAGTTGGACCAGAATTCAACTGATTGAATAAATTTTGTTATATTAATGATGATTCTTAATTTGCCTTCTAATTAATTAAGATTTCATTTCTATCGTTAAAGTAGAGAGGGTGGGATCTCATGATTTTGGTTTGTTAGAGTAATTTTCGCAGGAAAATAAAATTATGATTTTATCCTAATCGTACAATCATCATATCATATCATATTTTTAGATATAGTGGAATAGAATTGCAATATTATTAGTCAATTTAAGTAAACATTAAATTATTATTAATTCAAATAATCGTATATTTCGAGTATCTTAATTACTACCCTTTGATTGGTTTATCAGAAAAAAAAACTAAAAAAAAAAATTCTAGGTATTGTAATAAAAGTAGAAGATTAAAAATTTATTATAAATAAGGTTAAGTATTCATTCAGATATGATTAGAAGAAAAGTGAAATAAAAGTGTAAACCATGGGTGTGGGCAAAAGTATGCGTACGCTAGCTTTGATTACGACGTTGGTGCTAATATGCACGGGGAGTGCATCGGCTTCTTTCAAAAAATGCTACTCGAGCTGCTATGAAGACTGCACAGATGCAAACGGAGAGCGCGAGTGGTGTGTCGCAAAATGCCTTGCCAAGTGCCTCAAGCATCGTGTTATCGTTCCTCTTGAAAATAATTTTTGCGATTACAATATCGATTGTGCTGTTAAAATGTGCTCTCGATTTGGAAATGGTAAGTCTACGCTTTTATCCCTACTCAATTTTTGTTGGTGTTTTATAATGTTTTTTGTTCTAAACCTGACCGAAAAATCCACAATAAATAAATAAATAAATAAACAAACTAATATGGTGTTGATATTTGGATATACTTGTTATTTTGATGATTTTGTTGCCGGAGTGAAAGTGTGCATCACCTAACTCATAAATTTTGTTACTCTTAAAACAGGCTTTACATTTAATTAAGGAGTTGTTTCTTTTATTTTTTTGGAGATACCCACTACTGATATTTATATATAAGTCATCAAAAAAATATGTTTTGTATTATGTACCATATATGTATTTGTGTGTAATTTTATTTTATTTTTAAAACCTCGTGATATAGCGATAAAATTGACGATTCCATATCAAAAACTAATATATTTCGAGTGAGTTATACGTATTAATTAAATCTTTTCTCTCTCTCTCTTTCTCTCTCTATATATACACACACGTTAAATTTTAAATCATCGAGCTAAATTAATTTTTAACTGTTTTTATTTTAAATCAAATGCAGATGGTGACAAAGTGGAGGATTGCGCCAGGAAGTGCGGAAATAATGATTGTTTCCGGTCTCCCATTTCTATTGGAAAAAATTAGAATTGTAAATAAGTGTTAATTGCTGCAAATAATAAAAGATTTTCTTTTATTTTTACTTATTACATGACTTTTAATTCAAGCTCGTATTTCTCCTATACAATGCACAAATAATTATTATTTTTTCGATTTGTAATGTTATGGTAATTTTTGAATTTTATATGTTGCATTCAATTTTTAAAAATTAATAAAACGATATGCACATGCATTAATTAATTAGATCAGAAAATCAATTTTGTATAGTTATGACAAACAAAAGGAAAATTAAATTTTAGAAACTAAATGAAAATTCATGTCAGAAAGATCGAATTGGTATATTTCAAACGATGCGATTTTATAAATAGCAATGTAGAATTGTTCACGATTAAAGAATATTCGATTTCTTTGAATATATGACATGTTTTAAAATTTTAATTATTTAATTATTTTGGGTGTTGCTATTTGCACCACTATTTTTTTTAATATACACCGCATTTACTACATACACCACTATATAATTTTTTTTTTAGTATTTTTTTCTTTATACACCACATTTTTTCCATTTTTGCCCATTGCTTTAATAATTAATTTAAATTAATGAAAAAAAAGAAAAAAAAATGAGTTGATAAGACTGAGTCTTGCTCGTCAAAAAGTTGAGGAAGAGAATAAGGTTCACAAACAAATCCTCGCTTCGTAAGAAGGTTATCGGATTGTTAGATGGTAATGAGAGATTCGTGTGGGCTTGTATTCGATTCCACGACTTCTTCACAGCAAAATTGTCAATTCTTCACAGTACCCATGGCTTCTCCGTATCCCCACCGGGGCCACCAACTCTGCCGCCGCCACTCCACCTTATAACACATCGCCCTTTCCCATCTTGGATGCAAATACAGAAATATAGAAGAATACATGCATACTCAGGTTTGGAAATATTTTTTGTAAACATGTCGAGTTCAAAAACTTTTTTTGAAAATATTTTTTCCGAAATGACCATCCACGAAAACTTCAAAGATGTTTTTTTGTCAAGCGTAGTACATTCAGAAAAATACTAGTACTTCACCTGTGCGATGCACAGAGTGATGCACAGAGTGTCTCTCCCTCCATTTATATTTGTTATTTTGGAATTTTAATCTAAAATTAACAATAAATTATTTAGACTGATATATATATATATATGTGTGTGTGTGTGTGTGTGTCACTTCTTTCAATATCCCATAAAAGCCTATTTACACGTATTTTCCTAGAAAAATGGTACACTTTTCACTTTTCATATATTTGTAGGATTAAAATTGGAGAAAGAATGTGAAAATATATATAAACAATAAATATTTAATACTTTGACACAATAAAAGTCATAAAACAACAAATATATAGAAACGAAGGGAGTATATTTTAAAATTTTATGATATTGAGTAATTCAACATTGACGATAATTATTGTCTCATGTATAATTCATAAAATATTTATGTTTAGACAGAACATTGTGATTTATGACAAATTAAGAAATATAAAACTTAAAAAACACAAATTTTGAAATGCTTCTATTTTTCAGTAGTGAAAAGGGAACAATAGATCAATCTTGAACCGTAGATGTTTTTCTTTCACGAAAGGTGTTGGTCCCGGTGCGAGTATATGTCAGTTTAGAGGGGGGGTGAATGAACTGACTTCAAAAACTTAAACTGATTGCGGAATGTTTAGGGCCCTGACTCGCTTGAGATAATTTATTTGTGCACTGATCAGTCGAGAGAAGAGCTTTGACAAGAGCTTAGCTGGTGAGCTGATCAGTTAGGACTGATAGCTTGAAGACTTAGCTTAGCTTGTCAGTGCAGCTTGTGTGCTAGAGTGACTGATAGCTTGAAGACTTAGCTTAGCTTGTCAGTGCAGCTTGTGTGCTAGAGTGTGCAGTTAAAGAACATGCAAAGCTTAAAGCAATAAGTACAGCATACACAAGACTTATAGAGGTTCGAAGCTTCCTACTTCTACGTCCTCTCTTCCTTCCGCAGAAGGGCAATCCACTATGTAAGTGTAAAGTTTCTTTATTATAGTTACACAGTGAAGAAATTCTGTTGGACCTGAAAACGACACCCATCAAACCGAGTGCGGCCTCCTTTCCAACTGTTGCTGTCCCGGAAGAACGGATCCGTCGGTACACACTCCTCCTCAGCCGGTTTCTGGGTCGATAGCTCACACTTACCGGTCCCAACTGCTCACTGATACTTTAGGTGCTATTGGCCGTCTTTACATGATTTTAGATCTTGCTCGATCTTCAAGATGACAGTCTTGAATCTGTTATCAACCTGGAGTGCTCCTTTAATCTTAAGCTGAGTGCTTGATCTTTGAAGAACTGAACTGAGAAGCTTTGCTCTGGTTGGAATTCTGCGTCAGCAAGCTGCTTGCTTGAGACTTGAAGCGCGCCTTCTCAGTTGGGACTTTTCGCACTTAAGAGGTTTAAGCTTTGAGCTGTGGGGAGGGAGAAAGAAGAGCTCGATATTTGCAAGATAGAAAAAGTTAGATTGGCGAAAGTCTCTTTCAAAATTATGTTCACTCTGTTTATATAGATGAGTGATCTTTCGACCGTTGTGATTGGTGAATCTGTTGAATTCACTGGCGGCAGTTTAATACCTGTAGCCGTTTGAAGCTTTAAATGAACTAGCCGTTTGATTTTAATGACTTCTGCTCAAAGATCATCAGGATCTTTCCAAGATTTCTTGTCAAAATCTTCATTGACTGCTTGTCAGAGAGAGCAGGTATTTCGGCTATCAATTTTGGACATTCAGCTGATGGGCTTTCAGCTGTCTCCGCTTTCAGCTCTGAGATTGTCTAGTTGGCAGTTCCTCAGCTGCCTTAAGCTTCAGTTCTGGGATGGTCCAGTAAGGCTGCCTTGGCAGCTTAGCTTCAAAAGCTTTAAGTTGGACTATCAGTCGGCTGCTTGTTTGAGCTTTTCTTTCTTTAAACTGATCGTAGGTCAGTTCAATATTGGCTCAAAGCTCTTTGAGCTTTCTTCCAGCTAACTGATCTTTAATTAGTTTTAGGGTAGGCTCATTGTAACTGACTGGTCTTTGATCAGTTCAGCTTCAGCCTTTCAAGCTGGCTCTGCTCTCATCAGTCTCTCTTGGCTTTTAGCTAGACTAATGGTTACTCATCTGTGGATGCCTACCAGTCTCCAAATTTCTCTTCCCCCTATAGTTTTTCTTAAGCTTTGAAGAGTTGACTCTGACTGGTCTGATCAAGGCATCCTCTTAAGCTAGTTGACCATGCTTCAAGACATCTGACTCTCGTTTCAGCTAGACTGTTGTCTGAAGTCTTACTTGGTCATTACCCTTGATTTCTGTAATACCCCGAAAATTTTATTATCTAAATTTAATTAGGAATATATATATATATATATATATATATCTAATAGTTAGAATAAGTGTAATATACAATCTTCTTGGTATTAAAAAAATATATAAATAGCATATGCTAACCATAAGGATAATCTAGGGAAGAAAACGGACCCTTCTAGGTCACATTTTTAGGTGATGGGTGCCCATTGAGTGTGTTAGAAATACCCTTAGAACATTCTCGTATTTAATTTAGAACCCTAGATAAGCACTTAATTTGATTAATTAGAATTTATTTATTAAGTGTAATAGATTTATTGTGATGAATACATATGCAAAAAAAAAATGAATATATATATGTATATATGCATATCAATTATTTATTTATTCATATATATTTAATAAAAAATAATAATATATAGTATTACGTGTATATATATATAAGAATAGTGGGATTGTCATTAATTTTTCTTCTCATACGTGGCATGAGTTTATGTGATCAAATTGATGTGTCAAATTAACAATTTAGCTAGTAATGACTCATGTTTATTTTAAATATTTTATTAGAACCCTAATGCCCTTAAAAATTATTTACACCAAACTTTAGTAAGAAAAGGAAAAGAATTACGTAAAACCACAAATTAGTAAATCTCAATCCTTGATCGACCAAGTCTCAGGTAATCTCCTATTGAATGCAAAATCTCTATTTGTATTCAAATATAAAATAATAACACTAATATATTAATACAATTGAATACAACATTTAATTATCCAATTATGTACTGAAACTTCATATTTAATTTATTTATTTATTTTTAGTGCTAATCATGAATGATGTATTATAATATATTTAATCACCATTAATTTTTATTAACTAAAGAACTGTACATATTCTAAAAGTTTAAAATTGTTTAAATTTATAATATTTCCTAAATAATATATTTTCTCTAGTATATGTAAAAAATTTCTTTTAGAATTATGTAACTTACAACCCTATTGTGTAAATTTTTAATTAATTTTGTTATGCTTTAATAATTTTAAATTGATCATAGTAAGTAATGGTATTAACTGGAAATATTAGTATAACATAGTAACATAAGCTAAACTAAAAAGATAAGCATATGAGTTAAGTTTTAATAGGAGTTCTTTAGTTAAACTAAGCCAATGTTGGTTGTTGTAGGCTCAGAAGAAGTAGCGGGAGGAATCAAGTAGAATCAATCCAGAAATTTGAAACCTTATCTTTTATCCAGGTGGGTTATACTATATCTTTGCAAATTGTATCTTTCGAGTTATTAAGCTCTGCTTTGTTAAAATTGCATATGTGACTATCTGTGTTAAATATTTACGTGCTATTGTATGTTGTCGGAGTCTCATATATCAGCGCTGTGTCAATGTGAGTAGTTACAGTATGCGTGCATTATTTGTCATGCCCTACTCCTTGTCGGTGAGACTAAAATGAAACACTTATTGGTTATACTCATTGGGTATACTATGGCCATACTCAACTTTACGCGTTGGTGATGTAGTACGAGTTGTGGGCGATGACTGGTTATACTCTAAAGCGCTTCACGATAAAATGTTTTGGTGAACTTAGGTTGCTTTCAATTTTAAAACCTCCTAAGCTTCACTACCTGCATGAACACAGATAGATTACTTTAACAAAATGTTTTGCATAACTTGAATTGTAAAAACTTGCCCACTAAGTGCATTAGTACTCTGCCCAAATATTTCCAAACATTTTTCAAGTGAGTAGGCTGGCGCGTGGATGTGACGATGCTGAGAGATGGGCTCATGTTATTTACATATTTTCTGTTGTCCCTTTTTGTTAAGTATTCTATTAATAATGGAGCTTTCGCACTTGTTATATTCTTTTTGTTAAAACACTAAGAATCTCGATCTTGGTGTTTTGGATCTGTATATGTAGTAAAAAGTATATTTGGATATTTTGAGTCTTCTGTTGAGGTTTGTTACTTAAATTACCCCTTTCTTCTGTTACTTAAAAAGTTACTTAATTCCAACCCCCGTGGCGTCCATTTCCACGGTCTTTCGGGACCGGGGCACTACAATTTCCAACTTCAAATAACCTGCAGTTTTTCATTAGATCATCACATATGTTTTGACATTTCATCAAAACCATCAGTTGGGATTTTTCCAATAATTTTTTCCAACAAAAGGGATCTCTACCATTTCGGTGTCCACAATGGGGCTCATAATATTTTTTTGTGCACAACATTAATGTTCATTAATTTACAATTGAAAACATCATTGTCAAATTATACATATTATATAAATTATACAAAACATTTATAATATTTATAGGTTAAAGACATAGTTAGGTTAATATACTTTTTATTTTTTTAATTGGATACTCGTACCCTGTTGTCCTCGAGGCTCAGGATTTCTCCACGATATCCAAGATCTTACCAGTTTGAAGGACCCAATTTAGAATATTGTAAGAGTATGTGGATCCAAATATAAACTTATGCTCTGAAGTGAACTTTTGATTAGTTGGAACTATGCTACAACATCTATTTATATTTAGTAACATTATGTAATCTTTTTTTATGTAATTATCTAAATCAAATATTAATTATATTCCAGGATTACATTAACAATCTCATGTAAATACTCCCCCCATTTCATAATGGTTATTGTTTTAAGAATTTTATTTTGTGTCAAAATGTTTGTTATTTTAGATATTTTCACTCCCTCTCAAGTTTAACCTTATAAATATATGGAGAGAGAATTTTTTTCAACTTTTTATGAAATTATAAGTGAATATGATTTTATATAATATAAAAGGGAGAGATATATTAGTCCAAAATATTAATTGTTAATTTTAGATTAAAATACTAAAACAACAAACATTATGAAATGGAAGGAGTATAATTTTGGTATGATACATATACCTCCATAATTTTAGTAATTAGATTATAGTGAATCAGTAAATCCATATTGATATTAATTATCATTTATAAATGAAATCCTAAATCTTTGATAGATATTAGCTCTTTAATATATTAGATTTATCACTTTAATTATTAATGATTAATTGATCATTATTATTGTTACATATTGATTATTACTTCCTATAAGATTTTCTTGTATAAACGTTCAAAAAAATTATTTGCACGTAATGAAATAAATTTTTTAATATGTGTATATAATAATAAACAAATAGATAGAAATATATCAATTTCCTATATCTTATAGGTCCAATTCTGAATTCTAAAAATTAGTATACTTAAAATAAGATATTATCTAAGATATAATTTAAAGTAATACATTTACAAAGATATAATTGAAAATACATCAACTACAATCTTGAAGTTTATGTCGTCCTCTCCATTCCAATTATTATTTGGAGGAAAGCATAAAGTTCTTAAAAATTCCTGCAAAAGAAATGAAAAGAAAAAAGTTTGTTTCATAAATTCGTCATACATTGTAGCGCCCCGGTCCCGAAAGACCGTGGAAATGGACGCCACGGGGGTGGGAATTAAGAAGCGGGAAAGAAATGGGGTAATTAAATTAATGACGGGGTGTTAATCCAAAAGGATTAATGTTTGGAATAAAATTTAACAATCGAGTATGCCAAAGATAGGTTATGCCTTCCGAAAAATTAGACAGCATAACCTCTGTAACTAGAGCGAATCCCCGTTTATAACGGCTTATAAGAGAAGAATGGAAGCTGTAACAATTCAATAAGCCCTTTCATAGGCCAAACGGAAATAAATAACCAGATACCAACAATTAATAGACTCATTCATAGGTCGACAAAGAAACAGACACCAATATGCTGAACAAATGAAGCCCTTCCATAGGCCAAAATGAATGATCAAATAGACATAACGAAAGACGGACTTCTTCCCCTTGGAATAATTATGTAGCTAAGCATATGATACATGTTAACTAGGAAGTCAACAAATGTTCAGAATCAGAGAAGCAGAATCATATCAACAAAATACCAAGATCAGAGTTCTTAGCATTTAGCAAAAGAATACCATAAGTACGAAAGCTCAATTCTTAACAGAATACTAACAAAAAGGGACAACGGAAAAATATGTAAATCATAATAGCCCATATCTCAGCCTCGTCACTTCCACGCTCCAGCCTACTTACCTGAAAATGTTTGAAAAGATTTGGGCTGAGAACTAATGCACTCAGTGGGCAAGTTTTACAATTCAAGTTATGCAAATTATTTTATTAAAGTAATCTATCTGTGTTCATGCAGGTAGTGAAACTTAGGAGGTTTAAAAGTTGGAAGCAACCTAAGTTCACCAAAACATTTTATCGTGAAGCGCTTAAGAGTATAACCCGTCACTGCCCGCAACCCGAACTACATCACCAGCGCATAAAGTTGAGTATGGCCATAATATACCCAAAGAGTATAACCAATAAGTGTTTCATTTTAGTCTCACCGACAAGGAGTTGGGCAGGACAAATAATGCATGCATACTGTAGCTACTCACATTGACACAGCGCTGGTATATGAGACTCCGACAACATACAGTAGCACGTAAATATTTAACACAGATAGTCACATATGCAATTTTAGCAAAGCAGAGCTTAATAACTCGAAAGATACAATTTAGAAAGATATAGTAGCCCACCTTTCTCAGGATTCTGAAAAGCTAACTCCTGAAGAATCAACCCTGATACTCTTTCTCTAGCTCAGCTGGTACTACAGAAGGTAAACTTCAACTCAGGATAATCGCTATATTTTCGGGAATTAATCTACTATAAACGGAACTATTATTAATTATATTCTATTCTAAAATAGATTGCGCGACTCTAGAGACCTTGAATAATTTCGACGAAGAAGGAAATAAATTCCAAAACGTTATTCTTGCTTTATTGGGACCAACCGATTTGACAGGGGTCTCTTTTCAAAACTTGCCATTTTAATCGATTTTTATCAGGTTTGTGCCACGGCACTTTCTAACCGTTCAAAAATTATGAAAATATTCAAGGACCATCCTATATATGCCAAGACTATAGTTTGAGAGTTTTAGAATTTTTCGATAACACATGACTCCAGTATAAAAATAACTGCTTATATTAAATAATCGATATTATTCAAAACTCATCCGAAAATTACGAAATTCGACGGGAGCATAGAAAATATTATTTCGAGCAACTTTCGAGAAGAAACTTTTTCGATTTGACGACCCAAAATGGGTGAAACAGGAGTATCGGTAAGAATATTCACAGATTTTAGCTGAAAATGTATCGGTCTCGATCGAGCTCGATACTCATTGGATTTTCGCTCAAAAGTACAATTTTTGATAGTGCAGAAAATAAGGAATTTAATGGTGTAATTAGATCAAAGATCGGACGGCTAGATCATAAATTCGAAACTGGCAGATTTATAATGTAATATTCGGATCCGGATTTCAAATGACAAGAAATCAAAAATCTATTCCGGTTAACTACAAGATCCAAATGATCAAAGACTATTTATAAAAAGAAGATTTTTAATACGACTATTCAGGAAGAGTAGATCTGAGATTTACATAAAATGAAAACGGGGAAAAATACCGAAAACTCACAGCATCAAAAATCGGAATCGGTAGAATTAAAGATAATCGAAATATAAGCATATTTAGAACTTGAAATTTCTAAATTCATCGGTCCGAATGACCAGAATCGGAGAAAGTACCTTCTCCGAGGAATTGGCGGCGGTCATAATGATTTTCCATCGTGATCATCCTTCGTGTCATCATTTCAATCATGTATTCGTGATCTACACGTTGACACCTTCAAAATGACTATTTCAGAATTGAAATAGGAAACTAGAGTCGTACATTCTCTGGAAGCTGCTCGGCGTTTCGATTTTGAAAATGAATGAAAAATGAAACCTTAAGCTCCTATTTATAGAGGAAAAATAAATAGGATAATAACGAATAAAAGAAAGAGGATAATGATGGAAAAAGAAAAAGATAATTAAGAATAAGATAATCTTTTGAAAAAGAAATTGGATAATGACGGATGTGCCTTTTTCTATTAAATTTATTATTTTTCAACTTAAAGTTGTGCCAAGAGTTCATTTGAACTCGAAATTTGAAATTTCAAAGGTTGGCACGATTCTTGAAATATTTTCTATCAACCCGAGAAAAATATCATAACATATTTTTAAGGCAATTTTTGACCAAATTAGATTTAACAGATTCCCCTGACTGCGATTTTTCTTTATTTGAGTCCTTTAAGGACCCAACTTATTTTCTAACTTACCAGAGGGTAATATAAGTTGAATAAAATCTTCTAAAATATTTCGGGGTATTACATTCTACCCCCCTTAAATAAATTTCGTCCCGAAATTTCCATATCTTGAGATGAAATATCAAAGTACATCCTCAGGGTTCAAAACCTCAATTTTTGTACTTGCAGCCTAGAACTGATATGGGTCTCCTATTCTTTAGGTTGATTCTCAACCTTTATTCCTCTTTCCGCTTTCTTCTTGGTTAAATACTTCTTTGAAGATTCTATACTCGCTCTTCTTTTCCATGCTGATTTATCTTTTAGAAAGCCTAAACGTTCGCCATCTTTCTCTATCCTTTATGAAAGCTATCACGATGCACCGACTTTATATAATCTCCCCATGATTTGAATGAGAACGCCTTTGGAGGGTTGGATTACACATTCTATCAGGTTCGAAGTGTGTTTTATCTCCTTCCTTAAAATCTTGAGATTCGACGTTTACGTCTTCTTAAAGCGTGCTTGAATCGTATTTCCGATGCAAATTAGTCTTATTTTCCTCATTATACTCTTCTCTTTTCTTTAAAGTGGTAATCCGACTGTCTGGCTCCCGCTAGTGATCACCTTCGCTTGCATGCATAATAAGAATCGCATGTCTAGACTTTAACTGTAAGCTCGAAACTTGCTTTTTGACATCCATTGATCATCTTAAATGTTACGACTAAGAAATTACTTTAGAAATGTACTTTCGACTTTGGAGAACACTAACTGATACTGTTTCGGTTCCATTCGTCATTATGGAATACTATCATTCCCTCTCCTGACAATATACTTAAATAAATACTTCTATAAGCTCTCTCTTCTATTTGAAGACTCACACTTAAGTTCTATGAGTGGAAGTTAAAAGAAACAAACGCCTCGGAGTGAGGACTTTATCTGATCAATAATCTTTAACAAGTTCAAAAGCTGAAAGAGATATAACACTAGATTATTTATTCCAAAAATATTTCCTTTTTAGAGGATTTATAACTCGAAAGGTTCTCGCATTTTACAAAGATATATGGGAATAACAAAAGAAAATCAACGCTTATGAGCTGAGAACCGTGCTGAAATATTTTTATAAAGGCGTCAGCATAGCCTAATAAGGAAATGCCATTGCTGATTCTTGATGATTAAAGAAGTATCATCCAAAAGATTTCAAATTATTCAAGAGGATAAAATCAACAAATCCCAAATGGTATAAATGGAGAATTTCAAATGATATGAAGCTGTTGAAGGGAAATTGATTCAATTAACAAGAGAATAAATCGATTTCAAAAGAGAATAAATAAATCGATTCTATTGAAACTTCCTATCATAATGAAACTCTCAATCTATCGAACACTAGGTCTATTTTCTTAACGATCTTCTTTGGGTTCTCCTTCCTTCTTTCTTGAGCTTCACCCATCTTGTTTTTTTTACGAGGTTGCTACGATAAAGCACGAGTCGGCTAGACTTTGCACTGGCTGGAAAAGCGACGTCTCGGGAATCACTTTCTATCCATCGGAAGGATACGAGAGAATGACTTGATCTATGATACCTCCTATACTCAAAACAGTTTGACTTAACTTCTCCTGGAAGCTGAGTAGAACACCGATAAACGTATCTTTAAATTAATTTGGCTGCAATTGTGACGACCATCTTTACCCTCATTCTAAAAATTGATCTAAAACAAGCTACAAATCTTGGGAATGAAACACGCCAGGGCCTCGATTAGCCATCCACTGAGGTGAAGAGCTTTCTCTTGGAGGAACGAATCTTTATTCCCTGTAATCGCAACAAGATCATTAAACGTGACTCCTGAGTTAAAAGCTTGCGTAGGGATTTCTTGAACGTGTAATAGATCTACAATCTGATAACTGGCCTATAAATCGATTACTCGTTTGTTTGCTTCTAGTTCAAAGTTAAAGCTTTATAACCTCATCTCCACATGGAGGTATAAAAGACGGTGATCGGTCTATCTCAATATTTCGCTCAGGTGACAATTTTGATGTTGAACCTTGTTTGTAGTAGCCATCATCGTCTAACATATCTACCCACAAAAATTCACAGTCTCCACATAGATCGTCGACTTATGTTTTTGTTTTCAAAATATTTTATTCCTTACTGTCTCCATCTTCCTAGTAACAACGCAAATTCTTGGTCAACTTTAACACAGCTCAATCTGAAAGACTTCTTCTAACCGGATGTTGACCCCCATAGAGTAGGTTATTTCCCCAATGAACTCAAACACCGAATCGATCTCTTTCTTGGTATATGTACAAAATCTCATAATCCGCTCATCGTGATATACATGTGGCAGTTATTCCGAGCCGTAAGTTTATGTTCAGTCATCAAAATGAAACGCTTCCTCAGTCAAACTATGTTCTCAACAATCTCATAAGTGTTTACAAGTTCAGCCTAAGTTCAGCAACTATAGGCTAAGTTAATCTTACATTCTCCCACTTTCAAGTTCTTGTACTCATTCAAGAGTATAAACAATAAACACATTCCGGCTATCAAGGTTTACAGTGTGCATTCCGCACGTTCCCAACATCACAAGTATGCACAAGGCATATATAAACAAGTTCATACATATATGTAATCAACATAGTTTTTCGACAGCAACCAGTATGCTCACAGACATATTTCAAAACCAGTATGCTATCACCATAGCAACAGAGTACGCAATCAGCGTAGTTAATCAGAGTATGCTATCTGCATAATACTCAATCTTTCGAGGAATTCCCGTCAACACGGCGAATCCTAATCTTTCATTTTCAGACAAACATAACATTTCAACAGTTAATGTAAACTTTTAAAAACTAAAAACCGCATAAAAACATGCGTACCTTTTAGCTGTTGCGTGAGTGACGAGCTGAGGGCTTATATAATATCACACAGAATTTCAATGAAAGACGAAATAAGACCCAGCAGGTCTGCAGAGTTGCAAACCTGCTCTGATACCACTTTGTAGCGCCCCGGTCCCGAAAGACCGTGGAAATGGACGCCACGGGGGTGGGAATTAAGAAGCGGGAAAGAAATGGGGTAATTAAATTAATGACGGGGTGTTAATCCAAAAGGATTAATGTTTGGAATAAAATTTAACAATCGAGTATGCCAAAGATAGGTTATGCCTTCCGAAAAATTAGACAGCATAACCTCTGTAACTAGAGCGAATCCCCGTTTATAACGGCTTATAAGAGAAGAATGGAAGCTGTAACAATTCAATAAGCCCTTTCATAGGCCAAACGGAAATAAATAACCAGATACCAACAATTAATAGACTCATTCATAGGTCGACAAAGAAACAGACACCAATATGCTGAACAAATGAAGCCCTTCCATAGGCCAAAATGAATGATCAAATAGACATAACGAAAGACGGACTTCTTCCCCTTGGAATAATTATGTAGCTAAGCATATGATACATGTTAACTAGGAAGTCAACAAATGTTCAGAATCAGAGAAGCAGAATCATATCAACAAAATACCAAGATCAGAGTTCTTAGCATTTAGCAAAAGAATACCATAAGTACGAAAGCTCAATTCTTAACAGAATACTAACAAAAAGGGACAACGGAAAAATATGTAAATCATAATAGCCCATATCTCAGCCTCGTCACTTCCACGCTCCAGCCTACTTACCTGAAAATGTTTGAAAAGATTTGGGCTGAGAACTAATGCACTCAGTGGGCAAGTTTTACAATTCAAGTTATGCAAATTATTTTATTAAAGTAATCTATCTGTGTTCATGCAGGTAGTGAAACTTAGGAGGTTTAAAAGTTGGAAGCAACCTAAGTTCACCAAAACATTTTATCGTGAAGCGCTTAAGAGTATAACCCGTCACTGCCCGCAACCCGAACTACATCACCAGCGCATAAAGTTGAGTATGGTCATAATATACCCAAAGAGTATAACCAATAAGTGTTTCATTTTAGTCTCACCGACAAGGAGTTGGGCAGGACAAATAATGCATGCATACTGTAGCTACTCACATTGACACAGCGCTGGTATATGAGACTCCGACAACATACAGTAGCACGTAAATATTTAACACAGATAGTCACATATGCAATTTTAGCAAAGCAGAGCTTAATAACTCGAAAGATACAATTTAGAAAGATATAGTAGCCCACCTTTCTCAGGATTCTGAAAAGCTAACTCCTGAAGAATCAACCCTGATACTCTTTCTCTAGCTCAGCTGGTACTACAGAAGGTAAACTTCAACTCAGGATAATCGCTATATTTTCGGGAATTAATCTACTATAAACGGAACTATTATTAATTATATTCTATTCTAAAATAGATTGCGCGACTCTAGAGACCTTGAATAATTTCGACGAAGAAGGAAATAAATTCCAAAACGTTATTCTTGCTTTATTGGGACCAACCGATTTGACAGGGGTCTCTTTTCAAAACTTGCCATTTTAATCGATTTTTATCAGATTTGTGCCACGGCACTTTCTAACCGTTCAAAAATTATGAAAATATTCAAGGACCATCCTATATATGCCAAGACTATAGTTTGAGAGTTTTAGAATTTTTCGATAACACATGACTCCAGTATAAAAATAACTGCTTATATTAAATAATCGATATTATTCAAAACTCATCCGAAAATTACGAAATTCGACGGGAGCATAGGAAATATTATTTCGAGCAACTTTCGAGAAGAAACTTTTTCGATTTGACGACCCAAAATGGGTGAAACGGGAGTTTCGGTAAGAATATTCATAGATTTTAGCTGAAAATGTATCGGTCTCGATCGAGCTCGATACTCATTGGATTTTCGCTCAAAAGTACAATTTTTGATAGTGCAGAAAATAAGGAATTTAATGGTGTATTCAGATCAAAGATCGGACGGCTAGATCATAAATTCGAAACTGGCAGATTTATAATGTAATATTCGGATCCGGATTTCAAATGACAAGAAATCAAAAATCTATTCCGGTTAACTACAAGATCCAAATGATCAAAGACTATTTATAAAAAGAAGATTTTTAATACGACTATCCAGAAAGAGTAGATCTGAGATTTACATAAAATGAAAACGGGGAAAAATACCGAAAACTCACAGCATCAAAAATCGGAATCGGTAGAATTAAAGATAATCGAAATATAAGCATATTTAGAACTTGAAATTTCTAAATTCATCGGTCCGAATGACCAGAATCGGAGAAAGTACCTTCTCCGAGGAATTGGCGGCGGTCACAATGATTTTCCATCGTGATCATCCTTCGTGTCATCATTTCAATCATGTATTCGTGATCTACACGTTGACACCTTCAAAATGACTATTTCAGAATTGAAATAGGAAACTAGAGTCGTACATTCTCTGGAAGCTGCTCGGCGTTTCGATTTTGAAAATGAATGAAAAATGAAACCTTAAGCTCCTATTTATAGAGGAAAAATAAATAGGATAATAACGAATAAAAGAAAGAGGATAACGATGGAAAAAGAAAAAGATAATTAAGAATAAGATAATCTTTTGAAAAAGAAATTGGATAATGACGGATGTGCCTTTTTCTATTAAATTTATTATTTTTCAACTTAAAGTTGTGCCAAGAGTTCATTTGAACTCGAAATTTGAAATTTCAAAGGTTGGCACGATTCTTGAAATATTTTCTATCAACCCGAGAAAAATATCATAACATATTTTTAAGGCAATTTTTGACCAAATTAGATTTAACAGATTCCCCTGACTGCGATTTTCCTTTATTTGAGTCCTTTAAGGACCCAACTTATTTTCTAATTTACCAGAGGGTAATATAAGTTGAATAAAATCTTCTAAAATATTTCGGGGTATTACATACATATTCATAAAAATCTCATAGTGGTGTCATATTTGTATCAAGTTCAACTAATCAAAGCTGAAAAGCTTCACAAATTCTAAAATCTTCCAGTTTGGATAGACATGATGCGATTTTGAATCAATATATGTTCAAATGAATCAAATCTCTAACATTAATGATTTATGTGTATGAAAAAAGAGAAAACAAATATTTATATAAGAAAATCACATAATTCTTACCTCTTTAACACTCCGATCTTTATTTTATTCTCATTTCTCAATGTCAGAAAATGAATAATATTGATATCAACGAACCATTTTCACCATCTCAAAATATTGATTTTGTTCACCTTTTTCAAAAAAGCAAAACAATAAATAGATGAATGGATTTCGAGAGAGAATGTATATTAGTTTAGCAATACATGAATAATTACCGTAATGATGCTACACAAATAAGGAATAATATAAATTCCATATAAGTACACTAATTATATAATCAATTTAATCTTTATTATTAACGTAATTGATATGTATGCAATCGATATATTTTGACTGTAAATAATCTAGGAAAAGGGTCACGTAGGCCTCTGAACTTTTTGGCGGGGACCTCGTAGGCCCTTGTACTTTTTTTTGGCTCAATTGAGCCCCTGAACTTTTTTTTGGGTCTATTGGGCCCTAGAGATGCCCACGGTTCCGGTTCCGGCCGGTTCCGGTTAGAAACCGCCGGTTAGGCGGTTCCGGAATGCCGGAACCGGAACCGCACCGTGCCTAGACGGTTGACGGTTCCGGTTTGTCAACCGGAACCGCCGGTTTTGACCACGGCCGGTTTTGGCCGGTTACCGGCGGTTATCCGGTTTTTTTTTTTTTTTTTTTTTTTTTTTTTTTTTTAACGGACGATTGGACGAATTAAATCAACAAAATTATAAATTTATAAGTTAAAAACTAAGAGGCATGACCAAACACAAGTTTATTTAAATTTTGATATTATTATATAACTTTATAATTTATATCTTACAATTTACAAATTACAAGTTACAACTTACAAGAATATTGAGAAATGATAATACAATTTAATTTGATAAATAATATGAAATTACAAAATTATAAATTAATCAAACTATGAAAATATGAAATTACAATTTATAAATTTACAAGTTACAATTTAACACTAAATTACAATTTACAAATTAGAATTAACATTTAACAATTTATATCTTACAATTTACAACTTATAACATACAATTTACAACTTACAAGAATATTAAGAATACAAGTTAATTTGATAAATAATACGACATTATAAAATTACAAATTGTAAATCAAACTATGAAATTACAAATTAACAAATTACAATTTAACATTAAGTTATAATTTATTATCATGATTTTAATATGTTCATTATAAAATATAAATTAATTATAACATAAATAATCATAGTCAACATTTATTAACAAAAATGAATTATAAAATTTAATTTAAAATAACCAACCATAATAATGAATTATTAATAAAAATTAAAATCTAAATACTAAAAAATAATTATAAACACTAATTGGGTGATTTGAACCCTAATAAACAATTATGAAATTAAATTAAATCATAAAACAGTAGGATCGAAGAAAACACCCGTCTCACTGGATTACTTTTTTATTTATTTGGAAATAATTTATCAAATGTTACATGTGTCAATGGAAGGTATATAGTTTTTTTTTTCTAAATGACAATTGAATTTATTATTACCAAAACTAAACACGATAAATTAATTATAAGAGTTAGTGAATATTTGTGCAGTTACCCGAGACAGGTAATCGATCATTTGCATATGTATATTAAAATTTAGTATTACCAAAATTATTAACTTTCACTACAGAGACAAAATAAATGAAAAATAGAATAATCAATCATATATGAAAGTCAAATTTATCATTACAATACATGAATGGAGTATAGAGGGGATAAAAAAAAAAAAAAAAAAAAAAAAAAAAAAAAAAAACCCCAAACCGGCGGTTAAACCGCCAAACCGCCGGTTTCTAACCGGCGGTTTGTGCAAAACCGCCCCCCAAACCGTAACCGAACCTTCATTTGACGGTTGACGGTTACGGTTTACAAACCGTAACCGTCCGTACAAACCGGAACCGGGGGAAAACCGTGTAACCGGCGGTTACAAACCGCCGGTCCGGTTATTTTTGGGTAGTGATGCCCAAACGGAACCGGACCGGCGGTTACAAACCGCCGGTTAGCCGGTTTTCGCCGGTTTGGAAACCGTCGGGACGGTTACGGTTTACAAACCGTAACCGTCAACCGGATTCCGCCGGTGCGGTTCCGGTTTAACCTTCCCGAAGTTCACAAACCGCCGGTTAGAAACCGGCGGTTTGGCGGTTTAACCGCCGGTTTGGGGTTTTTTTTTTTTTTTTTTTTTTTTTTTTTTTTTTTAATCCTCTATACTCCATTCATGTATTGTAATGATAAATTTGACTTTCATGTAGAATTGATTATTCTATCTTTCATTTATTTTGTATCTCTGTAGTAAAAGTTAATAATTTTGGTAATACTAAATTTTAATATATACATATGCAAATGATCGATTACCTGTCTCGGGTAACTACACAAATATTCACTAACTCTTATAATTAATTTATTGTGTTTAGTTTTGGTATTACAATTGTCCTTTAGGAAAAAAACTATATACCTTCCATTGACACATGTAACATTTGACAAATTATATTCAAATAAATAAAAAAGTAGTCCAGTGAGACGGGTGTTTTCTTCGATCTTACTTTTTTGTGATTTAATTTAATTTCATGATTGTTTATCAGGGTTCAAATCATCCAATTAGTGTTTATAATTATTTTTTAGTATTTAGATTTTAATTTTTATTAATAATTCATTATTATGGTTGGTTATTTTAAATAAAATTTTATAATTCATTTTTGTTAATAAATGTTGACTATGATTATTTATGTTATAATTAATTTATATTTTATAATGGATATATTAAAATCATGATAATGAATTGTAATTTAATATTAAATTGTAATTTGTTAATTTGTAATTTCATAGTTTGATTTACAATTTGTAATTTTATAATGTCATATTATTTATCAAATTAACTTGTATTCTTAATATTCTTGTAAGTTGTAAATTGTATGTTGTAAGTTGTAAATTGTAAGATATAAATTGTTAAATTTTATTCTAATTTGTAAATTGTAATTTAGTGTTAAATTATAACTTATAAATTTATAAATTGTAATTTCATATTTTCATAGTTTGATTAATTTATAATTTGTAATTTTATAATGTCATATTATTTATCAAATTAAATTGTATTCTCATTTCTCATTATTCTTGTAAGTTGTAACTTATAACTTGTAATTTGTAAATTGTAAGATATAAATTATAAAGTTATATAATAATATCAAAATTTAAATAAACTTGTGTTGTGTCATACTTCTTAGTTTTTAACTTGTAAATTTATAGTTTTGTTGATTTAGTTCGTCCAATCATCCGTTAAAAAAAAAAAAAAAAAAAAAAAAAAAAAAAAAAAAAAAACCAAAAACCGGAAACCGGCGGTTAACCGGATAACCGCCGGTAACCGGCGCTAACCGCCGTTGGGACAAACCGGCGGTTCCAGTTACAAAACCGTAACCGGCAACCGCCTTAGCACGGTGCGGTTACGGTTCCGGCCTTCCGGAACCGCCTAACCGGCGGTTTCTAACCGGAACCGGCCGGAACCGGAACCGTGGGCACCTCTATTTTTGGGCGCCTCTATTGGGCCCCTCCGTCAAGCCCCTCTTGACGGGGCCGTTAGTTAGACATAAAACGACGTCGTTTTAGGTTTTATTCGAATAAAAAAAAATTCTAAATTCAATTTAAAATTTTACCCGACCCATTTTAAAAATATCTCGACCCGATTCTAGATAAACCCGCCCCATTTAGATTAATATATTTTTATTTGAAATTTCTATTTCTAATTAGGTTTCAAATTAGGGTTCATTTTCTACTTTCGCGGAGAAGAAATCTGTAATCAATCCCACAGTTTTCGATTTCTTGATTCACAAACACCATTTCTCTCCTGAAGCAGCTGCGGAAGTTTCCTCTGCTTTAACCCCTTTATGGAACCCAGAAAAATCTGATTCCCTTCTGTCATTCTTGAAAGAAAATGGGTTTTTGAATTCCCATGTGGAGAAACTCTTGAAATACAAAGCTTCTCGGCCGATCTTGAGCAATCATCTGTCAAGCCCAAGATCAAGATTTTCCGAGAACTGGGTTTCTCCAACAATGAAATTGCTTCTCTGTTTGCGAGCAATCCCTCGATTTTGTATAGGAGTGTGAATAATTGAGTCATCCCGGCATTATCATGGGCAAGGAATTGGTTGGGATCTGATGCCAATGTTGTGAAGCTTGTGAAGAAATCTGGGTGGTTCGTGATAAAGGATTTGGATAAGCAGATGTTACCAAATATCGAATTCTTGAAGAGCCGTAATGTGGATATGGAGTAAATCATTTAGAAATTCCAAGTAAAAATATATTAATCTAAATGGGGTGGGTTTATCTAGAATTGAGTCGATATATTTTTAAAATGGATCGGGTGAAATTTTAAATTGAATTAAGAATTTTTTTTATTCGAATAAAGCCTAAAACGATGTCGTTTTATGTCGAATTAACGGCCCCGTCAAGAGGGGCTTGACGGAGGGGCCCAATAGACCAAAAAAAAAAAGTTCAGGAGCTCAATTGAGCCAAAAAAAAGGAAGGGGCCCAATAGACCCCAAAAAAAAAGTTCAAGAGCTCAATTAAGCCCAAAAAAAGTACATGTCAATTAAGCCAAAAAAAAAATACAGGGGCCTGCGAGGTCCCCGCCAAAAAGTTCAAGGGCCTACGTGACCCTTTTCCCATTAATCTATTACTAAATTCTAAATAATGAGCAAATAACCAATTATACTAACTTTAGTCATACATATCATCAAATAATAATTATTTTTTACTTTGATAATTGATTGTTAACAATTAAATTACGGCAATATACAAATTTTAATTAATTGATTGAATTTTATTTTTGAATATTATGGTAGACATCATTAAAAATTGATTTAATAATAATTTGAACTGATTTTATAAAATTATATACACCATAATTAATAGTCTAATGCAACATCCTTTTATATTTGTAATATGTAAGATTTTTATACTTATGTAAATATTAATTATTTACACATAAAATAATGCTCCTTTTCTACGGTGATATATATACACACACACAATTATATATATATATATATATATCATATTTAATAGTGCAATGCAATCTCATCACAGATTTGCAAGATACAAGTTTTTAATATTTATGGAAATATTAATTATTTACATATAAAATAGTGTTCCCTTTTTTCCAGAGTCACGCAATGTAAAATTTGAAACATATATGAGACTTTTATATTCATAAAAATATATTGATATTTAATCATGTACACAGAAAATAAAAAATATATATATTAATATAAAAAAAAATTCCAATTTTGGGAAGGTGCAAAAGGGCGGGAAACTTTACTTTGCTATATTCGGATCCGGAGTCATTATTATATATTATATAGATTATATAGATTTTCCAACTTCGGTGTTGGGCTGCGGACTGACTTTTCGAACGGAAAAATCATGATTCATATTTTAAAGGTGGAGTGCGGTGGCAGAGATGGCATATATGGTAGCAGTGACTAGAAGAGAGAGGGAGCGAGGAGAGATGAAGAAGAAATATAGAGGCTATTTCCAATTTTTGGTTTTGTTCTCATTAAAGCCTCTTGATATAGTGATCAAATTGACTACTCCATATAAAAAAATTCAGAAGTTGAAATCATTGACTGCGTTAACTATTAAAAAAAAAGGTAATATTTTCATTGAGTTATTCGCATTAATTAAATTAAATCTTCTCGTTGATGTATCTGTTTAAATGATGGAGCTAAATTTATTATTTCTAATTGTTTTTTATTTAAATCAAATGCAGGATATTGACAAAATGGAGGATTGTGTGAGGAAGTGTGGAAAAAATGAAGTGTGAATGTATGTTTCTAGCAAATTTTAACTTACAAAATTCTTTTTTAGCCAAACATTGTAGAATGTTCTTTTCTAACCAAAATAAATTTTTATGATTATTTTGTCCTTGATTGACTTTGAAGCTAATAGGGCACTTGTGAAGATGTCCTATTTGCATTGAATGATTTTGAATCTAATAAGGCACTTGTAAAGGTGTCATATTTGCATTTATTTGTCATTTTCTTTGATTTTTCCTAAGTTTGTCACTTGTGTATGAAAATGGTATCAGAGCCTAGGTAATTTTATTTAGGAATAATATTTTATTTATTATTAAAAGTAATATCCTAACGGAGGAGACACCCAGAAAATATGGATCCGAACATTTGTTCGAGATGTTTTTATTTCAGAAGGTACCTTCAAATTTTGAAGGAACTCGAGGAAAGTCACAAGGAGAGGCTATCCTACTGGGAAGCCCAATACGAAGAGAGATTCCTATCGGAGTCAAGCCTGGAGGAAATAGAGCAGTGTATTTCCCAAAGACAAGCTCAAATGAACTTGTTAATGGTGAATAATCTGCTACAATGCGATTTAATGAACCATCAACAAAGGGCACATCAAAACCACGGTTGATGGAACAAAGAAACTACGACATAACTCCCAGATTTAAAGAGATCGTGGCAGACACATCTAAAATCTTGGAGGATTTACGAGAGATCCAGAAGACGGTACTGTTGGGGTTTTTTCGAATTAAACCACCGCAGGATCATTTGGTTGTTCATTAATCCGTGTTCATGCAAATCATAATTTTATGTAACATGCATGTTTATCACAGTCTAATCAAAAAGCATGCAAAGCAGATTCGATTCTAATAAAGCGGAAGAAATAGAAAACGAATCTACTTACAAATCGATAGACGGTCTGTGGACAAGATTAAAGATCTAATCTTGCTGTTGAATGAGCACAGTAATGGCGCCACCTATGACCTCAAAATCGTGCACCACAGTATTCCACTCCAAGATCTTCTGTTGTATTCCCGGACTGTATCTAGATTCAGAGTGAGCTGAAATCTACTAGATAAAATTGTGAAATCTATGGATAACTTTGAGAGACTAAAAGGGGCTGATTTCCTATGAATAAATTCATTAAATTTCGTGCCCCCCTCCCCTTATATATAGGGAGGGGCGAAATTTCATGTTCCAGCCCTAATGGGCTTGGGCCTCTATCTCAAGTTCAATATCCAGTCCACTATAAGTCAATTGGGCTACAACAGGGATCTAGAAGAATATTAAATTGGCCCACTAATTTATTTAATATCCAATATCCAATAAACCTAGGATATAATTAAATAAATTAAGTTTTACTTTTATTCCACTAAAGAAGTAAAACTGACCTACCAATTTAATACATATTTACGAATATGCTTTCTCCTTTAGTCCAGCCATTCCCCGTGTTTAAGATATAATGTTCATTAATTAATTATGTAAGCCTCTGACAGCTATAATTAATTAACATCTAAAACCTTGAGTAGTACCACACAAGCTTTATTCATGTACGGAATAAATTCCACCTGCAGGGTTTCAACATGAACTTGTGCTTTCTCAAGAGAACATCATCAACCTAGCGCACCAGGACACAGTGCTCATGCATACTGCTCGAGACATCATGTATACATTGTTATTACCCAAGATATCGAACTCGATCTACGAAAAGATCTCACCCATTGATAAATCAAAGTAATAAACAACGCACACATATGCTCGCCAATATCACATGAGTTCAGAACCCGAACTCTGTAGATCTTTATTCTCTCATTAACTGGGTCAGAGACAGAGAATAGTATCCTATCGTGATCCTCCTCAATACATTAACGAGTGTACTAGAATAATCAGTTAGTCAAGATAAACTAACTTATCAGATTATTCTACGGTGTACCGATGGTGTGTTCAAGACCATCTAAGCCGTGAGCTCTTTAATACATTACAAGGTTCTAATGATATGATCTTACCGTGTGACTCCCCACACCATATCATCTACAATGTAAGTATATGGAACATTGCATAAAACAATTATAGAACATAATCTAAATGCAAACAGTGACTGCAATAACTTTCATTTCATATCATCATATCATCAGAAAAGTATACAAAGACAAGTCTTCCAGTATACAAAACTAACAATCTCCCACTTATACTTGAAGCATGTCTTTCAAGCATAATAAATAACTGGAAAACTCTCCAATCTAAAACTATCAACTCAAACTGCGCTACCGGGTCTGCATCTCACTCCCATTTTCTCCACGTGACCATCAAAGGTCTTAGCCGCCAGGCTCTTCGTGAATGGATCAGCTAGGTTGTCCTCAGATGCAATCTTGACCACCGCCACGTCTCCTCTCTTAACGATTTCTCGTATAAGATGGTACTTTCTCTCTATGTGTTTACTTGCCTTGTGGGCTCTGGGTTCCTTCAAATTTGCCACTGCACCAGAGTTATCACAGTATATCGTGATAGTCTTAGGCAAATCAGGAACCACGCCCAAGCCCACTAGGAACCCGCGGAGCCAGACAACCTCTTTTGCAGCCTCAGAGGCAGCTACATACTCAGCTTCCATGGTGGAATCCGCAATGCATTTCTGCTTAATGCTCCTCCATGCGATGGCTCCACCTCCTAATGTAAACACATAGCCCGAGGTAGACTTACTCTGATCTTTGTCGGATTGAAAATCTGAGTCCGTGTAACCCAAAGGTACTAGACTATCAGAGCGGAAAACCAACATCTAGTCTCGAGTCCGTTTAAGGTACTTGAGAATGTTTTTGACCGCAGTCCAGTGACCTTGTCCAGGGTTAGACTGATATCTGCTTACCATGCCAACGACATAGCATATATCAGGCCTAGTGCATAGCATAGCATACATTAAACTTCCCACAACCGAAGCATATGGTACTTTCTTCATTTCCTCTATCTCAGACTGTGTTTGGGGACACATTTCCTTGGATAGATGAAATCCATGCCTGTAAGGTATAAAACCTTTCTTGGAATCTTGCATGCCAAATCTAGCTAGCACTGTATCGATATAAGTCGCCTGGGACAGACATAACATCCTTTTCTGGCGATCTCGAATGATCTTGATGCCAAGGACATGTCCGGCTTCACCTAGATCCTTCATATCGAACTGCTCGGACAGCCACACCCTAATGTTTGACAACGCCTTCTTACTGTTTCCAATAAGCAAGATGTCATCAACATAAAGTACGAGGAATGCCACCACATTTCCGTCACATTTCTTGTACACACAGCTCTCATCCGGACTTTGCACGAATCCATATGACTGGATAACCTCGTCAAAATGGATGTTCTAAGACCTCGATGCCTGCTTAAGTCCATAAATGGATCTCTTAAGCTTACACACCAAGTGCTCTTGGCCCTTAGCAATGAATCTCTCTGGTTGTTTCATGTGAATGTTTTCCTCAAGACTTCCGTTTAGGAAAGCCGTCTTGACATCCATCTGCCAGATCTCATAATCCAAATGAGTGGCAATAGACAAGAGAATCCGGATTGACTTAAGCATGGCTACCGGCGAAAAGGTTTCCTCATAATCGATCTCTTCTTTCTGAGTATACCCTTTTGCCACCAATCTAGCTTTGAAGGTTTCAACCTTCCCATCAGATCCTCTCTTGTGTTTGTAGACCCACTTACAGCCAATGGGTTTTACCCCATCTAGTGGTTCTACAAGTTCCCAGACTTGATTGTGATCCATAGATCCAATCTCAGACTCCATTGCAGTTTTCCAAGAATCTGCATCTTTATCTCGAATTGCCTCGTCATAGGTCCTGGGATCCAATTCATTGAGACCCTTTGGGAAATCTGAAGCCTCTCCCAGACCAATGAATCTATCAGGTTGGCGTACAACCCTCCCACTGCGATGAGGCAGTTCCTGTACTTCTGTGACACGTTGTGCAGTGTTTGGTGGTTCCTCTTCTTGTACAACCGGTGTAGGATTCGATCCTCCCCTTAACTCCTCAAGGATGATGTGACTCCTTGGTTTGTGGTTTATGACATAGTCTTCCTCTAAGAATCGAGCATTGGTGCTAACAATGATCTTCTGATCCTTAGGACTATAAAATAAACCACCTTTCGTTCCTCTAGGATATCCAAGGAACAGTCTTACATCAGTACAAGGAGCCAGCTTATCAGCTTCCTTGTCCAACACGTGTGCTGGGCTACCCCAAATCCGAATATGGTTCAAACTGGGCTTTCGTCCAGTCCATAGTTCTGTAGGTGTAGCAGGAACTGATTTCGATGGAACCAAGTTAAGAATATAGGCTGCTGTTTCCAGGGCATATCCCCAGAATGAAATGAGCAACTCAGAATAACTCATCATCGATCTAACCATCTCTAACAATGTACGATTCCTTCTTTCCGCCACGCCATTCTGCTGTGGTGTTCCAGGCGCAGTCAACTGGGATGTAATCCCACTCTCTGCCATGTAATCCCTAAATTCGCTTGAGAGGTACTCGCCACCACGATCGGAACGTAGTGACTTGATACTTCTGCCTGTTCGTTTCTCCGCTTCCGCCTTAAACTCTTTGAATTTCTCAAAGCATTCAGACTTGCGACGTAACAGGTAGATATAACCGTATCTAGAGTAATCATCAATGAGAGTGATGAAATACTCGAACCCTCCTCGAGCTTGAACTAACATAGGGCCGCATAGGTCAGAGTGAATCAAATCTAATAGCTCTTCGGATCTATTTCCTTTTGACTGGAAAGGACGCTTGGTCATTTTACCTTCCAAACAGGATTCACACAAAGGAAACGATTCCAGTACCAAAGAAGACAATGGTCCATCATTTACAAGCCTTTGTATCCTCTTAAGGTTAATATGACCTAGCCTTAGATGCCAAAGATAGGTTTGATTCAATTCCGAAGGTTCTTTTCTCTTGTTAGGGTTTATGATCGATGTATTCAACAGTTGTCTATGCGTAGTGTTTTCAGTTGGTTTAAGAAAGTATAAGTGTCCATCCAATGTGCCAGAACAGATAAAATGTTTACCACTAAAGATAACTACTTTGTTATCAAAAGAAACAGAATATCCATCCATAATCAGTTTAGAAACTGAAACCAAGTTTCGCCTAAAACCAGGCACATAAAGACAATCTTTCAAAACCAAAGTTCTATCACTACTGAAAGGTAAAACAACGTCTCCCACTGCAACAGCCGCCACTCTCGTAGCATTGCCCATGTATACGGTGATCTCATTCTCACTCAACTGTCTTTTTACCAGGAACCCTTGTAAAGACATACAAACATGATCAGTAGCTCCAGTATCTACTACCCACGACTGGGTAGAACAAGTTGCTAAACATGTTTCCACAACCAGAGTGTGAGATGTACCTCTCTTCTTCATTGCTAAGTGGCGAGCCGAGTGGTTCTGATAACCGAAGAGCTCCTTAAGGTTGAGCATGACATCATAAGCAGTCTTCATAGTCTGATGCTGATGTTGCAACACATTCGACATGGAAGCCAGAATGTAGCAGCGCGCTATCTCATCAGACTTGACCCACTTGTCATACACAGCCCTTTGGGCTTCGTCAGAACCCTCATCTGGCTTGTCAGGACATATCTCTTCAAGTACAAACTTGTGTCCCTCAGCAATAAGAACTAAGTTAAGGTTACGAATCCAGTCATTGTAGTTTTCACCGACAAGTTTGTTTTCTTTGAGGATTGAGGACAGATTGGAGAGTGCCATAGATGATATGAAATAACTGAAATTAAACATGCAGTACAGTCACAAAACACGTTTAGGATAAACAGTATATAATCGAAAGCCTCATAAAAATTATATACTTTTCCACCGACACTTTAAAAATGTCTTTTACAAGCCACGATAGTGTGGACGTTTATAAAAAACATCTTTAAATAGGTTAAACCTTTAATTTGCCTCCAGTTGAGTTTTCTTACAACAAGCAAATTAATAGCCGGATAATTAACACGGTCATGTAATCGTCTAACTGATAAGCCACGATCGTGTGGACGTTTATCAATAAATTACATCTAAGTGTGCACACCATTATCTTCGCACCAAGATCACTACTCAAATTTAACCGCTCCAGATGGAGGAGTCAGTTAGTCCTAATAGTGTTCTACAACTATCCATTTAGGAGATTTAATTTCTAGAGAAATCTGTGATATGACACATCCGATATGGAGGAAGACCGATGTCAACGCGCATGCCCATCACTTCTCAATTAAACCAGATTTTAATGGAGACCGTATGAGATTTCTACATACTTTGGTATGAATCTCTCCCACTTAGTTATTTATGTTTGAGGTTTCATTTTATCCCATTATCGAACATGCAAACATCACATAAAATGATAAACATCCATTGCATGCTTCAACATAATAAGCAACAGTAATATTCCAACTATCATGGCATATATCTCATGTTGATTGATGAGATAAAACTGGAAAGTCAGCTCCGAAACAGCTAGGAACCGCCGCCCCTTCACCGCGCCTCGTCGAAAATCCTAGCTCCATTTAGGGTTTCGGGACGTGAACCGGTGAACCTTCCTTTTTGGTGCTGAACCACTTTCCTTCTTTTGAGTTGATCTCCGATCTTTATTCAATACAGACTATCTATTCCAAAAGGAAAAATCTAATATTGCTAGAATAAAAATTACAACTTAAAAACTCGTCTAACAGCTTTATATCTATTACATTAAAACAACGTAAAATAAAACCTAGACCTAATCCATGGATTTTCTCATGGATTAAAATCACGTAGTCAAACCGGCATACGACCAACATCCATTCAACATAAACATACATCACATAAAATAAAGGAGCCATGATAGTTGGTAAACTTGCAAACAAACACAGTCTACAAAACCAACAATCATGTATTATATGATCCACATAAAATAACATATGATATCTATGCATGAATATTAAATAATAATCGAATTTTACAATTAATTAAATTAATTAATTCGATATTATCCACAAGATAAAAATTGGAAATTAAAATAATTATCCACCAATTTTAAACTTGTATATTTCGAAAATATCACTTAAATAAATCTGGAAATTATTTATAATTATCCACCAAATTTATTTAATATTTTCTAACCAGCCTAATTAAATAATAATTGGATATATTGATATAAATCAAAAATCTAATCCATAAGAATCTAAATCTTTAAGGATAAGGTTTGGAGATTTGATTCCAATCCAAAATCTTCCAAAATCTATCCAAAATTAAATTCTTATCACAATTGGATTTTGATAATTATTTGTATATATCCAAAATCACCTTATCCAATTTTAATTACATAGATTTTCGAAAATATCTAAATAATAAATCTGGAAATTTGATCCATTTCAAATTCTTCCAAATTTAAAATTCTATTTTCAAATCTATCTAGATTAAAATTAGGTAAATTAAGATATACATCAAATCTTTAATCCAACAACCAAATTTTCGATCAACATTAATAAATAAATCTGGAAATTTGATTTTCATCAAAATCTTCTCCAAATTAATTTATTAAAAATCGAAAATTACACTATATTTCTCATTTGGAAATTTTGACATTAATCAAAAAACTATTCCAAATTATATAGCTATAGGTTTCGAAATTTTCAAGAATAAAAATCTGGAAATTTTGATCCACTTCAGAACTTACCAAATTTAAAATTCTAATTTCAAACCTATTTAGATTAGAATTAGGCAATCTTTGATATACATCAAAAATCACCAAATCCAATTCTAACCAATAAAAAATTCGAACCATACCACAAACAAATCTGAAAATTTTGATCTTGATCAAAAATCTATCCAAATTTATTTCCTAGGTATCGAAAATTTTAACACACAAATTAGGGAATCTTTAACACATCAAATTCGAAAATTTGATCTCCAAATTTTCGACCCCTATGAGAATTAAATCTGGAAATTTGAAGAACATCAAATATCATCCCAAATTTAATCCATAGTGACCGAAAATTCAAGTGCCATCAAAACTAGAATTCTTGATTTTTACATCTCAAATTCTTCCAAGTTTTGAATACCATAAAATCGAAACACATGTCAATTAAATCTGAAAATTTAAAGACCATAAATTTATCATCAAATTTAATATGTAGTTCGAATTTTATGTAAGAATTAATTCTAGAACAGTGCCAAAACCCGCTCTGATACCAGTTGTTGGGGTTTTTTCGAATTAATCCACCGCAGGATCATTTGGTTGTTCATTAATCCGTGTTCATGCAAATCATAATTTTATGTAACATGCATGTTTATCACAGTCTAATCAAAAAGCATGCAAAGCAGATTCGATTCTAATAAAGCGGAAGACATAGAAAACGAATCTACTTACAAATCGATAGACGGTCTGTGGACAAGATTAAAGATCTAATCTTGCTGTTGAATGAGCACAGTAATGGCGCCACCTATGACCTCAAAATCGTGCACCACAGTATTCCACTCCAAGATCTTCTGTTGTATTCCCGGACTGTATCTAGATTCAGAGTGGGCTGAAATCTACTAGATAGAATTGTGAAATCTATGGATAACTTTGAGAGACTAAGAGGGGCTGATTTCCTATGAATAAATTCATTAAATTTCGTGCCCCCCCTCCCCTTATATATAGGGAGGGGTGAAATTTCATGTTCCAGCCCTAATGGGCTTGGGCCTCTATCTCAAGTTCAATATCCAGTCCACTATCAGTCAATTGGGCTACAACAGGGATCTAGAAGAATATTAAATTGGCCCACTAATTTATTTAATATCCAATATCCAATAAACCTAGGATATAATTAAATAAATTAAGTTTTACTTTTATTCCACTAAAGAAGTAAAACTGACCTACCAATTTAATACATATTTACGAATATGCTTTCTCCTTTAGTCCAGCCATTCCCCGTGTTTAAGATATAATGTTCATTAATTAATTATGTAAGCCTCTGACAGCTATAATTAATTAACATCTAAAACCTTGAGTAGTACCACACAAGCTTTATTCATGTACGGAATAAATTCCACCTGCAGGGTTTCAACATGAACTTGTGCTTTCTCAAGAGAACATCATCAACCTGGCGCACCAGGACACAGTGCTCATGCATACTGCTCGAGACATCATGTATACATTGTTATTACCCAAGATATCGAATTCGATCTACGAAAAGATCTCACCCATTGATAAATCAAAGTAATAAACAACGCACACCATATCATCTACAATGTAAGTATATGGAACCCGAACTCTGTGGATCTTTATTCTCTCAGTAACTGGGTCAGAGACAGAGAATAGTATCCTATCGTGATCCTCCTCAATACACTAACGAGTGTACTAGAATAATCAGTTAGTCAAGATAAACTAACTTATCAGATTATTCTACGGTGTACCGATGGTGTGTTCAGGACCATCTAAGCCGTGAGCTCTTTAATACATTACAAGGTTCTAATGATATGATCTTACCGTGTGACTCCCCACACCATATCATCTACAATGTAAGTATATGGAACATTGCATAAAACAATTATAGAACATAATCTAAATGCAAACAGTGACTGCAATAACTTTCATTTCATATCATCATATCATCAGAAAAGTATACAAAGACAAGTCTTCCAGTATACAAAACTAACAGGTACAAAATTACGGAAATCACATGTATGGAGTACCATAAGAAGTAAGGCGAATTTCAATAAAACAAGATGAAATTCTAACCATCTTGTTAGAAATTCAAAAGAAGATCCAGACACTAGAATTAAATCAGACATGTTCTAGTAAAAGGAAACCTATCAACTTTGGCAAAGTGAATTTCACACCAAAGCCCAAAGAAGAACCCAAGAAATCGAAGGACGAAAGGATTTGCCAATTGTTAAGACAAATCAGAGAATGACGTCCCTCGAAAGGATAGGATTGGAAGATCTACAAGAATTGGCAGAGTCATTTGCCAATATGAAGATGGTAGATCTGAAGATGAATACAGGAGATGGGGCTTTAATTCCGTGTGGATACCATCAGGTACCCCCGGAACAACAAGTGCCGCAGGTGCCACCAGCCCAACAGCAACAGGAAGGAGGCCCAACACAAGACGTTCTCATGAGAGCCCGCGAGGACTTTCATGTTGGAGATCAACACAGGAGAGAGAGGCCTAATATGAACAATCTTACGGGAACTAGGGTGAGGAAACAGATCCCTAAGTTCTGATATACGCCTCTCGGGAGAACGAGCCTTGATCCCATACATCCGTATGGACTCATGCTCAATATCGATGATATTGACTTCAAGGACATCGATATGATTATTGATGATTGGTCATCATCGATGAGAATAGCAGCAGGAATGTTGGATCTAGAAAAGGAGGGATTCATCAAGCTGTTAGAAATGAGTTTGTTGGGGTAGCCAAAACGTTATGGTCAAGAGTTGCACCAGCAGTCAAAGAAGAAACCTTGGAGCCAGCCTCATACACAGAGATCGTGGATAGAATGGCTTTCTGGTTTAAACTCACCTTCTTGGGAGCAGACAATTTCGGAAGTGCAGATTCCGAAAAGAGGAAGAATTATTCTCAGGCTATTTTAAACCTGAGACTAAACAACATGGAGAAGGAGTCAATTGACCAATTCTTCAAGTTATACCACATATATCAATGGAATTCAGATGTGGATGAAAGGGTCTGTGTAGAGATTTTCTTTACAAAGTTCCCGAGTCCCTGGAAGGAAATGTTCATTAAAGAATACATTCCAGGAGATCCTGACAATGTTGGAAGGAGAATGTCTTTTGTTAAACAAAAGCTAGCTGAATGGTGCGGACAGGCCATTCTGCAAAAGAATTACAAGAGGTTAAAGAGGATGAATAAATATTCCCCTCTTGACTGCACAGCCAATGATCTGCCGACCATCATTGGAGGAGAATCTCAAAGGCCACGGAAGAACAAGAAACACAGAGTTCATCCTTATGCCAAAGAAGAATTCTCAAGAGCAAGAACCTGGAAACCGAGGAGCAGATGGACCAGACAAAAGGCCAGATTTTACAAATCTGGATAAAGAAGGGGTCCTTCTAGAGACAGGACATCACAAAGTTCATCAAGTCGAACTCCCGCAAGAAAAACTTTCAGAAGAGCCCATACGAGGGCAAATGAAAGTTTTAAAGATTGCAACTGCTGGACTTGCGGTGCAAGAGGACATATTTCGATAGATTGTCCGGAAAAGAGAGTAGTCAAAAGCTTTGAAGGTGCACCAGACATCGAGGAAGCGGTTTACTACCAAGACTTGGTACAAGTCTACCAATTTGAGGATATACCCTCAGATGAGAGTATATACGAAGAAGAAGAAGTATTTAGCAACGAAAGTATTGATGGGAGATCAGACTCTGAATCAGACTGAAGCTGGGGTTTTCCATCAAGAGCAAGTGGACAAAACTGGATATTCCAGTCAAACCACTATCTCACAAAGCATGATCGACAAAATCATGAACAAGAGCCTTAATATCCAAAGATATCAAGGCTTTTCAGCCGGACAGATTGATCAATTGCTTCGCAATTTTAGTCTGAAAAGCAGGAAGCACAATGTAATCTATAAGATTACCAGAAGAGAGATGTCCCTTCCTATAGAGCTTACAGGGAATCAAGTTGAGCTACAACTGATTCCATACAGTGAAGTTCAAGAAGAGCTAGGAAGGATGAGGCCAGAGGTAAAAGATACTTATCCTGGATCCACATCGGGGCTGTCCAGGTAGTGCTCAAATCCGCACTACCCGGAGGTGTTGATACGCCTATTGATATTGCAATATGCGATAAGCATATCAGAAATCACAGAGATTCCTTATTAGAACTATTTCAGGAAATCTCTGTGCCAAGCAGATCATAAGGGTAATCTATCCGAAGATATCCTATAATCTGAAAGATAAAGATTTCAGTCGAGCCCTGACGCTATACCAAGACTTCAAAAGAAAGGATATGAGCTATGAAGGAAATCGACCGTTTTCTTTAACATATCAGGTGTCTTACGCGCTTTCCAATTCACACCACACAGATTTATTTCTGGGAAAGCAGTTTATCGAGATACCAGACGTATTCTCAAAGGTGGCATAGGCAATCTATCCAGACAGATCAGAAATGCCACTACCAAGAGAGATAAACATTCGAGTGGGAGACAAACTATTGTTGAAATACAATGAGAGTCTCAAGTTGGAAGGCAAAAGACTGTATTCCAAGGAGATAGGATTGTGACAAAGCCATGGTCTCAGTCCTCAAGAGCAAGTTTCCAAGGAAATCTCAGGCGACCTAGGCAAGTTAAAATAAAAATTAAATTCCCAGAAGGTTGGATAGAGACCGATACAAGATTCGACAGTACAAGATGGGAGAATAATTTCCCTTACGACGTCTTGTATGGTTTACAACAAACAGAAGTCGGCCACTATAAGGGAACTCTCGATATAGAGGCTATGACAATGGAGGTATGAGGAAGAGCCGGAAGAGAAGCAGGAGTCCTAATCTTAGGACTTGACTTCTTAGAAAGGTTTAAGCCGTGGGAGCTGAAGGAAGATGGGATGACGGTCACCTTTAATGGAAAACAACTGGTGATTGTATGACTAGCCCATTCTCCATATATATCTCAGTAGGGATGTTATACGAAGAATATAAGACTGAATACTTTGCAGCCTATATCGACTCAGGAGCAGGAATTTGTACTGCAAAAAGAGGAATCTTCCCAGAAGAATTAGAAGAAGATTTAAATCCAATTGTTGGAAGAGATTTCTCGAAAAGAGTTTTGCTTCTATCAAAAGGAGTAAAGCAGTTGGAAATTTTGATTGGAGGAGCAGGAAAAACACCATGGTATAAGGTGAAAACTCAACCAATTTGTTTCCATGATACAGGGACGGACATTTTGTTAGGAAATAATTTCCTACAAATGTTCAAGAAGTATACATAGGACAACGCCAATCGGAGACTGATCTTTACAACAGTCTGTGATCACAAGATCATTGTCCAGCGACTAGAAGGGGCATTCAATCGACAAATGCCTCTACAATTTCACAGCAAGCGTGGTGATGAAGGACATCTTCGACACCCAAAAATGCAGGACAAAAGAAAATTTGGAGAAGCAGTTTTGAGTTTTCGTAGGGAAAAGGACCTTGAAGAAAGGGAGATCCAAATCCTCAAGGCTTCTTTAATATCATATCAAGATATTAAGGAAGAGGCAAAGATATCCCTCGAAGATGTCAAGCGGAAGATAGCTAGAAACTATAATGAAAATCCGTTGGCTTGGTGGGGAAAGAACCAACTCAAAGCAACCTTAAAGGTTAAGGCTGGAAAGGAGTTTGAGTTCGTTAGATACAAGCCTATCTTAATGAACATCAAAGATCAACAGGCTATGCGAGTAATCATCAAAGAACACCTTGATCTCAAGCTGATTGAACCAGGAAATTCGCCATACAGCAGCCCCGGATTCTTAGTACGGAATTATGGTGAGATTAAAAGAGATAAACCAAGGCTAGTCATTAATTACAAAGGGATTAATGACATTCTTGAGTTTGACAGATATTTTATCCCAAGTAGAGAACATCTTATTAACTGCATATGGAATGCTAAGATATTCTCTAAGTTTGATTGCAAGTCAGGTTTCTATCAGATTCGCATGGACGAGGAAAGCAAAAGGTTTACGGCCTTTTCAACACCACAAGGGCATTATGTTTGGAATGTAATGCCGATGGGGTTAGCCAACGCGCCCCAAATATTTCAGAGGAAGATGGATAATCTTTTTAAAGATTATTTCTCTTTTATGTTTGTCTATATTGATGACATTTTGATTGCATCAAAAGGTATAGATGAACATCTCAAACATCTAGAGATCTTTGCAGATGTTTGTCATAAAGAGGGCCTTGTGCTGTCAGAAAAGAAGGCAGTAATAACTACCCGGAAAATGGAATTTCTGGGAATCGAGGTGGATGAATCAGGAATCATTCTACAAAATCATATTGTAGAAAAGGTGCAGAAGTTCCCTGATGTTCTTAAAGAAAAGAAGCAACTGCAGAGTTTTCTGGGAGTTGTCAATTTTGCAGGAATCTTTATAAAAAATCTTGCAAAACACAGGAAGGTGTTCAGTAACCTTCTAAAGAAGGATACCCCATTTGTATGGACAAACTAACATCAATAAGGAATCCAGCAGCTAAAGGAGATATGCAAAAATCTCCCAAAACTGGCTATACTATAAGATGATGATGAATTAATCCTCTATACAGATGCAAGTAATCACTGGTGGGCAGCCGTGCTTACAAAGATCACACCCAACGGAGAGGAGCCCTGTAGATATTGCAGTGGTCTCTTTTCAGATAGCGAGGCCATTCGATGACATATCAATGAAAAGGAGTTCTTTGCAGTTCGGAAGGCATTTAAAAAATGGCCTCTGTTTCTCTTAGTAAAGAAGTTCACTCTAAAAGTTGATAACATACAAGTTAAAGCTTTCTTGAAAAATAAAATTGAATCTAAACCTGAGAAAGCTAGACTAATAAGATGGCAAGCTGAATGTCAATATTATTTATTTGACATTATTGTGATAAAATCTCATGAAAATATTCTTGCAGATTTCCTAACGAGAGATGGAAGCGATTGAGGTCGATGCCATCATGATTGTGCAGAGGCACTTCACTGAAAACATGGAGTTACTTTAGCGTGAATGGAACGAGCTGGTTCTTCATGCTGAACAAGCAGGAAGAATGCAACAAGCAGACCAAAACAAGGTCAATGAGAGAATACGAGCATGTGTAAAGACTCAGGGGCAACTCTAGTCAGCTATGCATGAACCCCTCCTCCGGGCCATCAACTTACCATTGATGAAATGAGAGTTAGCAGTACCGACCTGTAAAACGGAAGCAGGGGATTCAAATACCCCTAGCACAAGCTCTAAGCCGGTGATTTCTAAAGAAACACAGGCCCGAGAGAAAATTGAGGGTCAGGAATCACATTCTGAACCATCAAGTCAACCCAGCACCTCTGGGGTTAAAGAGGGAGAGATTAATCTTAGACCCATGACGGGTACCTCTAAGATTAATACTAACAAGTCTGAAGCTTCATCTTGGCAGGTTTATCAAGCTAACTAGGAGAAGCTCTATACTAGACAGGGAGTCAATCCGTCTAAAACAAAGGTTGATATCTCTGGAAAGTACCCAAGGGTGTGGATGTTACCAGAAACCAATCCACACGAAGTCAAGCAATGGCATGATTTTGGGGCATTAGCTTCAATTCAGACCATGTCACCAGGCTTTCCAGAAATCAAGTGTCTACCAAAGTGGATACAGGAACCCGTGCAAGAGTCCTGGGCTAACAATGATATGCTTAGCCGAGGAGATGTTCTTGAGCTGTACTTCATCAGTGCTACTCCGGAACTAGTAGGGAAAGGGAATCATGAGGCCTTTCACTACATAAGGCTTCAAAGGCCAGATTCCAGAAAATGGGGTGATATCAGAATCTCATCTGAAGAAATCCCACTAATCACCTCCATTACAGAAGATCAAATATCGACTAGGTGAGCATGGGGATTATGGGTCTGTCTCACTGAGATGGACAAAGTCAAGTTCCCATTCAAGTTTTTCCATAATTCTGCGAATGGATCATTCCTGTTAAATACCATGATAGGGAGAACAACGAGATTTGCTGAGGATCTGTTCGAGAAGAAAAGGTCCTTGATATGGGAAAACATGCTTGCTATGGGCAAAGAAACCCATCACAACTACTGCAACATGGCTCATTTTGGGCAATTGGACAATCGAGTATGCTCGGATTGCCAGAACCAAAAGGAGCCAGAGTTCGGAAAAGGGTTCTATCCAAGGATGGAACGAAAACGAGCTGGGGAGGATAAGCATCCAATGACGAAAGTAAGGATGCCAAGAGCCCCACCAAAAAAGTAGCTTCCCGACAAGGGAAGGTGGAGACATGTGATCACAGATCATGTGACCCAAAAGAAGAGGCCACTAGCACCAAACGACAAAAGCTGAGTGGTCCAACACAAGAGGCATGTGATCACAGATCATGTGACCCAAAAGAAGAGGCCACTAGCACCAAACGACAAAAGTTGAGTGGTCCAACACAAGAGGCACATGGTTCCATTATTTGTGGGTACCTCCACCCACAGCCACTTTCACTTGAGGATAAAGGAACCGGGTCCGACCACTAATTCAAAAGAGAGTGTTGGTAGAAGGGGCCACTCACGTGAATTACGGAGCTAAATAATGGAGCTGGTGAAATAGAAGGATCCTCCCCTTCTATAAAAGGAAGAAACTAGAAGAAGCAAGATCATCGATCATTTTCTTAAGTTTGCTTCCAATAAATTGTAATAGTGGTAATAGGTTGAGTGTTGTATGAGAGTTGCGAACCCAGCTACTATGAGTAGCTAAACAAGTTTGTCTCCTCCCAAAAGGAGATTTACTTATTATAATAAATGTTCTATTATTCCTAAATAAAATCAAGGCTTCTTGGTCATCTCTTGTGTTTACCAAATATATTCTTCTATAAATCAAAGGAGTACTCTACACTCTGTGTAGGAAACGAAAGAGGGTTGTGATGTGTGTTGCTGAAGGCATTCGTGTCTGAAAACCATAGGTTGCGATTGTGTGGTTTGGCGAGGCCTGTAAAAATCCGACGGATTACCCGGCAACATTCCGGTCAAAAATGTATGAATTGGGTTTATAGCTTAATGTATTTTGTTTACGGAAGCATAATGCGCCTGATATGGTCGTAATGGACTATTTCCATTTAATTATAATAGTGGCACGTTAGGATGAATAATAAAGAATATCATTTGAGGGCGTACTAGTCATTTTGCCTTATGTTTGGTTAGAAAAGAGGATTTTAGAATTCTTGGTTAGAAAAGAAGTTTGTATTCTAAAATTGGCTATTTTCGATTTTCTCCCAAAAATTAATGCTTCTAGTCTCCCATTTTTATTGGAAAGCCTTCAAGATTAATTAATATTGTGAATTGAAAGCGTATGTTTTATCTTACACATCAAAACTCGAGAACCTAAGAAAATAGCTAGAAATTAAGCTTGACTAATTAACTACTTTTGTTGTTTGGTGGAGCTTACTGATCAATTTTTTTTTATAAATTTATTATGATATCTTGTAGCGTTTCAAATGTTAAAACTAGATTCGAAATATGAATGAACTGTAAAAAAAGATCAACAACACTTCGAAGATTAATTAATAATTTAAGTAAGTAGTTAATTGCATAAAAATTGGCAAATATCAAGCCTTCGTATTTGATTAGTTGGACCAGAATTCAACTGATTGAATAAATTTTGTTATATTAATGATGATTCTTAATTTGCCTTCTAATTAATTAAAATTTCATTTCTATCATTAAAGTAGAGAGGGTGGGATCTCATGATTTTGGTTTGTTAGAGTAATTTTTGCAGGAAAATAAAATTATGATTTTATCCTAAACGTACAATCATCATATCATATCATATTTTTAGATATAGTAGAATAGAATTGCAATATTACTAGTCAATTTAAGTAAACATTAAATTATTATTAATCCAAATAATCGTATATTTCAAGTATCTTAATTACTACCCTTTGACTGGTTTATCAGAAAAAAAAAACTAAAAAAAAAAAATCTAGGTATTGTAATAAAAGTAGAGGATTAAAAATTTATTATAAATAAGGTTAAGTATTCATTCAGATATGATTAGAAGAAAAGTGAAATAAAAGTGTAAACCATGGGTGTGGGCAAAAGTATACGTACGCTAGCTTTGATTACGACGTTGGTGCTAATATGCACGGGGAGTGCATCGGCTTCTTTCAAAAAATGCTACTCGAGCTGCTATGAAGACTGCACAGATGCAAACGGAGAGCGCGAGTGGTGTGTCGCAAAATGCCTTGCCAAGTGCCTCAAGCATCGTGTTATCGCTCCTCTTGGAAATAATTTTTGCGATTACAATATCGATTGTGCTGTTAAAATGTGCTCTCGATTTGGAAATGGTAAGTCTACGCTTTTATCCCTACTCAATTTTTGTTGGTGTTTTATAATGTTTTTTGTTCTAAACCTGACCAAAAAATCCACAATAAATAAATAAACAAACTAATATGGTGTTGATATTTGGATATACTTGTTATTTTGATGATTTTGTTGCCAGAGTGAAAGTGTGCATCACCTAACTCATAAATTTTGTTACTCTTAAAACAAGCTTTACATTTAATTAAGGAGTTGTTTCTTTTATTTTTTTGGAGATACCCACTACTGATATTTATATATAAGTCATCAAAAAAATATGTTTTGTATTATGTACCATATATGTATTTGTGTGTAATTTTATTTTATTTTTAAAACCTCGTGATATAGCGATAAAATTGACGATTCCATATCAAAAACTAATATATTTCGAGTGAGTTATACGTATTAATTAAATATTTTCTCTCTCTCTCTCTCTCTCTTTCTCTCTCTATATATACACACACGTTAAATTTTAAATCATCGAGCTAAATTAATTTTTAACTGTTTTTATTTTAAATCAAATGCAGATGGTGACAAAGTGGAGGATTGCGCCAGGAAGTGCGGAAATAATGATTGTTTCCAGTCTCCCATTTCTATTGGAAAAAATTAGAATTGTAAATAAGTGTTAATTGCTGCAAATAATAAAAGATTTTCTTTTATTTTTACTTATTACATGACTTTTAATTCAAGCTAGTATTTCTCCTATACAATGCACAAATAATTATTATTTTTTCAATTTGTAATGTTATGGTAATTTTTGAATTTTATATGTTGCATTCAATTTTTAAAAATTAATAAAACGATATGCACATGCATTAATTAATTAGATCAGAAAATCAATTTTGTATAGTTATGACAAACAAAAAGAAAATTAAATTTTAGAAACTAAATGAAAATCCATGTCAGAAAGATCGAATTGGTATATTTCAAACGATGCGATTTTATAAATAGCAATGTAGAATTGTTCACGATTAAAGAATATTCGATTTCTTTGAATATATGACATGTTTTAAAATTTTAATTATTTAATTATTTTGGGTGTTGCTATTTGCACCACTATTTTTTTTAATATACACCGCATCTACTACATACACCACTATATAATTTTTTTTTAGTATTTTTTTCTTTATACACCACATTTTTTCCATTTTTGCCCATTGCTTTAATAATTAATTTGAATTAATGAAAAAAAAAAAGAAAAAAAAATGAGTTGATAAGACTGAGTCTTGCTCGTCAAAAAGTTGAGGAAAAGAATAAGGTTCACAAACAAATCCTCGCTTCGTAAGAAGGTTATCGGATTGTTAGATGGTAATGAGAGATTCGTGTGGGCTTGTATTCGATTCCACGACTTCTTCACAGCAAAATTGTCAATTCTTCACAGTACCCATGGCTTCTCCGTATCCCCACCGGGGCCACCAACTCTGCCGCCGCCACTCCACCTTATAACACATCGCCCTTTCCCATCTTGGATGCACATACAGAAATATAGAAGAATACATGCATACTCAGGTTTGGAAATATTTTTTTGTAAACATGTCGAGTTCGAAAACTTTTTTTGAAAATATTTTTTCCGAAATGACCATCCACGAAAACTTCAAAGATGCTTTTTCGTCAAGCGTATTACATTCAGAAAAATACTAGTACTTCACCTGTGCGATGCACAGAGTGTCTCTCCCTCCATTTATATTTGTTATTTTGGGATTTTAATCTAAAATTAACAATAAATTATTTAGACTGATATATATATATATATATATATATGTGTGTGTGTGTGTGTGTGTGTGTCACTTCTTTCAATATCCCATAAAAGCCTATTTACACGTATTTTCCTAGAAAAATGGTACAATTTTCGCTTTCCATATATTTGTAGGATTAAAATTGGAGAAAGAATGTGAAAATATATATAAACAATAAATATTTAATACTTTGACACAATAAAAGTCATAAAACAACAAATATATAGAAACGAAGGGAGTATATTTTAAAATTTTATGATATTGAGTACTTCAACATTGACGATAATTATTGTCTCATGTATAATTCATAAAATATTTATGTTTGGACACAACATTGTGATTTATGACAAATTAAGAAATATAAAACTTAAAAAACATAAATTCTGAAATGCTTCTATTTTTCAGTAGTGAAAAGGGAACAATAGATCAATCTTGTATCGTAGATGTTTTTCTTTCACAAAAGGTGTTGGTCCCGGTGCGAGTATATGTCAGTTTAGAGGGGAGTGCATAAACTGACTTCAAAAACTTAAACTGATTGCGGAATGTTTAGGGCCCTGACTCGCTTGAGATAATTTATTTATGCAATGATCAGTCGAGAGAAGAGCTTTGACAAGAGCTTAGCTGGTGAGCTGATCAGTTAGGACTGATAGCTTGAAGACTTAGCTTAGCTTGTCAGTGCAGCTTGTGTGCTAGAGTGACTGATAGCTTGAAGACTTAGCTTAGCTTGTCAGTGCAGCTTGTGTGCTAGAGTGTGCAGTTAAAGAACATGTAAAGCTTAAAGCAATAAGTACAGCATACACAAGACTTATAGAGGTTCGAAGCTTCCTGCTTCTACGTCCTCTCTTCCTTCCGCAGAAGGGCAATCCACTATGTAAGTGTAAAGTTTCTTTATTACAGTTACACAGTGAAGAAATTCTGTTGGACCTAAAAATGACAACCGTCAAACCGAGTACGGCCTTCTTTCCAACTGTTGTTGTCCTGGAAGAACGGATCCGTCGGTACACACTCCTCCTCAGCCGGTTTCTGGGTCGATAGCTCACAATTACCGGTTCCAACTGCTCACTGAAACTTTAGGTGCTATTGCCCGTCTTTACATGATTTTAGATCTCGCTCGATCTTCAAGATGACAGTCTTGAATCTGTTATCAACCTGGAGTGCTCCTTTAATCTTGAGCTGAGTGCTTGATCTTTGAAGAACTGAACTGAGAAGCTTTGCTCTGGTTGGAATTTTGCGTCAGCAAGCTGCTTGCTCGAGACTTGAAGCGCGCCTTCTCAGTTGGGACTTTTCGCACTTAAGAGGTTTAAGCTTTGAGCTGTGGGGAGGGAGAAAGAAGAGCTCGATATTTGCAAGATAGCAAAAGTTAGATTGGCGAAAGTCTCTTTCAAAATTGTGTTCACTCTGTTTATATAGATGAGTGATCTTTCGACCGTTGTGATTGGTGAATCTGTTGAATTCACTGGTGGCAGTTTAATACCTGTAGCCGTTTGAAGCTTTAAATGAACTAGCCGTTTGATTTTAATGACTTCTGCTCAAAGATCATCAGGATCTTTCCAAGATTTCTTGTCAAGATCTTTATTGACTGCTTGTCAGTGAGAGCAGGTATTTCGGCTATCAATTTTGGACATTCAGCTGATGGGCTTTCAACTGTCTCCGCTTTCAGCTCTGAGATTGTCTAGTTGGCAGTTCCTCAGCTGCCTTAAGCTTCAGTTCTAGGATGGTCCAGTATGGCTGCCTTTGCAGCTTAGCTTCAAAAGCTTTCAGTTGGACTATCAGTCAGATGCTTGTTTGAGCTTTTCTTTCTTTAAACTGATCGTAGGTCAGTTTAATATTGGCTCAAAGCTCTTTGAGCTTTCTTCCAGCTAACTGATCTTTAATCAGTTTTAGGGTTGGCTCATTGTAACTAACTGGTCTTTGATCAGTTTTAGGTATGAATTTGGTTTATAGCTTAATGTATTTTGTTTACGGAAGCATGATGGGCCTGATATGGTCGTAATGGACTATTTCCATTTAATTATAATAGTGGCACGTTAGGATGAATAATAAAGAAAATCATTTAAGGGCGTATTAGTCATTTTACCTTATGTTTGGTTAGAAAAGAGGATTTTAGAATTCTTGGTTAGAAAAGAAGTTTGTATTCTAAAATTGGCTATTTTCGATTTTCTCCCAAAAATGAATGCTTCTAGTCTCCCATTTTTATTGGAAAGCCTTCAAGATTAATTAATATTGTGAATTTGAAGCGTATGTTTTATCTTACACATCAAAAATCGAGAACATTAAGAAAATAGCTAGAAATTAAGCTTGACTAATTAACTACTTTTGTTGTTTGGTGGGGCTTATTTATCAATTTTTTTTTATGAATTTATTATGATATCTTGTAGCGTACGTTCAAATGTTAAAACTAGATTCGAAATATAAATGAACAGTAAAAAAAATTCAACTTTTCTTTGATTTGCATGATTTTTAAAATTGTTACAGTTAACACCATGCACTTTTTATTAATTATTATTTTGCAATTACAACATGTACATCTTCAATTATTGAAAAGCATTACAAATAAAAGATAGAGAAAATCATGCATGCATATAATATCAAATTATACCAATTCAATACCACCAGTGGTGGATCCAGGATTTCAAAATTGGGGGTACATTATATAATTATAAAGATCCAGGATTTCAAAATTGGGGGTACAATATATAATTATAAAATATGCATAAATAAATATTCTTCATTGTTTAAAACTCAACAATAAAAATACGAAATTAAGAATTTTTTTTTTTTTTTTTGCAGATAATGCAGAGTTGTATTGAGGAAAAATATTTTTTTTTGCCAAAATCATAATTATCTCTAGAAAGAGTGCCAATATGCAACAGCAGCAAAAAAAAAGGAAGGTAATTTTGTAACAACCCACTTCTACGTGATCTAAATTATTTAAATTATTTGATTCCTTTAAAATTGAATTTTAATTTATTTAATGTTAAATATAATTAATTGGACTTGAGGGAGTCCGAAGTGGCGCCTCTAGTATTAGAATATCTAGAGTTAATATTTGGGTTTTAAAAGTTTACTATTGAACTCTATAATGGTTATAGATTTTGTTTATTTTATTAATTATTATTTTAAAAAGGGTCATTGAATGATTTAGAAAAAAAATGGGTAGGATAGGAATTAGAGTTTCTTCTCTCTCCATTAATTGTACACGTACGTACACATAGTGCTTATTCAGCTAAACTAGAAATACAGGTGTCCTTTTATTTGATAATTAAATCCCATGAGTTTACATCATCGCATTTTACAATAAAAGAAAAAAGACATCTTATCCAATCACTTCACCAAGCTCTTCGACTGGAATTATATTTCAAAGCAAATCCATCTTTTCTTTGGAAAGAATTTATTTTATTTAAGGATAAATATGAAATAAAAATAAAAACATTATGTTTATTTTTATCCTTCAAAAATTTATTCATTTATCCTTTATATATTCTTAATTTATGATTATCCTATAATATAATTCTCATTGCTATCATGTGCCTAGAAACTTCTTACATCTATTCAAACAAGAAATCTTACCCTGATCTTAGCTCTTCGATTATAACTCAAAGCAAAACCATCAATTTTTTAAACAAGATTTGTCAATAGCTCAAATCATCAAATCAAAGAGCAGTAAGAGCATTGAACTTCTTTCGGTAAGTTTCCAAATTCAACCTTTTGAGATTATTATAAATTCAACATCCACCAATTTCTCCAAAATTTTATAAACTTGTTTAACACAAGACTTGAGAATTCACGTTCACACACACGACAAAACCAATAATATTTTTCAGAATTCATCACAATTATTTTTCAATGTTGTTAGGCTCATTTTTCCTAATTCTAGGAACTCCACCACAGTCCACAATAAGTTTCTAATTTAAATACGCACAGATGCAGTTCATATTAATGAACAGAGTAATGAGTTCAAAATTTGGAAATCATAAAATTTCATAAAAAAATTAAATAAATAAATAGAAATACATAAATTAAGAAGGAGAGGAGAAGAGCCTTCGTCTGGTGTATGGCTTAGAGTCAGTCGAGTCTGGGTCATGCTAGGCTTGGGTTAGGTAAGTCAGTTCAGAGAGTCGTCTATTGCCGGAACTGGGTCTGCCTCAGGTCTTCGCCGCCGTCAATCTTTGCGTGGTGTTGTTGGGATGGTTGCTTGGTTGCCGGTGAGTCGCTGTTGTGGCTGAACTCACGTTGGGTCGACGTTGATGTCGGGTCTGGTACTAGTCGAGTCTTGTGTAAGTCGGTTGGGTTCGTCTGGGTCAAGTGGTCTGGCCATTGACGGAGGCCGGCGAAGTTCGCCGGAGTCATGTAGAAGAAGAGGGAGAGGATTTAGGGTTTAGGAATTTGCTTTCAAATTTGGGATTTTCATTTTCTGTATACATTCGACAATCGAGAGAGAGAGATGGAGATAGAAGAGAGAAAGAAAATGGATGGGGAGTTTAATAGCAATTAAATTATTTTCATTATGACCACTATTATTAATTTTTAGAAATTGGAAAAGATCTCAGAAAGTTCATGAATTTCATTTTTTGGCCCAATAGTGTTTAAAGAATGTTTTGATCCCATAAGCTATTATAAATTCAAAATTTTAGGCAGAAACTTCATAAATTAATTATTTAGCCCATAATATCTTATTTTTCATATTTAATAAATTAGAATTGGCCTATATGATTTCTTTGAAATTATTTTGATACTAGGTCGACGCAATTAGGACCCTCGTCTACTTTGTGATTCTCTGCTCAATTATTACGTGCTTATTATTCTCAGGTGGGTGAAATTATTATCTTTTGATCCAACTTGAATTATCGTGGATGGAATATGGATAGCGTTTTATACGCATCAGATCAGAATAGCGTTTCAGATGCACAGAAGCGTTTTATACGCACCAGAATATGTCCTATGCATAGTTCAAGATGTATTCTAGAATCAGAAGAAGAGTACCCTAAATCCACTATTCCTGCGATTTATTTCAGTTGGATAAATGGAAAGAAATGCTCAAGATCCCCCACCACTGAGTACGTTTTAAGAATACTCACCCCACTTTTTTTTTTAAATATTTCCAGGTCAATGGATTGGAGCAGTGTGAAGGAAATGGGGGTTGGCTTTATTTAGATGTTTTTGTTACTTAACTTGAACTTTTAGATTTGCTGCTCAAAATAAATTATTTTAAACTTGATATTTTGTGTTCGTTTAGTATCTTTGGACTAACTTAAACTAGTAGTTGAATATTATAGTTGTATCAATGTTTCGAGTATTAATTTTATATTTTAGAACTTATGAGTTACTCTTTGAAATAAAATGAAGTATATTTTAGTTCATGAAATGTAAGTATTTTGATATTTCTAAAAAGTAAAATTGCACTTTGTTTTCCTACTTGGAATTTCTAACATTATTATTTTAGAAAAAATATATATTCAAAATATTATTATTGTTAACCATTCTTCGTTTTAAGATAAAAAAAAATGAAATTATAACATTTTAAATTATAGAATTTAGGGTGTTACATTTAGTGGTATCACAACAGGTCCACTTTCCTGTAGACTCAATGTGTTTAAAAGAATTTATATTGTTTGGATTTTATGATACACCACCCATTTCTACCACGTGCTCCAACTCCAAGGTATTTTGCTCGATTTATTTATTTGCAAAGTTGTTTACTGTGGTGGGCATTAAGAAAATTTCAGATATTATGTGAATGATGAAAAATGTTGAGAAGTGATTTATGCAGAATAGTTTTATTATGTTTAAATGCATTTGATGAATGAAAAAGAAATTATTTCAGTCCTCAAAATTTAGAATGAACATTAAAGCTTCTCCCACATATATTTCCCTAATTAGACATAAAGAATTTAGAAACCTCAACCATTGACATTAGAGATTCCTGCAGGAAAGACCTTAAGAATTGATAGGATTGTTTAAGACGTTAGATTTGACTTTGGAGGAAAGGAGTTTTTAGTTGACCAGTATGCTCTCGAAATGCTTGAATTCGATTTAATCTTTGGAATAGACTAGTTTAACAGAAGTTTTGTGACAATACCTTGTCATGATTGAGTAGTAATATTTCAGAAATCACACGAGAAAGAGTTTATCTTCCATGTAGCTAAGTTAAATCGAAATAGAAATCATATCGGAAATGAAAATGGTGAAGATATTGAAGATGATATGAATTCCTGGCAAATATTATCGACACAATTCCAACAGAATAGACATGTTTTGCAGTTGTGTTTGCTAAGGAGATACCTTGATTTTCGCCAAATATCTAAGTAGAGTTAGGGTATATTTGATCGAGTGTTTCGACATGGGAAGCCCCGATTCTGTTTGTGAAGAAGAAAGATTGTAGTATAAGGTTGTGGATAGATTATTGAGAGCTAAATCGTCTCTCAATGAAGAATACGTATCATTTTCCGAGTTTATTTCATCAACTTAGAGGCAATTATATTCTTAAGAAAAGATCTGATATCGGGATATCATTTAATAAAGGTGAAGGAAGATGATATTCTTAAGACAACCTTTAGGATAGACATAGCCACTATGAATTTGTGGTTAATCCTTTTGGGTTGCCTAATGCAAAGACATGTTCATAATTCTAATGAACCTGCTATTTCATCCTTACTTAGATCGATTAATCTTTGTGTTCATTGACGGCATTTTGGTATACTAGAAGGGTAAAGAGTAATACGAGGCACACTTGAGACTTGTGCTGGAAACTTTAAGGAAAGAGAAATCGTACGCTAAGTTAAAGAAGTGTGAGTTCTGGTTGGATTGGATAACATTTGTTGAACATATGGTGATCGTTGAAGGAAATGATATAGATTCGAAAAAGGTAGAAGCCAGCAATCGGAGTCCTCTACCCAATGTAGGAGATGTAAGGATTTTTCTAGGATTGGTAGAATGATGTCGGAGGTTTATCGAAGGTTTCTCCAGGATAACTGGCCCATTTACCGACACAAAAGGGGTTATCTTTTGAGGGGACAGAAAATACGAGTAGAATTTTTAGAAACTGAAACGAATATTGGTAACAACGCAGTGTTGGTCATTCCTGAAAAATTTATCGGATTCGTGATATACAACGATGCATCAAAAGATGGACTATGATGCGTCTTGATACAATAGTGAAAGGTAGTTGCTTACACTTCTAGACAATTAAAGCATCATGAGTTGAATTATCCCACTCATGATCTAGAGTTGGCCACTATTCTGCATGCATTGAAGATTTGGAGACATTATCTCTATGGAGGTAAGTGTGAGATTTATACAGAACGTAAAAGTCTTAAATACTTCTTCACACAGAAGGAATTGAATATGAGGCAAAGAAGGTGGTTGGAATTAGTTAAAGACTATGACTGTACGATCATGTAACACTCTGGAAAAGCCAACATTGAGGTTGGTGCACTTAGTCGAAAGAAAGTGAATCCTATTAAGGGAATCACGCAGCAAGAAGAGTTGATTAAGGATTTTGAGAAGTTGGGTCTCGAGGTTGTGTCCACGTCAGAAGAAGCTAATGCTATAATCGCAGCATTAGTAGTTCAACTGACGTTACGAGATAGAATTAGAGTGGCACAAAAAAAGATGGTTTTCTAGAAAAAAATGTGAGCAAGAGATGTGTCGGATGATTCTAAGGGATTCGCGATATCATCAGATGGGACTCTACTTTTTAAGGGGAAGAATTTGTATGCCGAACAATAAAATAATGAAAGAAATATTGGATGAGGCACATCGAACGCTTTACATAACCCAACCTGGAAGTACTAAAATGTAATAAGATCTAAAAAGAAATTTTTTGGTGGTATGACATGAAGAGGTCAACTGCCAAATATGTTGCACATCGTCTAGCCTGTCAACAAGTAAGGATAGAATATCAAAGATCGTCCAGATTATTAAATCCTTTGGAAATATCTGAATGGAAGTGAAAGCATATCACTATGAACTTTATGGGACGACTTCCCAAGATCGTGAAGAGTCATGATGCGATTTGGGTTATAGTTGATCGATTGACAAAATCAGCTCACTTTTTACCTGCAAGGATAACGTTTACCATGGGTCAATTCGCTTAGCTATACATTCGAGAAATAGTCCGATTTCATGGAGTCCGAGTCTCCATAATATTAGATCGAGATCCCCGTTTCACATCGAGATTTTGGACAAGCTTGCATACAGCTTTGGGCACGAAGCTAAAGTTCTCAACTGCATATCATCCTCAGACAGATAGCTAATCGGGAAGAACTATACAAACATTGGAAGAGATGTTATGAACTTGCGTCATGGATTTAGGAGGTAACTGGGAAGCACATTTACCATTAGTGGAATTTGCTTATAATAATAGTTTCCACTTTAACATTCGCATGGCTCCGTATGAAGCCCTATACGGATGAAAGTGTAGATCACCGGCGTATTGGAATGAAGTTGGAGAGAGAGGTTTTAGGTCCTGAAATTATCAAAAGAACGGTGGAAGTAGTGGAGAAGATTCGAGATAACCTTAAAGTTGTTCAAGATCATTTATTTTAAGGTAGGTGACAGTGTTTTGGAAGGTCTCTCCTATGAAAGAAATATTAGAGTTTAGAGAAAAGGGAAAGTTGAGATTTCGTTTTGTTAAGCCTTTCAAAATTTTAGAACGAATCGGTGATGTGGCCTATCATCTAACTCTAACACTCGGAATTTCGTTGGTGCATGATGTATTTAATGTTTCCATGTTGAGGAAGTATTTTCACGAACCAAGTCACATCATCAATCATGAGAAGATATATCACAACATAGTTTTGATCTATGGAGTGGAACTGATCGCCATTCTTGATAGAAAGATCAGCGAGCTAAGAAATCGACAGGTTTCGCTATTATAATATAGTAGAATAGACATGGGAAAATTAGAAGCGACTCAAAAATGCAAAGTAGGAGATCCTAGCTAAGTACCTATCCTCAGATTAGCCTTGCAAGATAAATTTCGAGGACGAAATTTTTTTAAGTGGGTAGGATTGTAACAACCCACTTCTACGTGATCTAAATTATTTAAATTATTTGATTCCTTTAAAATTGAATTTTAATTTATTTAATGTTAAATATAATTAATTGGACTTGAGGGAGTCCGAAGTTGCGCCCCTAGTATTAGAATATCTAGAGTTAATATTTGGGTTTTAAAAGTTTACTATTGAACTCTATAATGGTTATAGATTTTGTTTATTTTATTAATTATTATTTTAAATAGGGTCATTGAATGATTTAGAAAAAAAATGGTTAGGATAGGAATTAGAGTTTCTTCTCTCTCCATTAATTGTACACGTACGTACACATAGTGCTTATTCAGCTAAACTAGAAATACAGGTGTCCTTTTATTTGATAATTAAATCCCATGAGTTTACATCATCGCATTTTACAATAAAAGAAAAAATACATCTTATCCAATCACTTCACCAAGCTCTTCGACTGGAATTATATTTCAAAGCAAATCCATCTTTTCTTTGGAAAGAATTTATTTTATTTAAGGATAAATATGAAATAAAAATAAAAACATTATGTTTATTTTTATCCTTCAAAAATTTATTCATTTATCCTTTATATATTCTTAATTTATGATTATCCTATAATATAATTCTCATTCCTATCATGTGCCTAGAAACTTCTTACATCTATTCAAACAAGAAATCTTACCCTGATCTTAGCTCTTCGATTATAACTCAAAGCAAAACCACCAATTTTTTATACAAGATTTGTCAATAGCTCAAATCATCAAATCAAAGAGCAGTAAGAGCATTGAACTTCTTTCGGTAAGTTTCCAAATTCAACCTTTTGAGATTATTATAAATTCAACATCCACCAATTTCTCCAAAATTTTATAAACTTGTTTAACACAAGACTTGAGAATTCACGTTCACACACACGACAAAACCAATAATATTTTTCAGAATTCATCACAATTATTTTTCAATGTTGTTAGGCTCATTTTTCCTAATTCTAGGAACTCCACCACAGTCCACAATAAGTTTCTAATTTAAATACGCACAGATGTAGTTCATATTAATGAACAGAGTAATGAGTTCAAAATTTGGAAATCATAAAATTTCATAAAAAAATTAAATAAATAAATAGAAATACATAAATTAAGAAGGAGAGGAGAAGAGCCTTCATCTGGTGTATGTCTTAGAGTCAGTCGAGTCCGGGTCATGCTAAGCTTGGGTTGGGTAAGTCAGTTCAGAGAGTCGTCTATCGCCGGAATTGGGTCTGCCTCGTGTCTTCGCCACCGTCAATCTGTGCGTGGTGTTGTTGGGATGGTTGCTTGGTTGCCGGTGAGTCGCTGTTGTGGCTGAACTCACGTTGGGTCGACGTTGATGTCGGGTCTGGTACGAGTCAAGTCTTGCGTAAGTCGGTTGGGTTCGTCTGGGTCAAGTGGTCTGGCCATTGACGGAGGGCGGCGAAGTTCGCCGGAGTCGTGTAGAAGAAGAGGGAGAGGATTTAGGGTTTAGGAATTTTCTTTCAAATTTGGGATTTTCATTTTCTGTATACATTCGACAATCAGAGAGAGAGATGGAGATAGAAGAGAGAGAGAGAGAATGGATGGGGAGTTTAATAGCAATTAATTATTTTCATTCTGACCACTATTATTAATTTTTAGAAATTGGAAAAGATCTCACAAAGTTCATGAATTTCATTTTTCGGCCCAATAGTCTTTAAAGAATGTTTTGATCCCATAAGCTATTATAAATTCAAAATTTTAGGCAGAAACTTCATAAATTAATTATTTAGCCCATAATCTCTTATTTTTCATATTTAATAAATTAGAATTGGCCTAAATGATTTCTTTGAAATTATTTTGATACTAGGTCGGCGCAATTAGGACCCTCGTCTACTTTGTGATTCTCTGCTCAATTATTACGTGCTTATTATTTTCAGGTGGGTGAAATTATTATCTTTGAAATAAAAGTATATGATATATGCTTTTGAGACAGAAATATTTTTGATCCAACTTGAATTATTGTGGATGGAATATGGATAGCGTTTTATACGCATCAGATCAGAATAGCGTTTCAGACGCACAGAAGCATTTTATACGCACCATAATATGTCCTATGCATAGTTCAAGATGTATTCTAGAATCAGAAGAAGAGTACCCTAAATCCACTATTCCTGCGATTTATTTCAGTTGGATAAATGGAAAGAAATGCTCATGATCCCCCACCACTGAGTACGATTTAAGAATACTCACCCCACATTTTTTTTAAATATTTCCAGGTCAATGGATTGGAGCAGCGTGAAGGAAATGGGGGTTGGCTTCATTTAGATGTTTTTGTTACTTAACTTGAACTTTTAGATTTGCTGCTTAAAATAAATTATTTTAAACTTCATATTTTGTGTTCGTTTAGTATTTTTGGACTAAGTTAAACTAGTAGTTGAATATTATAGTCGTATCAATGTTTCGAGTATTAATTTTATATTTTAGAACTTATGAGTTACTCTTTGAAATAAAATGAAGTATATTGTAGTTCATGAAATGTAAGTATTTTGATATTTCTAAAAAGTAAAATTGCACTCTGTTTTCCTACTTGGAATTTCTAACATGATTATTTTAGAAAAAAAAATATATTCAAAATATTATTATTGTTAACCATTCTTCGTTTTAAGAAAAAAAAATGAAATTATAACATTTTAAATTATAGAATTTAGGGTATTACAAATTTATTACAAGTGACTCGTTAGAAATCCGATCAATATTTTACATCATTTACTTTATAAGTAACAATATAAAATACAAATAAAATAACAACTTTTCTCATATTAAACTTCACGGCATTGACATGAAAAGGTTGAAGCTAAAACAGAGTGTATTCCAAAAAAAACGTAGTAATTCTATAACAATACTAATAGCAATCTTACATTTTCAATTTTAACTTATTGATCCTAAAATCTTACATTTTAACTTTTAATATACAATGCTAAACAACACTAAACATAAATAATAAATCTAATTAATAATATACAAAAAACAAGAATGAAAAGAAAAAATAACATCGATAACTCGATTGATAATGGTGGTGCTTGGACACTTCTCAATTTTAAATATTGATGTACTTTTTAGATTTGTTATGAGAGTATTTTGAAGACTTGAATAGTAGTACAATGTACATGTATTGTTCATATATTTATAGATGTAGGAGACTTAAAGAAGAGTAAGATGAAGAGTCACAAATTAATATTTGATAGATTATTAGTTAATATTATTGAGAAGTAAGATGGAAAGTCACCACTTTATTCTCTTTTTCGATGACCTTAGAACTTCTCCAATAACAAAATAGATAGTTATAGATTTTTTAAATATCTTTATATTTACTACAAATATTACTATAAAATTTGGGGGGGGGGGGGTGGGGGGTACAATTTTATTATACATGTATCTACTATTTTTTTTATATATAGAAGTACTAATTTTTTTTTTTTTGGGGTACAGTTGTACCCCCTTGTTACCAAGTGGCTCCGCCACTGAATACCACAGGTCGGTCTCAAAATACCACAAATATCATAAAAGGATGTCATCTCATAACAAAATGAAAATAGCATATGCTTCTACAATATTCAATATCTTCCACAAGTTTGGGACAAACCCTTACAAATCATCCAAGAAATAGAAAGAAAATACCACAATGGAAACCTCCAAACGAGCTTAGCTTCCGCGGATAGCTCGTTGTCGACTTCTTCTTGAGAGAGAGAGAGAGAGAGAGAGAGAGAGAGAGAGAGAGATGATGAATGGTGTATATGATGAGAGGTATGGTGGTAGGAGTTAATGAGAGAGATTTGAGGAAGATATGTTGGGGAAATGAAGCAAAAAAAATCCAAAAAGCAATTTTAGGGGATATTAATCCCTATAATCCTACCACAAAATAGAGCCACAAAAGTCCACTTTCATGTTTGATCCAGCTGTGAAGAATTAGAAGTGAAATGGAGAAGGATTGCATTTGAAATAGGGGGAAAAATTGATCCGGAGAGGGAAGAAATAGCACTTGCGCGGGCGGGCTAGGGAGCGCGGGCGGGGAGGGGGCTTGCCGAGACGCTTTGGGCGCCGCGGGGGGGGGGGGGCCTGGGGGTGAAGGGAGCCCCGCGGGGGGGGCTTGGGAGCCGTGGGGGCGCCGTGCTATTTCGGGTTTCGGCAGCTTTCACGGTTTTGACTCGTTCTCGCTCGTTTTTTGGCCGATTGACCCGATTCAACTTACCACGCGCTCCTTTTTCAATTCTATATCTTTCCAATGTCTGGAATCCCTCAAATGTTGCAGTCATTTATCCTCCATTTTCTCAAGATCTTGTGCAAATCTACACAACTCACCAAAAGAGCAAAAGTGAAGGAAATAACATGAAAATCACACAAAAATAAAGGAAAAATACCTACAAAAGATACTAAACTACTAAGATAAGATAGGACAAATATACACTAAACACACAACATGGATTGGACTGACCCACTTGCTGTCTGAAATTGGGTATATAATGCCCTGGTCCAGTAGCTTAATTATCTATTTTAGCACCACATCCTTCATCACCGGATTTAGCTTTCTTTGTGGATCACGAACGGGTTTTGCATCATCTTCCAAAAATATTTTGTGCATGCAAACCACTGGGCTAATGCCCTTTATATCTGCCAAAGTCCATCCGAGTGCCTCCTTGTACAGTCTCGACAATCTCAAAAGGCGGTCCTCATCAGCTTAATTCAACCCCGCACTTATGATTACAGGGAGAGTCTCATTATTCCCTAAATAGGCATATTTCAGATGCCTTGGTAATGCCTTCAACTCCAGCATGGGCGCTTTGATAATAGAAGGCATCAGCTTATCATCATTTATCCGAATGGGCACACCATAGTCCACACATCCGTAAGACATTTCTTCCAATGAGTAGAACATCATAATTCCATCCCTTATGTCATCATCCTCATCCAGGGCATCCTGGTCATTCAGTCCATCCCACAATGCCCACTCCAGTGGTTCTCTGTTGCTTACCATGGATAAAGTAGAATGGCTCGGGGAATGAAATGTGTTCACAAAATTGCAATTTTCTGTATCCGGGGCGTGCTTCATGGCTTCAAAAATGTTGAACGTCACCTTCTCCCTATCAAACTCACACATCAGTGTGCCCTTGTCCACATCAATCTTGGTTCGAGCTGTCTTCATGAAAGGTCTTCCCAGCAACAAAATTGAAGATTTTGAAGTTGCTGTGACCATGTCAAGCACATAAAAATCTGCTGGAAAAATAAGCTCGTCCACTTTAACCAATACATCTTCAATGAGGCCTTCTGGATACACATTGGATCGGTCAGCTAGCTGAATGACCATACGGGTCTCCTTCAGAGGTCTAATCTTCAATTCTTTGAACACCGATAGGGGCATTACATTGATTGATGCCCCCAAATCCAGCATGGCCTTTTCGACTTTTCTGTCTCCAATAATGCAAGGGATCATGAACATCCCTGGATTGTCACATTTCTTGTGTAATTTTTTCTGTATCACAACCGATACATTCTCCCCAACTAGGAACCTTGCATCATCATTGAATCGCACCTTTCTTGTACAAAGCTCCTTTAGAAATCGGGCATACCGCGGTACTTGCTTGATTGCTTCGATCAGTGGGATGTTGATCTCCACCTTGCTGAATACTTTTAGCATCTCCCTGGTTTCTTCTTCTTTTCTATTTTGTGCCAATCTCCCTGGAAAGGGAGGTTTCCGTCTCTCTGGAATGGGCACCTTGGCAGGCTGCTTCACTTCCGAGATGGGCACAGTATTAGTCTGCTCAGCTTCTTGTGCCTTGTCTTCTATGGGAATTTTTTCCACTTCTTCCTCCAAGGGCATATCATCCTTCTCTTCTCTTGGCCTGACCATCTCCGGAAGCTCCTTTTCACTCCTCAATGCTACTGCATTCACTTGTTCTCTTGGATTCTCGGCCTGGGAGGGTAACTTTCCATTTTTCTCCTCCATCTTGTGCATGGCTTTGAGCCAACTAATTGATTTGCTTGCTCATATACGAGAGACCAGCTCGAGTCTCTTGCTTAAACTTCTCATTCTCCTCAGCCATAGCAAACACAAGATCTTCTAGCCTTAGCTTCCTTTTTTCCTCTGGTAGTGGCAATGGGCGTGCAGGATGCCCATCCTCTGGCCTTCTGCATCTAAAATTTTCATGGTATCTCCAGCCAGGATTATAAGTTTGGGAATGGGGATCATATCTTCTGGAATGCCCATTCTGGCCCCCTATAGCATTCACTTCTTCCATTTCATCTTGTAGAGTAGGACATTCATCAGTGAAATGAGATATGCTTTTGCATACCCCACAAGGTCTGGGCTTCCTCGCTATGCTTGCACCAGACAAGATTTTTTCGATCTTGTTACACAATCTATCAATCCTGCTGTCCTGGTCCGGTGCCCTTTCTGATTCACTTACAACCCGAATACCCTCTCTACCGAAGTCTCGGTTGTCTTCAGCCATTTATGTGAGAATTCTGAATGCTTCAATAGGTTATTTGTTCAAAATAGATCCTCCACATGAGGCATTCACGATCGTTTTCTCATGTAGTCTCAATCCTCTGACAAAATACTGAATCAAATCGTGTTCAGTAATCTGGTGCTGTGGGCATTTCGCCAGCATCGCCTGGAATCTTTCCCAATAGTCATAGAAACTTTCATTAGTTCCTATCTTCAGGCTCTCTATCCTTCTTCTCATTTCTTGTACTCTGGATGCTGGGAAATATTTCTCCAAAAACTTCTGTTGAAGTTGTCTCCATGTGGTCACAGCGCCAGTGGGTAGTGTGTACAGCCAGTCCCGTGCCCCATCTTGAAGAGTGAAAGGAAACAAGACCAACCGCACATACTCTTCTCGTCCATGGTCGGATGGTTGAGTTTGGCAAACCATCTCAAAATCTTGCAAATGCCTTTGTGGATCCTCTCCAGGCATTCCGTGGAACTTCGTCAAGATCTGGATAAAGTTTGCATGAATATCCCAGTTCTGAGTCACAGCTGGGAGTGTAATGCCCATTGGGCGCAAATTCATGTTGGTCGGGAAAACCAACTGCCTTAAAGTCCTGTTATCATCCGCATTGCCATTCACGACATTTCCATTTGCGGCCATGTTGATGTTGTGGCCGTTCTCATACTGTCATTCTTCCTCGTGCCCTTCAGTTCCTTGATCTTCTTGATCCTCTAGTGGTGGTGTGAGCTCACGAGGTCTATTTGCTGCTTGGCATGCCCTCTTCACTACTACCCTATTTTTCCTTGAAGTCTTCTCTATCTCCGGATCGTACAATAGAGTCTCCTCTGAAGAGCCCCTGGGCATCAACTTCCAGGCTCACCAATTGTGGAAGATAAAATAACTAGAAACCAGCTCCCCGGCAACTGCGCCAATTTTGACACGCGGTCGTTTCGCGCTCAAAAATATATTTGTAAACTCCTGTGCCCATAGCGAGCATAGCTAGCCAATGAGTACGGGTCGATCCCACAGAGAGCTGTTGCGATTTTGTCTTCAAGTAACCAATCACAAAGGGGGGGTTTGGTGTTGTCACTAAACTGATTTTAAATCTGCAAAAGGAACTAAAGAAAATATCAAATAACAAAAGGTTCTGGCATTTGAATTAGAATTTGGTTTAAACATAAAACAACTCGATCATGGGCACACAGATTTTCATACATGATAGATCATCTAGTTATGGTTACTGGATTCCTCTCTGCGTCTCCTCATCCATCCTTTCATTTTAGGTTTAAAAGTGATTTATCCTCTATTAAACCCCTAACCAGTTACCCACCTCCCGATTTGTCTAAGAGATGTAAGCAAACAAGCAGCAGTGTGCCCTAGACGGACCCAGATCTATTGTGTTCAACTGATTCCTCTTGTGCCCACAACACCCCATTAATTCCCTTATTACTATATGAACCGATACACAGTCACGATTCGCCAATTCAATTAATAGTGGTCTTCCCTCTTTACCTAACGAGTGATCAGCCACATTGGGCACTTCAGACACACACTCACATGGAGCAAGGCTCAAGAATTAACGGAAACTTATCATGCATTATTATGCCCATTTTGGCCTCACGAGTCCAGATTTATGCTCAAACCAATTTCATTGTTCAAATGCCAGAATTAAAGATCTAGCCGAGAAGGCTAGACATAATTGGAATTACATAAATTAACGATATAAAATAAACAAGAACTTACTAAATTAATTAAACAAAATCTCAACTCCAACGTTGAGAAGCATAAACATAACCTAAGTCCCGAAGGTTTAAGACATTTCAGATTGTTTTTGGCTGCCTCAGCAGCGTACTGAAAATGAAATGCAGAAATATGAAATGTTGAAAATGTTTCAGATTCTCTAAAGATGCTTTTCCCAGTGATTAAACTTGCTTAAATGGTTACATTTCCGAGTGGAGTTTTCCCCCATAGGCGGGGGTCTTCTGCTGAAATTCTCGAATGGCGTGCCCTCTCTGATCGAGTTGGATAAGCTTCAGCTTTATCAAATCCCTATTTTTTAGGGATTGCGCTTTATCTCTTCGATTGAGCTTATCTCTTTGTTGCAGCGCCTTCTAGGAGTCCATCTTAGTTCCAACTCTCCTTCGGAAGTGTAGCTATCTTCCACCATCTCTCCTCCAACTGATTTTTGAGTTTCTCGGGAATGCCCATTCTGATCTGTGCTCGAGTCTGTGCGAGTACTGTGGGCACAGTATCATCTATCAGCTCCATCCATATCTGATATGCCCACTTCACCAACTGAATATGGGATGGATACTGAAGAAGTCCCCTGTACCTCTGAGGAACATATGTGTGAGATAAACGTGAATAACTGGGTATAAAATACCTCTTCCACCAGAAGCGACTCTTGGAATGCCCTTTTGACCGCAACCTGGTTCTTTTCGACTCAAAACACACTAAAAAGGACATTTATAGAGGATAAAATACCCATAAAAACACGAAATAAATGGACTTATCAGGGTTCTAGGGTGCTAGATCCTTAGTCAAGGTATTTTAAAAACCATATGAATCACATAACTCTCCTATCTTCAATCAGGATTTGGGCAAGGATCATCTAGGCGTTTTCTCAAACACCTAGCCTACAAGAAAGTGCAAAACTCACTATCTCTAGTAAATAAATCACTCAAACCTTCCAAGATCCCAAATCACCATTGACAAGCCTTGTAATACCCCGTAAATTAATTACTGCTTAATTACAGTAAATTGTTGCAATTACTATTTAGTATAGTAATTTCCAGTCAGATTATGGTCGAAAGTATCCGTTAGGTTCCATGAAATTCAAGATAAATTAATTCCCATAGGTGAATTAATTATTTCAGTTAGGGTTTAATCCTGTTTTTAGTTGTGGAAAGCCGGAATTGTAATTTCAGATAAATTCAATTCTTATTCTTTTAAGTTTGCGGTGTGTGTTTATCATGAATTAGATATTCCGATAAATATTTTAGGACTGGGAGAATTAGATATTCTCCAGTCATGCAAGTATTAAATTCAAATAATTTAAGCAGAGCATTTCAAATAGAGTGAATTAGATATCCCCTAATACCAATATTTTAGCAACTCGTTTTTTTTTCCAAGTTGGGAAGACTTTTAGTCACTTGCAAATCTACCAAAGCTCTTGTGGCAATTTATTGGTCTAATGGGAAAAAGGGGAAATCTGTAGCCAGCCTAGTCTCATTTAATGGTAAAGCCTTACCCAAGCATTGACGTAGAGGTTGAGAGAGAGAAAAGGGCAAGGTATCCAACTTATTTCTTCATTCCATTTCACTTCTTCATTTGCCATAAAATTTTCGAGAAAGAGGAAGAGGAAACACAGTAGCTCCTCATTTCTTCTTCTCCATTTCATCCCCATTTTCTGCACAAATTTTAGAGAGAGAGAGAGAGAGTGATAGAAGCAAGAAGTTGCAGCATTGTCGAGAAGAGCTCAAGCTATCCTTCATCTGCTCTTCACCGTTGGGTTTCCGGCATCATCGTTGGAGGCTTTGTTTCAGTCGTTTCATCTCCTTCAAGCTTCTTCCAACTCTTCTTCTTTGTTATTTTGAAAAGGTATTTTCGAAAACCATGAGCTTTTTAGTCACATATTTTCAGATCTAAGCTTAAGAAGTATATGTGTGGATTCTTGGTGTTTTAAATGACGTTAATGTTTAGAAAATTAGTTGGTTATGTGCAAGCATGTGTAGTCCAGTTTGAGATGTTTTGAGGTGATCAAAGCTTGGTGTTTGGACTGAAATAAATCAGTCCTAGCTTGGGCTAATCAGTTCCGGACTGAAGCTCATCAGTTAACTGATGAAGCGAATCAGTTGAACTGAAATAAATCAGTCCTAGCTTGGGCTAATCAGTTCCGGACTGAAGCTCATCAGTTAACTGATGAAATGAATCAGTTGAACTGAAATAAATCAGTCCTAGCTTAGACTAATCAGTTTCAGACTAAAGCTCATCAGTTGACTGATGAAGTGAATTAGTTGAAGAATCAGTTTTGGAAGAAAAACTAATATGTTTGACTGATGAGTTTTCTGATCAGTTTTGGAAATCAGTTAATCGATCAGTTCTGGGAATCAGCTGACTGATCAGTTCTGGAAATCAGCTAACTGATCAGTTCTTGGAATCAGCTGACTTATCAGTTCTCGTAACAGGCTGATTGATCAGTTCTGGGAATCAGCTGACTGATCAGTTCTGGGAACCAGCTGACTGATCAGTTCTGGTAATCAGCTGACTGATCAGTTCTGGGAACCAGCTGACTGATCAGTTCTGGTAATCAGCTGACTGGTCAGTTCTGGGAATCAGTTGACTGATCAGTTCTGGGAATCAACTAACTGATCAGTTCTGGGAATCAGTTGACTGATCAGTTCTGGAAATCAGCTGACTGATTCGGAGTTTGTTTGGAGTTCGCGCAGACGGCGCGCTGCGCAGCTCTGTTCGGCAGTTTCACCACCCTTCAGTAAAACGAGCATAACTCCATCGTTAGACATCGTATTGAGTCACCGTAAATTTTTCCGAAAACTAGACTCCCGTGGCTTTCCAATGGTATATTTTTCATTTTCTAATTCGTTCTGAGTAAATCATGAAAAATCTTCAAAATCCGGTCACGAGTTCGTTTTCAGAAATTCTGGCAGTTCTACCACCTTCTAGTCAATCGATCATAACTTTTTCGTTAGTTATCATTTGGAGTCCCGTCAATTTTTCCGGAAACTAGACTTTTGTGGCTTTCCAACGGTGTATGGCTTGTCCCCTGAACCGTAGTGAGTCAAGACAGAAAATTTTTCAAAGATAGATGTTGTGCAAAACGTCGTTTAGTCTACGAACTTATTGATGACTTTGTTCCTAGAATCTAGTTGTGATGATGTTAAGGTATTTTTGATACCTTAAATGATGTCGATGAATGTCTTTATATGGTTTGGAACTAGGGTCGAGATTAACCCTTAAGCTAAGAAAAATCTAGAACGGATACTAGACCCTAATAGGCCTTCGTGTCATGTTGAGTCCTGTCAGTTTTAGGATCAACATACTAAGTATATTTTTATATTTTGAAGGCTAGCAGATCCGCAAGGGATAAGACCTATGAAGAATTAGCAGCTGCCATTTAAAATATTGATGAAAGGTGGGCTTTCTTTTCAACGGACTCTTAGTCCAAATAATGATTTGAGTTTTTACTCACCCGCAATTAATTATTCTGATGCAAATAAATTATTTTCATGCATAAAATGTTTTGTTTTGTATGATATCCTTATCTATATTTAGTTAGCTCGCAAGGGGCTTTCTAACTTTTAAATCGATGAGGCCTCGTGCTAACTTAGAATGTTAACCGAGGTTATTGTACACTTGGGTCGGTGATATTAGGAAGAGGGAAAGACTGAGCGGAGCTATTCCTGACTAAGACATCGACGATGCTAAATGTTCGTGGAAAAGGCTGAGCGGAGCTATTCTTCGGCATTTAGTTATGGTAAGCATTCAAGGGAAAAGGCTGAGTGGAGCTATTCCCCGACGTTCGTAGAAAAGGCTGAGCGGAGCTATTCCTCGACTTTCAGTGGGATATGGATGTTCATACAACAGAATAGAGCTCTCAAAAACAGAAAGTGATTTAGTAAAACATAGGGCCTTTTTAGATAAAACCCCTGTGTGTTTACTCAGATGCATGACAAGAAAATCAGTGTTCAATTCAGTAAATATTTTTGGCAATGTGTTCACTGAGTACCCTTGTACTCAGCCCTGCATGTTTGTTTTTAAATGTGCAGGTTGAGCTGGTGTGGAAGGGAGAAGTGCTGAGAGTGGAGTTCTTTTTGGTACAAGGCTCAGATGACCTTGTATTATTTTTATTATTATTGTCTTTCTTTTGCTTCCGCAACTTAGCTATATAACAAGTCTAATATTTCAGCTTTTGATTTTGGACGAGTCCAATACCTTGATAATCAATTAAGTACTACTATTATTCTGTCCCTTGTGAGTACTTGAAATCAGTCTAGAATTTAAGTTCACAGCAAATATCGTTCCTGGAATACAGTAGTTCATTCCTTTATTTAATTATTTCCGGTTCACACCTTGATCCATCCTTCATTGGGATCGTGTCGTGCCAGTCACACTTCGTATTAATCAGATATTAATTTAGGGTCGTGACAGAGTGGTATCAGAGCGTTTTTGCTCTGAGCTCTAAATTCTTTCAGTTAAGTCTAAGATTGTTCCTTAGACTGTTAAGTGATCAGTTAACAACTCTCAGCACTCCCTCACATCAGTCTCAACCAAAGAAAAGGTATGCGATTGTCAAAATTACAGTATTCAAGCAGGCCATTCAGATAATGGCAAGATTTTAAAAATCTTTCAGTTCAGGCCATTCAGATAATGGCGAGATTTTGAAAATCTTTCAGTTTAGGCTATTCAGATAATAGCAAAGTTATAAAATTTTTAGTTAAGCTATTTAGATAATGGTGAGATTTTTATAAGAGTATTCAGAACAGGCTATCCAGATGTTGGCAAAAATTTCAGTAAGACCATTCAGATAATGGCATGGTAAGACGAATCAGATATTGGCAAAAGTTTTAAGACCAATCAGATATTGGCAAATGTTTTGCATCAGAAAAAGTTTTGAAAGCCCTTTTATGTTTAAAAAGAGTTTCAATGATTTTTATTTGTTGAGGCAAGCTCACAATGTAACATTTAAGCAGGCACCCGAGGTTTCCAGATGTCAGTAATGCAGTTTAGATAATTGCAAAGTTCAATTGAGTCAGACTTTAGATAAGTCGGGCTTTTACACGATTAGACTTCAGATAAGTCAGGTTGCTTCATGAATTTAGGCCTCAGAGAACATAGAGGAATTTAGAGGAATCTAGATTGCCTTAGTTCTCTTTAAGTTGTCTTTCATTTAAGTAAAGACTCAATCAGTGAAACCTGATGAAGAAATTCAGCAAGTTCAAGAACTTAAAGGAAAAAGGACAAGTTTCAAAATCAGATCTAGTTTCAGGAGGCATGATGATCAGGGATTCCAGTTCCAGTAGCTGATGTATCAATTCCTCATTTTAGTAAGGTCTGCGAATTAGCGTTTCGAAACCTCGAGCCGAATTTATTTTTGAGTCATCGTCTTAAAGTAGCCAAAAGTTTTCTATTTCAAGTTAGCACCTTGAAATAGAGTTTAAGAGTTCAGGATTTTTCTAGAAGTTGTTTCAAGAGTTAGTCGGGATTGTCCAAAAGAGTTAAGAATGTTCGAGTCAGCATCTCGAAAATAGACTTAGAATTGTTCTAAGTCAGAGAGTTCATCAGTAAGAACTCATTTCAGTATGATTTTGAGTGTGGAAATTATTAGCCTCTTTAAGTTTTAGGAGAGGTTAGAATTACCATTTTAGTTTAGTATATCAGTTTAAAGAGTCATAATACCGTTGTATATATACTTCTAGGCGTACCTATATAAATGAGTTTCTCACGAGAATTCTCCTTTATATCTCAGATGGCGGGACAGAGATGTACGGAACGGAAGAGTATACCCCATCCGGTATCCGTAGCACAGTATACCTTTTGGTTCAGGACTTGTGAGCCAGAGAGCGGGGAGACCCTAGCAGGGTTCTTGTCACGCGTCAGACAGTGATGGGTTCTCCGGAGATGACCATAGAGGTTGTGCACGAGGTGCGCTGCCAAAGAGCTGAGGAGGGAGGTGCAGCAGCTGCAGGCTGTCTGGTACTGGCAGTTGGGGAGGAGTCAGAGGAGGATCCCTCGGAGGAGTCACAGCCAGAGGAGGGAGATGGCCCTCGGAGGATTTAGGATGGTCGGTCGGCCAGTAGCTCGTCTGACTAGTTTAGCTTTTGTGCTATGATAGTGTATTTTGTATCAGGACGACCATTTATTTTGTTATGTACATTTCAGTAGTTGAATGTGTTCCCTATAGGACCATTCTTGGGACTTAGGTATTCCCACCTTTTGAGACAGGAATGCGTAGCTTGTAAGCATTCTGTCGTCCAGGCATGGCTGGTTTTTGCAGATGCTTCAGAATTTCAACGCGTTTTGCATGCTTAAGATATGTTAAGGATTAGTTAAAGAATGAGTTATTATACAGCAGTGGGCAGTGGCCTAATTATTAATTATAAATTGAAATTATAATTTGTAGAATGGTACCACCCAGAGCATCACGAGGAAGAAATGCGAATGCAAATCCCATAAGACAAAATAGGCCTAGAGAGAGACCTCCAAAGTAAGAAAGGCAGGAAAGAGTGGAGGAGGAACAACAAGAAGAACACGAGAAACAAAGAGAGCAGACACCTCCCCCACCTCCACAGCGCAGAATTAAGGAGCTTTTTCTACGACAGAACTCTCCATCGTTTGATGGGGCTGGAACCCCGGCTGATGCTGAGGCGTGGATCCGAGCGATGGAGCGGATTTTTAATTTCCTCCGCTGTGATAACTAGGAGTGACTCTCCTGTGTAGCATTCCAGTTAACCAGATCTGCAGATTTCTGGTGGGAGTCTAGAAGGAGGACCATGACTCCGGAGTAGCTTGATGCTTACACGTGGGATCAGTTCAAAACTAGATTCTACGAAAAATACATTCCTAAGACGTTCAGAGTCAAGAAGAAAGCAGAGTTTCATACTCTGAAACAACGAAACATGTCCGTCACAGAGTACGAGCGAGTATTTTGCGAGTTGTCACGGTATGAACCTCTTCAGGTAGATACTGATGAGAAGATGGCATCTAAGTTCAGATCAGGACTGAGGCATGAGATTGCCATGTCTTTGGTAAGTCGAGAAGACCTGACCTATGCTGAGTCATTGAATAGGGCATTGGATATAAAGGCAGTAATACCTGAAGAAAGAAAGGCCCCAGTATCAACTCCAATACCTACTTCAGCACCAGCACCAACTAGGACTCCATCACAGAACTTCCAAGGGAAGAGAAAGTGGAATGATGGAGGTAATCACAATAGGAACCAAGACTACAGAAAGCATTGGCAGGGAAATAGGCAGTTGGGCCAGCAGAGTGCTCCTGCTCAAGGAAGAATTGTGTCATCACAACCCAACATTCATCTATGCCCAAGGTACAACAAACGCCACCAAGGCATGTGTCAGGCCAGAAACACAAGTTGCTATAACTGTGACCAGGAAGGTCACTATGCGAGGCAATGCCCGAAGGCACAATAGGGACGAAACCCTCAGCAGCTAAAGGCCCTGCAGGCATCAGGGCAACAAAGTCACCAACCCCAACAACAACAACAGAGGCAGATGCAGCAAGGAAATCCCAGGTCTTATGCAATGAACCCCAGTTCCTCCGGGAAAGGGAAGTAGAAAGGTAATCTTGTAAGTATGGGCAAACTTCATGGCATGCCTTTAGTTGTTTTATTTGATACTGGAGCATCACACTCCTTTATTTCATCAGCATGTTGTGATAAGTTAGAGCTTAAAACTGAACAAACTAGTCATAAGAAAAAGATTTTAACACCAACTGGTGGAACCATGACTACGACTCATGTTTGCTCGAACATAGAAATAGACTTGGGAACAACTAGGATTAAGGCTGATAATCTTAGTGTCGTACCGATGTGGGATACCGACGTAATCCTAGGAATGGATTGGTTGTCAGAAAATCATGCCACGATCCTATGCAATGAAAGGAAGATATCATTCCAAGTTCCAGGAGAAAAGCCAACAAGTTTTCATTGCATAGAAATGGGAAAGTTCACTCCAATGATTTCAGCACTGCAGGCCAAGAAGATGATCAAGAGAGGAAATCAAGCTTTCCTGGTTTATCTAAACAAGATAGATGATATAGAGAGGACAATGGAAGATGTTCTAGTTGTGCAAGAGTTTGCAGATGTTTTTCTAGAAGAATTGCCAGGATTGCCACCAAACCGGAAAGTTGAGTTTGCAATAGATTTGGAACTGGGAGCAACTCTGATTTCAAAAGCTCCGTACAGAATGGCCCCAAAAGAGTTACAAGAACTCAAGATTCAACTTCAGGAGTTATTAGACCTAGGTTTTATCCGACCTAGTGCGTAACCATGGGGAGCACCAGTCCTGTTTGTGAAAAAGAAGGATGGCACATTGAGGATGTGCATAGATTACCGTGAGCTGAATAAGCTGACATTGAAGAACAAGTATCCATTGCCAAGGATTGATGATCTTTTTCATCAGCTCAAAGGGGCAAGTGTATTCTCAAAAATTGACCTAAGGTCTGGGTATCATCAGTTAAAGATCAAGGCAGAAGATATACCCAAGACAACTTTCCGAACCAGGTATGGTCATTACGAGTTTACTGTAACGCCGTTCGGATTGACAAATGCCCCAGCAGTATTCATGGATCTCATGAATAGGGTGTTTCATCCATTCTTAGATAAGTTTTTCCTTGTATTCATAGATGATATACTTATCTATTCCAAGAATGAATCAGATCATACAGAACATCTGAGGACAGTGTTAGAAACACTAAGAAAAGAAAGGCTTTACGCCAAATTCAGTAAGTGCAAATTTTGGTTGAAGGAACTAATGTTCCTTGGGCACATTGTGTCAGCAGAAGGAATCACATTGGACCCCTCTAAAGTATAGTCAGTACAAGAATGGAAGTCTCCAACTACTCCTAATGAAATCAGAAGATTCTTGGGATTAGCTGGATACTATAGGAAATTCATAGAAGGATTCTCCAAGATAGCGAGGCCAATGACACAATTGTTAAGAAAGGGAATCAAGTACCAGTGGTCAGAAGAATGTGAAGTCAGTTTTCAGGAGCTTAAGAAAAGATTAACAACTGCTCCAGTGTTAGCCATTCCAGTTAGTGATAAAGAATTTGTGATTTACACGGATGCTTCGAAGAATGGATTAGGGTGTGTCCTAATGCAAGAAGGTAAAGTCATAGCGTATGCATCCAGACAGTTAAGAATTCATGAGTTGAATTATCCTACGTATCACTTAGAGTTGGCAGCAATAGTGCATGCCTTGAAAATCTGGAGACACCACCTATACGGAGTTATGTGTGAGATTTTCACAGATCACAAGAGTCTGAAGTACTTTTTCGAGCAGAAGGATTTAAATATGAGACAGCGCAGATGGTTCGAATTAGTAAAGGACTACGACTGTGGAATCAGTTACCATCCAGGCAAGGCTAATGTGGTAGAGGATGCCTTGAGTCGTAAAACCAGTAGGTTGGGTTTTCTCCTCACTCGGGAGGAGAAACTCATCTAGGATTTTGAAAGCTTACAGCTAGAGGTGGTTTACCCACCTGGGACGATTGTATGTCGTGTGGCAACATTAGTAGCTGTACCAGATCTTCGAGAAAAGATAATTGAGGCACAGAGAAAAGATCAGACCATGGAAGAGATGCGCTTGAAGATCAGATCGGGAAAAACAGAAAGCTTCAAGGAAGCATCAGATAATGCTATCCTTTATGAAGATAGGATATGTGTTCCATCCTGTGTTGAGCTTAGAAATGAGATCATGAGCGAGGCTCATGATACTCCGTACACAGCATACCCGGGAATTACGAAAATGTATCCGGATTTAAAGCAGAAATTCTGGTGGGAAGGAATGAAACGGGATGTAGCTTCCTATGTTGAGCGATGCTTATCATGTCAACAAGTTAAGGCATTGCACCAAAGGCCTTACTGTGCGCTACAACCATTAGAGATTCCCGAGTGGAAATGGGAACACATAGCGATGGATTTTGTGACAGGCCTACCCAAGTCAAGACAAGGGAATACGGCCATATGGGTCATTATTGATAGGCTCACAAAGTCAGCTCATTTTCTTCCGATCCGCGTGACAGATGGATCGAATAAGCTAGCTCAGATTTATGTCAGAGATATTGTATGCCTTCATGGTGTTCCGGTATCGATAACATCGGACAGAGATTCAAAGTTTACCTCAAGATTTTGGATTAGCTTGCAGAAGGAGTTGGGTACTCAACTCAATTTTAGCACAGCGTTTCACCCACAGACAGATGGTCAGTCCGAAAGGACAATACAGACATTAGAGGACATGTTGAGAACAGTGGTCCTAGACAGGGGTGAAAGCTGGGAGGAAATATTAGCGTTGATTGAGTTCGCTTATAACAATAGTTATCAAGCAACCATTAATATGGCGCCTTACGAAGCGTTGTATGGGTGAAAGTGTCGATCACCACTTTATTGGGATGAAGTGGGTGAACGAAGGATTCTAGGGCCAGACTCAGTGTCAGAAATGATTGAAATTGTTAGAAAAATCCGTCAGAGGATTCAAGAAGCCTAGAGTCGGCAGAAGTCGTATGCGGATAATCGCCGTACAGATTTACAATTTGCAATAGGAGACAAGGTTTTTCTGAAAGTATCTCCTTCCAAGGGGATAATAAGATTCAGCGTAAAAGGAAAGTTACGACCACGTTTTATAGATTGGCATTACCACCCAGTGTTGGTAATGTTCATAACGTATTTCATGTTTCCCAGTTAAGAAAATATGTGTATGATCCCAAGCATGTAATCCAGCACAGTGATATTGAGTTAGATCTAGATCTAACTTATGAAGAGAGACCAGAAGCCATTTTGGATCGAAAGGTCCAGGAGTTGAGGAACAATTCTATTTCTCTAGTTAAGATCATGTGGAATCACCATGGTCAGGAAGAAGTGACATAGGAAGTCGAGGATAAGATGAAAGCAAAATACTCAGAATTGTTTCTCTAAGCTATGTAAATTTCGGGACGAAATTTATTTTAAGGGGGGTGGAATGTAATACCCCATAAATTAATTACTGCTTAATTACAGTAAATTGTTGCAATTACTATTTAGTATAGTAATTTTCAGTCAGATTAGGGTCGAAAGTATCCGTTAGGTTCCATGAAATTCAAGATAAATTAATTCCCATAGGTGAATTAATTATTTCAGTTAGGGTTTAATCCTCTTTTTAGTTGTGGAAAGCCGGAATTGTAATTTCAGATAAATTCAATTCATATTCTTTTAAGTTTGCGGTATGTGTTTATCATGAATTAGATATTCCGATAAATATTTTTAAGATTGGGAGAATCAGATATTCTCCGGTCATGTAAGTATTAAATTCAGATAATTTAAGCAGAGCATTTTAAATAGAGTGAATTAGATATCCCCTAGTGCCGATATTTTAGCAACTCGTTTTTTTTTTCAAGTTGGGAAGACTTTTCGTCACTTGCCAATCTACCAAAGCTCTTATGGCAATTTATTGGTCTAATGGGAAAAAGGGAAAATCTGCAGCCTAGCCTACTCTCATTTAATGGTAAAGCCTTACCTAAGCATTTATGTAGAGGTTGAGAGAGAGAAAAAGGCAAGGCATCCAACTTATTTCTTCATTCCATTTCACTTCTTCATTTGCCATAAATTTTTCGAGAAAGAGGGAGAGGAAACACAACAGCTCCTCATTTTTCATCTCCATTTCATCCCCATTTTCTCCACAAATTTTAGAGAGAGAGAGAGAGTGGTAGAAGCAAGAAGTTGCAGCCTTGTCGAGAAGAGCTCAAGCTATCCTTCATCCACTCTTTACTGTTGGGTTTCCGGCATCATCACTGGAGGCTTTGTTTTCAGTTGTTTCATCTCCTTCAAGCTTCTTCCAACTCTTCTCCTTTGTTATTTTGAAAAGGTATTTTCGAAAACCATGAGCTTTTTAGTCATATATTTTCAGATCTAAGCTTAAGAAGTATATGTGTGGATTTTTGGTGTTTTAAATAACGTTAATGTTTAGAAAATTAGTTGGTTATGTGCAAGCATGTGTAGTCCCGTTTGAGATGTTTTGAGGTGATGAAAGCTTGGTGTTTGGACTGAAATAAATCAGTCCTAGCTTGGGCTAATCAGTTCCGGACTGAAGCTTATCAGTTAACTGATTAAGTTAATCAGTTGAACTGAAATAAATCAGTCCTAGCTTGGGCTAATCAGTTCCGGACTGAAGCTCATCAGTTAACTGATGAAGTGAATCAGTTGAACTGAAATAAATTAGTCCCAGCTTAGGCTAATCAGTTCCGGACTGAAGCTCATCAGTTGACTGATGAAGTGAATCAGTTGAAGAATCAGTTTTGGGAGAAAAACTAATATGTTTGACTGATCAGTTTTCTGATCAGTTTTGGAAATAAATTAACCGATCAGTTCTGGGAAACAGCTGACTGATCAGTTCTAGTAACCAGCTGACTGATCAGTTCTGGGAACCAGCTGACTGATCAATTCTTGGAATCAGTTGACTTATCAGTTCTGGTAATCAGCTGACTGATCAGTTCTGAGAACCAGCTGACTGATCAGTTCTGGGAATCAGTTGACTGATCAGTTCTGGGAATCAGCTGACTGATCAGTTCTGGGAATCAGTTGACTAATCAGTACTAGAAATCAGCTTACTGATTTGGAGTTTGTTTGGAGTTCGCGCAGATGGTGCGCAGCGCAGCTCTGTTCGGCAGTTTTGCCATCCTTCAGTAAAATGAGCATAACTCCCTCGTTAGACATTGTATTGAGTCACTGTAAATTTTTCTGAAATCTAGACTCCCGTAGCTTTCCAATGGTATATGTTTCATTTTCTAATTCGTTTTGAGTAAATCGTGAAAAATCTTCAAATTCCGGTCACGAGTTCGTTTTCAGAAATTCTGGCAGTTCTGCCACCTTCTAGTCAATCGGTGATAACTTTTTCATTAGTTATCATCTAGAGTCACCGTCAATTTTTCTGGAAACTACACTTCCGTAGCTTTCCAACGGTGTATGGCTTGTCCCCTACACCGTAGTGAGTCAAGATAGAAAAATTTTCAAAGATAGACGTTGTGCAAAATGTCGTTTAGTCTACGAACTTATTGATGACTTTGTTCCTAGAATCTAGTTGTGATGATGTTAAGGTATTTTTGATACCTTAAATGATGTCGATGAATGTCTTTATATGGTTTGGAACTAGGGTCGAGATTAACCCTTAAGCTAAGAAAAATCTAGAACGGATACTAGACCCTAATAGGCCTTCGTGTCGTGTTGAGTCCTGTCAGTTTTAGGATCAGCATACTAAGTATATTTTTATATATTGAAGGCTAGTAGATCCACAAAGGATAAGACCTGTGAAGAATTAGCAGCTGCCATTTAAAACATCGGTGAAAGGTGGGCTTTCTTTTCAACGGACTCTTAGTCTAAATAATGATTTGAGTTTTTACTCACCCGCAATTAATTATTCTGATGCAAATAAATTATTGTCATGCATAAAATGTTTTGTTTTGTATGATATCTTTATCTGTATTTAGTTAGCTCGCAAGGGGCTTTCTAACTCTTAAATCGATCGGGCCTTGTGCTAACTTAGCATGTTAACCGAGGTTAATGTACACTTGGGTCGGTGATATTAGGAAGAGGGAAAGGCTGAGTGAAGCTATTCCTGACTAAGACATCGACGATGCTAAATGTTCGTGGAAAAGGCTGAGCGGAGCTATTCTTCGGCATTTAGTTATGTTAAGCATTCGAGGGAAAAGGCTGAGCGGAGCTATTCCCCGACGTTCGTAGAAAAGGCTGAGCGGAGCTATTCCTCGACTTTCAGTGGGATATGGATGATCAAAAAACAGAAAAGAGCGCTCAAAAACAGAAAGTGATTTAGTAAAACATACGACCTTTTTAGATAAAACCCCTGTGTGTTTACTCAGATGCATGACAAGAAAATCAGTGTTCAATTCAGTAAATATTTTTGGCAATGTGTTCACTGAGTACCCTTGTACTCAGCCCTGCATGTTTGTTTTTAAATGTGCAGGTTGAGCTGGTGTAGAAGGGAGAAGTGCTGAGAGTGGAGTTCTTTTTGGTACAAGGCTCAGATGAGCTTGTATTATTATTATTATTATCATTATTATTATTGTCTTTCTTTTACTTCCGCAACTCAGCTATATAACAAGTCTAATATTTCAGCTTTTGATTTTGGACGAGTCCAATGCCTTGATAATCAATTAAGTACTACTATTATTTTGTCCCTTGTGAGTACTTCAAATCAGTCTAGAATTTGAGTTCACAGTAAATATCGTTCCTGGAATACAGTAGTTCATTCCTTTATTTAATTATTTCCGGTTCGCACCTTGATCCATCCTTCATTGGGATCGAGTTGTGCCAGTCACACTTCGTATTAATCAGATATTAATTTGGGGTCGTGACAAGCCTAATACTCATACCTATTTCAAACTACAAGTAAAAGGTCTCATTGATCAAATACACATACATAATGAGCAAACCTAATCACACATTAAGTAACACATGAATCTAAATGGAGGCCACCCACATACATTCAACAATCAACACATTGATCCATAAGATTTAAAAAGGGAAAGGTACATTCATCATACATTCATCTCAAACACCCATCATCAAGTGATCCAACACCCCAAAACCTTACGAGATTAGCTACTCATGCTTTTGAGATCAAAATAACAAGACTTGTAAATAAACAGAGGTAGAGATTAGATTAAACCAATATGATGTAGAAAAAGTATCCACAATGACCCTTGGCTTCAACTTCAACTTCAAGAACCCAATCCTTCCAAGCCCAAGCCCTCTTTTCCTCTCTTGTATATTTTCTACTCTTTTTACATTTTTTGGAGAAAAGTGCAAGGGAATGAAATCTATTTTCTATTCTCTGATGTATCCTCCCCCTTCCCTCCTCCTTGATATATATAAAATCGCCCAAGAAAAAATGAGAGAAGGGGATTGGATAAAATCCGCAAAACAGAGCACTGGGGCGCGACACGAGCTCGGTCGCGCCCTTGCTCATGCTGTAGCTCGCGCCGAGCCAACGTGAGAATCAGTTGCGGACGTGATCGGGGCAGTCGCGCCTGCGGTCGCACTGTAGGTCACACCGTATTGAAGGCGAAACTGATCGCGGGCGCGAGCTGGCTCACTCGTGCCGTGGGTCGTGCTGTGGGTCGCGCCCGTCGGCGCAACCGGACTCGCGCCCATGCTCGTGCTGTGGGTCGCACCTGCGGGTCTCAACACACGGCTTCGGGCACGGGTCACTTCAGGTCGCGCTCTTGTTCGGGCTGTGGCTCGCGCCTACACCTTGATTTTTGGTTTTCTTCAATAACTCACCTGGAATTTGTACCTGGATAAAACATGGGTTTGGACATTAAAAATGTACAATTGGTTTATAAAATGGTATTGAAATAGCCCTAAGTTGCAGTGAAAAGAAGCACAAAAATCCCGATTATCAATAAGTAACTTGTTAATCAATAACACTCGAGAGAGTTGAGGTTAATTAAGAGAGTAATAGACCCTAAGAGCCCTTAGGAGTTGCATGCTAGGTATTGAACGGATACGTTAATACTAGTTTTGTAATCTACAATCTAGGCACTTTGAGAGAAGGTTTAGGATGAATTAGTGGTTGCTCTAGCACAATTTAAGTACCAATGTAGCCATAAGAATGAAATGATTAAATGAATGGATTAGTTGATGATTAATCAATCCTAAAATACGTCTTTTATTCACTGTTTGATTTATCTGTGTTAATTTCTGCTGTGGTAATTTAGTTTATTTCTTAGATAAGTAAAATTCAATCATTTTTGGTAGTCTAGATAACTGCAGAAAGTTAGATTAAAATAACTAGTAAATTAATTATTAAATCCATGTGGATACGATCTTGTTCACCGCTGTCCTATAAGGCTCGCTGTACACTTGCAGTTTAGGTGAAAATAAATATCGAACAGGTATCATAGTAGTTTCATGTTTAAACATAAAAAAAATCGAGAAATTTGCTTTTGTTTTCTCCACTTTTTGGCAGTATAGACATCATTGACAAAGACAGACGTCCTCCATTTCTTTCACGTATATTCACTCATTCTTTTTATTTTTATCGATTCCTAAAAATTCACCAAATATTTTTATATAACCTTTAAATTTGTTGCTATTATTCGTTGAGTTCTTTTTCCTTTAACTCTATAACTCTAGCTATCTTTAAGTTGAGTGTGTTTCTTTCCTTCATTATTGAATCAAACATTTATGATATAGTAGCTCTCTCACAGAAAAATATCTTTTTTTATTCTTTTAAGGTGAAATTATTTTCATCAACTCTTACAATTTACTTTTATATATATCACGTGCTAATAATTTTATCAAGCATTTGTAGATTGTTTAGTGATTGCTAATTTAAAAACTATTTGTGTGTGATTGTAATATATTTTTATAAATTTCTAATTTTATTTTGGGTAAATTACACTTATACCCACATTAAAAAGGACCAACTTTTCAAAATTAACAAAACAGTACCTATTTTTTTAAAAAAATACAAATCTAATATTTGAATAATTTTTGGATGTGAAAATCACAATTAATTAATTATATATTAACATTTTAATTTTGATTGAATGATTTTTTTCTGAGGATGAGAAAATAAAAATACAATTAATTATATATGATTTTAGGATTGGAAAATTGATCAAGTGATAGATTTGAATTTTTTGAAAAAAATGAGTACTTTTTTTCAATGTTATAAAAAATGATCTCTTAAAAAAAAAAAAAAAAAAAGACAAACAAGTACTCAAAATGTGCATATCAAAGTGTAATTTATCCTTTTATGCTACATATTTGTATATCAATATTTGTTGGCCCCATAGAAAGAATTTATGGCTCAGTTAGCACTATCACTAGACAATTGTCAAGGGATACATACGTGTTATATTGTGTCACACTTAGGAGGTGTACTTCATAATACCAAAGATATTTAACATGCAGTACCAATTTATTATTAAATGGGACCACTTATCATAATATCAATTGAAACCATATTTTAAAATTAAAAAATCATTTTAGGGATTACAGTTTAATGGAAACTACGTACATTTGATCAAACAGTAGATTAATCATGTATATACGTGGCACACATTTTTGTAATATATATATATATATACCATTATTTTTAATATAAAAATCATAAAATAGAACAAATTGTGTTTAAATAAATAAAGTACTTAAAATATGTGTTTATATAATACTTTAGGTCGGATATATCATGAATTTTAATCAATTTAAAAATTAATTTAATCAACACAAAAAATTGTGTGAGACTGTCTTACTAATTCAAATTTAATTGTGTATAGATTTGAATCTGGAACAGTAAGTCTAACACAAGACCTCCGCATCAATCAATGATTTTATATTATCCACAACTTAAATTTGATATCAAGATCAAAACTTTGATAACTTTAACTAATCCATACCTTTATTCATTCTAATCCACCAAAGTGAAAAGGGCACAAGACCATTAAGACAATTCTATCCCTTAAATTCTTGATGCCATCAACAAACCACATTTCTCTCAACTTTAATTTAATGTTTTGAACATAAATAAAAATCCCATTCTCAGTTTGGCTAACTCACTTCTACAAAGCAAGAATATGATTTGAGATTTACAAGATTTGGTCTCCACCTCTCTCTATATATAACAAGCAAATCGAGCCTCTATAACTCATCAATCACAATACAATATACAAAAGATCTCATCAATATTGCAAAATAAATTAAATAAACATCATGTATCAAAGCAAAACCATAAATGTGATATTTGTTATCATGTTGATATGTGCAGGCCATGCAACAGCTAATAGTTTCAAACATTGCTTTGCAGCATGTATGATTGGTTGCGTTTTCGCACCGAATAAAATCCTATGCGGAGCCAAATGCTTGGCCAAATGTATCCTTCATCAAGAATCATCTCATTTGATTTCACCCATGGAATACTGCACATATAATTGTGCTATAAATCATTGTGCTCAATTTGGCGATGGTACGTTATAGTAATTGATTAATTATAATATTCACTTGCACTTGAATTTTTTTTTTATAGAATTAATATTTTCATTTTAAGTCTTGTGTTTTGTGTGTGACATGATGTCATGGGATGCATGGGAGACTCCAAAATCCCGTTGAGGGCAAGTGTAAGCTTGCATCGGAGAAATCGGTCTCCTACCCTCTGACACATGGGCTGATAGAGAAATGACTCATGCCCAGTAATTAATTTGATAATTTTTTATTCATATAATATCCTCATGTATGCTAATGAAATTCTAGATTATTTTTCTCTATTATACAAACTGTAGATTTGTTTTATCCGATCAAATTAGATATTTTTCTTTGAAAAAACTTTAACTTTGCTAATTAAATTGATGATAATTATTATTGCAGATGTTGACAAAGTCGATAGTTGTGTGACTTCATGCGAGACTGGAAAATGTAAGGTCGTTTCTTCTGCAATCCTTGCAGACATTAAGCCATGACACAGAGTTGCATGAAGACACCAAATGCTCTGCAAATTTTCAAAGATAAATAAATTTATGAAAAATAAATAAATGTTGTAATTTCAACTTCACTATATTCCCAAACATTATATTGTAACTTCAGTTTTATATAGTAATTTCAGAAATGATATTGGTTTGCTTATATTGCAAACCTCGTCTTTGGAGTACTTTTACAAGTAGTTCTCTAAACTAAATAATTATAGATGCAAAAAATCTTTTTAGTATTTTACTAATAATACTATATTTATCGAATTAGTGTTATATTTCTATTTTCGAATTGGAAAGTAATAAATTTAAAGAACAACTTTATTGGTTTATAGTTGTTCTTTAGATCGTCTAACACAAGTATATAACACTAAAAATCCCTAAAAACACAAATAAAAATCCAAAGAACAACTATTTATATACTTGTGTTAGACGATCTAAAGAACAACTATAAACCAATAAAAATCCCTAAAAATAACCCCAAAAAATCCTAAAAACACAAAATAAACCCCTAAAACACTCCCAAAAGGCGTGGGCTCGTGCACTGCGCTCGACAATTACTTTTTTTGAAATAAATAATATATCCTGAAATGGAATTAGTGAACCCTAAAATTAAATTGAATTAATTTAATATTTTGAATCAATTTATTTTTTTATCAGGCCTTTCACGTAGTTTACTCACCCGCCGCTTACGCGTGGGCTCGTGCATTGCGCTCGATACAAAATAATTTATTTAAAAAAAAAAGAATAGTAGAAAGGGAAAAGAAACAAAAAAAAAGAAGAAAAAAAAAATCAAAACTGGCGCTGCCAAAAAAAAATAAAAACAGGACGTGAGATACACGCGCTGCACGTGGCCTACGTGTGGAAATGGATTTTGGATGGATTTTGGACGGATTTTGGTATTATTTGATCCATCTAACGTAAAAGACCCGTTAGACGGTCTAACACAAGTGTTTGTCTATATATTGAGTTCTTCGTTGTGGTCGTGTCTGTTAAAAATTCCGCGTGTAAGGAATGCTTAGCTCTTGCCTTTTGGCATGAAAATGGACTCCTCATGGTTTACATGTTAAAGCTTTACCAAACACGATTGCAAATTAAATGATGCAATATAGTTTATTTTTTATATTTCTTCTTTCGTATTTGTACTTTCACATTTGAAAATGAAATAGAAAATTCAAATGCTTTATTGTAGAAAACTTCGATTGACATACGTTTATAATTGAATTGACGATTCATATTAATGGGGAATTCTCATTTGATTATTTTATATTTTAAATATATTACTGATGAACTATTTTTTATGCAATTAACTATAACTAATATAGATCAATGCAATAAAGTTAGTGTAACACCCTAAAGTCTTAAATTTAAAATGTTACTCTTTCTATTCTTGAAAGCGGAAAAATAATTAACAATTATAATAATTTAGGCAAACATTTTTTTTTCTATTTTCATGCTAGAAATTCTGTGTAAGAGAAAAATGAATAGCATCATTTTGAAAATATGTGCTTATTTTAAAACTCGTTCTAGATCATAAAATTCATAATAGATAAAACCCACAATATTTGACTACTAGTTTAAGTTAGTTCGGAAGTCATTAGCCACAAAGTTTTAAGCTCGAAATAAATTACTTAACTAACAAATTCCAAATATTTCAAGCTAAATATCCAAAACATCAAAAGCAAGGCCACCCCATTTCCTTCACGGTGCTCTAAGTTCACTGACCTGAAAACATTAAAAATATGGGGGTGAGTACTCTTAAAACCTACTCAGTGGTGGGGGATTATGGGCATTTCTTTCTTTTTTTATCCAACTGAATTTAAATCGCAGGAATAATGGATTTAGGGTACTTCTTCTTCTTCTTTTCGGATATATCACACTGTGCACAGGACATACCTCTCTGTTGTGTAAGTCACGCTCTCGGTACGTGCGTTACACTATTCTAATACGTACGAAACACTATTCTTATCCATATTCCATCCACGACAAATTCAAGTAGGATTAAAACATTTTTCTTTCTCAAGAAGCACATATATCATATACTTTCGTAAATAATAATATGATCCATTTTAAAATACAACTTTAAAGTAGAGATTTACCCACCTGATAATAAAGAGCACGTAAAATCGAGCAAAGAGTCATACAATAGACGAGGGTCCTAATTGCGCCGCACCTAGTATCAAAATAAATAATTTTAATTAAATAATTTGGGCCAATTTTTAATTTTAATAAATCTGAAAATTAGGAAATTTATGGGTTAATTTAACCAATTTATGAAGTTCTAGGACAAAATTTAAGTTCTGAAAAGTTTCTAGGCAGATTTGGAATTTTGAAATACATAGATAGGAGTAAATCTAGAGTTCATAAACTTTCTGGGGTTATTTTTTCTAATTTCTGAAAACTAATGGTTCCAAAATGAAGATAGCCTATTTGCAACTAAACCCTCCTCTTCTTCTTTGCAAAATCACGCTGGGAACAAAGAATAGAAATCAGAATCCCCAAATCAAAAATCAAAATCCATAATTCTTCTCTCTCTCTCTCTCTCTCTCTCTCTCTCTCTCTCGACACCGGCGAGCTCTCCTTCCCCCCAGCCACCCGACTGAAACCACGACCACCACGAAGACACAAAAGCCACAGACTCGAAGAAGCACATACACACCCTCACGCCAGCCCGACTCAACGACGAGACTCGACTCGACTCCATCAGCGCTCAAACCAACACCGGTAGCTGACCGACGAGGCACAGACCTTAGCCAAAACTCATACCTGCCCGACACGTGACTCGACGCACCCCAGGCTGACAGACCACCGTCGACGACCCCAGCTCGACTCCACTCACACCAGACCAGGACTCGACTCTCTCCCTTCTATTTCTTACTCTTTTTTTTAAAATGCTCTTAAATGTAGAATTATGTGTGTGTGAGATGAAATCAAGTGATGAGGCATGCTTTGGTATTGTGTTGTTGAAATGTGATGTGGAAATTTGGAAATGTACAGATGCTTGAATTTTTGTAATAAATCACGGCAAATTGGTAAAATGTCAAGTATGTGTGTGAATTATGAGCATGATTTGTAGCAAGAGAAGATGATAGATTATACTTGGTTTTAATAAGTCAAATTGCATCTCAAATAAGTTTAGGGGATAGCCGTGATCTCACGGCTTTTGTTGATGAAGTTGTATCTCAAATGGGTTTGCTAGTGAGGTGGTGTGTTTGATGCTAATTTTAAGAAAAAATTGTATTGTTATCGATCTATGAATGTAGGGAAATTTAAATCAAACTTTGGTATAAAATAAGAAATGTTAATACATAAAATAGAGTTGGGAAACTTACGAAAATCGACGATCTTACTGCAGCTCTTTGAATTGAAAAGTTAAGCAATTGAATCCTTAAAGAATTTTGTAGATTTGTTATGGAGCTTGAATAGTAATCGAGAGCTTGGAGTAATGGGTGGGAAGATATTTTTCTTTGTGTGAATGAGTATGGAAGTCTCTAGGGGATGAGGGGGGATAGAGTGATATTTATTTTTGTTTTAAGTTGCTTTCCTCATGAGCTTTGTTAAGCTTCTCTAGTAAGTTTTGCCATGCTTCTCTAGCACAACCTTTTTTTTTTTCAACAGTCAATAGGACACTTTTAGATCCAAGTTCTAGCTTCTTAAAGAAAACTCAATAAAATAAATATACTATCCCAAGCTCAACTACAAAATAAATTCATTCTATTTCGAAATAAGTTTGAAAATGCTTTAAGCAAGCTCAAAATAATAATTCTAAGGCCCAAATTTAAATTCTAAAATTTCTCTTTTATACTAGGGGCGCAACATCGGACTTCCTCAGGTTCGTCTAATTTTATCGAGCATCCACAAATAAAATAAATTAAAATTCAATTCCAAGCAATTTACTCAATTTAAAAATAATTCAAATTACGTAAAAGTGGGTCGTTACAGTTAGTAAATCGGGTATCATATTTACAGGGACTGCAATCTTGATCAACACTAAATACTAAGCTAACAGATTTCTATTATCCAGACTATCTTTTTTTAGTTGAATAAATCATGGGCAAATAATCAAAATTAAATTACTAAAATCAATTATCAAATAAAATGCAAATCGAACAAGCTTAAAAACGTGAATTATCAAATAACAATACTAATTAATCATAGGGAATGCAAACACATGAATCCATTATATATTAATCTAATTTCATCAACTTCCAATTTAATCCAATTATCGGTGGAGGATCAGAATTCTAATTACCTATCTTCGTCAGGTCTTAAGGTAAAAATAGATTAATTAACAATTTATCTATTACTTTCATCTCTAGATTAATTGTTAACTCCTAATAGATCAACAAATTTAAAACCTCCTACAGATCACAAGTACGTGTATCAAATCATTCAATTTAATCTCATTAATTAATTATCTCTGTCAGGACTCAAATTAATTAGCTAGCATATAATGACTATGGACTTAATCATGCATGAGAAATCTAAATCTGAATATTTGAACCATATAACCGGAAGGAGAATTGATAAAGAATTAAATCAAAAAATAATTTCATATATGTTACAAATCCTAGAATTAATTATAAAAACTACTCACACATAATGGAGTCTAAGATAAAGAAAGAAATAAAGAAATTGAAAGACATAATTGAAATTGCAAAATATTAAAAGAATCGTAGTTGAATTATGTAAAAGAAAACTTCAATCTTCAAAGTTGTAAAGAAACATCTGTCACACAGCTTTAAAATATAAAATAAAACTGAAATATAATGAAAGAGAAGTCCCAAAATTTGTCCATGAAGACCCCTAAAATAGCAGAGGAAGTTGAAACCCACAGAAGGAACGAGAGCCTGATCCAAAAGAAAATCTGCCGGAGGTCGCCAATATGAGCACGGGCCGTGCAATAGGAAGCATGGTCCATGCTCTTAATTGCATAAAAATAATGTGGTGTTGCTGAGACAGAGCACAGTTTGTGCTTCTTGAAGCATGGTTCATGCTCTTCTTCGCCACCCGACACACTTCACTGTTTTGCTCTGTTCTTGCCTGTTTCTTGTCCGATTGATCTGATTCTTTTTGCAACGCGCTCCTAACAGTTGAATCTCATAAAATAATTGGCATTAAATCCATTCAAAATGAGCAAAAATGTGACACTGCACAAATTATGGAAAAACTATGCACAAACTGTCAACTTATACATGCATTGATCATTAACTACCATTGAAATAAACACCAAAATGCATACAAAATCTATGCTTATCAACCCCCAAACATGAACCATTGTCTGTCCTCCAAAAATGAGACGAACACTAAGAAAATAAACATAGAAGGTCACAATAAACTCGATCATTAATGCCTTAAGAACAAATCCAAATATATTTTCAAGAACAAATCAAACTCCTATAACTCATAAAATCATATGTTGTTTCTGAATTTGACTTCACACGCGAGACTACTTTGATCCGGACTCCCGTAATAAGACGGGGTCGATTGTAGGGCGGTGAGCTAACTCGGGTCATGTCTCTCGAGGAAAGCTTCATGTGGGCGATTATCTTTCTATGCCATAATTGTTGTCAAGCGCAATAAAATGAAATACATCCTAAACATTCTAAACTAGGGGAAGGAAAGTTGTACTAATTTACCTAATTAAAGCAAGTAAAATTAACTAATTGCACCACAAACACAAAGATAGAGGATAGGATTATGAGAAGAGCATTAGGGTGTGATTCTCTCAATGGCTTATCTCTATGCTTAGTTCAAGTTGGTAATGCGAAAATTACACATTCAATAGACCCTCTCAAAAGGCTTAATGTCAATTACTGTCACCGTCTATCAATTAAGCCCCTTTTAGCTATATCAAATGAGCAAGATTAACATATTATCTCACACGTACAATAGACCCTCTCAAAAGGCTTAACTTCAATTACTGTCACTGTCTATCCGTTAAACCTCTTTTAGCTATATCATACGAGCAAGACGTTGAAGGAACCAATTTCGGGATTTGGAGTCACATTCAAGTTTCCTCTAAATCCTAGCAATGTTAAAGTGGTGATCAAGCACCCTAACATGATAAGGACGATTCCAACAACAACAACCAACAAGAACAAGCATAGATCAAAACCAAATCGATTATCCATCCCCTAATGTAGAAATTCGCCCAACACCATGCTCAAAACAACATAAACATCATAAAAATCATTTATTCAACAACCAAAAGATAAAATCCATACAACTTATACAATATTGTTTGTTGTCTCGAGAGTCTTGGGACAAATCCCCACAAATGGGCTAAAGCTAAAAGGAAAGAAAATACCAAATTGGAGCTTCCTCGTCCAAGCTTAGCTTCCGCGGATGGCTTGAAGTCGGATCCCTCTTCTCGGGACGTCATCAAAGCGGAGTCCGACCACCAAGCCTAGCTTCCGCGGATGTCTTGGTGTCGGGTTCCTCTTCTCGGACCTTCCTCCTTGAGCTCTAGCCCTTTGCCTCTTCTCCTCCTCCTTTCTCTTTCTTTGACTTGGTGGTGGTGGTGGTGAAGGTGAAGAAAAGTGGTGGGAGAAGTGGTGAAGATGGAAAGAAGGAAAATGAAAGTGAGAGAGATGGGTGTGTGGATTATGTGTTGGAGAAGCCTCCCCCCTTTTATAATTAGGGAGAAGTCCTCTTATTTGAAGAGAGAGAGAGAGAGAGAGAGAGAGAGAGAGAGAGAGAATTGAGAGTGGGTGAAACGCAACCCGCGCACCCGCGGGAGTCCGCGCACTCGCGGGGTCTCTTGGCCGAGAGGGGAGTCGCGCGGTCGCGCTCCCTGACAAATCTGTCTTCGGCAGCTTCCACAGTTTTGGCTCGTTGTCCCTCATTTCTTGGCCGATTGACCCGATTCAACTTGCCACGCGCTTCTTATTCGATTCTATATCTTCCCATTATCTTGAATCTCTCAAATTTTGAAGTCATTAATCCTCCATTTTCTCAAGATCTTGTGCAAATCTACACAACTTATCAAAAGAGCAAAAGTGAAGGAAATAACATGAAAATCACACAAAAATAAGGGAGAAACACCTACAAGAGATACTAAACTCCTAAGATAAGATAGGACAAATATACACCAAAGAACTCCCCCACACTTAAACCTTTGCTTGTCCTCAAGCAAACAAAATCATTCAAGATATGAAGCACGAAGGAATTACTTGCAAAGAGATCATGCTTATTGGATCTTGTTACATGGTTTCCCACTAAAGCACTTATCATCAAAGAAAATGAACACAATTATCAAATAAGGTGAGTTGCTTGCCCTTTCAAGAATAAGAAAAACACATTCGACTCGATCCATTTAGAGCAAAATTCCCATGAATCATATCCACATTTATTTGGAAGACAAACACCTCAAAAACCTTAGGGGATGCAAACATAGGACAATAGTTATTAGGTAGAATCATCGGGCTTAGCTGAGCTTTCTAATGTGGTTTCCCATACTCATCATGCAAAATTTTCACAGAATTGGCACATATGAGAGGAGTAGAATCCAGAATGCAACCCTATTTATTTAAACACAATTAGAGGGTGTGGATCAAAATTCACAAGGTTAAATCCTTAGGGAGGAGATCCCTAGTGTTCTTGTGTGGTTTCCCATACTCATAGTCAATTTTATCAACTAGAGGAGTAGAGATCCTTATTTCCCCCTTTTCATTTATTTATTTTATACATTCATTTATTTATGTAGATAAATGATTATAGAGAATAATTCTTCATGAAAAGAGCTAATCATGCTTCCTAATCCTTGAAGGACAAGACCCCACAACACAAATTGTCAAATTATGATCAACATTCGAAAGATAATTCATGCTCTAGAGTGACTCCACGAGAACAGTTCATTTGCTATGATCGACTTAACAACAATCCCTTGAAGATTCATATCAAAAATCACCAAGCTTGACAATTAGACAAGACAAATCATGCTAAGAGGGGGTTAAACAAATAAAACACAAAACAAAATCAAGACATAAATAAAAAACAAGACTTAAAAAGACACATAACAAACTCTAAAATATAACACAAGACAAAATCACAAGTTCTCCCCCCCCCCCCCACACTTAAATCATGCATTACCCTCAACAAATGAAAAGCGATGCAAGAAGTAAAGGGAAGAGAAAATGTTACAGAATGTAGAAAATCGTCAACAAGCGCAGGTTCCTACAAAACAACATAAACAACAAACGACGAATAAAGAAAACAATACAGAAATAGGAAAGATAATTTACAAAGCAAACAAAACACGAAATAGAAAAACAAATAAGAAAACTTCACTGCTCGGGTGGTTGAGAAGGCGGTGGACTTGGCTATAGAATTTGTGAGGAGTTAGGGTCGAAATTGGAGTCTTTATTTATAGGAGGTGAGATGCCACAGACATGGGGATCTTGTGCGTTGGTAGGCTAGGTTAGGCGCGCTTTCGGTGATGCCGTGCTCGCGGTGAAGGGCGTGCTCAGGGGATGCCTGCGCTGGCAGAGGGAGCCGCACTCGTGGCGCATTGTGCTCTACCTTAGGGCCGCGCCAGTGGGTGCAGGTGCGCGCGCGGAGCTTCAAAACTGAGAGCTCTCTCCCGTGATCATGCAGGTGCCGCTCCGCGGGCCTATTCTTAGCCTCTTTTCAATCAATTCATTTCCATCCGGGCATTCTCACTCCTTTATCCTACGAGACAACAACAAAAACACAAATTTAAACAAACTAAAAAGATAAAACTTAAATTAAAATAATAAAGCAGTAAAATCATGGGTTGCCTCCCATGCAACGCTCATTTTAATGTCCCGAGCTAGACAGAGCCTCAATAGATTATCATTGAGAATCATTGAGCATGATCGGCTCGAAGCCGTGCTCCCATGGTTGGCCTTGATTTCAAGCTTCATTACTCAAAGAGTAAACTTCACTCGAACTTTCTCCTTTTCTAGTTAGGCGTTCCTCTCCTCCTTGGGCTATGAATGTTTTGAACACAGGGCTAGCTTCCTGTTTAGACATCTTTGACCTTGCATTCACAGACTTAAACAAGAAAAAGGATCACACGCAACTAGGGAAGAAGAATTTTAAGGCTTAAAGAAAATAAAAGAAAAATGAAACAAAGAACAAAACAAAAACAAGACAACACAAAACACTCAAAAACAGAGATAACAAAACACAACAAAACAACACAAAAACACAAACACTAAACAATTATAAAAGCACAAATACGAAAACAAACACAAAAACAATTATAACACAAAAAGATAATTCACCTAAAGCTTTCCCCGGCAACGGCGCCAAAATTGTTGTTTCCGAATTTGACTTCACACGCGAGACTACTTTGATCCGGACTCCCGCAATAGGACGGGGTCGATTGTAGGGCGGTGAGCTAACTCGGGTCGTGTCTCTCGAGAAAAGCTTCATGTGGGCGATTATCTTTCTATGCCATAATTGTTGTCAAGCGCAATAAAATGAAATACATCCTAAACATTCTAAACAAGGGGAAGGAAAGTTATACTAATTTACCTAATTAAAGCAAGTAAAATTAACTAATTGCACCACCAAACACAAAGATAGAGGATAGGATTATGAGAAGAGCATTAGGGTGTGATTCTCTCAATGGCTTATCTCTATGCTTAATTCAAGTTGGTAATGCTAAAATTACACATTCAATAGACCCTCTCAAAAGGCTTAATGTCAATTACTGTCACCGTCTATCAATTAAGCCCCTTTTAGCTATATCAAATGATCAAGATTAACATATTATCTCACACGTACAATAGACCCTCTTAAAAGGCTTAACTTCAATTGCTGTCACTGTCTATCCGTTAAACCTCTTTTAGCTATATCATACGAGCAAGACGTTGAAGGAACCAATTTCGGGATTTGGAGTCACATTCAAGTTTCCTCTAAATCCTAGAAATTTTAAAGTGGTGATCAAGTACCCTAACATGATAAGGACGATTCCAACAACAGCAACCAACAAGAACAAGCATAGATCAAAACCAAATCGATTATCCATCCCCTAATGTAGAAATTCGCCCAACACCATGCTCAAAACAACATAAACATCATAAAAATCATTTATTCAACAACCAAAAGATAAAATCCATACAACTTATACAATATTGTTTGTTGTCTTGAGAGTCTTGGGACAAATCCCCACAAATGGGCTAAAGCTAAAAGGAAAGGAAATACCAAATTGGAGCCTCCTTGTCCAAGCTTAGCTTTCGCGGATGGCTTGAAGTCGGATCCCTCTTCTCGGGACGTCATCAAAGCGGAGTCCCACCACCAAGCCTAGCTTCCGCGGATGTCTTGGTGTCGGGTTCCTCTTCTCGGACTTTCCTCCTTGAGCTCTAGCCCCTTGCCTCTTCTCCTCCTCCTTTCTCTTTCTTTGACTCGGTGGTGGTGGTGGTGAAGGTGAAGAAAAGTGGTGGGAGAAGTGGTGAAGATGGAAAGAAGGAAAATGAAAGTGAGAGAGATGGTGTGTGGATTATGTGTTGGAGAAGCCTCCTCCCCTTTTATAATTGGGGAGAAGTCCTCTTATTTGGAGAGAGAGAGAGAGAGAGAGAGAGAGAATCGAGAGTGGGTGAGATGGGAAGTGGTAGTCAAAAAGGTGTCGTGGTTAGGGAAAGATCGGACCAAATCTGCGTGAAAAACTGGGCTGGAACGCACCCCGCGCGCCCGCGGGGCTTGGAGGCCACGCGCCCGTGGGAGTCCGCGCACTCGTGGGGTCTCTTGGCCGAGAGGGGAGTCGCGCGGTCGCGCTCCCTGACAAATCTGTCTTCGGCAGCTTCCACGGTTTTGGCTCGTTCTCCCTCGTTTCTTGGCCGATTGATCCGATTCAACTTGCCACACGCTCCTTATTCGATTCTCTATCTTCCCATTGTCTTGAATCCCTCAAATTTTACAGTCATTAATCCTCCATTTTCTCAAGATCTTGTGCAAATCTACACAACTCACCAAAAAAGCAAAAGTGAAGGAAATGACATGAAGATCACATAAAAACAAGGGAGAAACACCTACAAGAGATACTAAACTCCTAAGATAAGATAGGACAAATATACACCAAATATCATATACACAACCAATCTCAATAAGCGAAAATATGAACCTCACCGAAATGTACGTGCATCACTAATTTCTCAAGTGTGTAAGATATGCTCTCATCGAATCAAATGCAATGCAAAAATATCAACCATAAGCTTCCCAATTGTCTAACTTATTTATACACGAACATGTAACAATAAAGATCAAAAAGGTCTTTAATTTAGGATATAATGTATGAACATTGGTTAAGGTTTGGAAATTTTGGCTAAGTGACTCAAATGTCAACTGCAAACCACTCACACCTTCTCTTTTAAACTCGAGTATAGATACATAAATCCATCTTTTAACTTCTCCAATTCACCCAATCATCTCCAAAATCTCCCGATTTTCATGTACTTTGTACACACTTCATCATTCTCTTATGGTTTCAATATTCAAATAATTATGCCAATAAATGACAAAAAAATCTCAATTTTCATCTATTTAAGTTTGGCTTTTCTCTATTCTTTTTTTTTTCTTCTTTTTCATTTTTTTCTCTTTTTTCTTTTTTTTCAAAACTTTTGAGAATGACAAAACATTTAAGCACCGAGTAATATCCATTCCTCCACCTAAATCATCACTACTCATCAAAATAGATACCCTTATTCACCATCCAAACATCCTATCATCCAAGTTTATGAACATAAGGCAATTGTGGCTCAAAATTGGCTAGCAAAGGTCGATTTTTCTGGGTTAGTGTTTAAGAAAATCATGTGGCTAAGAATGGATGGCCTTAAATCATATCTAAATCCTTTAGATACTCAATTAACTCGATCAAAAACCATGGCAAGTTCTAGAAACACAAATGCATGCATGACAAACACTCATCAAAGAATTTACTATGCAAAGATACAATAGCTTAAAGCTCAAAATCTCACAGGATTGTTCATGCTTCAAACTACTTCAATCAGAAGTTCACATTGATTCATATAACTCATAAGAAGTCGAATTCATTCAAGTTTTCATAAATAATCTCATTTACCATCATCAGCATCTCACGAGTACTAATGCATTCAGTGGGTAAGTTTTTATAATTTAAGTTATGCAAATCATTTTCTAAAAGTGATCTATCTGTATCCATGCACGTAGTGAAGCTCGAGAGATTTTAAAGTTGAAAGCAACCTAAGTTCACTAAAATATTTTATCGTGAAGCTAAGAGAATAACCAGTCACTATCCGCAACCTCTACTATATCTCCAACGCGTAAAATTTACGAGTTTATCCAATGAGTATAACCGTTCATTTTAGTCTTTCGATAAGGAATAAGGCATGACGAATAATGCATGTAATACTGTAGCTACTCACATTGACACAACACTGGTTTATGAGACTCCGACAACATACAATAACACGTAAATATTTAACACACATAGTCACATATGCAATTTTAACAAAATAGCTGAGTTTAATAACTCGAAAAATATAATTTTACAAAGATAAAATGGCCCACCTTAATAATAGATAAACTTTCAAATTTCGGGTTGGTTCTGCTTAAATTCTGCTACATCTTCTCGTCCTACAACAATCATTATTTGCTTAGTTAACTAAAGGGCCTATCAAAATTTAATTCCTAAGCTTCTAGATCAAAAATACTCAACTAACCTTAAATTATGAGATATTTCAAGAATAGAATACCAATATTGCAAATTAGTCAAATTTTACCGTATAATTTCTAATTCCAAAATTTTGACCATCTATTAAACAAAGGGATTATAATAGCTTATTTCCGCAAAACATATAATAATTAATTGATTAACATAAAATAAAATCCATTGATTATTATTATTATTATTATTATTATTATTATTATTATTATTATTATTATTATTATTATGTAATTAGCCTACTAGTTTAATCAAAATACACCTAACAAAAACAAACACTATTTAATCTTATAATTTAGAAATAAAATCAAATGAACCATGTCTTCTGAATTCTTAACCAATTATATATAGGCACATATATATATATTTTAATAAACCCAACAAGTTTCACCCAAATTATTATAATTTTAGTTTAGACATTCCTTAATTAAAAAAAATAAAGATTAATGCACTAAGATGAATAAAATAATTTTTAACCATGATCCTAAAACAAATCATATGCTATATATATATATATTAAACATTTTGCAATCCTACTTCGTAATTTTTGAAATTCATGAGATTAACTTAAAAATAAAAGAAAATATTACCTTGAAATGAGAAATTTGATCGAATCTTGTGTATATAGATTAGTCTTACTCTTGTTGTGATATGTATTTTGAGAGAGCAAACCGAAACGTAAAAACTAATATGTAACACAATTGCAATTAGATTTTTATATTCAATGATTATATTAAAGCATGAGTCATCATTTGCTTGTCTATATTCAACCCATATCACCTTGATAAATCTATGTAATGACACGTATGGGATGTAAGATGACAACAAATGCAATCCACTATGTGTCACTACTACAAAAAGGCATTAAGACAACAGAGGAAACACAACGGTTATTTTGAAAAATCGTTGTAATTTGACTTTGCAACAGTTTTGGGTAAAAGCCTTGTCTATGAGTACATTTTTCTGAAAAATTACAACGGTTGAAAATAATACGTTGTCTTACGCATACATACACAGCGGTTTTCTAAAAACAGTTGACTATGAGCGAAAGTTTCGTAACAACGGTTTTGAGATAACCGTTGACTATGAGCTTTTTTTGGGTACAACGGTTAATTATGAACCGTTGTTCATTAATTTACAAGGGTTCGAAAAAATTTGTTGTTATTTTAGTGTTGTAATTCGTTCACAACAGTTACATTTTCTGAAAAAAAAATAAAAAAAAATAAAAACAAATTAAACCATAATTAAAATTTCACAAAGAGGATTTCTAATTCAGTCCCCTTCTTCCCGCTTCTTCTTCGCGCTTCTTCTTCACGACGCATCCTTAAATAATACCAAGCTTGCTAGTTATCTTATACGGATTTATTTAGTTCAAATTGTCATTTTTTTACATTCCAATTAATGTTTATAGAGTTTAGGAGTTTAGGGTTTTTGTAAGGTTCATGCTTTTATAAGATTCATGGGGTTTTAGGGCTTTTTTTAGTAATTTTAGAATTTTTTATATTTTAAGGGGTTTATTTTGTATTCTTTAGGGTTTAAATTTTTTTAAGGTTTATTAATCTCAATTACGAGATATATTTAAGTTGAAAAATTAATTGCCGAACATAATGCATATATAAGACCACGTGTTAGAGTCGAGCATGTGCATTGCACAAGTTGCTGAATTTCAAAAAAAATTCACTTTTATTTTATGATTCGCTAATTTCATTTTAGGGTATATATTTATTTCAAAATTAGGTTTTTAATTTTCAATTACCATTTATATTTGTTTAAAAAAATAAATTAATTGTCAAGCGCAATGCGCGAGCCCACATGTTAGCGTTGGGTGAGTGCATTGCGAGGGTCGCCGAATTTCAAAAAAATAAAATTAATTCACTTTAATGTTAGGGTTCACTAATTCCATTTTAGGTTTATTTATTTCAAATTTGGTTTTTTTTTCAAGTAGCATTTTTATTTTAGGGTATATAATTTTTGAAAACAAAATAGAAAATAGCAAAAAAAAAATAGAAAAAATATAATAAAAAATCTAGTAAATAAATAAATAAAATATGTGTGGGAGCATATATCCCATGCGCCCAACACGGTTGATAGATTTTTTTTATCTTTTTTCTAATCGGGTTTGGGCCGCTTTGATGAGACCCGTTATGCACAAGAGATCAGCCCGTAGATAATAACACATGCTTTAACTACTATATGTCTAAAAATCTATATGCAGTGGAAATAATAATGTATGCTTTAACTACTATAGGTCTATATGTAGATGAACTTGTACCTTCCAAACTCATGATTTTCTTCTTCTCTCTAGCTATTCTTGTTATTTCGATGATCATGCACATTGTACTTTTAGTAATACAACAATTATCTAAGCAAATAAACTTCGAGGATGTCAGTAACCAAAAAGAAACAGAGCACGTATCAATAAATTTTACAGATCGACGACGTTTTGCTATGATATCCCCACGTCAATAAATTTATTGATTATAGATATTGAGATAAAATAAAAATTTTACAAACAGAAATAATAGACCAATTATAAATTACATATGAACACATCCTAGAGCAATTTGATAGCTGATGGAAGTATAATTGGAGCTACAACTTTTCTTAGAAGGTAAGAAAAAAAAGCCATAAATTTTTCAAAAGTTGTAAAAAACGTAATTTTAATAACATGAACTTAGCCCTTGTTTGGTTTTTCACATGATTTTCATATTTCGGCAAGTTGAATCTGATGTAGCAGCCTCTACGTGGACACCAACTTGCCTTAGAATACATGAACTTTGAATTGATTTTGTTTATCCACACGAATTAAAAAAACAATTTTAGATTTTTTTTTACTTTTTTCTTATAATGTGGCAAACGTGATATAAATTCTTCACTTTATATTTTTCAAAATTAATTATCGAACAAAATATAAATTTTTATTAATATCATTTGACAGTTGTGATTTTTTTTATCTTATATAATTCATTTAATATGCACAAAAACCATACTATGATTTTAGGGTGTGTGTGATGTGTGCATTTATCACTATGACGTTTGGAAAAATTTGAGTTGTTACATATTTATGTTATTAATAGGCTTAAAGAATAATAAAATAGACGAATTAAGAATTTGTACAACAATTGATATAAATGGAAATGTTCAATTATAAAATTATTTGAGATTATCTAACATATAAAGTTATATCAAAGATGCAATTAAACATATATGAAAAATTAAAATGTAGTTTCTACGTGATCAATTTAATTGTTAACTTAATTGATTGATTGTGTAATATTATTCATCATTAGATACGATTCGTCATATACCACTATTCATGACTTGATGATTGTTGTATTCGAAATTCAATTATTTATACCATTACACTAGCTTAAGTAAGATTTTTATAATTTTTCTATAAATAGATAACTAAAAAGGTCTGATAGTATTTTATTTAATATTTTCGAACCTAAATTTTATATATTGCATGAACTAAAAAAATTCAAACATATTTCACATATATCATTTACTTATTTTGTAGATTAGTTTATCATTAATTATTAATTATAGACGCAACTTATAAAAATAATTCATTGTACACATTCAAAATTAATATAATTCCAATAATCAATACATCGAATGATAAAATACAATATCTGCTACAACAACCATATATTAATAATTGATGAATTTTTTGTATTACACAAAAAGGCCAAAAACATAAAGGGATAATGTCCAATTTGGTCCTACAACTATACTTGAAATTTCAGTTAGGTCACGAAATAAAATTTTGGCCCAAATTGATCCCTCAACTTTTTAAAAGGTATCACGTTAATCCCTCCATTAGTCTCTAAACTAATTTCTGATAATGTTCATTACTAGACGTTAATTTAAAGAAAAATGTTCAAGTTGGTCCTACAACTATACCCGAAATCTCAATTTAGTTCCGAAATAAAATTTTGACATAAATTGGACCCAATTTTTTTTTTATTAAACCCTAATTATATTAATTTGAGGACAACACCAAGCCACATGTACAACTTATGGATCCGAAAGTTTTGGGGGTTTTTTTCAATAGTCTCAGTCATAATTTAATATTTTTAAAAATCAATACTAAGTTGTGGAACTATCTGGTCTAAATATTGAAATTCTGATGATATATAATTATGAGTAGTGATGGCAATGGGTAACGGACCCTATAGGTACCCGCAAAAATTACCCACGATGGGTAGGGTAATTACCCACTTAATGGGCACGGGCATGGGCACAGGTAATTACCCGCAAAATTTGATGGGGACAGGTGCAGGTACAGGTACCTTAGTACCCAACCCGCCCCATACCCATATATATAATTATATATTTTATTATTATTATTATTGTTATTATTATTATTATTATTATTATTACATTGTATGTGTTGAACCGTATTGTGATTTGATATTATTTTTTGAAGATTTTATAACATTATTATGTTTGTAGTTTTTTTATGTAATGTCTCATTTTTATGAATGGTCCTTGTATTATATTTTAATCGAATTATGATTTAGTTTTAATCAATATTTTTATAATTATAAATTATTTAATCATAATTTTGAATTATGAATTTCAAATAATAATTACTAAATTAAATATTCAATAAATAGTTCGTGATAAAGAAATTTGTATGTTTATATATTTTATTTCTAAAGTATGATCTTTATTAGAAATAAAATGGCAATTGAACACGAATAAAATTTGGAGTACTTCAAATATTAATTTGTAACTTATGTTATTTATTCTTATATGTATATATATCGTACACTTGATAAACAAATGCTTATAAAAATTATATCTTACATATGTAAAATATAACTATATATATTTTTAAAAATGTATGCGACAAAAAAATACAAATATAAGTATGTTTGTACGATTATAGAAAAATATCATTAAATTTATCATAAAATGTATTATTAATTTTATGCTTACTATGCTTAAGAAGATGTTCATAAATATGTGTACATTAAAATTTATTTATTTATTATATATGCATAAATATCTTATATAGAAATTATCTATAACAAAAAAGTGAGAATTTATAAACGTAATTTAATATTTTTTTATCTTTTTTTCAAAATAAATAGCTATTTTATCACATCATCTGTATAAATTACATTTCGTATTCATTATATTTTTTATATTTTAAAGCATACACAATATATATTTATATATATATACATATATATATTTAACCATAATCTTTTTGTTTTAACTTTAAATATTTTAAAATTTATTAAATACTATAAAATATTTATTATGTATCACATAAAGAAATAGTTAAATTGCGGGTAATAGGTACAGGTATGGGTAATTAAGTACCCAAAGGGTATGGGGTCGGGCATAAATATTGATACCCAACGGGTATGGGGACGGGTATGGGTAATTTTTTAAAATCTGGGTATGGGTATGGATACTATAGTACCCTACCCATTGCCATCCCTAATTATGAGTCAAGGCAAAAAAAAATCTAATATTATTATTTCTGTTATAAACTAGAGAGAGACGAGAGAGAATATCAATTGTATGTATTCAATATGAGGACCAAATGCCTCTATTTATAATAGTACAAGGGATAGGGTTTTAGAGTTAGTAACTTGGCCATCACTCATATCATATATATCTATTAGATATATTTACAACACTCCCCCTTGAGTGACCAATCTCTAAAACAAATGTTGCCTCATTAAAACCTTGCTAGAAAAACTCAGTGGGAAAAAATCTAGTCGAAGAAAAAAGAGTACAACTGCTCCCCCTGATCTTGAGATCACTGTAGATCTTTGAGTCGGCACATGCCAATCTTGTGTACCAACTTTCTGAATGTTGATGTTGGTAATGCCTTTGTGAATAAGTCCGTCAAATTGTCACTTGAGCGAATTTGTTGAACGTTGATATCACCATTCTTTTGGAGATCGTGTGTGTAGAATAACTTGGGAGAAATGTGCTTCGTCTTATCACCTTTGATGTATCCTTCCTTGAGTTGCGCGATGCAAGCAGCATTGTCTTCATACAAAACAGTTGGATTGATCTTTGATGAAGGTAATCCGCATGACTCTTGGATGTGACTTGTCATATTTCTCAACCATACACACTCTCGACTTGTTTCATGGATTGCAATGATTTCAGAATGATTTGAGGATGTTGCAGTCAAGGTTTGCTTCATAGACTTCCATGATATAGCAGTTCCACCACATGTGAAAATATTGCCAGTTTGTGACTTGGCTTGATGTGGATCGGATAAAAATTCTGCATCCGAATACCCTACCAGAGAAGAATCGGAATTTTCCGAATAATATAATCCAAGGTCTATGGTACCCTTCAGATAACGTAGAATGTGTTTAACACCATTCCAATGTCTCAAAGTGGGTGCAACGCTATATCTTGCGAGAAGATTTACAGAAAAATCTATATCTGGTCTAGTATAATTAGCCAGGTAAGTTAATGCTCCAATTGCACTTAGATATGGTACTTCAGGACCAAGTATCGTTTCACCATCTTCAATAGGTCAAAATGGATCTTTTTTCGTATCAAGAGATCTAACGACCATTGGTGATGCTAATGGATGTGCATTATCCATGTAAAAGCGTTTTAACACTTTTTCTGTATATGTGGATTGGTGAATAAACGTTCCTCCTCGGACACGTTCAATTTGCAAACCAAGACAGAATTTTGTCTTTCCCAAATCTTTCATCTCAAATTCTTTCTTAAATATTCAGCAGTTTTATTGAGCTCTTCAGGAGTCCCAATTAAATTCAAATCATCGACATAAACTGCTATAATTGCAAATCCACTTTCGGTATTCTTTATGAAAACACAAGGGCAAATATCATCATTTTTGTATCCTTTTTTCAACAAATACTCGCTCAATCTATTATACCACATAGGGCCAGACTGTTTCAGCCCGTACAATGATTTTTGCAGTTTAATCGAAAACATGCTTTTGGGTTTTGACTTTAATGCTTCAGGAATTTTAAATCATTCAGGGATTTTCATATATATGTCATTATCTAATGACCCCATATAGATAGGCAGTTATTACATCCATAAGACGCATAGCAAGCCTTTGTGACATAGCCAGACTAATCAGAAATCTGAAAGTAATTGCATCCATTACTGGAGAGTATGTTTCCTCATAATCAATTCCTGGTCTTTGAGAGAAACCTTGTGCTATGAGTCTTGCTCTATATCTCGTAACTTCATTTTTCTTATTTCTCTTTCTAACGAATATCCATCTGTATCTAACAGAGATTTCAAATTCCGGAGTTAGGACTATAGGTCCAAATACTTTCCGGTTATCACAGGAATTGATATGTTCTCTCTCCAGTATCTGATTGGAAGATAAATAATTTATTGAGATCTCATGATTTTCAGATACTTGTAATTCTTCAGGAATTACATCACTTTTATTTGATTGATTAATCATTTTCGTTATTGTTTGGTTTCCATCTTGCCCCTTTTTTTCCTAGGCACAAAATCTTTGGAACCAGTTGGTCGACCACGTTTTTGACGAATATTAGACTCAATTACTGCCAAAGCTATTTGTCCTTCAGGGACATCAATTTTGGCTGGAGTATTTGCAGCATGTATGTGAGATTGTGTCACTTTTCTTGTGTCTACAAAAGCATCAGGAAGTTGGTTTGCAATCTTTTGCAAATGAATAATCTTTTCAACTTCTTGTTCACATTGATTAGTTCGAGAATCAAAATGTGACAAGCTTTTCTCATTCCAAGATATTTCCGTGTGCTTTTCTGGATGTAGATTCGTTCTACCTAATGTTGGAAATGTCATTTCATCAAAATGACAATCTGCAAAATGTGCAGTAAATAAATCACCCATTAAAGGTTCAATATACCTTATAATCGAAGGTGAATTAAATCCAACATATATCCCAAGCCTTCATTGGGGACCCATTTTTGTTCATTGTGGGGGTGCAATTGGGACTTGAACCGCACAACCAAAAGTACGTAAGTGAGAAACATCTGGTTCTCGACCAAAAATAATTTGTATTGGGGAGTATTCATGGTTGGCCGATGGTCTAATACGAACTAATATTGCCGCATGTAATATGGCATGACCCCAAGTAGTAGTTGGGAGTTTTGACTTCATAAGTAACGGTCTAGCAATAAGTTGAAGACGTTTAATAAACGATTCTGCTAAACCATTTTGAGTATGGACATGAGCGACTGAATGTTCAATCTCAATTCCAATAGCCATACAATAGTTTTCAAATGCTTGAGACGTAAACTCACTAGCATTATCAAGACGAATTCTTTTAATTGAATTGTTTGGGAATTGAGCTCGTAATTTTATAATTTGAGCAAGTAGTCTAGCAAATACTGCATTTCTAGTCGAAAGCAAGCATACATGTGACCATCTAGAAGAAGCATCAATCAATACCATAAAGTATCGAAAAGGGCCACATGGTGGATGTATATGTCCACAAATATCTCCTTGAATTCTCTCTAAGAAAGATGGAGATTCAATATTAACCTTCGTATATGAAGGTCTAATGACTAACTTGCCTTGCGCACAAGCCTCACACGAGAATTCATTTGTCATAAGAATCTTTTGATTCTTCATGTTGTGCCCATATGAATTATTGATTATTCGGCGCATCATAGTTGCTCCAGGATGTCCAAACCTATCATGCCAAAGCATAAAGCTTTTTGTGTCATTGAACTTCGGGTTCATGACATGGTTTGTCTCAATTGCCTTTATGAATGTGTAATACATCCCAGAAGGTAGTGTTAATAATTTTTCTTTTGTTCGCTTATGGCCGGATACAAAAGAATTTATGCAAAGATATTCATTTACACCTTCTGATATAGTCTCGATGTGGTATCCATTATAGCGGATATTCTTGAAACTTAGTAAGTTTCTTTTGGACTTACTAGAATACAGGGCATTTTTAATATCTAATTTAGTATCATTTGGTAAAATGATACAAGCTCTTCTGGAGCCTTCAATGATGTTTGATGCGCCTGATATTGTGTTAACATTATCCTCGGCTAATGTCAACTTAAGAAAATATTTCTTATTTTGGAGAATGGTGTGCGTAGTGGCACTATTAGCAAGACAAATATCACAAGATTCCATTTTGGCTATGTTTGCCATTCGTGCAATTCTGCACAAAGAATCAAGGATATATTATCCACATGTTTAATTTATTTGCTCTTTAGAGCATGTAATATTCTTCAGGAATATTAATTGTGCTACTTTAATAGCATTAATTTATGATCTTGAATGTAATATTCTTCATGAATATTACTTGTGCTACTCGAATAGCATCAATATTTAATTTTTCAAGATTAGATCGGAAAAGACCGATCATTATAACAATAAGAAAAACGGACATAATATATTAAAACCAATAATCATGATGTAAAAAAATGTACCTTCTAAGATCAATGGACTTCTAGAATTGAAGGAGAAGGTAGAACAATCGTGCTGATAACGTGTTATAAACTAGAGAGAGACGAGAGAGAATATCAATTGTATGTATTCAATATGAGGACCAAATGCCTCTATTTATAATAGTACAAAGGATAGAGTTTTAGAGTTAGTAATTTGACCATCACTCATATCATATATATCTATTAGATATATTTACAACAATTTTCATGATTATTACAGGAAAAAAACTAGTCAGTTTATATCGATTCGATCATATATCAAGTCCAGATAAGTTTATTGATAATTATTATATTCATTATAATGTCATCAATCATTAATTGTACACGTAATTATATTGACATTGGAGAGAAGCATATATATTTACTAATTATGTCATCCACAATCATTTTAGTATCTTGAGACCTTCTTTAAATTAATCATAGACTTTATTAATTAATAAAAAATGAAAAAGAATAATCAGATAATAAAATTATTAATAAAAGGAAAACGAGATTAAAATATTCCATATTGAACAATTAAAATTTTATTTCAGAATCAAACTGAGATTTCGGGTATAGTTATAGGACCCATTTGGACATATTCCATTAAATTAACGCTGGTAGTAATGGATGTTAACGGAAATTAATTTAGGGACTAACAGAGGGATTAAGGTGATACCTTTTAAAAAGTTGAGGGATCGATTTGAGCCGAAATTTTATTTTGGGACCAAACTGAGATTTTGGGTATAGTTGTAGGACCAAATTGGATCTTATCCCAAAAAAATAAAACTAAAATTGGTATTTTTTAATTTGTCAGTCCAAAAGTTTGTGTATTTTAAGGCCATTTGGTATCCACATATATGTACACGTGACAGTCTCCTGCTACCACATCAAATTCAATCAGCCGGAATTTAAAAATCATGTGAAAACAAAACAATGCCACATAGTTTATGTATTTTAAGGCAATTAACCCAATAATAAACTACTCCATTATAAGCACCTAGCATAACGGAAGAATAAAACACAAAAAACCAACATCAGATCATATAAGCTACTAAAACACCAATCTTAAATTGTAGCATTATAAATTCACAAAATAAAATTCTAATTTCTAAAAAACACATTACGGTTTGAATCACAACATTCAAATCGATTACTTAATTATTTATATTTTTTTGGGATAATTATATGGGAAAAAATCAACAAAATATGAACCGTTAGACCTTATGACTAATAAAAATAAAGTGTTAATTGCAAAATGTAACGTAGTCCAGTGTTAATTGCAAAATATAACGTTCAAACTATATTTGATGCATGTGCGTTAAAAAGATTTCAAATTCTACCTAATAGATGAAAGGCAAAATCCTTGGCAAATCCGTTCCCAATTTGAAATTACTAGGTGATTAATTTTGATTTGCTAAGGATTTACTTGCCCCATTTAGATTCCTTGAATCAGGTTCTTTCTAAACAATACATACTTAAGTTTACAGAAATACCCTTCAATACACTTATACATTCAAAACAAATATCATGATAACTATCTGTTTAATGGATCGGATTAAACCATATTTCACACACTAGGTACCTATATGCATGCTAACCCCTTGGGGTCGTGCCCCATTTGCCACATTAGATTTAATGGGACACTTTCATCTGCCACAATAGATCTAATGGGACACTCACAAGTGACTCATTAGATCTATTATGTCAAATTGGGTACTACCCTAAGGGGTAGACAATGATTCCCCCCTATATATATAGTTGATGGGCATGTCTTGTGTACATTAAGGACGTGATTGGTATGGTGGAATGGAATGGAATAGAATCGTCATTCCTATGTCCATTCCCATTCCACCGATTGGTATGGTTTAAAATCGGGAATCACCATTCCCGATGGAATCGCTATTCCCAAAGGAAGAGGAATAGCCATTCCACCCACCCCCATGGGTTTAGCTATTCTCAATGACCAAAAAAATTAATATATGATATATTTATACATAATCATATTTTATAATATTATTTTATTATATTTAGAAAAATAAATCAAAAATCAAATTACATAATTTATTATTATTATTATTATTATTATTATTATTATTATTATAATTATAATTATTTTTATATTATTTATTTAATTTCAAAATATAATTTAAAAATATATGTTAAAATCAAATTTTGATAGCTTTTATAACTTTGTTGAGAAAAATGAAAGTGATGCCAAAAAATAAATATACCATAAAAATATGTTATAATATAATATGAAATATTTATATATATTTGATATAATTTAATATATTCAAATGAAAAATTGAAATGTTAAAATATTTTTCTATGAAGTAAAAAATATTTTAATTAACTTATAAAAATTATTATATATTGATTAATTAAATATTTTAGAATAAAATTTTTCAATAAAATAAATAAATTATAATTTGCTAAAAAATTAGAAAAAATAATATATTTAAAAAATAAAAATAACATTTAGAAATATAAAAGATAAATTAAGTCATGTGTTGATATTTATTAGCTATTACGCACACTTTATTCATTTATAATAAAATTTTAAAGTACATAAAATATTCATTATATAAGATTAAAAAAAATGATATTTCATTCCGTTCTTCATTCCGTAGACATACCAATCATAAGAATAGTGATTCCATTCAGACACTCATTCCATTCATAAGTTCATTCCATTCATATCTAATTCCATTCTATCATACCAATCACCTCCTAAGTGCACATCAGACAGTCAACACGTTAATTCGGTCAATGCGTTGACCAAAAAATCCGTTAAAATTAATATCAATCGTAACACTAAAAAGTATTACTCAAAAGTTTAAAAATATCACTTGTATCATTAAAATTAACGGCTAGAAAAAAATATAAAGAAAAAATATGTCAAAATCAGTATCAACCGTAACACTAAAAAATATCACTTAAAATTTAAAAAGTATCACAGATTTTGATGATTTTATTTTTGCCAACGCATTAACCGTGTGATGTGCATCTTATGTACAAGAGAATGTGCGATAGTTGATTAAACTGTGTATACAAACGATTTTTTTCAATTTTTTTATAATTATAAAGATTTCCTTTATAAAAATCGGCAAATCTCAAGTCTTCGTATAATTTTATAATTCTTTAATAAAAATGATAGCTATCTCATTTTTTTTAATTTTAGTTAATTTCATAAAAATTGGCAAATATCAAGCCTTCATATTTGATTAGTTGGGCCAGAATTATTGAATAAATTTTGTTATATTAATGATGATTCTTAATTTACATTCTAATTAATTAAGATTTCATTTCTATCATTAAAGTAGAGAGGGTAGGTTCTCATGACTTTAGTATGTTAGAGTAACTTTGGCAGGAAAATAAAATTATGATTTTATCCTAAACGTACAACCATCATATATATCATATCATATTTCTAGATATGTAGTAGAATAGAATTGCAATATTACTGGTGAATTTAAGTAAACAGTAAATTAGTATTAATCCAAATAATCGTATATTTCAAGTATCTTAATTACTACCCTTTGACTGGTTGTTCAGAAGAAAAAAATAAAAATTTCTAGGCATTGTAATAAAAGGAGAGGATTAAAAATTTATTATAAATAAGGTTAAGTATTCGTTCAGATATGATTAGAAGAAAAGTGAAATAAAAGTGTAAACCATGGGTGCGGGCAAAAGTATGCGTACGCTAGCTTTGATTACGACGTTGGTGCTAATATGCACGGGGAGTGCATCGGCTTCTTTCGGCAAATGCTAGTCGAGCTGCTATGAAGACTGCACAGATGCAAACGGAGAGCACGGGTGGTGTATCGCAAAATGCCTTGTCAAGTGCCTCAAGCATCGTGTTACCACTCCTCATGAAAATAATTTTTGCGATTACAATATTTATTGTGCTATTAAAATGTGCTCTCGATTTGGAAATGGTAAGTCTACGCTTTTGTCCCTACTCAATTTTTGGTGTTGTTTTGTAATGTTTATTGTTCTATACCCGATTGAAAAAGTTAACCCACAATAAATAAATAAAATAATATGGTGTTGATATCTGGATATACTTGTTATTGTGATGATTTTGTTGCCACAGTGAAAGTGTGCTTCGCCGACTCATAAATTTTGTTACTCTTAAAACAGGCTTTACATTTAAGGACTTCTTTCTTTTGTTTTTGTGGAGATACCCACTACTTATATTCATATATAAGTCATCACAAAAATATGTTTTCTATTATATACTTATGTATGTGTGTGTAATTTTATTTTATTTTTAAAACCTCTTGCTATAGCGATAAAACACACGTTTAAATTTTTAAATCATCGAGCTAAATTGATTTTTAACTATTTTTATTTTCAATCAAATGCAGATGTTGACAAAGTGGAGGATTGCGTCAGGAAATGCGGAAAAAATGATTGTTTCCAGTCTCCCATTTCTATTGGAAGAAATTAGTATTGTGAATAGTTTCGAATCTATTCAATACCACAAGTCGGGTATGTAGGTAAAAAAATAATAATAATAAAAAATAGTATTGTGAATAAGTGTTAATTGATGCAAATAATAAAATATGTTCTTTTACTTATTACATGAATTTTAATTAAAGCTAGTACTTCTCGATCCTATGCAATGCACAAAATAAGTGTTGTCTATTAAACAAAAATTATTATCTAAAATATAGATATTAAATCATATGATAGACAGTGATGTATACCATAACTATTGTCTATCTCATGGTTTTGTTTTAATATATGTATAGATATTGTTACGATTAAAGCACATGCAACTTTTAATAATTTCAACATATTAAATATTTTTCATTGAAGTTTGTTCGGCGTGTATAGCTAAAATAATGTTTTATATTGATGCAACGACTTAGTTTTACTATTGAAAATACTAATGATGTTGTCTTTGCAAATCTTTATATATATAAAAGCGGAATGGTCCTAAAAGTAGCAACTCATCTATTTTCCCATCTAAATGCACCTCCCAAAAATGAAAATTTATATTCTATTAATTAATTAATTTTCTTTTTGAGCAAAATCATTAAAATAATTAGATAATTAAAAAATTGTTGTAGGGGCAATTCGTTTTCGAAGATGATATTACATTTATTAATTAATTGCATGATAATAAATATGTGTAATTCATAACATGGTAACTTCATTTGAGGCCTTGAAATCCGTATAACTTCATTTTAATTAATGCACTATAATCCTAATCATAAATCAATCTTTCTTATTCATTATTTTTTTTTTCAATTATTCACCCATTATACGTACATTCAATTATATATACATTAGTATTTATGTATATATCCATATATTTCCACAGATAATACAAATTAGTAGTTACTCTAAAAAAAATAATTAGCAGCTGAATGGGCAATTATAATTTTTTTTTTTGAAACATATTATAATAGTTTTCCTTTATACATCAATATATATGATTAATATGATATAATGTAATATGTAGCATATATATATATATATATACCATTTAATATTTCACAATCCCCAAAGCGTCACCTTCTCAATTAGTCGACCATGATTTTCTCAATTAACCTTTTGTTTTGGACTCAGTTATAAATAAATTAATCCAAAAATGATAGATATAATATGTATTCATATCTATATCTATATCTATTTAATAATAGACTAATAAAGTAAGATTTTTCCAGCCCATTTACTACGGTATTTTAGTCGATTAACAAATATCAAAATTGTATAAATTAAGTCATTTTAGGTGCCCATTATTAGGCTTGACTACCTCTTATTAGCACTAATTAACCGCATTCATTATGTCCCAATTCAAATTTAAATCCTTATTATTAAATTTCATTTTACCCCACTTTATAAGTTACACCCATTTTATATTTCGATCTACATACCATCATTCGAATAGATGTTATAATTTTCAAGATTTTATTTTCTTAATTTATGTGATGTGTGATATTTGTATGGTTGATTTGAATAGTTTGCAGGTTAATTTTGAAAGAATCAAGGATTTACTTTGAATAAAAGAATGATACGGTTTTACTATTTTGCCTCATCAAAAAAGTTCATCATGCAAAGGTCAATTTGCAGTTGCGTTTCATGACTGCGTACAAGATTTGTGTTAATTATTATGGATAATGTATTTGGTACATGTCAGTTGGCTCAAATAAAGATTGGCGGTACTTATCCATTATTTAATTTGAGGGTATTTTACTTCGATGTGGCTGAGAATGAAGAAGCATCAGTAGAGATGCTCTAAGAAAGTGTTCAAAGTTGAAAAAATTCTTTTGGCAGATGTAAAAAGACACATGTTTCTGAAAATTTGAGATATTTTATTTTCTTACATCAATTTTAATAATTTTCTTATTTTGCATGCTTCTACAATATTTTATTCAATATTGTCAAAATTTTAAATATTTCATGTTCAAAACTATATATATATAGTTGACAATATTAATTGGAAACATAGTGTCCTTGCTATAGACCAAGGAGTGCATTAATAGGAAAAAATTATATATGCCAGACCTATATCTCAAAATATTAATTCTGATGCAAGTTTTCATAATATATATATATATATAGTACAAGATAATGTTTTATTAATATGTCGTTGGATAATGATTAATTTCACAATGTAACAGATTTATGTTTATTTTTAGGAGATTTAATAGCCTCTAAAATTGAAGCCAACCAAGAAAATAACAATAATTACATGACCACAGTGCCCGTAGTTAATATTAATTGTGTTTATTATTATTATTATTATTATTATTATTATTATTATTATTATTATTATTATTATTATTATTATTATTATTATTAGATGCGATCCTCGCTGGCAGATGGACGATGATGACGAATCTCTTTCCAGGAGTATCATGTTACACGACTTGGATGGATGTAGAATCCAAAACCTTAGCTTCACAGCGATGTTGAATTACGGATATTGATCCACAACCCGAAGACGATTGGAAACACAAACTTTGATTATATGTGTAGACACCACTAACAAGAATGTTGGATCCGTTTGATAAGTTGATTTAATCTCACAGTGTATTGTAAAACCCGAATAAATTTTCTAGAGAGAAAATATGATAAATTCACGTTTAATCTAATTCTTAATGATATATATTTTTAGATTGACTTGGGACAGATTCAGATTGCGTCCTTAGATTGGAAATGACATTTTTAAAGTGAAACTATGCCTAAGATTTATTTTAATGGGCTTCTAAAAATATATATATATTTATTTGGGCTCGATTTAATTAATTTTAGCTAAGAAGAGTTATATTTGCTAGGCATTAAAGTCTTGTGCCCATATATAGTTTACTAATGGGTTTTAATATATTTTTATGGTTAATTGGGCTTTAATAAGTATTTATTTATTTAATTTATGGGATTTAATAAGTATTTATTTATTTACTTTATGATGTTTAAGCTTGGCTACAAAAGGAATTAAGATTTTTATGAACACATAAAACGAAAGAGTTATGTTTAGGAAAAGATCAAATCCACAACTACACAAGGAATGATATGGAGTTTACCAAATGTAATATTGCATCAATTAAGTAAGTTGTTAACCTAAATATTTATTATATAAAACTCTTAAACCTAGAATTTAATTAGCTAGGTGCCACTCTTGATAATTTAGTGAGTCACGGCTGGTGTTGAGCTCACACCGAGTCCATCGGGATGGTTGTAGTCGGTTGTAGAGATCGGTTTCGTGTCATCTTTGTCGTTGTTGGTTGGTGAGTGGTGTCGTCGAGATTATGGTGGTCTGTCGCCGGAGTCGGAGAAGAGGTAAAAGTAGAAAAGGTGTTATGGAGAAGAAAAAAATACTAGGTATTAATTTTCGAAATGGCAAATACTTGCATGTACAAGGTGCATATAAGGCTTATTTTAGACGGGCGGGTCAAATTCGCTTGTCAACTCGCAAAAAAAAAACGGTAAACTCAATATCAACAGTAACATTAAAAAGTATCACTCAAAATTCGAAAAGTATCACCTGTATCATTAAAAAGTAAGAGGTCTGCCACTTATCTCAGGGGTTTTTGGGGGTGTTTTTAGCGGTTTATTTTGTGTGTTTTTAGGATTTTTTTGGGGGTTTATTTTGTGTTTTTTAGGGTTTTTTGGGAGGGTGTTTTTAGGGTTTTTTATTGTGTTTTTTAGGGTTTTTTGGGGGGTGTTTTTTTAGGATTTTTTTGGGAGTGTTTTTAGGGTTTTACTTTGTGCTTTTTTAGGATTTATTAATTTCATTTTAGGATATAAATTTATGTTTATTTCAAATAAATTATATCAAATCGATTTAATTTTAGGGTTCATTAATTTTTTTTAAGGTATAAATTTTGTTGGGAAATTTAAAAAAAAAACAGAGAAAATCAGAAAAAAAATTAAAAAATTCGCCAGAAAAAAAAAATAAAAAATAATAAAATTAGACGGGCGCATGTGGGCCCAGGGCCGGCCCTGATAATTCGGAGGCCCAGGGCGAAATGGAAAAAGGGGGCTCCGAGAATTTATTTTTTCAGGAGCATCTTGAAGTTTTTTCCATTTTATTCCAATCATCCTAAATCTTGAAAAAGTACAATCAACATTTACAAAATCTCATTCGTGAATTTTGTAAGTAAAAAAAGAACATTTTCATTAATTAAATAATCGTGAAAGAAAAATATTGATAATATTAGGGAAAATAATTCAAAATGGACTCAACTCAATTTTTTATTGTATTTTTTATGTTAAAAGCCCTAAAGTTGATATTTGGGCGAACTCAAATTGAGGAATAAAACCCCTAAATATAACAATTGAGTATTTTTTCTTTATACAGTTTTGATAAAATTTAAAAATTCAGTCTTTAAAGGTGCATTTCTCGTATGATATCTTTGTATAGATCACAAATAGTTTATTAATAGCCCAATTGTAAAATTGAGATTAAGACAACACAAAATCTCAATAAATATATTATCACACTAAATTTACATAGAAAAAAAAGTTATGGAACTAATCACTAAGCGCACACACAATATATATATATATATAAATTGGGGGCCCCATAAAAGTGGGGGCCCTAGACGGTGGCCCACCTGGCCTACCCCAGGGCCGGCCCAATGTGGGTCGTGCGTGTGGGTGCCACGAGCCGTCTGATATAAGCGCACGTACGCGCCTTATGCACGCAAGAGCTTCTCTTTCGAACTTGGAGAGTTTGTTTTCTCTTTTGATTTATGTATAGAGACGTGAGAGAGATAGATAGATGTATTGGGATTTGGACTTCAATGCAATTTTCCTTAGATTAGTTTAATTAATGGCTCATATGGATTATATATATATATATATAGGGGTGGTTCAAATAAGAATCAACCCCCACATGAGAATTTAGGAATCAATCAAATTCAAGGATTTTGATGACATGGCGGATAAAAAGGCTGTGGCATAGTTATAAATATGTAAAATTCGAAATATAAGGGATAATTCCACTTTTTTTTATAAAGTGATGTCATCATCTTTTAAAAAATTCTTAAAAACTTTAAATAATCATAGTTTACTCGTTTTTTATCCAAGTTACGCAAAAAAAATATATCGAATTAAAGATTTTTTTTTCATGCTATTCATTTAAGATCCATAGTGCATATGTTTATTTGAGCAAAAATTGATGAAAAATACAAAAAACTTTTTTTCACGTATATTCAACTTGTAACTGTCAGATATTGCTAATATGATCTCACAAATTCACAATATTGCTCATATCTTGTGTTTATGTTGCTAGCATGAAATTTTTTATGCACGACTTTGAATCTTAAGTTGCTTTCATGAGAAAATAGTTAAAGTATGAGTTATATATATTTAAGTTCATAAACAATTATAACTTTATCAATGCTTAATTGTAAGGTGGAACACTTAGCAAGAGTTGCCTCGGACCATTATCCATTGCTGCTTTATGAAGAGAGGCTTAACGGTAAGCGATAGCGGCGGAAAAGAATGTTCCGAGTGGAAGCGATGTGGTTCCATGATGAGTCCTATCTGAACATTTGTCAAGATGCATGGGAGAATAGTACTTCTCATCCCTCCCCTTACAGCTTGTGTTGAACATGCATTATTAGATATCATGTAACAGCCTAGTCCCTTAGGCGGTCATTTTGATGGGGATGGGGTGTTAGGCGTAAAAGCCGAAGAAAATAGATAGATTAATCGAAAATCCAGGGGGGTGATTTTAAAATTAAACTAAGTTAGTGCCTCAAAAACTTAGGCAATTTAACTTCATGATTAAGAAGAACTTATCGATTTCGACGAATCAACGTGGTCAAAGGGTCCAAACAAGTCGAAGGGGGGAGGGGTCAAAGGATTCAATCGAGTCAAAAGAACACCATATCATAGGCCAACCGAAATTTAAACAGAATCCAAAGGCAAATAGATAGGAATTCGACTTTATAACTAAGCAAGACTTCCTCGAAAGCCACAATGGCTAAGACCCATAAAAAGGTCAGAGTCAAATAAATCATACTATCCCATTCATAGGACCAAACAAAAAAAAACTAACTCAAGATTAACTTGAACGAACAGAATCATGCTTGAAAGAGAAAGCCTCTTCGCAAGCGAACAACAAACAACAAGCATGCGAGACTTATTTACAAGTCAACTGAAGATGAATAGATACCAAAATGCTCGACAGGTATGACTATTCAAATAACTTAGAATCAATAAAGGCATAACTGGGATGTCAAAAGAATATGCTTCAAAGACTTTATTGATAACTAGGATTCATAACATTCAAAACATGCTACTATCAAGAATCAAGTTACATTAATCAAGACTAAATACTATATCAAAGTACTTAGCAGAAACTTAGCGGAAGAAAACATGTAACCATGCAGAGCAACAAAGTTGAAACCTCAGAGAACTCAGACAACCCCACCAGCAACATATCACCGGCCTCAGCATCTCAACTTGAAAACATTTGAAAAAAAGGGGGTGAACACTAATGTACTCAGTGGGGTTTTACGAGAAAACTCTTTAATAACCTTGAAATATCCAATTTATAAACTGACGGCATATGGAGAGCAAAATGCAAAAGCCCTTTCCATACCCGTAAAACCTTTTACTTCCTTTTCTGGCTCCTTTCCTGGCTCAAACCTGCTGTCTACTGCACCCTTTTTGCCTTAGGATGAGAGAGGGGTTACCTCAACTATCCTCTGAGTATGCGAGGGGATTACCCAGCAGTGACTCCCTTTACTTTCAAATGTTCAACTCGGTGACACGAAGGTCACGACATGATAATGCAAATAAACTGTTCTTTGAGCTCGATAACCTGCTTACAACAGAAACTATATCTTTACTTAAATTCCTCCTTTCTTAACCTTAACCTTAACCTTCCTTACTTACTTGACATAGCTCGCAATACCAAGGTTAGAGCAATCGTCTAAGGCTAATCCTTTAATTGAGCATAATCTTAGCCTATAAGGGATTTATCACTACCCTAGAAGACAATACTTAGCTAAATAAGCTTTAGCAAAATCCAACATTCCAATACGAGGAAATGAATGCGGATAAACATCGATTGTAATAAAGTAATTATAAACACCTCATGCTAGCATAAATTGTATATAAACAATTCTAGCATATCCTTAGCTAATTAAGCTTAGCAAAACCCAATAACCAAATACTAGGAAATGAATGGGCATAAATATAGATTTCAACTAAAAGCAATTCTAGATCTCGGGCTAGCATCAATTGTATTTAAACAATTCTAGCATATCTAAACATATATGAGAGCTCACTTAACTTATAATAACTTCCTTTACCTTATCAAACTCAAATAACAATTCAACAATATCATGCATATAAATTCCTTTATTCCTTTGTTTTCCTTGTACAGAGACTAAACATGTAGAGCATAAAATATTTTAATTGGATATTTCCCTTGCCTTAACATGCTTCTAGAGCTTAATAGCTCAAATCATATACTTGGTTTAGAACCACCCACCTCGATGATGAACACCTCGATAACGAGCAAGTAGACAAAGCAACGTGCTTAAAATCCTTCCTCGGGCCTCCTCGGGGTTCATCTCCTCTTTAAGAAAGTCGATCAATGACTTGAAACCTTTTTCGAGCTCCTAAAACGGGGATGGAAAATACAACTCGAACGATCAAGATTCCGGATGATTGGACACTGTTACATCGTAGATCATCGAAAGATCTTCGACTTGAGTACTCATGGGCCTCGTGATTCAAACCGAGGTGAATGTTATGGCCTCCACACGTAAACGTGCCGGAGCTGCCGAACCAGCCCGCGCGCCCAAGCGCCGCGGCGCCCTTGCCTCCGCAGGGCTCCCTTGCCTCCGCGGCGCTCCTTGCCCCCGTGGGGCTCCCTTGCCCCCGCGGGGCTCTTTTGCCCCCACGGGGCTCCTTGCCCAACCCCACGGCGCCCCCCAGGCCCGCGGTGCCCCTCACTCCGCTCTCTCTCTCAGCTGGGGGTGCCTCAGGAAGAGGCTGCCCTCTCTCTCTCTTACTACAAAAATGGGGTGAAGTGAATGAGCGAGGAAAAATGAAGGGAGAGAGGCTCTATTTATAGAAAAATAAATGGCTTCCTCGGGAAGCTTCTGCAGTGCAACGATACTGCTTTAAAAGACGTTTTATTTGATGTTGAGATCCAAATGACCTCAGACACGAAATCTGAAAACACCGGGAGGTTCCTTGGCTCGAGTACTATTGAACCAATTTGACTCAGGATAAAGAACGAGTCATCTTGAAGGAAAATGAGAAAATATTCTCTTTTCAAAAATAAAGTTACTAATCCACGCACGGGACAAATAAAATTCCCGAGCGCTCGATTGACCTCGGAATGAAAATTCGGGAACGCCAACGGATTCCTTGAGAAATTTTCTATAAGATAGGCTTGAAAGAACAAGGCTCGGGTCAACACACCAGATTTCACAAATTTCTAACGAACGCACTCCTACGGAAAAACACTATTCATATCTTCTTTAAACGCGTTTTAAATCACCGGGAACTCAAACGACTTTAGATTCAAAATCCGAAAGCACCGGCATGCTTCTTGGGTTAACTCCTTTCAAACATGACTAAAATCTACTACAACTGAGCTCAGATCAAAATTCTCGAAAAGACGATTTTACGAAAAATAAATCCTAAAATCGCGGCTTACAACCGAAACATCTTTATTATGCTCAAAATTCCCTCTTAATATTTCCTAATTAAAATTAGGAATTAATTAATCACCTTCTGAAAATGCAGGTTGTTACATCCTACACCCCTCAATAAAAATTTCGTCCCGAAATTTACTTCATCTCAACAGAGATCTGGATACCTTTTTAAGAACTTAAAGACTTACTGAAACAACATAGGTTTGAAACCTTTACTATACGACTAAGAATAGCCTGAGGCCTTCCTTTATAGATTAGTCCTCACGCAGGACTAATACTTCTAGAATCGTTCTTCTTTTCTTCCTCAAAGCCTTAGCATCTTCTATCTTTTCTTCCTTAATGACATCTCTCTCGAAATAATGCTTCACACGAGGTTCTTATGATCTTTCATTAGAGCGGACCTCTAGAAACTATTCAATTAATGAAAGAAATAAAAGAAAAGAAAACTTCGCCAAGCTTGCTCCTCGTGCAAGGGCGATCTCAACGAGTCCATCTTTCTTTTATCCTGCTTCGCTTTGCTTTTGCTTCTGACTTTACTTCTCGCAGCTTTGTGAAACTTTAACGAACTCCAACTAGACGATAAACTTGAATTAATTGAGCACCGCCTTTGATGGTTCCTTGCACATTCTATCATGTTGAAAACTCGCTTTATCTTCATCTTTAACTTCTTGAGGTTTGACTTCTTTATCTTCTTGGGGCGTACCTCGTGATGCGCTCCAAACTTAAATTCTCGATGCAACTTAAATCTAAACTTCTTCATTGTTGTCGTCTCTTTTCCTCGAAGCAGTCGTCTGACTTCATGGCTTTTGCTAGTGGTCACCATCGCTTGCAGGTGTAACGATCGCACATCTGGACTTTCAACTGCACGCTCGAAACTTACCTGTCGTCATTCCTTAGATCACCTCCAAACGCAACGAGCTGAGAAATCTTCTTGAAAACGCACATCCTAAACTTAGAGAATACTATCTGGCGCTTACTTGGATTCTACTTCCTGCTAGGAAATACTATCTCTTATTCCTCCAACCTTGACTAAAAGGAATACTGCTATAGCTCTCTGCTCTATTCCGAGATCTACACTCGAGTTCTGTGAGTGGGAGCAAAATAAATGAATGCCTCTGAGTGAGGATTTTATCTTGATCAACAATTCTTTAACAAGCTTAAAAGCTGGAAAGAATATAACACTAGGTTATATGTGCCAAAAATATTGCCTTTTCAGAGGACTTATAAACTTGAAGGATTCTTGCACATAACAAGATATGGAAGAAATCAACGGTTAGCAACTGGAAACCGTGCTAAAATATTTTCACGAAGGTGTCAGCATAGCCTAACAAGGAAATGCCATTACTGATTCTTGATGATCAAAGAAATATCATCCAAAAGATTGCAAATTATCCCAGCAGATATAATCAAAGAATTTCAAATGGTATAAATGGAGAATCTCAATTGATATGAAGCTATTGAAAGGTAATTGATTCAATTAACAAGAGAATAAATCGATTCTAAAAGAGAATGAACAAATCGATTCTATTAACACGAGAATGAATAAATAGACTCAACAAAAACTTCCATCAAACTGAAACTCTCAATCTATAGAACACTAGGTCTATCTTCTTAACGATTTTCTTCTTCGGGTCTTCTCTCTCTTTCTTGAGCATGACACATCTTCTTCTTGGCGAGGTTGCTATGAAATAGCATGAGTCGGCTGGACTCAAATGGCTTCGCTTGGCCGGGAAAATGATATCCCGGGAATTACTTCCTATTTATCGAAAGAGATACGATAAAGCGACTTAATCCATTGCACCTTCTGGACTCAAAACAGCTTGACTTCAACGTCTCTTAGAAGCTTGATAGAACACCGATAAATGTATCCTCAAACTATCTTGGCTATAGTGATGGCGACAATCTTCATCTTTATTAATCGGCTTGAAACAAGCGATGACTTCTGGGTATCGAACACGACGTGACCTTGAATGTACGTTCATCGAATTAACGAGCCTCTATCGAAGGAAACAAATCTTCATTCCTTGCGAACGCGATTGGATCTTCAGACGCGACTTCTCTAGAGTTGAAAACTCTTGCGTGGGGATTCCATGAACATGCGTTAGATCCGGGATCGGATAACTTGCCTTTAACTTGACTGCTCATGTTCTTGCTCCTTGCTCGAAACTGGACTTCATGACCTTCTTCTCGATTCTACCATAATCTCGGAACCCTTTTATCCTTCTTATGAACGCTCTATAAATATTCTTTCGAACAACTCTACTTAATTCTAGCTCCTTGAGAGGAAACTTACTCAATCTAGGTTCATAAGAGAACCTAAAGGGAATTCTAGAAATTCTCCTTAATTCAAGCTCGCTATAGTCTATGTTCTAACTATATTCTCTATGCCTCATTCATCCTTAACTCATCCTCAAATACTTTTCTTATGGGCAGTAGACAAGCCTTTATCAAAAAAAGATTTTTAAATCGACTTTCAAACTTTATAACTTTACTCAAAAATTTTAACGGTCCAAAATAACTGAAATAGTTTGAGTATTTGCAGAAATATTATTCTGAAAATATTCACTGCTTACTCGAGTCCTTAACAACTCAAAACTCTTTAAAACATTGATCTAGAACTTAGTTCAATAAGTTCCACCTTAAACTTTGGTATAATCAAAAATTTTATTTCGAAACGAAATAACATTCGACTCTCAAAAATCGACTAACCTTGCCTTGCTCAAAACTTTTCTCCTTATCCTGTACTTTCAAAAAGTTATACTAAATATAATCAAAATACTTTAACTTAATCATACCTTAACTTTGTTGAAGATGCGAGGGTGATGATGAGCTGGGGGTTGCTGATTATTACCTTTGAACAATTCAATATTCACATAGAACTCAATCAAACTTTAAGAAGAGACAGGTCTGCAGAGTTGCAAACCTGCTCTGATACCATCTGTAATAGCCTGGTCCCTTAGGCGGTCATTTTGATGGGGACGAGGTGTTAAGCGTAAAAGCCGAAGAAAATAGATAGATTAATCGAAAATCCAGGAGGGTGTTTTTAAAATTAAACTAAGTTAGTGCCTCAAAAACTTAGGCAACTTAACTTCATTATTAAGAAGAACTTATCAATTTCGACGAATCAACGGGGTCAAAGGGTTCAAACAAGTCGAAGGGGGGGGTCAAAGGATTCAATCGAGTAAAAAGAACGCCATATCATAGGCCAACCGAAATTTAAACAGAATCCAAAGACAAACATATAGGAATTCGACTTTATAACTAAGCAAGACTTCCTCAAAAGCCACAATGGCTAAGACCCATAAAAAGGTCAGAGTCAAATAAATCATACTATCCCATTCATAGGACCAAACAAAAAAAAAACTAACTCAAGCTTAACTTGAACGAACAGAATCATGCTTGAAAGAGAAAGCCTCTTCGTAGGCGAATAACAACAACAAGCATGCGAGACTTATTTACAAGTCAACTGAAGATGAATAGATACCAGAATGCTCGACATGTATGACTATTCAAATAACTTAGAATCAATAAAGGCATAACTGGGATGTCAAAAGAATATGCTTCAAAGACTTTATTGATAACTAGGATTCATAGCATTCAAAACATGCTACTATCAAGAATCAAGTTACATTAATCAAGACTAAATACTATATCAGAGTACTTAGCAGAAACTTAGCGGAAGAAAACATGTAACCATGCAGAGCAACAAACTTGAAACCTCAGAGAACTCAGACAACCCCACCAGCAACATATCATCGGTCTCAGCATCTCAACCTGAAAACATTTGAAAAAGAGGGGGTGAGCACTAATGTACTCAGTGAGATTTTATGAGAAAACTCTTTAATAACCTTGAAATATCCAATTTATAAATTGACGACATATTGAGAGCAAAACGCAAAAGCCCTCTCCATACCCGTAAAACCTTCTACTTCCTTTTCTGACGCCTTTCCTGGCTCAAACCTGCTGTCTACTGCACTCTTTTTGCCTTAGGTCACGGCATGATAATGCAAATAAACTGTTCTTTGAGCTCGATAACCTGCTTACAACAGAAACTATATCTTTCCTTAAATTCCTCATTTCTTAACATTAACCTTAACCTTAACCTTAACCTTCCTTACTTACTTGACTTAGCTCGCAATACCAAGTCTAGAGCAATCGTCTAAGGCTAATCCTTTAATGGAGCATAATCTCAGTCGAGATTTATCACTACCCTAGAAGACAATACTTAGCTAAATAAGCTTTAGCAAAATCTAACATTTCAATACGAGGAAATGAACGCGGATAAACATCGATTGTAATAAAGCAATTATAAACACTCATGCTAGCATAAATTGTATATAAACAATTCTAGCATATCCTTAGATAATTAAGCTTAGCAAAACCCAATCACCAAATACTAGGAAATGAATGGGCATAAATATAGATTTCAACAAAAAGCAATTCTAGATCTCGGGCTAGCATCAATTGTATTTAAACAATTCTAGCATATCTAAACATATATGAGAGCTCACTTAACTTATAATAACTTCCTTTACCTTATCAAACTCAAATAACAATTCACCAATATCATGCATATAAATTCCTTTATTCCTTTCTTTTCCTTGTATAGAGACTAAACAGGTAGAGCATAAAATATTTTAATTGGATATTTCCCTTGCCTTAACATGCTTCTAGACCTTAATAGCTCAAATCTTATACTTGGTTTAGAACCACCCACCTCCATGACGAACACCTCGATAATGAGCATGTAGACAAAGCAACGCACTGAAAATCCTTCCTCGGGCCTCCTCGGGGTTCATCTCCTCTTTAAGAAAGTCGATCAATGACTTGAAACCTTATTCGAGCTCCTAAAACGGGAACGGAAAATCTGACTTGAACGATCAAGATTCCAGACAGTCGGCCATTGTTACAACGTAGATCATTGAAAGAGCTTCGATTGGAGTATTCATGGGCCTCGTTGTTCAAACCGAGGCGAAAGTTATGGCCTCCGCACGAAAACGTGCCGGAGCTGCCCGCGCGCCCAAGCGCCGCGACGCCCTTGCCCCCGCGGGGCTCTTTTGTCCCCACGGGGCTCCTGGCCCAGCCCCACAGCGCCCCCAGCCCCGCGGCGCCCCTCACTCCGCTCTCTCTCTCAACTGGGGGTGCCTCACGAAGAGGCTCCCCCCTCTCTCTCTTACTACAGAAATGGGGTGAAGTGAATGAGCGAGGAAAAATGAAGGGGGAGGGACTCTATTTATAGAAAAATAAATGGCTTTCTCGGGAAGCTTCCGCAGTGCAACGATACTGCTTTTAAATATCGGGTTCGCTTAAAAGGCGTTTTATTTGATGTCGAGATCCAAATGATCTCAGACACGAAATCCAAAAATACCGGGAGGTTCCTTGGCTCTAGTACTATTGAACCAACTTGACTCGGGATAAAGAACGAGTCATCTTGAAGGAAAATGAGAAAATATTCTCTTTTCAAAAATAAAGTTACTATTCCACGCACGGGACAAATAAAATTCCCGAGCGCTCGATTGACCTCGGAATGAAAATCCGGGAACGCCAACGGATTCCTTGAGAAATTTTCTATAAGATAGGATTGAAAGAACAAGGCTTGGGTCAACACACGAGATTTCGTAAATTTTTAATGAACGCACTCCTATGGAAAAACACTATTCATATCTTCTTTAAACGCATTTTAAATCACCGGGAACTCAAACGACTTCAGATTCAAAATCCGAAAGCACCAGCATGCTCCTTGGCTTAATGCCTTTCAAACATGACCAAAATCTGCTACAACTAAGCTCGGATCGAAATTCTCGAAAAGACGATTTTACGAAAAATAAATCCTAAAATCGCAGTTTACAACCGAAACATCTTTATTATGCTCAAAATTCCCTCTTAATATTTCCTAATTAAAATTAGGAATTACTTAATCACCTTCTGAAAATCCGGGTTGTTACATGTCAAATTTTTCTCACTTGATGTGCTCCAAATGTCCAATTTTTACTCATTTAATATGAATATTTAATTTATTTTATATTAGATAATTTCATTACTTTATTAATATGTTTACATTTATTCAAAATGACAATCTTTGTGAAATAGCTAGAGGGCGTATTAATTTTATACAATAATTTAATATATTTATTTAATCTAAAATTTAATTTAGTGAAAACTCACTTTATTTAAAATTTATCTATTTAAATTTAGAATGCATTATTTATTTTAGTGATACTACGTACATTGTTGTCTGTAAAATAGCATCATTTTAGTGACATACATCCCTAAAAACTTTGTCAAAAAAACTGGGGACACATGCATCATACAAAGTTCGTCGAAAAAACTCAGAATATTGTTATTGCAAAAAATATAAATGTGATAGTAATCAAAAACAATATTTTAGAAATTGTGAACAAGTTACAAACTCATACAAATGGAAAATGTGCTATTTGTGGAAATGGAAAATGACCTTTTTTAGTACAATATGGCTGAGGACTTGTTCAAGCGTGATCTAACTTTTTTAACCAAATCTATGTTTCAATAAAAAAATTATAAAACGATATTCAAAATAATAATTAAGGACGACAATATGTACTTATAGTTTATATATATATATATATATTTACATCAACACCAAATATAGGAAGAAATCTAGTATAAATTTATTTTAATTCCCGTAGAACTATTCTTACGAGACAAAATTAATAGCAACTTTATCATATAACCAGTGTTCTTATAATTTATAAAAGCGAAAGGAAATTAAATATTTGAGAGAAGTGTCATTCAAGATCCAAACCTCCTCAACCCCAACTCAATAAAAAGAACACTGAATAAAAGAACATAAATCTAGAAATTTTATTTATTTCAAATAAACAATGAATTTTAAATAGTACAAATTAAATTGGGGATATAAATAATTGCATCATTTATTTATATATATTCAGAGAAATGCATTGGCATCTCACTGTCTCGCAACTAGATCTAACTGATGATGACTTTTCTTAACATTGGAGAAGAAACGTCTCTCTAGCTACACTTTTCGGCCTCGCACGAAGTAACACAATCATTAACTTTCTCCACATCTGCATCATTATAAGATCAATTCAGTTAAAATCTTAATTTTAATTTGGCCTAAACATAAAAACATATATATATATATATATATGTATAATGCATAAACGAAATATAGTATCAAAATAATATTATTGATTGCAAACGTATATAAGACCCTACTATCACCAAATTTGGAACATTGATCAACTGCACAACCAAATTTACAATAGAGCTTACTCAAATTCAAACTCGAACTCGAACTCAAATCGAAACCTGTTGAATTAATAATACATTTGGCAAGGCATTTAGCTCCACATAAGAATTTAATCCTTCACCGAATGCAACCAATTATACAAATTCCAAAGCAAACTTTGAAATCATGATGATTATCATCTACTTGTGCTTGCCCGCCTGCATATAGTAACATCAAAACAAACATCACACTAATAGCTTTGCTTCGATACATGATGTATAAATTCTATTGCAATATTATAGTTCTTCAATTCTAATCATAATTTAATTAATTTGAGCGTAAAAAATGTTGATCGATCGAATGGTCTCATCTGACTTGATCATCAGAACTCTTAATAATATTAGACACTAAATTTTAGCAAACATATAACGTAAAACTTTAGTAAATCATATACTATGTTCTTAGGTCTCTGTAATTTTTTTTTTTTGTTTCGATAGTTGGAAGTTTACTTTGGGTGATAGATTGCGGATCGTGTTCCATAACTAGATTTATTTTTATTTTTATTTTAAAAAATTAATGTACCCTAATTCAGAAAAGATGAACCTTAAATAAAAAATTTAAATTAAATAAAATCATAATAAATTAAAAAAATAATTTTTTTTTTTAAATCAAAGGATTGGAACATGAAATGTAATAAGATCTGGTGTGAATAGATTAGATAAGATTTGATTGCCAACTCATTATGAAGATTGAGTATTTGAAAGATTACAAGCATAATTTAGCTAGTAAATTCAAAATTGTTTAATCCATTAAAATATATATATATATATATATGTGGTAGATTATATTATATTATTTTATCTATTCATGCGATCTAATTTTGCACCAAAAGTAACAACTAAAACTTCAAATGTTATAACCTTTCATCGAGTAGGATAAGATCAATGAGATAATTAAAAAAAAAAAAAAAGGCCATCCGATCACAATAAAACATAGCGCAACCGCTTCAATAAGAACAAATATCCCAATCATAGTACTTTTTTTATTTAATAAGTTCATCTACTGCTACATTTTACACCAGTAAGTCATTATTTATGATAAAATATGTTTTTTTTCCCAATTTTATTGAATTTTCGTACATGACACAATCCTACCCTATGCACGTAGGTAGCTAGTACTCCATGAAGTAAGAAAAACATTTCCCTTCAATAAATATACCTCAATATCTATCGCTGATCTTCTGTTCTACTTTATGCATCCCACTTATTCTCGCATTATGAATTTATTATTTTTTTTTAATTTCTTATTTTCTTCCTTGAAAGTCAAAACTTTATGATAAAAAAACTAGCAAAATTCACAAAAAAAAGTTAAGATAAGAAAATATTTTTAAAATTTTCAATTTTTTTATTGAAAAATTATATATATATATATAATAATTTATAAAAAGAATAAAAAAATGGATGAAAAAAAAAGAATAATGAAATGGTCTAATACAAAATTGCTGCAGACATGAGACAAGTAATCAGAATAGTTACTCAGAATAAATATTCAGAATCCAAGAAAGTTGTATTAATTTTTTTGTTTTGAGGATTTTGATTAATTTCCAAAATTCCCCAAAAATTAACCATACACATAAATTTATAAATTAGAAATCAGATTACTTTCAAAAATCGGATTCATTGACAACCAAATAGGACCTTACACTCCTGCATCAAAATCATCATAATAACAAGTATATCCACATATCAACACCAGATTTGGGTTTGTTTAGTCGGGTATACAACAATAAACATTACAAAACAAAATCAAAAGTTCAGCAGAGGTAAAAACATAAACTTACGATTTTAAAACTTTATACAACAATAAGGAATCTATTCTCGCTCTATTCACTTGAATAAACCCTCACAAAATCACTATCTAAAATATAAATAAATAAAATGTGTCACTTTAAACCCTAACACTCTCAAATTTAACTATCTAACCGAGATGGAAAAAAAACAATATCTAACCTACATACACAAATGAATCTATCAAACTTCAGTTGATTGGGACGCAAGCTAAGGCAGATGTTGAGAAAAATGTCTTAGATCTTCAAGTTGGCACCAGATGCAAGTTTCAGATTTTTCTCGCGACCACAACGATACTCTTTGCTTGCACACTATACTACACAAATCCAACAACACTAGAGAAATCAACTCCCTACAAACACAACTAAATATACAGATCTTACTTATCAAGACAATAGAGAAGATTTGATTTCAGTATTGAAAAGATCTGGCAGAAAAGTGACGCAGCCTTCAAGCTTCTCACGTTCACTCTGTGATAGTCTCTTCGGCTAGGTAAGTTTTCCAGGTATAGAAACCACTATTTATAGAGCCCTCTAATTATAGCGATTTCCCCATGATTCCTCTTACGTAGTGGATTGGTGGTAACTATCTCCAGCATTGCTTCCACGTTATCCACCTCAGCATACAACTGCTCCAGCAACTCATGACTGAAATGGTTAGTTATGTAAAAGAGGAAAGAGATATCATGGTACCTAAAAATGTAGGAACAACCTTTGACATTTCACAATCAAGTATATCCACTATCTTAACCGATTATAACCACTATTTTATATTCAAATTTCGTAGATATATTTATTTAAGATCTATAAATTAATCATATTAATTCAAAAGGAATTAATTCTAAAAACTAAGAAATGATAAAATTAGTATACTCAATATTTCTGTCAATATTGTTACACATCATGTATAACATTTAGGACAATGTTATTAACAGTGTTGATAACATCTGATGTACCACCATTCCTAACACAAATTCAATTCAATATTCGATATATATACTAATTGATTGTTAACGAATATATACAATTCAAAGATGGGAATAATTCTGAAAATAAATCAATTTAAGAACCAATAATATATTGCAGTATATATTATATAATACATAATACTTAAATTAAGAATAGGTGGGAACAAAAGTGAAATCAAGGTTAAGTATTCAATCACAGAGGATTAGAGCATGGACGAGGTTAAAAGTATGCGTACGGTAGCTGTGATTACGACGCTGTTGCTATTATACGCAGGGAATGCATCGGCTTCTTTCAAAACCTTCCACGCAAGCTGCAATGAAGATTGCACGGATGCAAACGGAGAGCGAATTTGGTGTGCCATAAAATGCCTTTTCAAGTGTCTCGGTCATCGTGGTATCGCTGTTGATGGAAATAACTTTTGCGATTACAATATCGATTGTGCTGTTAAAATGTGCTCTCGATTTGCAAATGGTAAGTCTACGCTTTTATTTTGTAATGTTTGTTGTTCGATATCCGCCTAAAAAAATTAACATAAAAATAAAAACAAATACAGTATACCGTGTTGATATTTGCATATACTTGAAATTGTAATCATTAAATATGTGGGTGCGAGTGAAAGTTTGCATACTCTGCACTATATAAATTTTATCGATGTTTTCCTTTTTTTTTGTGAGGGATAATTTTTGTCAATATAATCTTAGAATGGACAGTACATATGAGAATTTTTTGGGTGTTTTTTTCACTTTTTTTTTTTTTTTTATGGAGATATCCACCATTGTTATTCATAAGTGCATATATAGGCATATATATCGATTTTATTAGGAAGTATTGGTAGATTTCAAACATGATATCTCAATGACTCAATCACGGGACAACTATTCAACGAATTGGTCACCCTTTGGAGCTACTATAGGATAATTAAAGTTTTTGGAAGAGGGTTTCACCGATTCAGCAATGAAAGAAAAATTCAGGTTATTATTTTTAAAATATAATTTTATGATATATATCTAATTACTTGATATATTATTATTGATAGATATAGAGTTCAATGATAATATATACATATGTACATATATATATAGAGAGAGAGTATATATTAATCTTCTGTTAAAGTCATCATAAAATTATGATTTTTCTGAAGTACCATATGAGTAGTAGTTTTATTTTATTTTTAAAGCCTCTTGATATAGTGATGAAATTGCTACTCCATATAAGAAATTTTTTCAGAAGTTGAAATCATTGACTGCGTTAACTATTCAAAAAAAGGTAATATTTTCATTGAGTTATTCACATTAATTAAATTAAATCTTCTCGTTGATGTATCTGTTTAAATGATGGAGCTAATTTTATTATTTCTAATTGTTTTTTTTTATTTAAATCAAATGCAGATATTGACAAAATGGAGGATTGTGTGAGGAAGTGTGGAAATTTTTTTTTTGAATGCTTCTAGTCTCCCATTTCTATTGGAAAGCCTTCAAGATTAATTAATATTGTAAATTTGAAGCGTATGTTTTATCTTACACATCAAAAATCGAGAACCCAAGAAAATAGCTAGAAATTAAGCATGACTAATTAACTACTTTTGTTGTTTGGTGGAGCTTATTGATCAATTTTTTTAATGAATTTATTATGATATCTTGTAGCGTTTCAAATGTTAAAACTAGATTCGAAATATGAATGAACAGTAAAAAAAGATCAACAACACATCGAAGATTAATTAATAATTTAAGTAAGTAGTTAATTTCATAAAAATTGGCAAATATCAAGCCTTCATATTTGATTAGTTGGGCCAAAACTCAACCGATTGAATAAATTTTGTTATTTTAATGATGATTCTTAATATGCCTTTTAATTAATTAAGAATTCATTTCTATCATTAAAGTTGAGGGGGTGGGATCTCATGTAGAGTTGCCCAAAGAAAACCGGACCGGCGGTTATAACCACCGGTTTGCCGATTTGGCACGGTTCTGGAACCGTACGGATGGTTACGGTTTACAAACCGTAACCGTCAACCATAATTGGGCGGTCCGGTTTCGATTTGGCGGACGGTTTTTTTCAAACCGCCGGTTAGAAACCACCGGTTTGGGCGGTTAACCGGCGGTTTGTACATTTTTTTTTAACGGTCGAGATCACGATCCGCGTGATCTCGATCAACGGCTAGGAACGCACGGAGGCGGATCGCTGACGTGGACGGTTTGTGCTCCAAAACCGGCGGTTCGGCCGTTTTTTTTTTCAAAATTTTTCAAATTCAAATTTTAAATTTTTCCCCCCACTCCCCAATTTTCACCTATAAATACCCCATCTCCTCCACCATTTTCACTCACACCAAACTCTCAATCTCTCTCTCTATACTCAAATTCTCTCTATTCTACTATTCTAGCAATATCATTTTCTTATTCAAGTTTTCTTACAAGTTACAATTTTACGAAGTTACTCTCTAGTCTCTCCAGTCTCCACTCTCAATCTCTCAATATCTCCATTTCTTCATTTCTTCATTTCTACAATTATACTCATTTTCTATCATCCATTCATCCCTAATCATCATGTCTAGCCGAGGTAGCCGAGCCGATAAGGGTAAAGGCAAAGCTATTGCTGATAGTTCCGAAGCTCCACGTCGTCGTCATCGTACTCATTCTGGAGTACATATTTTTGATGATGCTGATACGACGTCGCCTCAATTTCAACAACAACAACCTGAAGAATATGTGAATCCCTATGGCGGAGCCGATAGCGATTTCTACAACGATCCAAGTGGTGGCGGTTTCTACCATGATCCAAGTGGTGGCGATTTTTACAACAATCCTACTTCTCAAATGGAAGTTGACGAAGAAGTGGCAAGATGGATCCAGTTTGAAGAATTACAACGATCTCAAGAATCTCGTGCTTTCAGCAGAAATCCATCCATCGATCTCGACACGGAGGAGGCGGAGGAAGAGGCGGAGGCCGTTCCAACAAGAAGTATGGCACTAAAATCTGCTCTCTTCACTATTCATTTCCGAAAGGTGGCAAGGAAGAATGAAGCGGGCGTGTTTGATTTGTATTGCAACTATTGTCCGAAGCAATACAAATTTCGCACTGGAGGAGGCTATGGGACGTACTGGTCACACATAATCAACAATCATCAAGTTGAACTTGGACGTGCTCAAGCTCAATCGCAACTCAACTTCCAACCGGTAAGTAGTCAAAATATCGAAAGCCAAGGTGAAGGTATGCCGTACTCATCCCAACTCTTTAGGTTTGACCTTCTAGTTGCTAGAGAACAAATGTATTATTTTATTTGTGAAGAATCTTTAGCACTTCAATTTGCCGATAGCATGAATTTTGAACATCGTATGAAAGCTGCTTATAATCCTGGTGCTCAAAGAATACCTAGAATGACTATAACTAGGACCCTTGAAAAATTGCATATAAGATATAAGTCGAAATTGAAAAGTGTTATTAGTAAAATTCCTTATAGGGTTGCTATTTGTTCTGATATTTGGTCTGATAAATTTATCCGTCGTCATTATATTGTTGTTACATTGCATTGGATTGATTATTCATGGAATTTAAATAAACGTTTAATTGCTTTTCATAGATTTAACTGTTAACATAGTGCTACTAATATTGCTAAGGCTATTATTAAAATTTGCAATCATTTTAAAATGCTTGATAAAATTTTTTCAATTGGTTTTGATAATGCGAGTGCTAATACGGCTAGTATTAGAGAATTAATCCAAGCATGTAATCCAACCTTGCATGGTAAATATTTTCATACTCAATGTATTGCTCATATTTTGAATTTATGTGTTCAAGATGGACTTAGAATATTAAATAACTCAATTCAACCTATTCGTGATGTTGTAGATTATATTCATGGTAGAGTTAGAGTTAGACGTAGGTGGGAAAAATTCTGTAGGGAAGCTGGTGTGCATCCTAAAATTTTTAACTTAGATGTGCCTAATAGGTGGAACTCTACTTATGAAATGCTTTCTGCAACTTTTGAATATCGTAAATTATTATGTTCTTTTTTTGCTACGCATATTGAATCGTTTATTTTATTATCTTCGTATTGGGATGATTGTATTGAATTAATGGAGCTTTTACAAGTTTTTCAATATGCAACAAAAGATTTATCCGGTGTGTATTACGCTACTGTTTGCAAATTTATGTATCATTGTTGTTTAATTGCTGCAAAATTTAATGCTTGTAGTCATAAACCCGATTTGCAAGATATGATTCTAGCCATGGTAAAAAAATGGCTTAAATATTTTGATCATGTGCCTAATATTTTTTTGGTTGCAAAAATATTGGATCCTACTTTTAAACTAAGTGCTACTAACGATATGATTAACATGTATTACAAGTTTTTGTCTACTATGAGTTTTACAGGTTCCGATCCCGATATACATGTGCCAACTGCTGAAGAAATTAAAATAGAAATTTATGAGTCTATATATTCACTTTATAGAGAATATGAGTTAAAATATGTTGATAGTATAACTCGTCCAACAAGTCGTTCTTCAGGTTCTAGTAGTTCTTTTTCGTTAGGATTAAATACTTCATCTTCACGTGGTAGTGCTTTACAAGAATTCCAAAATTTTTTCCACAGTAGATGAAATACTAGGCGTAGTCAAAATGAATTAGATATGTATTTGCAAGACCCTGTTGCGCCACCCGATGATGAAAATGCAGGTCCCAACAATTATGATGTTCTCAAGTGGTGGTCCCGAAATCAAGAGTGGTATCCTTTGCTTGCAATTATGGCAAGGGAGATTTTTGGAGTCCCGGCATCAACGGTAGCGGTCGAGCAAGCTTTCAGTGAATCCGGTTACATGTTGGACGAACGGAGATCAAATTTGACACCGGATCACCTCGAAGCTCAAATGATGTTGAAGGATGAGTCCAAAGCCAACCTAAGAGAGCAAGAGAACCGCTGAGACGACTTGATGGATGGCCCACTCATTGAAGTTGGCTCGGAGAGTGAAGCCGAAGGAGGGAGCCAAACCGGAGATGATTGGGACGACGACTTCGAATTCTAGACTCGCCAAGGAAAAAAGGTAAAATGAACTACGAGGGCTTTGATTCCAAGGTAAGGGATACGTAGGCAGCTTCATATGAAGTGCAAGCCCAAATTTCAATTATTTCTTTTCCCCCCCTAATTCCGAAATTCTAAATTAGCTCAAATTGTAACTTGTAAATTGTAATTTGTAAATTGTAAATTTGTAAATTGTAATTTTATATTTTCATAGTTTGATTAATTTACAATTTGTATTTTGTAATTTGTTATTTGTAAATTGTAATTTGTGTTGATACCGATTGGTAGTGTATCATAGATTTAGGGATATTTGTTTAAATCGTGTATTTGGAGTTTTTGTCTTTCTTGCAGGATAAAATCTGTTGAGAGAAAATAGGAGCATGTGGGATTTGACCAAGTCCAAAGATTTGCTGAAGCCACGGTTGTTCCGGAAGTTGCGCCGGAAATGTAGGAGTGGAGATTATGGAGATCATGGCTTAGTGGATCGGTTGCTTTGAGTGGGGATCAAGCAACGAGCTGTGTATATATAGGGTTCAGATAGTTAGTGTTAGATACGAGTTTTTAATAGAGCTTTTCAGATATCGTAAAGTTTTGAGTTCTCGTATTTATCCATTTCTACTAGATATAGTTAAGACAACTTTAGTCCCAACCTTCTGTGAAGGAAGAGACAAAGTGTCTTAATATTTAGTGAGAGTTTATCTGGTAGTGTTTTTGTAATTCACATATTTTATATAGTGAAGATTTCACCCTGAGGCACTTCGCGAGATTATAGAAATATAATCTCGTGAAAATTCCAATCCATTGTTTCTGTTTTAAATTTCCGCTGCGTATGCAAAGTTGTCTCAACTTTATACACAACTTTGTACACAACTCTTTCAGAACCGAGAGTTCGGTTTTTTTTCAATTAGCATCGAGAGCAGACACTTGATACACTAAGTGGTGATCCTGTTTTCGTAAGCACAATGGATTGCACGAACCCGCTGTTTAACAAACCTCCCGTTCTAGATGGCATGAACTATTCCTTTTGGAAAGTTCGGATGAGATCATGCATCAAGTCGATTGATGCAAGAGCATGGAATGCGGTTCAAAAAGGATGGACACACCCCAAGACCGTGGATGCTGAAGGAGATACATGCCGTACACCACAGTCAGAATGGAGCAGAGAGAAAAATGAAGAAGCCACCTTTAATGACAAGGCGCTCAACGCGATTCAATCCTCCCTAGACGTTCAGATGTTCAAACTTATAAGGAATTGTGAGATGGCTAAGGAAGCTTGGGATATACTCCAACAGCATTGCGAAGGTGATGTTGGAATTACAGAATCAAGGCATCGGATTCTCACCACAAAGTTTGAAAACATGAAGATGGAGGATGATGAGTCCGTAGGAGACTACTGCAACAAACTACTGGAGATTGCCAACGAGTGCAATGATTTGGGTGATCCAATTACTAATAAGAGTTTAGTTTCAAAAACTTTGAGGACTCTAACTTCTCGTTTTGACATGAAAGTGGTTGCAATTGATACTGCTACAACTACTGGAGCTCTGGATTTCACCAAACTGATGAATGATCTGAAGACATTCGAGATGGAACTAAATGAAAAGGGTGGATAGAAGAAGAAGGGAATCGCCTTGACTGTCGGGACAACTTCAAAGACAACTTTGGCTTACGTTGAAGAAGAAGATGAAGATCTTGAAGAAATCACTGAGAAGGATCCAGATTATGCTCTTCTCACCCGAAGAGTTAATTCTCTCATTCGAGCCAACAAAGGAAAACAACAAGTGGGAGGTAGAGAACAGCGAAAGCCTCGAAATGATGCCTCCGGATCTTTGGTTCTCTATGACAGGCTTATCACACTAGGAAAGGAACCAAAAATCATTAGGCGTGCTGCATCTGATCACTTCCGGCCTAAGGAAGTAACGGACTTCTCTACAGTTCAATGCTATGAATGCAAGGACTTCAGACACTTTACCAACGAGTGTCCCAACACATTTCGCAAACTGGGAAAGCATGTCAACTTTCTATCCCTTAGCGATAGTGAGCTTGACACCTCAGGGATTTATGTAGAGGAGATTCCTAATGATCCACCAACTGAGCAGGCAGCCTTAACTGCAGTATGTGTTGAAGAGGAGAAGTCAAACTACACCGAAGTTGAGATAACTTCAGATAGGTATGATGAGTCCTACTATAACACTCTTTTATGTTTCAACACTGTTGTGTCCACTGCAGAAAATGAGGAAGAAGACATGGAAGAGGAAACTCTGGAGTTACTGATAAAGATGCAGGAACTTTACAAGGAACTGTACGTCAAATGGTCCAAACAATGCAAAGTGGTAGATTCACTAACTGAGGAAGTTTCTGTGGAAAAGGCCTCAATACAAAAGCTGGAAGTCATGCTGACAAAGAAGGATGCTGAGTTGGACAACATGAGAATTAAACTCAATCATGCTGATGAAACTTTTAAAAGACTCAATACGGGAACCTCAAAACTAGATGAAGTTCTGTCTCAAACTCAGATAACTTCACATGGCCTTGGGTATGATTCGAGTGCAAGACCAGCCTTCACTCAAATTTTGGCTACTCATGGCAAACCATTTGTGAAAGCCAAGGAAGTTCCCACAACTTCGTCAGCAAAGAAAAAACGTAGGAGGTACATTTGTCACTTCTGTTTTCTTCCTGGACACATTAAGCCCTTCTGTCATAAGTTTTTGCAGGAACACCATAAGGAGATGCATCTGAAGAACCAAGCATCAAATCCTATCCTCTCAAACAAAGGTGACAAGTCCAAGAAACTGGTGTGGAGACCCAAAGTTACGCCAACAGTTACCTGCCAAGTGGTCTTCACTGCATCGACAGATAATGACTCGACCACATGGTACTTTGATAGTGGATGCTCATGTCACATGACAGGCTCCAGTTGTTATCTATCAAACTATCAAAGAATCAATGGCAGTGAAGTAACTTTTAGAGGAGGGTCAAATGGCAAGATTGTTGGACGAGGAACCTTGGACAGTCCTGGACTTCCAAAGCTGGCCAATGTATCACATGTTGAAGGGCTGACTGCAAATCTCATTAGCATTAGTCAACTATGTGATGACAACTTCAGTGTCATCTTTGATAAAGAAAGGTGCACTGTGATGGACAGCAACGGAAATCATGTGATCTCAGGGGTAAGGTCTTCCAATAATATTTATGAGACTAGCAAAAACAGTTGTCTAAGTGCGCAGGTAAATGAAGTGCAGCTTTGGCACCAAAAATTGGGACACACCAACTTCCACAATATGAAGAATCTTCAAAGACTAAATGTTATTCTAGGAGTTCCCAAGTTGAACATTTCAAGTCCTAGCCTTTGTGGAGATTGTCAAAAAGGAAAACAAGTCAAAGCGTCGCACCTAGTTGTGACAACTTCTGAGAGACCTTTCACAACTCAAAGTTGCTTCGAACTACTTCATATGGATCTTATGGGACCAGCTGAAGTTGAAAGTCTTGGAGGTAAATGGTATTCCTTTGTGATTGTAGATGATCTATCTAGGTATACTTGGGTAAAATTTTTGAGAAACAAGGGTGAAACATATGATTCCTTCTTGGAGTTGTATGCCACGATCAAAATTTTTTACCATGCTTGTGTCAAGAGACTAAGATCGGATCATGGGAGGGAGTTTGAGAATATTCAACTCCTCAACTTTTGCACGAAGGAAGGAATTCATCACGAGTACTCATCTCCAAAGACACCCTAGCAGAACGGTGTGGCCGAGCGAAAGAATAGAACCCTACAAGAGATGGCCACGGTGATGCTGCATTCAAAGAAGTTGGCTAAACGGTTTTGGGCTGAAGCTTTAAACACTGCATGTCATGTAAGCAACCGAGTGAACTTAAGAACCGGAACCACCATGAGGTCATATGAGATTCTTAATTGTAAAAAACTCAACCTTAAATATCTGCATGTCTTTGGTTGTGTTTGTTACATTTTGAATGATAGGGACTATCTATACAAGTTTGACCCTAAAAGTGACAAAGGTGTGTTCATTGGTTACTCCCTCAACAGTCATGCTTACCGTGTGTATAACCTCAGGACCAAAACTGTAATGGAAAGTGTGAATGTAAGGTTTGATGATTTGGCTAGTCTGTATACTCCTACTGATGATACAGACAGTGTTATTGAGATACAGGGAAGTACTGATGCCGCTGATGTAGAACAAGTTGACCCAGAAGTAGAGTCCACTTCAGTAACAAACAAGGATACACCCTCCAATGAGCCTGACTCGGATGCTGATCTTGATGATTCAGCAATCCCAGAAGTTATACAAAACAGTGTTCGTCGAGACCCTCCCAAGAGAATTCACAAAGATCATCCAATCGACCAAGTCATTGGAGATGTTCACGAAGGGGTCCGAACTAGAGGTAACACTGTTGTTAACTACAAGGAAATGGTAAGGATGGTGTGTTTGTCATGTGTCATCAATGAAGTTGGGACAATTGTGTTCCTGTCTTTGATTGAACCTAGGAATGTAACTGAAGCCTTAAAAGATGAGTTTTGGATTAGTGCAATGCAGGCCGAATTACTTGAATTTGTGAGAAAAAAAGTCCGGACACTAGTGCCCAGACCTTCTGGAGTTAATGTTATCGGGACTAAGTGGATATTCAAAAATAAAACTGATAAGTTTGAAAACATCATTAGAAATAAGGCTCGCTTAGTTACCTAAGGATACACTCAAGTAGAAGGCATAGACTATGATGAAACTTTTGCTCCAGTTGCACGAATAGAGTCAATCAGGCTTTTGTTTGCTATTGCATGTTATCTTAACATCACTCTTCACCAGATGGATGTTAAGGCAGCTTTTCTCAATGGAATCTTGGAAGAGGAGGCATATGTGGAACAACCCAAAGGATTCGAAGATCCTTCAAAGCCCGATCATGTGTACAAACTACACAAGGCTTTATATGGACTAAAGCAAGCTCCTAGAGCTTGGTATAGTCGTTTGACCGAATTTTTGCTTAATTTTGGTTTTTATAGGGGACATGCGGATAGGACACTTTTTCTCAAAAAGGAAAACAACTTTCTAACCATAGCTCAAATTTATGTCGATGACATAATGTTTGGGTCAACGAGTGAGAAAGCCTTGAAGGAATTTGTGGAAGCCATGTCAACCTCCTTCGAGATGAGCATGGTTGGGGAACTTAGCAACTTCCTCGGCCTTCAAGTCAAGCAAAAAGAAAATGGAGTGTTCGTCTCACAGACGAAATATGCAAAGAACCTTGTGAAGAAGTTTGGTCTAGAAAGTGCAAAACACATGAGAACTCCTATGAGCACAACTGAGAAACTGTCGAAGGATGCAGTTGGGCCTGAAGTTGACCGAACGTTGTACAGATCGATGATCGGAAGTCTTCTGTATCTGACTGCAAGCAGGCCAGATATAATGTACAGTGTTTGTACACGTGCTCGATTCGAATCCTGTCCAAAGGAAGAACACCTGAAAGCTGTCAAGAGGATCATTCGATATATTGCTGGCACTTGTGAACTAGGACTTTGGTTCACAAAGGACACAACTTCAGATCTTGTGGGGTACAGTGATGCTGACTGGGCTGGAGAAACTGATGATCGAAGAAGCACAAGTGGAGGATGCTGTTACCTAGGCAACAATCTCATCTCCTGGCACAGCAAAAAGCAAAACTGCATTTCTTTATCCACAGCTGAGTTGGAGTATGTAGCAGCTGGAAGTTGTGCAACACAACTGATTTGGTTGAAGTCAATGTTGGATGACTATGGTTTGGAGAGCAATCCCCTAGTGATGCTTTGCGACAATACAAGCGCAATCAACCTTGCAAAGAGCCCCGTCCACCACTCAAAGTCCAAACACATCAACTTAAGGTATCACTTTATTAGAGATTTAGTGGAAAAGAAGTTATTAAGTTAGAGTACATTAGTACAGATTCTCAACTGGCTGACATGTTCACAAAAGCTCTTAGCTATGAGAGATTCTCATCTTTGAGAAAATCTCTTGGCTTATGTTCTATATGAGTTCAAAAGTTGAATCAACTGTTGTCACAACTTTTGATATATCATAGTTGACTGTGAAGTTGAGCAGATTCGAGGATGTAAAAGCCTGTAAAAGGTAAAATCATGATCGTTCTTAAAAAATCATATAACTGGGTCAAAGACCTCAGATACGTGGTTTTTATGAGATTCTCTTGGTTATACATCTATTCACCATCTGCTCTCTTCTTGAAAAGTCTTCTATGATGTGTCAAAAGTGTTCTGAATATTTCATCCTCTATGACAACAGTTGTTCAAAAAATAAAAAAATAATAAATATAATTTTTTTTTGAAAGTCAGTTGAGTGAATCCGGAAGTGTATCCTACTCTATCTTTAATTTCATCTTTGACTATATCTTTAATTTATTGATCCCTATTTTTGTGGCGGGACGAATCTGTTTGTTAGTCTACTCATTTAAATTTCCCGTCTCTATTCTTCTCCCCTAAGTCTGATAAAACCGATCCGTGCTCCACTATTCACAAAACCCTTACTTTTTCACCCATTCATCTTCCAAAAGCTCTCGCTCCCTCTCTCCCGAACTTTCTCCAAAATGACGCCGGAAAAAATGAAGCAGTTGGAGGAATTCATGGCGGACCCCGAAACTTTCGCTTACCTCCGCCACCTCTCGTCGTTTCCGCCGCAACCATCTCCTCCCCGTTCTTTCGCACCTAACCCTTTCCGTCTCCTATCACCGGACACCACCCCTCTTCTCCGACCCAGCATCTTGCTCTCGCCTTCACGAGAAAATGCACCGATGGGGATCTCTCCTGAGGTGGGAAGCTCGGAGATTCAGTCTCAACCGCTTCCTCTCCCGGCACCGACTTCAATGCCGCCCTCTATCCTGCCTTCGACGGCCGAGCAGACGATTATTGTTGCTCCGAGCGGCATAGTGATGCCATCGTTTGACTTTCCGGAGCTCGACACTCCAATTCTTGTCGAAGACCAAGATGACCTAGTCCATTCATCTGAGGAAGCCTCTCAACAAGGCGGTAGCCCTATTTCCGCCCCGTTCTCCTCTGCCGAGCCGAAGCCACAGCCGGAGGTCATCCCATCTCCGACCTCTTCACCTCCGATGAAGAAGCCCTCCAAAACACCTAGGGTTCCTCCCGCTCGATGTTCTAAGCGTGTCTCTCGACCAAGCCGTCCCTCTCCGGCTCCCGAGGAACCGATCCACATCGACAGTGATGTCGAGGGTGAGGATCAATTGGGCGCTTCCTCCGACGACTCTGCTGAGAAATCATCCTCTCACCAACTCTCAGAAGCCGATGAGGACGAAGAGCTTGAAGAGGAGGTTGCTGCCTCTCGGAAAGGGAAGAGGAAAATGCCTTCCTTGTCGCCGTTGAAGTCGAAAGGCAAGTCAGTCAAGAAGGCCAAACGAGAAGCTTCTCCGACCGAGGCCGACACCGACTCCGACTCCGAGCTTGAGGTAATTAAGGCTTTGAATGAATGCTTTTACAATGAGGCTGCTAAGAAGAATTGGGATAGCTTTAGGAAAAGGGAGTTCATTAATGATAGGGCAGTTGATTTGAAGGATTTTGCACTATATAATTTGCTTGATTTTCTGCGTAAAAGGAAAGTTTTGAGAAGTGTCACTTATGTGAAACCCTATGTTGCTGAGATTGTGAAGCAATTTTATTCCAATCTGCCTGTTGATTTTACTAACCCCTCCTCCAAGATGTTTGGAAAAGTTTATGTCCGTGGGAAGATTTTCTCTTTCACTCCCTCTCGCATTAACAAATTTCTAGCTGCTCCAAATGTTATTGAGTCTTATGTTGAGATTGATGAGGAGCTAGAGGTTGAGATGGAGAATGTGCTTACGGGTGGCCGTGCAGATGTGTGGACAGTGAACAAAAGGCCTAACCGCATAGGTTCGGTCCTCACTTCCCTTTTCTCAACTTTGCACAAGATTTCCGTGTCAAATTGGATCCCTACATCCAATACCATAGTTGTGCCGTTTGAGCATGTGTGCCTACTCTACAAAGTGTTTAAGGAAGAGAAGTTCAACTTGGGCACCCACATTTTTAATGCTGTTGCTGAGGTTGCTGTGGCCAAGTCCACCAAAAAGTTGATCGTACCCTCTCTCATCTATAGCATGCTTGTTGAGTAAGGGTTGAAGCCAAAGAAGAAAGATGTCCTCACATCCAAGCTCCCTCTCCAAACTGTGCAACCTGCCTTCTTGAGTGAGAAGAGGCACAGAGATCTCCCGTGGATTGATGCCTCAACTGAAGAGGATCCCTCGGCCGAGTTAATGTGTTCTCTACCTATCTTTGTTTTGTAGGAGCAAATAGCTTTCTTCTCATCGCAAATTGCTATCCTTGAAGGGCAACGAAGGGTGTTTCAACGACTTCTTTCTTCCCAAAAAGGGGGAGAAGGCCCTAGCCGTCGCCACGAACCAAGTGATGAGGAAGATGAAGATGAGGAGTGAGGGGAAGAAGCATGAAGAAGAAGAAGAAGAAGACTGCAGTGTGTTGCAGTATTTTGATGATGTTGTTGGATGAAACAAACAACTATTTTATTTGTTGCACAACTTTATGAAAAACTTTTATTTTTTGCCTAACTCTTATATATTTTTTGATTGCATGCAAATATATATGCATTTGCTGTGAATATATTATGGTTATGGTTGTTTTATGTGTTGTGATGATATTGTGTAGATTATGTTTTTATTACAGTCTTGGTGACAGAGGGAGCAACTGTTTAGCTAACATTTCTCTAATCTTTTCATGGTTGTTGTGATTTGATTGTGTTACTTCAGGGGGAGTAATTGTAACTCTTGGTTTTTTTTTGGTTTTGGGAAGAAAGCCAAAAAATGGGGAGATTGTTGATACCGATTGGTAGTGTATCATAGATTTAGGGATATTTGTTTAAATCGTGTATTTGGAGTTTTTATCTTTCTTGCAGGATAAAATCTGTTGAGAGAAAATAGGAGCATGTGGGATTTGACCAAGTCCAAAGATCTGCTGAAGCCACGGTTGTTCCGAAAGTTGCGCCGGAAATGTAGGAGTGGAGATCATGGAGATCATGGCTTAGTGGATCGGTTGCTTTGAGTGGGGATCAAGCAACGAGCTGTGTATATATAGGGTTCAGATAGTTAGTGTTAGATACGAGTTTTTAATAGAGCTTTTCAGATATTGTAAAGTTTTGAGTTCTCGTATTTATCCGTTTCTACTAGATATAGTTAAGACAACTTTAATCCCAACCTTCTGTGAAGGAAGAGATAAAGTGTCTTAATATTTAGTGAGAGTTTATCTGGTAGTGTTTTTGTAATTCACATATTTTATATAGTGAAGATTTCGCCCTGAGGCACTTCGCGAGATTATAGAAATATAATCTCGTGAAAATTCCAATCCATTGTTTCTGTTTTAAATTTCCACTGCGTATGCAAAGTTGTCTCAACTTTATACACAACTTTGTACACAACTCTTTCAGAACCGAGAGTTCGGTTTTTTTTTCAATTTGTAAATTTGTTAATTGTAATTTCATATTTTCATAGCTTGATTAATTTACAATTTGTATTTTGTAACTTGTAATTTGTTAAATTAAATTGTATTCTCAATATTCTTGTAAGTTGTAACTTGTAAGTTTTATAACTTGTAAATTGTAAGATATAAATTATAATAATAAAATTATATAATAATATCAAAATTCAAATAAACTTGTGTTTTGTCATACTTCTTAGTTTTTAACTTGTAAATTAGTAATTTTATCGATTTAGTACTTAGTAGTTTTTCGTCCAATCGTCAATTCGAGTTCGGAGAGATAGAGGAAAAAAAAAAAAACCGGAAACCAGCGGTTAACCGGATAACCGCCGGTAACCGGCCGAAACCGGCCAAGGTCCAAACCGGCGGTTCCGGTTAACAAACCGGAACCGTCAACCGTAACCACACGGTGCGGTTCCGGTTCCGCCGTTCCAGAACCGCCTAACCGGCGGTTTCTAACCGGAACCGGCCGGAACCGTGGACATCTCTAATCTCATGATTTTGGTTTGTTAGCGTAATTTTTGTAGGAAAATAAAATTATGATTTTATCCTAAACGTACAACCATCTTATCATATCATATTTTTAGATATAGTAGAATAGAATTGCAATATTACTGGTCAATTTAACTAAACACTAAATTATTATTAATCCAAATAATCGTATATTTCAAGTATCTTAATTACTACCCTTTGACTGGTTTATCAGAAAAAAAATTAAAAAAAAATTCTAGGTATTGTAATAAAAATAGAGGATTTAAAATTTATTATAAATAAGGTTAAGTATTCATTCAAATATGATTAGAAGAAAAGTGAAATAAAAGTGTAAACCATGGGTGTTGGCAAAATTATGCGTACGCTAGCTTTGATTACGACGTTGGTGCTAATATGCACGGGGAGTGCATCGGCTTCTTTCAAAAAATGCTACTCGAGCTGCTATGAAAACTGCACAGATGCAAACAGAGAGCGCGAGTGGTGTGTCGCAAAATGCCTTGCCAAGTGCCTCAAGCATTGTGTTATCGCTCCTCATGGAAATAATTTCTGCGATTATAATATCGATTGTGTTGTTAAAATGTGCTCTCGATTTGGAAATGGTAAGTCTACGCTTTTGTCCCTACTCAATTTTAGGTATTGTTTTGTAATGTTTATTGTTCTATACCCGACTGAAAAACTTAACCCACAATAAATAAATAAATAAACAAACTAATATGGTGTTGATATTTGGATATACTTGTTATTGTGATGATTTTGTTGCCACAGTGAAAGTGTGCATCGCCGACTCATAAATTTTGTTACTCTTAAAATAGGCTTTACATTTAAGGACTTCTTTCTTTTATTTTTGTAGAGATACCCACTACTGATATTCATAAGTCATCACAAAAATATGTTTTCTATTATGTACGTATGCATGTGTGTGTAATTTTATTTTATTTTTAAAACCTCTTGATATAGCGATAAAATTGACAGTTCCATATCAAAAACTAATATATTTCCAGTGAGTTATACGTATTAATTAAATATTCTCTCTCTCTCTCTCTCTCTCTATATATATATATATATACACACACACACACGTGTTTAAATTTTAAATCATCGAGCTAAATTGATTTTTAACTGTTTTTATTTTAAATCAAATGCAGATGTTGACAAAGTGGAGGATTGCGTCAGGAAGTGCGAAAAAAATGATTGTTTCTAGTCTCCCATTTCTATTGGAAAAAATTAGTATTGTAAGCAAGTGTTAATTGCTGCAAATAATAAAAGATTTTCTTTTATTTTTACTTATCACATGACTTTTAATTCAAGCTAGTATTTCTTCTATACAATGCACAAATATTTATTATTTTTTCGATTTGTAATGTTATGGTAACTAGTACTTGACCCGCGCGTTGCACGGTGGAAGTGAATCGGTATGTGAGCTGTGCGTTGCACGGTGGCAGCGAACTACCCGTGCGATACACGACAATTTTATGTTATGACTAAATCTTAAAAGATAGTTTATTCATAAATATTATGCACAAATGTTTAATATACATATATAATTCGAAAAAATGGAAACAATAACTGATCATGATTATTTCACTTTAGACTTATCTCAACATTTCAATTTAGGACGGTCTTCTGCATTCTACTTTATTGACCCAGTCACATCCTCCTCAGTAAGAGGAACAAACAATCACATTCAACCTGAGCATCATATTTACAAAACTCATCATAAAATATTAAATGATTGTTGTTTCACTTACTTCACTCTAAAATAGAAAATAAAATCATAGAAGGCTAAAAATATAGAAAATAAAATTATAAAAGGCTGAAAAATACTAAATAGCATTGAATTGATTTGAATAGAGATAACAACGTCATTTTGCTATGGAAATTGGTTTAAGAATTTGAAGATTAATTAGTCATGTAACATTGCTTGTGCTAGTTTCCTATCACCTCTTAATCAACTATTATAATTGAATGAGAGTTGGCAAGATATGAATGATGAATCCGAAAATGCAATACATATTTAGAATTGAATGAACATATCATTTTTTATAATCACCTGCTAAACAGAAATTCTGCTTTTATATATAGAATAAAAAGTAAAATTAAGTTATTCTGCTTTTATATATAGTATAGATAGGGAAAATCGGATATCACTCTTGTGGGTAGTTCCCAAATTTCGATGATATCGTCAAATAATATTTATATAAATTATATCGACAATATCGGCAACACATGTCATATTCTGCATATGTCGTGCCTAAAAAATGCAGGCACTATACTCAACTCACCCATGTAGCATCGACCAAAAAACTCAAATTTCAAACAACTTCACGCATGCAGCGATTGATCTACAGAAAAGGACAACCTAAAGTTAGTACCCAGCCATAAAATTTTTTAAGTTTGAAATCTTCTTTTTTTTTTACGTTCAGAAACATGTTTCATTCATTCATGTAAATGCATACAAGAATATATTATATATGAACTGCAATAATCTTCTGCCAACAATAAAATGGAGATCTATCCAATGAATTACTGCACACAATCAAAGATAAAAACACCACTTTTGCAAAACGGTATATCTTTAGATCAACTATTTCATAGGAGGTAAATATATTTTCAGAAAGAAAAGCTAACCATACTCAACCTCTGCCGTCGACATCAAAACCAGCACCTATCCAACACTCCAACCAGCTGCTGCTGGACCTCTGATTCCCCTGAGTTTTCCATGAATGGTTCTTTTCTTCTTCCCTCTACCTTGGGCCTCAACAAAAGGCGGTTGATTTTGGTCTTTCATGGAAGAGTTTGTGGCACTACCATCGGTTATGTTTCCCACTCGTTCTGATATAATTGGGACTGCAGGTGAATCCTGAGTTGTACCTAGTCTTTGGTTTTCCTCCTAATCATGGTAATAAAGGCTAAGTTCAGAATATTTCAAGGTATATGATGGTTAATATGAGGGGAACTCAAATTTATATGAAATTCTTATTCCCTATCAAATATCCACAAATTCTTTAGAATTTGGTAATATGAGCAATAGTATATGTACTTCATAGAGGTAATGATGTAAAAAAAATGAATGCAGCAATGATATATGGGCAAGGTGACAAATCCTGAATTACTATTTATCAACTATTGAGCTTATATTAGATTGCCTTATATTGAAACTGCCTTAGTGATAGACTAAGAGCATCACAATCAATACAAGTTGTATGAAAACTTGATTTAAGATATTTTCACATGTATCCGATTGATTTTCTTCATTATTAATGTAGAGAAAATCAGGACATTGTCGCCAATGGAAATTTGTTATTTCCAATCATTTTAGGCCAAATTTCATATCCCTCTTCCAATGTGAAGGTTTTCTCAATGTTGTGCTTTGCTGAACTTCAAATTTTAGGCAACTAATACCTCTGAGAGCAACACCAAACTAATGAAAACATACTCAACATCTAATTAATTAATCAAAGCGCTTCCCATAAGCACTTATATGCTCAAGTAATGTAGAAGGCATTGACCTGAAGAAGGATGTGCTTGCATACCAGAAAAATCAAATTGAGCTTACAAACCACATAAAAAGCTACAAATGTGCTTATAAATACACTTTATTATCACTTTCTTTTTAAAAAAATTGCTAATTTTATAATAAAATCTTTAAATATCATTTAGTAGATTATATTCTATGCGAATTATCCCTCACCGGTTTTATGTCACTGCTGAAATATACAAGCCATGGCAAAAAGAATAAAAGAAAAAGAAACAGAGGCCTTCACAATCGGAACTCATACAATTCTTACTTCCTAGATTACGGTTGATAGGGGCTCTTACTGAAGAAATATAAGTAGATGATTTGCTGGAGGCACTGGGGTTCAGTGCCTCCAGCCGGCGTTTCAGTTCCTCCAATCTCGACAACTGGGCATTACTACTTTCCTTAACCTGTCAAGGAGTATTAATTTTATTTTAAAAAAAGGGTTGAGGCTCTACAAAAAAGTATTAGAAATTGATTAATTAATAAATAAAAACCTGGATTATCAAGGCTGGAGTTTTTCTCAAATTTCTGAAAGACCAAGATTAATTTCTTCTTCAACACACCATAGCCTCTTTCTATACTCATTCACTGCAACTTATTCCATTTCCGAATTGAATGTGAAAAATCTGCACACACACAAATTGGAGAAATTTGCATGAATATACGCAAGAGAATATATAATAATCCGAGTCGGAATGATCTGAGTCGACCACGGGTCGACCACGGGTACTGAGTCATGAACGCAGAATATTAAAAAATTCAACATGTAGTAGACTGAAAGTTCAATTCATCAAACTAAAAGGACACAAAATCAAAAAATTTAAAAATCGAGTTTTAAAACCAACCATTGCAGAGATTATGATAAGTTTGCCGAACATTCTTCTTGGAACACCTCTGATTGTACATGATTTTCAAACAAAAACTCAAAAAAAGATAAAACTTTTGATGAAATTACTCCCAAACGAAAAAATTATCAATTTGCAGGTTTAGAGAGAGGCTTATATTTCTGTATTTTTCGTATCCATCTCGAACGAAACTCACAATTCATATATTCTCTGACCTCATAATCGGCACAACCTTCTTTCTCCCAGAAATCCGTTGCTCCTCCTTCTCGAACTTCATCCCTTCTCCCATCTCCTTTGTGGCCTAGGGTTTGCCTGGGTTTTTTCAAGAACGTACTCAGTGGAAAATCTTTGGGTCTTCAGAATTTTGGAAGATAGAATGGGTGGTCTGACGATTTTGATTTTTATTTTGATTTTGTGGAATATATGGTTTTGGTTTCATAGTTTTGAAATATAAAACCCCTACAATCGCGGTCCCGTATCCACCGGCGAGTGCAAATAGGATTCATTTGAGAAAATATCCACAAAATAGCATTAATTTACAAAATTGCCATCAATTAACTGCGGAAAATTTTATGCTGCCCCCTGGGCACTGCCCGAGTCCGTTGCGATGCCGACACGTGGCCCGGGAGGGAAAAATACGCCCAATTAAAATAATTGAGTTAATTATTGAGAAATACGGTGCCTTTTTGCTCAAATACGCCCCCTTTAGCTATTAGGACACTTTGGCTCCATCATTGGCTGCACAGCATTCGAGAAGAACTTTTTACCTTACCAATGTACAACCTTTTTATGAACAGTTTTTCTTCACCTTATTTTTGCTTTTTTGTCATTTTGGGCTCCATTATTATAGTTAATTAAAATTCTGTTCTAAATTTTAATTTAAGATATGATGATCTGAACGGTATGTATGAACAATTGACCTGCTGTGTTACTGAAATTCTGAGAGAATAAGAAGACATGTGGAAAAAGATGTGTAACTTTTAATTAATCCAGAAATGCGTTGGAATACGTAATTTTGAGTGTCGGCACTTATATCGGCACTGTTTATTTCTTGTACAATAAGCCGTATTTGATGTCGGCAAAGATAATAATATTGTTATCATTATTTTTGAAAGGTGTAAATGACATCGGCAGTTCAAAATAGAAGTTTGAATGTGTCATTATTAAATATTTTTGATTAATGTCGTCTCAAAAAATGAAATACTGCTTCCGTGTGTTAATTCGTTTAAAACCTAGTGGAAAACTCTAAATTTCTAAGAATGCCACTTAATGGCACCCTCTGAACAGCAATTAATGTAACGTGTCGAGATATGTGTCGGCAATGTGAATATATATAATTAGGGGTATTTTGCTGCATCGGCAAACCTTTTTTAGGGTTTCTCTAGTATTGTTATTGGCAAAATTGACGTTGGCAGAGTCGATTATGTTTAAAAATCGGGCTTTTAAAATTTTAGTATGAGTTCGAATTTGGAGCGTGTGAAATTCAATTAAAAAATACTTTCCGAAAAACAGAGTCACTCTTAAAGTGCATCGACAATCGCGCGCGGGTAAATATCTCAAAATGAAAATTTCGTAGCGAACGGACGCCATTTTTTTTCCAAAAATCTTCGCCGGAGGGGTTACAACTGCCGACCGGAAGTTGGGGTGTCTTCGAATAGTCGCGTCGCTCGTGAGAGAAGGAGGTATGTGCTTATAAAGCATATGTACTCTGTTTTCGCAACATTTGACCGTTTGCTTGCATTTTTTTTTGTTTTTGAAAAACCCTTTAAAATTTTCACTGCAAGTCGTCTCCATTATTTGAAAATCAAGTGTTGGATAATGTCACACCGTCGTGGAAGCCGATTGCCGGAGGAGGAGGCGCCGACGTCGCGTGGAGGAAGGGCGGGCACAAGAAACACTACCAGGGGTAAGTCTCTGTTTAAGATTTTCAAGTTTATCTACGAAATATCGGTCGTATGTGTGCAAAGGTGCCCTATTTTCACCTAATTTAGTTTGGGTTTACGATTTCCATCGTTTGCGCATGGTTAGGGTTTTCATTACAAAGACGTTTGATGATGAACTTGAGGTGTGGAACTCGTTTACTTATGCTACGTTTCTGCATTTTCATTGTTTTGCCGTGGACTTGATTTTGGCTTAAAGGGTCTGCCTTTGGTGCAGGGTCTAGATATTTATACATATTTCAGAGTGGTATGCAAATCCTTTGAATGTGTAGTAGCAATTCTCTGTTCAATGGCTTCATAATGATGTGCTTCACAATGTTATGGGGTTCATTGTTGACATGTTATTAATTTGCTCCTTCCATTACTCTGCCATAGTGCACGTCTATTCGTTGTTTGGTTGAAAGTGAATGTTCTTAGTCATTTTTCCGGTCTCAGACTGCTATGAAGCAAGGGGGGAGGGGGGTAGGAAAACCCTATGATAACAAATTGCGTGAATTTGCAGGTGCCCAAATATCAGTGCGGGGAAATTTCGGTGAGGTCATAAGTCAAGTGCGTGGCTGGCTCAATCGGGCTAATGTTGATGCATTTCGGGGGACATGCTTTGGCCATCTCATAGATATGCCCGACATTTAAATGCAAGGGAAACTCGTTTACTTCATGCTGACTCACTTGGAGCCGGAGTCTGAGGTCTGAAACCGATTATGTTTTTCGATCAACGGACGCCGGGTTCAATTAGGGCCTCAGGAATTCTATTGCCTGAGCGGGTTGCGGTTCAACGAAGCGCGTGAACCGCCGGCGTCGTCAGACATGCATAGAGACATTTTCCTGAGCAAGCCTTTCATGAAAGCTCATGACATTGACAAAACATTCGAAACTTATAGCGACGTGCATCGTGGTGCCAGCAGCTTGGTTTTGAAACTGGCCATGCTGCATATCGTCTTCGGTCTACTTTTGAATAGAGATCAATTGTCGAAATCGATCGAGCTTGAGTATCTTCACCTTATCGATGACTACGAAACTTTCAACAACTTTCCTTGGGGGAAGGTTGCTTATCAATTCTTGGTAAAATCGATGCATGCAGCCCGAGGGAACATTGCCCGGGCGCAGAAGAACTCATCGTCGAGGCCTTCTACGGACATTTGTGGATTCTCTTTTGTTCTGCAGATCTTTGCATTTGAGGTGATGCCAATGCTAGCATCCCGCTGCGCACACAGAATTCCAGAGACGTTGTTCCCTTGATTCATGCACTGGACCGCCAATCAATTCTTTAAAGCTTCTGCTCAAGCGCCGTACTTCAATGACAACACGCCAGATTCTACGGTACAGTTCTTACTTACTTGGTCCTCAATGGTGTGTAGTAAGCACTCAAATTCACGCAAGGTATTTGATCAGAATGAGGCTCTTTCTTAACAGGTGCCCTTTGTGTTGACAAGTGCTGAGATTGCGCGGTTGGAAAATGTGGGTTTGACCCACGATGAGTCGTCCCCATCACCAGTGGCGCGACATTTGAGTCTAATCGATGAGGACGACATCACTGAGAATGAGCCTGAGGTTGAGGTCGTAGGATCGCGGATGGCTTGGTCACTGGAGGTGCGTCGATCCCCGAGAAAACACGTCGGCAGCGCGAGTTCTTCGAGGTCTAATTCACGGCCCCACGATAGGAGCTCTGAGCCATCTAAGAAGAAATCGACAGGTGATGCTGGAGCACCGACGACCTTAGCTGCCATCTCCCGATTGATAGTTGTAAGGAATTTATGCAATAATTGCTTTGAGTAACCTGCGCTTGGTTAATTGATCATTCAGCTTTCGTGCCTGTCGACAGGACTCGAATGCGTTGGTGATGGCTAGGATGGAGGGTTTAGATAAGGCCATCAAGCGCGTGGAGCATAAGGTCGATGCACTCTACAAAGGATTGAAACTTCGACATGATGGTGAAGATTATGGCAAAGTCTACAAAAGTGGTCGGGATCAATTGGGCCAAGAAACGGGGAACCATGCTACCGACAGGGTAATGGCCGACACATTTGCAGAAGTGGCGGAGAACAGACAGGAAAAGCCCCATGCCGATATGCATGGCAATGTTGCCGACGCGCATGGAGATACTGCCGACAAGTTATCGGGTCCTGCCGACAGGGTAATGGCCAACAGGTCTGCAGAGGTCGCGGAGGAGAACATACAGGAAATGCCCCATACCGACATGCATGGCAATGTTGCCGACGCGCATGGCGATACTGCCGACAAGCTATCGGTGCCTGCCGAGAGGGTAATGGCCAACACGTCTGCAGAGGTGGCGGAGGAGAAAATAAAGAAAATGCCCCATACCGACATTCATGGCAATGTTTCCGATACTACCGACGCGTTATCGCGGCCTGCCGACAGTGTAATGGCCAACACGTTTGCAGCGGCGGACGGGAGAAAGGAGAGGGCCGGGAATGCCGACAAAGATGAAAGGGTAGCTGATGATGGGGTCGAGATGCATTACTCCGCTGCCGACAATGTTGTCGACATACTTGGCCATGCTGCCGACACCATGACAAAGCCTGCTGACAAGCTAGTCGCTGCAGATGATTGCGCGGGTCTGATAGACATGTCAAAATTGGTGGAGCTTGTATCAGAAGCATGTAAGGACCTCGATCTAGATGAGGAGGAGTTCGTGGCGGAGGATGTCGATGATGATATCTTGCGTGCAATAGATGCCTATGCGGACACGGGCAGCGATGGTGAGGCTGTGGAAGCGGATGCTGACATCAGCTTCTTGAGCGAAGAAGATACAGGTATTCGTCGCACATGCATTCTTTTTTGCTTTGCTACCTCAATGGACTCATGTAGAGCCACGTGTTTCAGATAAGGGAGAAGCTCCTCCAGCAACTAAGAAGCTGCCCGTTAAGAGGAACCTCTTCATCCCCGAAGCAAGACCTTATGCTCGGGAACAACCGCCACCCAAGAAGACGAAGCCATCTCGTGCGAGAGCGAAGTCGAAGAAACACCGAGAGCCGTCAATGTCCTCTATAATGTCCGGTAAATACGTCGTAGCAAGGGAATATGATTGGCCAGTGGTGAAGCCTTTCCATGACTGGTATGAGAAAGGGCTGACACTAAAGCCGTGAGTTCTCCATGACTAAACTTTCGATTAAATACTTGTTATTTTATATGCATCTCGCCTGACGCAAGTAATCTGTTCCCCAGCCCTCCGAGGATATCGTTGTCCGTGGAATGCAAGGGACAATGTGATGTCCCTTGGTTCAGGGGGCTGTGGACAGCGAGGGGATGGCTCGATAATGATGTGATTGGCCTTAAATTTAAGAATCCCATCACAGTCAATTAAGTTACGGTTTCTTTCCAATTTCATTGCCTTATTCCATGTTAATATTCTTTGCAGCAATGCGACGTGGTGATGAATTTGTTGATTATGTACTCAAGCAAATTTCCCGACTACTTTAAGAAAGATTGGGCTCTTATTGAGTCACTTGGCTGGGTAAATACACACTGACTGTATCTGTGTGTTTATTAGATAGCTTCCAATTGCTTATTCAATATCGAACATTATTCAATGCAGCAAACATTGGTGCTAGAGAACATGGGTGAGGTGCGTGATCGTATTACCCCTTATGTCGACGGCAATTATCCTCAGCAGGGCGGGAAACCATGGTGGGCAGTTGATCAGGTTTATGGCATCGGTCATGTCTCCGATGACCATTGGGTCCTGTACATGCTGCACTTTGCAAGTGAGTCAATCGTTGTTTTCGATCCTATCTCAAAACATTGCAAAGACTGGTCCGATATCAAGGCCGCCTTTCAGCATGTCCAGCGGAATGTGCCATTGCTTTGTCAATACGGCGATATGTACAAGAACAGGCCCCTTGATGGTCCTCCAAGCGAAGTATGGAAGTTGATGAGGTTTGAACACCCTCCGCAGCAAATAGAGAACTCGGACTGCGGCGTGTTCTGCTTGAAGATATTGGAGTGCATGATGACGGGTCAGATGTTTGAAGATATTATGCCAGAGAAGGGGCCGTTATATAGAAAGGCATTTTGCGCCGAACTCTTCGCCCGTAGCCGTGATATTTAAAAATTTAGAAGATGTCTCTGTATGTATTTATGTAGTTGTTGGTCCATCCAAACAGATAAGTGTAGTTGGGTTTCAAATATCTAGGGGGTTAAGTATTTATATGGTTAAGTATTTTGTGGGCGCATATGTTAATATTAGAAATGCCGACATATTAGGAGTTGGACAATATGACTATTCACCCTAGGGTGTTTTTGTATATGTTTTGATTAGGGGGATGACCTTGTGCCGACACCGGATATGTGGTATTTTGCCCTAAACTGAAAGATTAAGTAGTGGTGTATTTGAATTTGCAGTTCACACATAATTGAACAGTAGGCATTCACATAGAATAACTAAATACAACACTAACGATGACATAATTAGGGATTACACTAGGAAAGGACATGATAATCCAAGTTCTAGAGAGACAAGAGAAAAAGAGAAAACATTCAAACTGCAGTTAAATTCATCGCTTCAATCAGTGTCGCTCTCGCTTGACTGAAACGGGTAGTAGTCATCGTCCTTCACGATAAAAGACTCACCGGTCTCAAACAAGTTCATCAGGGAGCGGTAGTGCGGCTCGCCGTTGCTTCGATAGACCATCGTCAATGGATTCAGCTGCGAGATAAATAAATGATTTGTTTGTGCAGTTAGCCAATCTAACTTTCCTACTGTGTCGGCAGAATGTGTAATAATAAGTAGGATACCTCTTCAAAATATGTCCATGTCTCGTCCGGGGCATAGACCTTATTGCTCTTGTGATTCCATTTGAACATGGCCAGTGTGTAGTCCCACAACAGCTTTAAAGTCTCGTAGCGTGTCGCTAGCATGTCGACATGAGCTTGGTACCAGTCGACACTGTAGTCCTTCGAAAATTCCTCGTTGATCTTCGCTCGAACATTGTTGATGGCCGTACTGTTGTCCTCATACCTAACAGTCCATATTCCTTCCTCTTTCTGCTCGAGTAGCGCGTTCACGACACGGGATTCAAGCCTCTCTGTCCAATGGTCGTCGTAGAAAAATGCTTCTTGAGGTGGCGCCATTTTGGGTAGGATCGTCGTAGGGGTTATGCGTTTGTGGAGAGCGAATATGAGAAGGGAAGGGAGTTTGTGGGTGCATCTGAGAATGGCGTTGTAGCTTTAATAGGGAACTTGCCGACATAAGCTCAAGTATATGGACAAAATTACTGTACAAATAGAATATATTCTCTGCATTCCAAATTTAGCTTTGGAAATAGGTGTGCATGCATCTTTACCGACAAGGTTGGGAGTCTAGTCTAGTCAACGTCTTCCACATCAAAGCACGAAGCCCGAAATTCACACGTCGATAATTATGTTTTAGTTATTTTTATGAAATATTCCGCATCGGAAAATTTTCTATTATTATTAAAAAATTATGTTATGGGTGCAAATGCCATCGATTATGAAATATTTTAATTATAAATTCCATTATCGATTTAGAAAATGGAGGAGAGTGGAGATATAAAAAATAGAGCGAGAGTGGAGATATGAAGTAAATAGATCCAAGATCACAGTAATAAATGTTTTAATACAACTCAACAGTCAAATAAGTCTTATGCATATTGACAGTCGCCTAATATACATCGACATTCGTTAGAGGACACATGTTTTACTCATCGTCATTTTCGGAGTCGATTGGTGGCGGGCCGACATCATCCTTGTGCTCGTCGTCACCTATAACATCTGGATGACACTCAACATCAAACATCACCTTGAAAAAATTCCTGCAACTCTCTCCCTCATTCATATAGACAAGTGCGTCCGGGCGCATCTGTATATGAGATGACAAGTTCAGATAATCCAACATTTGACATTATCTATATAAGAGAAACGGTTGACTAAATTAATACCTCGGCAATCCGCTGCCACTCGGCCATGTCAAGATCTAGCCACTTACTCATGGGGTTCATCCGAATTGGTCCTGCAATTTTTAGTAACCAACCAAATAGTTCGTACCTTTCCCTCCAATGCTCAAGCCGTGTCTGAAGTTGCCCTATTGTTATTTCACATTCACATTGCTAGCGTATCTCTCGCTGTAGATACACGAGGCAAGTCTGGTGAGTCGTGGTGTAGGCCGGGATCCAGAAGCCTTTGTGCGCAAAGAAATATAGCTCGCCCATGCAGAACGACTCCAAGGTTCTACTCCATAGCTCATTGTTGTAAAATACATCATCTTGTGCAAGCGGCATGGGTAAAGCCATCTGTAGTTCTTTAGGTCTCCTAAGTTGGTGTTATATTTTGGTAATTCAGGGCTTCAATGGCGAGTAAATTTATAGAAAAATGTAGATAGTGACTAACACATACTCATGCTAAGGTAACGATATAAACGATTAGGACAAACAAATAACAGGACAAAAATAACAAATGCCGACAATGGAAGATCACATGCATGATAAAGGCACCAAAGTAACACGTGACAGTGGTACAGTCCAAAATGCGTACATAATAGATATTCATACATAAAATTAAAGAAAATCAAAAGAGCACTCGAGCTCTAGGGTTTTCTTATATGTCGGCAGCCTCGTCGACAGCATCGTCGGCATCCACATCGGTAATGCTATCCAGAGCAAACGCACCCTCTTCTATATCGTCTGCATCAATTTCGTCGACACCTGGGGCAGCCGCGGACAAAGCGGGGCTTGATCCACTCGAAGGATCATCCACCTCAAACAACTCCTTCAAGATTGACCAAAACTCTTCCCCTTCGTTCTTGTACACCAATGCCGCGGGGCGTACATTATAACATAACAACTTTATAGTTCATGTAATATAATCTCAATTTGTGTACATGCAAGGTGAATCTACCTGCTTCACCCTTCTCCACATGCTATCGGGCATGTCGACAAAGTTGGTGACTTCGTCGTAGCAGCGAGGGTGTCCAAAGTCCAGCAGCCATGAAAACATCTCATATCTCTTGGCCCACTGAGCCACCTTAAGCTCGAATTCTTCATTGGAAAGTGCAATCTCCAATTGTTGGTCGACAAGTCCGTGGACGACATGAATGACACAAAGATTAGCTGCATCCTCACCCGGGATCTAATTTCCAATCAAATACTGATGCTCCAGCTCGAGCAGGGCAACCTACTCGGCATACCTGGTCCATGGCTCTACAAAGAAAACATCATCTTGTGATATCGCTCTTGGTGCCATTTGCAGCCGTAGATATCTGAGATGAGATTCTTAAACTGTAGCACATGCCACATTTGTGAAATGTCTAAATCAGAATCCAATCCGGGCGAGAAATGGAGCATCGGCAGCCAGGTCACTTGGTCAAACGCTACATGCATCGGCAGGACCTGATTTGCCAGATAAAGACATTGCAGAATCACGTGAAAGTAGCCTTAGCTCCACAATGCATGAGCTGGAGGGCACTGCCGATATGGAATTGCTCAATCTTAGCATAGCCTACACCCACCAAGATCTACTGGGCCCCGCCCTAGCTTCGCTGGTCGAATGCCCAGTTAGTGACTTGAGTTGAGCAAGGAAAAATTCAAAAACTTCTCAACATCCACGTAAATAAAAGGGACATGGAAAATAATATGAACAGCGTTGGCGTTATTTATAGCCGAGCACGTACTTTAAATAGTGACGACACATCTAGCGGCTCGTCGAGATTAACATCTTGAGAGTACTGAGTGAAACTTGCATCTTCGTCCTGAATTTTCGGGGTAGAGGAGTGCAGTTAAATTATTAGTCTAAATTCGGAGCCGGATAGGGAGAATTGGAATTTTCTCAAAGGAAAAAAAATGTAAAAAGTATTTGAAATTAAAATATTTCATAATCGATGACATCTTCTCCAATAACATAATTTTTTAATAACAATAAAAAATTTACCGATGCGGAATATGTCATAAAAATAAGTAAAACATAATTGTCGACGTGTGTGCCGATATGGAAAAGTTATTTTCCAAACGCCAACCTTATTTTTCAAACACCTTATTTTTCCACATTTTAACTAATTAATTTAAACATAATTAAATTTAACAAAATTACGTTTATTTCTACGTAACAAAATAAAACAGGAAATCCATTTAATTCATAGTCTCAAAGGAAAAAAATGTAAAAAATATTTCAAATTAAAATATTTCATAATCGATGGCATTTTCTCCCATAACATACTTTTTTAAGAACAATAAAAAATTTGTCGATGCGGAATATTTCATAAAGATAACTAAAACATAATTGTCGACGTATGTGCCGATATGAAAAAATTATTTTTCAAAAGCCGAAATTATTTTTCAAACGCCTTATTTATGCACATTTCAACTAATTAATTTAAACATAATTAAATTTAATAAAATTACGTTTATTTTTACGTAACAAAATAAAACAGGAAATCCATTTAATTCATAGTCTCAAAGGAAAAAAAATGTAAAAAATATTTCAAATTAAAATATTTCATAATCAATGGAATTTTCTCCTATAACATACTTTTTTAAGAACAATAAAAAATTTGTCGATGCGGAATATTTCATAAAAATAACTAAAACATAATTGTCGATGTATGTGCCGATATGGAAAAATTAATTTTCAACGCCTTATTTATGCACATTTCAACTAATTAATTTAAACATAATTAAATTTAACAAAATTACGTTTATTTTTACGTAACAAAATAAAACAGGAAATCCATTTAATTCATAGTCTCAAAGGAAAAAATTATGTTAGTGTGAAGAAAACATACTTCAAATGACGTAGTAGGGACGTAATCATGTGACGGCAGCTGCCTTGAAACGGAGTTAGTCTCGTCCCCCTCGTTAGATCGCTTGGTATTTGTATCGTTCTGAACAGAAGGCTCGACATCTGCAAAAGCGACAACGATAGTTATAATTATCGAATGACATTCTTGGCATGAAAGTAACCACAATCGGTATTCTGGTACCCAGCCACTTTGGAACAGAGGGTGGGGGATTGGGATTCGGTTTCCTTCGCTTCCAGTGTGAAGTAATTGGTGTCTTGCCCCGACGTTTGGCTAAGGAAGGATCCCGAATATTGACCCGATCAGCTCTCGCACCCGAAAGGTCCCGGGCTTTTTGCCTTTTATGTGGTATGCCCTCGTTAACCATCGCATGCACATCACCCTTCAATGCACGTATTCGATCTAAATACGTCCTCCTGCCTTGTTGGTGGTTTTTCACATCGTGCGCCACCTCAAGAGTGATCCTCATCACATAGTTCACAAAGGCCATTTCATCAACGGCCTCGTTACCGTCCGTAATGGAATAGTCTCCAATTTCATTTAAGTGTCGCTGCCTCCCAGATTTGCACCATCGACTCATGATGTAGTATGTCGGCAGCTTAGTCACATCAAAGTGAAAATAAATTCTAAGTATGTGCCGACATAGAACTCCTTCAGTCTCATACATATGGCAGCTGCAGTGTGCCCGTTTCGATTCACTGTTGTATTAGACAACTCGAATCCTCGACATGAGGGGTTGAGAGGCGACCTTAAACGGCATATCGACACTGCCGACATCTATGGCTGGTTTCTCGATTATTACCACGCTAACGGCAAGGGAAAATTGTGACTCGAATGCCTTGTACATGTCCGTGTGTAGACTTGTGCTGCTTGAGCCAGCAATAGGCTGTTGTTCACGAACTGCCCCGGTGTACCGAAGTTGAGAGCATCGTCGGCAGTCTCCTTTGTACGCCAATCATGCAGGACCTGCTCGTACTTATCGACAAATTCCGTCAAAGTGGAACTCGACGAGCACAGAACCTTCAATACCATCTTCATAACCTCACTACGCGAGGTCGCAACAAGAACCGCGCTGAAAGAGTTGTGCGTGAACACCGACGCCTACCTCTTCTTCAATCTGTACATATTGGAGAACCAACTATGATCATCGAGGGCATAGTTAGTGATCATGGAACCCCAACACTCCTCGAACTCATCCTCCATCTCCACCCCACGCATGCAGTGATACCACTGCCGCTTGAATTCACTGTTGCCGTTTAATTTTCCAAAATGAGACGGGGCGATTTGGCTGATATGCCACTGACAAAGCCGATGACTCGCTGATTTGAAAGTGGCATCAATCCCATTCATTAGCGCTTGACTTTGATCAGAGAAGATCACTTGTGGCTCCTTCACATGCATGGACTCTAAAAACGTGGCAAACAGCCATTCAAAGGAAGCCGTCATCTCGTTCGACAAGAAGCCCAAACCTAACATCACATTTCTCCTATGATGGTTGATGCCGACAAATGGTACACATACCAAGCCATACCGATTTGTCTTGTACGTGGTGTCGACCGATAACACGTCTCCAAAGCACTCGTAATAAATAAGAGCACGGGAGTCTCGGAAAAAAAAGTTCATCAACCGACCCTCATCATCTAGCTGCACGTTCCAAAAAAAGAAAGGCTCAATGTTCGATTTCTTGGCAAATAAATTCACCAGAGCATTAGCGTCGATATTCCCCACTCTTGTTGACTGCCTAACCCGATTCAAGTGATTATAGGCATCCCTCCTCGTGAAACCGACATTTTGCGGCCCCCCGTCTTCATTTTCCATAAACCAGCATGCCCGACTAACTCCGATACCCGCAGATTTAAGCGCCTCAACGAGTGACTATTTTGCATGGCTCAATTGCCGAGCGGAACGTAACAGATAGGCTTGATGCGTGCCGAGCATTTCGTGATTATGCTTCTTCACAAATTTATGAATGGTCCATTGCAAATTCTTCTCCCTCCCAATCCGTAATTTGGCTTTACAGTTGCTCCTAGTTATCTGTTTCCTATATGATGCTACTCTCCCTTTCGATCGTTTATCATCAGGCCGACCTTCACACGAGCATTCAAATTCTTTCCATCGAAGCTCATTCATCCCAGAGAAATAGTATTGGTCACCCTTCCTCACACTAAACCCCTGGCACCTGCCGTACTCACAATATAATAAGTATGCTTGCTCTACACTATCCACAACATTCCCAATTTCTAAACGATTCTCTATTTCTATCAATATTGTAGAAAGCAAACATACTGCTTCTGCATCACTACCAGCACCTTCTCCATCCTTTCTGTCATAAGTGCTACACTCAGAAGATGCCTCATTCTCGATCGAAACATTCAAGTCAATATTCATCTTCGCTAAAAATCTATAGACAATAATTGTAATCAGCAAAGATAATCAAGTCATACTAGAATTTTACCTTGTTAGTGACAATTGCAAAAAGTTTAGAGTTCCACACCAACATATTCATTGATAACTGAAAAAATGAATTCAACTATGGCCATCAAACCCACACAAATTACCAGTCATTATAAACGCTTCCTCTACTAGGGCGTCGCAAAATAGAACCATGATTTTTTTTGGAAATCCTGAAATTCTAACCGTCTAACTAGCCAACAAGCTTCATGATCAAAACAGGGGGGAGGAGTCAAAATCCATAATGAATTCACAAAATCAATCACCCTAAATCAATACCACAATGTGGGTGCCCATACACTACAACCGACACGTTGAAACATTGACAGTTAAAGCCCGTAAGAAAAACCCTTCAATTGAAAGCATAAATAGAACCCTAACAATGAATCAATAAAAAAAACCCTACCGTAAGGGAACCCAAAAAACCGAAACTTTGCATACCTCATGGCAACCCAATTCTCAGAATAGCTTCGACGAGGCAAGATGAACGCAAAATCGGTGACCCCCGCACAAGATGCTGTAAAATTGATTTTCAGAATTGGGGGAAATGGCGCACTGGAGAAGAGAATATAATTAAAATATTAACCAAATTCAAAATTTCCGCCAATTTTCATAAATCCGCCAATATTCACCAACACTGTTCACTCATCGGAATCCGTAAATAACCAAACTTAGCATCGGGATTTCTTCAAAAAATTCTGAAACCTTGTGCACGAGAATGGGAATTAAATCCACTGCTTATTCGTACCGGCGCCAACGTTCAAAGTTCGTCGGAAAACCTTCAGGCGTCGACATAAATCCTGCTGTCGACACCGCCGATACGAGCGCGGGTCCCATAGGCTACTGTTCACAGCAGAAGTGTCCTAATAGCTAAGTCACCTCTTTTCCTAAGAAATACGGTAATATACGCATAAAAAATAAAGTTAAAGTATTTCTTAAAAAAGATCCACGTGTCGGCATCCGGACGGGGCTTGGGTAGTGCCCGGGGGGGAGCATATAATTTTCCATTAACTGCCATCAAAATCAATTTCAATTGGAAACTTTGCTTTTATATATAATATAGATTTTTGAATTTTATATGTTGCGTTCAATTTTTAAATATTAATAAAACGATATACACATGCATTAATTAATTAGATTAGAAGATCAATTTTGTATAGTTATGACTTATGACAAATAAAAAGAAAATTAAATTTTAGAAACTAAATGAAAATCCATGTCAGAAAGATCGAATTGGTATATTTCAAACGATACGATTTTATTAATAGCAATGTAGAATTGTTCACAATTAAAGAATATTCGATTATTTTAAAATTTTAATTATTTAATTATTTCGGGTGTTGCAATTTGCACCACTGTTTTTTAATATACACCACATTTACTACATACACCACGATATAATTTTTTTTAGTATTTTTATCTTTATACACCTTTTTTCCATTTTTGCCCATTACTTTCATAATTAATTTAAATCAATAAAAAAAGGAAAAAAATGAATTGACGAGAATGAGTCTTGCTCGTCAAAATGCTGAGGAAGAGAATAAGGTTAACAAACAAATCCTCACTTGGTAAGAAGGTTATCAGATTGTTGGATGGCAATGAGAGATTCGTGTGGGCTTGTATTCGATTCCACGACTTCTTCACAGGAAAATCGTCAATTCTTCACAGTACCCATGGCTTCTTCGTATCCCCACTGGGGCCACCAAATCCACCGCCGCCACTCCACCTTATAACACATCACCCTTTCCCATCTTGGATGCAAATACAGAAACTGTTAGACAGAGATTTGAATCCCATATATTATGGGATTAGATTAGGAGAATCACATCTAATTAGGGAGGAAATAACTACCTTATATATCCTTGTTTGGATATATAAGGGAGACAGTGTTATATGTTCAAATATAACAATACAGCAACATATTTTTCAATACAATGACTTATTCGTACAGATATATGATACCCAAGTCTAACTTAGTATCAGAGCAGGTTGCTCCGGTATAAGCTGGACTCAGAAAAACATCATCGTCCATACCATTCTCGATCCAAGTAGCCATACACCAACTCCCTGCAAAACCAGTTCCAATGTCAGACAACAACCAAATCACAGCAAACAACCAAAACACAGAAATCAATCAAACTGAGTTAACTCAGCAGATTGTCAATCTGTTTTGAGGAACAGAAAGCATCACGCTGGGACTCAAACTAGATGGCACAAACTATCCTCTATCGTCCCGGCTCATGAGAGTTGCGATTGGGACTCGAGGGAAGTCGCGCCATGTCACCGGAGTTCCTTCTCCTCCAACCACAGACGATCCAAAATACTTCCAGTGGGAAGAGAATGATCTCACAGTTTTTTCATGGATAATAGAGAACATGGAAACCAAATTGGTTCACAATTTTGCACAACACCAAACTTCAAAGGCTTTATGGGACAGTTTAGCCGTAACCTACGGGAGTGGAGCCGATCCCGTACAGATTTATGATTTAAAAACACGAGAAAACAAAGTAGTACAGGGTAGTCATACCTTGGAGGATTTCTGGAATGATCTATAGGGACTATAGATTAACATTAACAGACGACAGCCAAAGCCAATTGACTGCTGCGAAAAGGGCATAAACCAATACCAAAAACTTATCGAGACTCGCCGACTTTACCAGTTTCTGGCTGGATTAAGTGATCAGTTCGACAACATCCGGCGAGAGATCATCAAAGCAACCCCGCCTCCCTCAGCCGAGGCTACCTACGCCATGGTGAAAAGAGAAGCTACCCGAATTCAGATACTGAAATCGGCAACTGTCATCGGCGTGAGTAGCGACACCTCTTCATCATCGGGGGTCGGAATTGGGGCCGGACTCGTCACTCGTTCATCTGGACCACAACCATGGATGAAGCCGAAGGTCTCCAAACATAAATAGAACAAAGATTTGCTCGTGTGCAGCCATTGTGGGATGAACCGGCAAACGAAAGAACAGTGTTTCCAGATTATCGGATTTCCCGATTGGTGGAAAGACAACCACAAGAAATCGAAACCCACAAAGGGAAAGACAACCATCACCGGCGCCGCCGTGGTGGTGGGTGGCTTCGGGGCCGTCGGCACCTCAGGCGGTGGCCGGAGTTATTCAGTGGTATAGAATGGGGTTGAAGGAGTCGACGAGGCGGCTAGGGCAGAACATGAGGGGAGCGGCGGATCAAATAAATTAGCTAAAGGGCTCAATTTGCAATTGAGTCCTTCCTCTCCTTCCTTATTTAGTTTTTCCCCTTATAATTGTGATTCCTCTCATAATGACTCCACCACAAATAATAAAATAAATGCACAGCCCGTTATTTGCACCAAAAGTGGAGATATGTCAATAACATGTACAGTTCAGACCGAGAATAACACTAAAACTGATCAGCGGATTTTCGATTGTGGTGCAACTGACACAATGACTTTTGAGGCTTCTAATATTATACAGTCTGCCATACCTCGTAAGACACATGTTCAAACTGCTTATGGTGCTGTCACGCCTGTTCAGGGCGCTGGAACAATTGAAATTTCCCCAACCTTGAAGATCTCAAATTGCTTATACGTTCCATCTTTATCTCATAATTTGCTCTCTATCAGTCATATCACCAAAGAGTTGAATTGTACGGCTCTCATGCATCCTCATTTTTATCTCTTACAGGATATCAGGACGGGGAAGATTATTGGACGTGGCACTGAGAAACGGAGATTGTACTATGTGGATGAAATTGCTCAACAAGGCACTGTGATGCTAGCTCATAGTTCTCAAAATCGGGATGCTTAGCATTGGCACAGACGTCTTGGACATCCGTCTTCAGGTTATTTAAAGCTTCTCTTTCCTAGTTTAGATTTATCTCAGCATTTATTTTGTCAGACTTGTGTTTTAGCCAAAAATCTTCGGCAATCCTTTAAACCAAATAATACCAAAGTGGATTCAATATTTACTTTAGTACATTCAGATGTTTGGGGTCCTGCACCTGTTTTAGGGGGCCAAGATTTTAGATATTTTTTAATCTTTGTTGATGATTGCACATGTGTGACTTGGATTTATTTTTCGAAACACAAATCTGAGGTTTTTTCTAATTTTGTTCAGTTTTATACCATGATCCAAACCCAGTTCCAAACAACCATCAAAACCCTCCATTCTGATAATGGCGATGAATTTGTTAACACTGCTATGACCCAGTTCTTCCGTGACAAAGGCCTCATTTACCAAACCACGTGTCCATATACCCCTGAGCAAAATGGAGTAGCCGAATGAAAGAACCGAATCCTTCTCGAAATCACCCGAGCCCTCCTTCTTAAATCCCAGGTTCCCACACACTTCTGACCTGAAGCTTTAGCCATAGCCACCTACCTCATCAACCGCTTACCTACTAAAATTCATAAACTTCAAACCCCACTTCATGTCCTGTATACTCATTCTCATGTTCCACCAGCCCTAAACCTTCCATTAAATATGTATTCATAGGACACGGGATCAATCAAAAGAGCTATCGTTACTATGAACCTCAATCCGGTCGCATCTACACTACCTTAAATTGCAACTTTTGGGAATCTGAATACTTTTACCATCACCACCTTAGTAGTTAGGGGAGCGTTGGGATTCTTTTACTGACCCACTAAGCTAGTGTTCTATGCCTATGCCAAATTCAGATCCGGTTATGGGTCCAACAGAGACAGTTAATAGTTTCGCTGCGCAAACTTCAGAAACAGATATACAAACCCCAATTTTCCGTGATACTGTTTCAGTGTCTTCGCCACTTCTGATAACCGAGATAAGTGATATCATTGAGGATAATGTTACAGAGAATACTGATATTTCTGATGTGCACTCTGATTTACGTACAGTGGCTAAGATAAGGGAACAAGGGGACAGTACAGCAGTTGATGAGAATGCCGGACAGTATGTGCTACGGCCAAGAAGTAACAAAGGGGTCCCCACCTAAAGGGTATACTTTGGAAAAAAATACATTGAAGAATAAATATTCAGTGGCCAACATGGTCAAGGGAAGTCTGTCAAAAACAGCCAAAGCCTTTGAAGCAGCCTTATATATAGAAGAAAATCTTCCAAGGAATGTCAGAGATGCAATAGAATCTGAACAGTGGAAGAATGCAATGAAAAAGGAGATGGACGCTCTGGCAAGAAACAACACGTGGGAAAAATGTCAGCTGCCTCAAGAAAAAAGACCCATTGAATGTCGTTGGGTCTTCACCATAAAGAGAAAACCCGATGGAACAATTGACAAATACAAGGCTCGATTAGTAGCAAAAGGGTATACATAAACTTATGGGGTGGATTACTCAAAGACCTTCTCGCCTGTAGTGAAACTGAATAGTGTAAGGGTATTACTCTCAATAGCAGCAAATCAGGATTGGCCACTTTATCAGTTTGATATCACTAATGCGTTCTTGCATGGTGACTTGAACAAGGAAATTTATATGGAGACACCACCTGGTTTCCAAGATGAATTTGGAAATGGGGAAGTTTACAAGCTGAAAAACACCTTGTATGGTCTTAAGCAGTCGCCAAGAGCATGGTTTGGGAGGTTCACTACTGCTAAAAAAGGCTATGGATTCCGTCAAAGCAACTCTGATCATACGTTGTTCTTGAAAAATAGGGGAGAACTGATTACTTGGTTAATCATCTATGTTGATGACATGATTGTCACCGGCAGTGATGTTGAAGAAATCATGAGACTCAAGGAGTATCTGTTCACAGAGTTTGAAATGAAGGATTTGGGTGCCCTCAAGTATTTTCTCGGCATTGAAGTTCTCAGGTCTGCTAAAGGAATCTTCGTCTACCAAAAAACGTACACCATAAACCTTCTTCCAAAAAATGGGATAGTGGACTGTAAACCAGCTGACACGCCCATAGCTGTTAATCATGGCTTACAGATAGTTGAAGGTGCTAAAATAGCAGATCAAGGTCGATATCAGCGTTCGGTAGGAAAGTTCATATATTTGTCTCAAACCATACCAGATATTACATATGCTGTTGGAGTAGTCAGTCAATTCATACACCGGCCACAAGCTGATCATTTGGTGGTAGCAATTAGAATTGTGCGATATCTTAAAGGTACATTTGCACATGGGTTATTGTTTGAAAAATACGACCATTCCGGGATTCAGGGATAAACAGATGCTGATTAGGCAGGTAACTTAATAGACAGACGGTCTACAAGTGGATACTTTACCTTTGTTGGTGGAAATCTTGTTACTTGGAGAAGCAAGAAACAGAAGGTTGTGGCCCTCTCCAGTACAGAAGCAGAATTCAGAGGCATCAAGAGTGGATTAACAGAAATTCTATGGCTGCGAAAATTATTGAAAGAAATAGGTCTCTGTCCTACCCAAACATGCCAATTATTTTGTGATAATAAAGCAGCGATAAGCATTTATGAAAATCCGATTTAGCATGATCGTACCAAGCATGTGGAGGTTGATAGACACTTTATCAAGGAGAATCTCTAAGCTGGTATTGTGGAGTTACCTTTTATTCGATCAGAAGACCAATTAGCAAAATCTTAACCAAGGTTGTCAATTCCAAGGTCTTCAAAGAAGTTCAGAGCAAGTTAAGTTTCGGTGATTCGATAACTGAACTTGAGGGGGAGTGTTAGACAGATATTTGAATCCCATATATTATGGGATTGGATTAGGAGGATCACATATAATTAGGGAGGAAATAACTATCTCATATATCCTTGTTTGGTTATATAAGGGAGACAGTGTTATATGTTCAAATACAACAACACAGCAACATATTTTTCAATACAATGAATTCCAATACAATGACTTATTTGTACAGATATATGATACCCAAGTCTAACTGAAACATAGAAGGATACATGCATAGTCAGGTCTGGAAATATTTTTTGTAAACATGTCGAGTTCGAAAACTTTTTTTGAAAATATTTTGTCCGAAATGACCATCCATGAAAACTTCAAAGATGCTTTTTCGTCAAGCGTAGTACGTTCAGAAAAATATTTTCCACCTTCGGTGTTGGGCTTTGGACTAACTTTTCGAATGGAAAAATCATGATTCATATTTTAAAGGTGGAGTGTGGTGGCAGAGATGGCATGGTAGCAGTGACGTAGAAGAGAGAGGGAGCGAGGAGAGATGAAGAAGAAATATAGAGGCTATTTCCAATTTTTGGTTTTGTTCTCATTAAAGCCTCTTGATATAGTGATGAAATTGACTACTCCATATAAAAAAATTCAGAAGTTGAAATTATTGACTGCGTTAACTATTGGAAAAAAAGGTAATATTTTCATTCAGTTATTCGCATTAATTAAATTAAATCTTCTGCTGATGAGACCGAGATGAACACTAAGGAATTAAACCCGAAATTGCAGATGAGAGGTCGTGGCCATGCATGGACGTGCAATACATAATTAAATCACCTTGATTTAATTATTTATCCTTTAGTATATTTTATTTAATTTAATTTAATTAGAAGCCCAATTTTCACAACTTGTTTAGGTGTTATTGGGCCAAGGGATTTATTTATTTTATTTTTAAGTATAAATTCGAAATTACAAGCCCAAAGACTTGTGAATTTCGTGCCCTAGGTTATTATTTAAGATAATTATCGACATTATTGTTCGTTAGACTGGATTTGAATGAAAAACAGCTTTACGCTTTTCTCCCGTCTCACAAACAAACATCGATTCTTTGGTAGAGTTTGGTTCTGGTGATTCCAGACTTGAAATCTATTGTCTCATTTGTGATATCTCATAGTATCCAGGTTAGACAGCCATTGAAGGTTGCTCCATAGGCGCGTTCTGAGTTCTCGTCGATTCGGGATTCGCTTTGGGTAAGTTTCACCTATCCTTTTCGTTTTTCTTCATCATCGATCCTTCCACCATCACCACAGCCACCACCCACGTCCATAACACTCCCATATCATCATCAACACCCTCAAAATCGTCCCACTTCAGATCGAAATCCGGATTCATCGATTTAGGTCTAAAAACCCTAAATCGGGTCAGAAACTTCCAACCATTCGATTTCTTAAACCACTTGGCCAAATTAACTGAATTTTGGATATGTTTTGAATCTCTACAGATTGTGCCTTGTGTTAAAATTTGAGCTAAATCCGAGGTCGTTTGCATAGGTTTCTGTTCATCTCTTTAATTTAGGATTTTACGGTTATTTGGGTTGTTTTGTGTTTAATTCTTGTTGAATTCGAATTTCTTGATTTAGTACAATATATTGAGATCATTAATTTGTTATTGTTCAGTTGTATTTAGATTGAATCCTTCCTTCAGTTTCCGTGTGTTCGATTCTAAGCTTCCGCATCGTATTGGTTACATCATAAATTTTGGTATCAGAGCCACGTCAACTTCAGTGGGTCGTGGTTCAATCCAAATTCATGTGTGACACAGTAGGGGCAAAAGTAGTCGATCCCATTGAAAAAAAAATCGTATAAAAAAAGGAAAAAAAATTTGATAAAAAAAAGAAAAAAAAGAAGAAGAAGTTGATCGAGCCCTATTGTGTTCACTGTGTTTCTTGAGTATCTTGATTCATTCTTGAAGTTCTTGGTAGTTCTGGATTGGTTCTTGTTGAGTTTGGGTAGTTTTGTTCTTCTTTTTCTTTTGTTGTGTCGCGATTTACCGTTCTTCGTCGAATAGCGATTGGGGACGATATATTGCATCGAGTTCTTGCTTGTTGGAGTCTCTAAATTTTCATGCATCAGCTGTATTAGTAGGGAAGAGGGTCGAAATTTGTGTCCTAGTTAAATTAGGATTGGTTTTGGTACTTTCCTAGTTGATTTGGGATTGGTTTGGTAGTTTCCTAGTTGGGTTTGATTTGTTTCCTTGTTGAATTATTGATCTTATTTTGGTACAATATTCATCCAAATTCTTAGCACTTCATACACCATAATTTCGCCCATTCCCATTCATCTAGTCTAGCCACGAAAATTCACCTAATTTCCTTCCTAGTTTCGGCCAATTTTGTTTTCGCTACCAATTTTATTTTAGAACTCTGATTTTCCTTCATAATACCATTCCGGAAGCGGAACGATATTCTAAACAAGACTCATAGTTTTGCTATGATCTACGTGTACTTTTGGCCAAATTATATCATCTTCAAGGTGAAATGGCCTGTTCTTGTTCGACTAGTCTGAGTTTTTGAGACGGCCGAAAGGAGCTGCATCTGAGAAAGTGTTCCGACCACCATATATACACAGGTTCCACACACTGAGCACCAATACATACTTGAGTGATACACGAGAGGAAAAGGAAAAAAAAAGAGTGAAAACAATCAAGAGAAAGTGAGGTTGTGAGGTCCGTTTCTTGTTTTCTTTTGTTGTTTTGCTTTGCAGGTTACTATGGACTCAAGCATGGGATCCCGTACACAGTCAATATTTGACAAGCTGGATTTAACGGTCAAGTTAGTAGATCAGATCGCACAGCACTACACATAAAACTTTCCCTAGTCCAGCTGTAGGCCTCCCGTTGTAAGACCCATATATGCACCACCACCACCAATAATTCGGCCGCCCGTTGCTACACTGACACCACCTACACAGTCTACACCATCCGTTCAGCCGGCCATTGTTACACAGTCTACACCACTACCATTTCAGCCTCCCATTGTCGCACCGAGTCTATTCTGTGACGTACAATGCCCTATATGTCAAACCCGTGAAGACGAGTTAGAACAGCCCTTAACCGACGCTACATCTAAGGAGAGAGTAGCCGAAGTTGAGGAAGCCGAAATGAGGATCACTGTCGCAATTGAGGATGCCAATATAGTTGAAGAGTTAATGGAGATCCAGCCTTGTTCTAAAGAAAAGAATGATATCCATGGAGCACTGGTTGTGGGTGATAAAGAACTCGAACAAACAAGCATGGAGGAGTTGCCGAGTTCTAATGTTATTTTCCAGCCAATTTCTTGTGCTGTTTTTATTTTACAAGTTGTTGAAGAGGTTCCATCGGTAATCAATGTGTTACCCGATTTAATTTGGGTTTTCAAGTTGGAGTATGCCGTGGAATTCAAGTGGCAAGTGTTCGACACCAGCTGAAAGTTCAGGTTCAAGATTTTAAAAATGTGCCTGGTGCGAATTATTCCAAGAGACTTTGATGGTCAGTTAGTGTTCGTCTTTGATCCAGGTTGTTCGAATTCGAGGACGAATTCTTTTCAAGAGGAGGGGAATGATGAGACCGGGATGAACACTAAGGAATTAAATCCGAAATTGCAGATGAGAGGTCGTGGCCATGCATGGACGTGCAATACATAATTAAATCATCTTGATTTAATTATTTATCCTTTAGTATAGTTAATTTAATTTAATTTAATTAGAAGCCCAATTTTCACAACTTGTTTAGGTGTTATTGGGCCAAGGGATTTATTTATTTTATTTTTAAGTATACGTTCGAAATTACAAGCCCAAAGACTTGTGAATTTCGTGCCCTAGGTTAGTATTTAAGATAATTATCGACATTATTGTTCGTTAGACTAGATTTGAATGAAAAACAGCTTTACGCTTTTCTCCCGTCTCACAAACAAACATCGGTTCTTTGGAAGAGTTTGGTTCTGGCGATTCCAGACTTGAAATCTATTGTCTCGTTCATGATATCTCATAGTATCCGGGTTAGACAGCCATTGAAGGTTGCTCCATAGGCGTGTTCCGAGTTCTCATCGATTCGGGGTTCGCTTCGGGTAAGTTTCACCTATCCTTTTCCTTTTTCTTCATCATCGATCCTTTCACCATGACCACAGCCACTACCCATGTCCATAACACTCCCATATCATCATAAACACCCTGAAAATCGTCCCACTTCAGATTGAAATCCAGATTCATCGATTTAGGTCTAAAAACCCTAAATCGGGTCAGAAACTTCCAACCATTCGATCTCTTAAACCACTTGGACAAATTAACTGAATTTTGGATATGTTTTGAATGTCTGCAGATTGTGCCTTGTGTTATAATTTGAGCTCAATCCGAGGTCATTTGCATATGTTTCTGTTCGTGTCTTTAATTTAGGATTTTACGGTTATTTTGGTTGTTTTGTGTTTAATTCTTGTTGAATTCGAATTCCTTGATTTAGTACAATATATTGAGGTCATTAATTTGTTATTGTTCAGTTGTATTTAGATTGAATCCTTCCTTCAGTTGCCGTGTGTTCGATTCTAAGCTTCCACATCGTATTGGTTACATCATCTGCGTTAACTATAATACCCTTAATTCCATATTTATTATTAACTCAAACGCCGTTCTCTCGTCTCTCTCATTTTTCATTCTCTGTTTTATTAATTGAAACAAAACTACCATTGATGATCATCAAGAAATGATTTTTAAAACTTTTCATGATTCTTCCTCTCTCTAATCTCCGTTTTAACAATAAATTATCTGTTGCAATATCAAAAGTTAGAGATTCTTTGCGAATTTGAGATTTTTTAAATTTTTTGTTGACATCGTGTGTGTTGTTTTTTGTGGTAATAAGGTATATGATATTTATGGATATGCATTCTTTTTTATCTATCTAGATATCTAAGTTTTTTAAATCTTTCTTTGGAATGAGTGGAAAAAAATTAATTTGGTGCATGAATCGATTTCTTTCGGTACACAAGTATTGGAGTTTATTCGTGCAACAATTTATTTATGAACTCGTGCAATATCTCATTTTTAATTATTGCACGAGAACACAAATTAGCAAATTCATACACTCGTGTATCTATATATTTTTTAACTAGTGCACGAGTACACGAATAGGCATACTCATGCAGTCGTGTATCAGTTTAATGATCAACTGATGCACGTGTACACGAACGATCCTAATCATGTTTTCGTGTATGAGTTATTTTTGAAGTGTCATATATTGAAATAGTTGTGTATTCGTGTATTAAATCATTATTGAACTAATGCACGAGAACACGACTTGGACTACTCATATTGTTGGACTCGTATACTCGTGTATTCATTATGAGGATGAGATTATTTGAAATCATCATCCATAATTGTTCAGCGATGAGGGCGTTTGAACCTTGGCAGAGATAACAGTTGAATCTTTTAATTTTCATCTCCAGCAACATCAGTGATAGAAGACGAAAACAACAACAAGACAACAACTACAACAACAGAAGATGACAACAAAAATTCGGTAGTATGATTTCTGAGAATTTAACGTAGAACGACGGTGAAAGATTTATTTTTTTTAGGGTGCAAAAGATAGATTCTAAAATCATTATCCATAATTTTTTTTGTTAATATATTAGGGTGTTTTTATGTTAGGAAATAATTAATGTATTAACAAAAACACCCTAGATAAGGATCGCATGAAAGACACGAAGAACTGCAGAACAGTAAAAGAGATTTAGGACTTGCTATCTGATCTGTGTAAGGAGTTCGAGGCCATCAAAGGAAAAACAAGCTCCAGCTAGCAATGGACAAATATGAGTCTTTCAAAATGTAGCCGGAATAAAACATCTCGAGCCTAGAAATAAGATTTCTTGGCATAATAAGTGAGATGAACAATCTGGGAAGAAGCTATCCCAACTGTGAGATAAACTCAAAAATTCTTAACAATCTCACAAACGAATGGGATATGAAAGTAATTGCTATTAAAGAGTCAAGGGACTTAAATAGCATTACACCCAGAGAGTTGTTTGGATCTTTCAAGGCTCATGAATATAGCCTGAACCGAAAAATAGAAGCATCTATATCTTCAGCACAAGATGCATCTTTCTACGCTCAAAGAAATCGGTTCAGAGAAGCCCATGGAAGAAATAGCTTCCGACCAAGAGGCTCACCTGCCAGAGAGAATCCAGGGGGATCGGTGACTGATCGAAGAAGAGAGTCAGCCAACAAGAAGGAGATCCTGATTGAAGATATAAATGAGCAAATCCAATCAATGACGAGATTACTGGAAAAGCTGAGGAAAGTCAGAGATCAACAATCAGCTCTACCCTAAGCTGATGAAGCTGCTAAGGGATAAATGAACCAGCAGCCAGCTGAGAGATCAACTGAACAATTCAGGATGGCTAATCGAAATATAGAATAATGCTTCCATTACCACAAACAAGGACACTACATATAAGAGTGTCCTGAGCTTGCTGAGGACAAGAAGGCCAAGGTCCGGAGAAACTTCTTTAAAAGAAAAACAATGATTGCCAACTCTGAATGCTGTACGTTCTAGACGATTCAGAGTACCCATCAAGAATCGACTTTGATGGCTACAACTCTGATGATGAAACCTTGCTCTGTCTCATGGCCGATGAAGAAGAAGAGGTTAGTATTACAGACTCCATAAACTCTTTCTATCATATACATGAAGCTTCAATCTCCAGGAATGAACTAGATAAACAATTACAAATCCTAGGAGATCAGTTAGCTTATGTATCAAGCATGCATATTGAACTAAAGGGTGAGAATGATGAGCTCAGAAACAAAGTAAAAGAGCTGAGTATTGATCATGAGAGACTGAAAATTCTTGAAAATCAGTCAACTGAAATTGATCAACTGAAACTGAGAAATGCTGAATTGAAAGCTGAGAATGAGCGGCTTAAGCTTGAATTCCTTGAAAAAGAGAAATTAACCCTCAAATTCAAGAAGGGTTCCCAGAATCTAGATGAAATTCTAAGTCATCCGAGAGTTGAAGCTGGGAGTCTAGGGCTAGGGTATAGCAGATTCACTGCCGTGGAGAAGAGAAAGGCAGTTGCTCAGAGCTGTGACATAGGAATCCTGAAAGAATTCACTAGACCAGCTCAATCACCCTCAGCTAAGGAATTAGAAGATAAAGGTATCTATGAAACTCCTCAAGCTCAGCCCAGAGATCAAACTGATCAGTAGAGAAAATTAACTCGAAGACAGTCAGTCTTTAAAAGGCTTGCAAATCAGCCAATGCCACCAGCTCAAAATAGGCCAGCCTACCAGTCCAGATTCTCACCTCGATCAAAATCAAAAGCTCATTCAAGGCCAATCTCTCATCAATGGCCATCATCCTAATCCAGGCCGTCAGTTCAATTGAGACCTGTAGTTCACCCAAGACCAGTCTATCTGAAAAGGCCATTAGTTCAAAATAGATCATTAGCTCAATAGAGATCTACAACTTTCTCAAGTCAGGCCTACCATCAAAGGCCAACTGTGCATCAATCTGGGAGTTCAACTAATCCTAAGAGAAATGTGCACACAAGATTGTATTATGCATGACAACATAATCCAATCTCTCTGGAAAAGTTCACTCCAAGTGACCTTGCAACCTAGTATGATGAGTATTTAAACTCAAGGGATGAATTAAAAAATCAATCCCAATTGTAACTGGCTTGGAAAACGGCTTGGAAAATGACCATTTCACAAAGGCCAAAAAGCTCAAAGTCAGAGGCCCATCAAAAACTGGCCAAGATAAGGAGCAACAAAATCACAAGATGAGAGGATATTAGTTGAAGTCTTTTATCCTAACACTCATCAGAGGTATAGATCAATGGACCCAACTCTCAGTCGAAGAATTACAAAGAGTCCAAAGTCGATCAAGAGATCAAACTCTGAAGGATCTCTTAATCATGGAAAGCCAAAAGTGTGGTATATATGGATTCCTAAGTACTTGATTAACCACTCAGGACCCGATATTATGCGGGTACCTGAAAACTAATTTTTATTTTGCAGGGAAAGAGCATCATATCCAAGAAAAAGGGCAAAGATACTTGGTATCTGGATAGCGGGTGCTCCAAGCATATGATTGGAGATAAGAATGATCTCAATAGTTATAAAGAGGTTAAGGGACCACTAGTCACTTTCGGAGACAACTCAAAAAGCCGAACCATTGGAGAAGGGTTCGTAGTCAAAGGCAAAGTTGTCATCAATGGAGTGTCACATGTTGAACGACTGAAGCACAAGCTACTAAGCATCAGTCAGCTTTGTGACAATGATTACTCAGTCAACTTTAGCAACAACTCATGTGACATCAGAGACAAGTCAACTGGAGCCATACTCCTGACTGAAGTGAGAAAATGCAACATGTATATTGTTGACTGGTCAACCGGCTATGGTGAAGCTTACTTTCTATCAAAAGGCTCAACTGAAGCAAGGTTCAGACTGTGTACAAGGTTCTAGGCAAATCTGAAGAAACACCATCTCGAAGCAGCAAAGAGGATCATGAAGTACCTCAAAGGAACCATAAATCTTGGATTATGGTATTCCAGAGATGATAGCTTGAGTCTAACTGGCTACTCAGACTCAGACTTTAGAGGATGTAAGATTGACAGAAAAAGCACCAGTGGAACATGTCAGTTTCTTGGGAACAAACTGATATCCTGGTTTAGTAAAAAACAGCACTCAGTTGCAACGTCAACAACTGAAGCTGAGTATGTAGCTGCTGGAAGCTATTGCATACAGATTCTTTGGATGAAACAACAGCTAAAGGATTACAAGATGGAGACTGAAGAATGAGTAAAGATGAACACTCCAGCTGAAGATGAGAACTGAGTCAAAATAGGCATTAGTTCGGTAAACAATAAAGCTTAAACTGATGAGCCCAAATCAGTTCTGAAGAAATGGCGAAGTCTAAATAGAGGATGAAGAAAGAAACTGAGTAAACTGATCGCAGAAAGCATCAGTTCTCAAGCAGTCATGTTTAACTGATGAGAGCAGTTGAATCCAAAACTAACTGAAGAGAAAAAGCTACAGCAGAATGAAGCAGCTGAAAAGCTTAAGTGGAGCAAAAGCTGAGAAAACAGCTCAAGCTGACAAAAAGCTGGAAGTCAAAACTGAATGGACTCCAGCTAGAACTGATCAAGGGGATCAGCAATCATCAACTGATGAGGCCAACTGATGATGTCAGCAGCTCAACACCATGTGGAGACTAAAGGAGAGCCACATCCAGATAAGTTCAAATAGAATTTATTACTGAATGGTAAAATGATGTGTCATCTCAATATTACTGTTTGACCTACCTATCTCTCTCCTAATTTTATCACAACGGATAAATTTTGAGATTTAATCAACAGATTAATCGGAACCGTTCGAATTAAACTCCTCTCAAATTTCTGTTACCGTTGGATTTATCATGAAAATTGAGGGCTATAAATAGATTGGCCGGACCCCTTTTCAGCCCACTCAAAAGCCAACAAAGTCTTCAAGCATTCATTCTCAGAGCCTAAATTCAGAGTTCTCCTTCTCTTAAAAAGCCTTAGAAAACTCCGTCCAATCTCACAAATGGCTCAATTCTCTACCAATGTTCACCGAAAGAAGTTCAACTTCAAATTCACTGGTGATGATTCAATAGTCTTCTGCAAGGATCTATGTCATGACAAGATACTAAGTCGAGATAACTGCAGATGATTCACCAACTACTCACAGATGGGAGAGTGGATTTCGGTACTGATTGAATCGACAAAACTAAAAACATTCACGGAGAGTGCTCCCACAAGGGTGTATCCAGAAGCCATAGCAGAGTTCTTTCTCAAATCTTTCAGTAATAAGGACTCCTTAATGATCATAACATAAGTAAGGGGTGTGGAAATCTTGATCACCCTGTCGGTCCTGAAGAACGTATTTGATCTACCAGAAAAAGGAGATAACATTGAAGAAACTGAAATAAATGCCAAATTATGCTTCAACAGGTGGGCAACCAACCCTGCTGCAGAAAACTTTCACATCAATCATAAGTTATCTAAATTCGAAAAGGAATTTCAAGTGTTATCAGCCGTGGCTACACATATGATGGTGGGATCATGTGAAGGCCACGATGAAATGTCAGAAATCTAATACAAGATTTGCAATGCCATCTACGAGGAAAAGAAAATAGATTAGCCTCTATTTCTCTTCAAACAATTGAAAAGATTTGTCGAAATCGTGGAAGATGAGACCAAATACACCAAGTGAAAGCATTGATCAAATGCATGAAGGTTCATGTAAGACTGCAATTTGATTCAAACCTAAAACTGGAAGCGTACCCTGGAAATGAAGATTCAGATGAAGACTCTTCAAGTGAAGGCATTCCAGACAGCTCCAGAAAATCAAAGAAGAGGAAATCTGAACGCAAAAAGAACTGAAGGCTTGAGAAGTCAACTGACTAGATTCCTTAGAATAACTTCTTGTAATTCAGTTTATCTCTTGAGATTTTAATAAAAATCTTTTGGTTAAAAATAAATTTTTTGTCAAGCATTTATTTTGAATCTTTGACCGTTGGTACTCATTACAAAACCAACAACCAAAAGCAATAAGGGGTATTAAATTCTTTCAACCAATAAATTTATGAGCCTCTCTTCTCACTAATAAATTCTCCTTGCTCCAACTTTTCAAAAATACTCTACTCACTCATCTTCCAAAAAGAGTATTTTCTCTTTCTCTCAAAAAGGGCTTCAATTCCAATTCAGCCAAAATTTATCGAAAAATGGCAGAATCATCCAAAGCTCTTACTCCCTTCAAAGAGAAAATGTTGAGAGACAAATTCCTGGACAGAAAGAAATTCCAGGTGATTCTTAAGGAATCAAATAACCCATTTCTCCTGATCAATCTTCACAAGATCGGAATTCTGCATTATCTTGAAACTCTACCAAGATTCTTTAGACAAGGATTGGTGAGTGAGTTTTTGCTTCAAGGAAAGATATCTGCATATGGGAAGGTCATATCCTCAGTGGTTCAAGGGCACAAACTTCAAATCACTGAAAGAAAGATGGCAGAAATCTTTCAACTTCCCAGAAAAGAGTTTAAGGTTCAAGATCTGAAAGATTCAACTGAACCATATTAGAAAGAATTACGAGTTTCAACCTGCAGCAAGCAATTCAGTTTTACCACAGCTAAAACTGACCTAAAGCATGAGTATGGAGTAATACTCGATATCATGAACGAAATGATGTTTGGCGCCATTGGAAGATTGAGTCAATTAACTCAAGAAAGATACAATGTAATGATACACCTTGTTAAAGGATCGAAAGCAAATTGGGCAGAATTCAGATTTTCTCAATTCAAACACCAAGTCATCAAAGCTCCCGACTCAAAGAAGACTGGGAAATTTTAGTCCAAAGTCAGATTTGTTATAAGAATGAGCAAGGTCTGGGAAGATATGCTACATCTTCCAAATGATGACGCACTACTAGTCCTCATCTCTGACTGGATTCCCAAGAAAGGGACAGTCTATTTTCAGTCACTCAAGAAGAAGAGGAGATCTAAAGCCACAGCCGGCAATACAACTTCAAGCAGCTCAACTGCCAATGAAGTTCCTTCTCCACAATCCAAGAATGGATCATCATTTGACTTTAAGCCCTGCTCTGATCTAGATGAGCTTATTCCATTTATTAGAATCTCGTATCCAAACTATGGAGCTGACTACTTCAGGAGAACTTGTCCTCCTCTCTAGCTGACTAAGGACAACATTCGTACTTTCTACAGTGGTGAATATGCAGTCAAGAGTGCTCAGAAGAATGTGAAAAATCTCCTTCTCACGCAGTTCTGCTACGTTGCCAAGCAAGACAATCAGTTGTTTAAACAACTGCACCGGTACTTCTACTGGTATAACTGGAGACACTCAATGTCAATCTAGTCCCATTTCTTGTAAACTGCCTTTCATGGCATGAGCTTTTGGCAACAAGAAGAGACTTCGAGTATTAAATGGATTGGAGCCTCAATTCCATTTTCTCCAACTATTGTGCAAGTCCAGCACATTATGAAGCATCGACTTGATAATCAAATTCCAGCTAAGGCCATGCTAGCAGACGTTCAAGCCAGCTTGAGATCGCAAGGAGCTGTAGCTGCAACACAGCTCAATAAACATCAAGCCGATCTATGATGCCACAAACTGAATTTTGATAATGGATCAATTCAGTCAAATGAGGCATCCCTACAAGCTGAAGCTACCACTGAGATGATAGATGAGGATCTATCACATACTCAACTTGTGGTAATCCCGAGAAATCAAAAGCTTGGACAAAAAGAAGATAAAAACGTTGAAGATACTGCCACGTCACCAGCTCTCATGTCCCGAAGCTATGTCACTCCTCTTATCAAGTCAAGCTCAAGAGTTGCAAAACTGATTCTCAATCAGTCCAATTCACCCAGCAGAGGAACTCCAGAGCTGACCACTTTGAAGCTAACCTACTCAACAGTTTCTCTTAAGCAACTTCAGTAGGCTGAGAATGCAGTAAGACTTGATCCTTCAACGAACATCTCCAGTCCAGCTTCAAAAAGAAAAAGGTCAACCAGCTCTAGAAAAAATGGGGAAGCTAGTCCAGTGTGACCGCTCAAGAAGAAGAAAGTGATGACAGAATCAATCAGCAGCTGATCAACAAAACTGATCAATCAGTTTAAAGGTGACATCATCAGTTCTATAGGAAACTGACGCCCAGAGCTCAATCTCTCAATAGCTGCATGCCACTTCTTCTCGATAAGCTTCTCTTCTCTCTATTCCTCAAAGCTTATTTTTGAATAGTTACAATTAACATTTCGAAATAAGCCCAGTATTCATCTGAGTTGCCATTAAAGTCTCTATGTCTTGCATTAAAATAGAAAGACATGACTTTCTAAGAGATATAAATAGCAAATCTTCTGTTAAATATCTTGCTATTTATGACAACTACCCAGATTTTAAAAACCCTGAGATCTCAGCCGCTTGATCAAAAAGTGAACATCCAGGTAGATGGTTGAGATACATGCATCATTTATTCAGCTGATTTTCTATCAAATCACATAGCTGATCAGCCAGAGGCACTCGATTGCCATGGTTAAATGCATGTAAAAATATTGTTTTATAAGTAGTGGAGAAGATGGAATGAAGTACTTATTCTCAAACTATTCATTCTCCTTGTCTTCTCTTATACTTATCTTGGCTCCTTTCTTAATCAATATTGTTCATCCTCACAGAAATGGCTCATCCATTCAACATGATGAACACACAGCTTCTTCCAAAGAAGCTAAGAAAGGATAAGTATATCGACCTAGAGCATCACCAAGCTCGCATAGGTACTGAGGAGACCAGCATGATATTCCAGTCACTGAAGACATGCGGGCTACTATTGTTTGTACAGACGAAGCCCAACAAGAGATATCTCTGGCATGTAGTCGAATTCTACTACAATGCAGATATAAATGGAGACAGCATCACATCTGTTGTTCACCATCAACTCATCCTCATTAACAAAGATACGTTGATGACACTGTTTCAGCTCCCTAACGAAGGCCTACAGGTGCATGAACTCGCGCTCCCCAACAAGATGGCACTTTGGGACAGCTGGAAGCTGCCAAATATAAATCATCAAGACATGTCAAACAATTTGAAAGATAGTCTCTATCCAGCCATCATCCAAATCTTGGACATTATGGTACATATCCTTCTTAGAGGTATCACCAATGCGCAGTTCACTGAGGACAACGCTTACCTATCGGTCGCCTTATACTTTGTATGTAAGACTGATTGGGCATCCTTCATATTGGCGTAGCTTCACCATCATATGTACCGTGCTGAGATCGACCCACATACTGGCTCTTTCAAAGCTAGAGTAGGGTTTGCAAATCGCCTCAACCACCTCATCTAGGAGCAAGTTGAAGCAGTCCTTCCTGGTGGAACATTTTTTACCAAAAAAATCTCCTTCTATCTATTTATGTAAACAGAAAATAATGTGGCAAAACTGATCGCTAAAGAAATTCGAGACATCAGCTTACGGAGGACCACACATCAGCTAAAGAAAAAGAGTCGTTCCCTGTAGCTGATCTTCCGACTGACATGGATCAGTTTACAACTGATAGTGACTCCTTCACTTACATGAGTGATAAGTCCACTGCCCCTGCAACCAGCGAGCCTCTTCACATCATTGACCCAGACATTCTGGAAGAAGGCTTCTCAGCAAGCCTTGACCATCACTTGAAAGGCTACTTTGGTCTCATTTGGGATCTTAACCCCTTTTCTTTTGAGCAGCTCAGCCGATATCTCCAATATCATTTCTGGAGATTCCAGGTGGATGATACCACCATCCTGCAAATAGCCAAGAAGAAAGATGACTCATTTTGGATTGCGGAAGGCAACTAGAGCAGAAGTTGGATAAATCATCCACTCAGCACCCCTCCAATAGTTTCCCAAATCATGGATTCCATGATTAAGCGGTGTGAAAACTCGGTGACTCATGAAGCACCCCTTCCGGACAATGAGCCCTCCAATTCCTCCAACACTCCTCTTCATGAGGATACACTCTTCACCATTGCAGATGAGCCCTTCTTTCTCTCTGATCTTGCCCAACTGATGCCAACCAAGGAGACATAATCATGGCTATCCACACCTATCTCTGCACCCCAAGCTCCCCAAATCAATGACAATCTGCTGGCAACCTCCTTCTCTCTTTTGCCACAATTATTCCTGCCATCTCATGAATTCCTCCAGCTTGCCCTTTTGGATAATGCTAAAAAGGGGAAAGAGAAAGCTGATGATGGAAAGGATGGAAATGGCGATTTGACTCTTTGGGATGAGATCCAAAGAGAGGTACAGCTTCAGGGGGAATCTACCTATCAGGGGGAAGCTGTGTATGAGGGGGAAGTCCAAGTTGAGCAGCAAGCATGGCAAGCTCAAAACTTATTTTGGACTTGGGAGAACGCCCAGCTAGAGCAGCAATAAGAATGGGGTATCTGCAGCATATCCGACATCTCTTCCTGCAGATATGATAAAGGAGAATCGAGCAAAAGAAGAGGGAACTGATTTGTGAATAGTTCCTGTTAAAGAAGGAAGTCTAAAATATCAGTCTTGATATTTTTTCTCTCTCTATTACTTCCCTACAATTCTTCATCATCTTTGTTCATCAGTTCTTAACATGCTCTGTGCTGATAATACAAAAATTCTTTGATTATGTGTTTATGCTCTGATCATGCAAGTATGCTTTAATATCCATGCTATGCGCACTCTGATAATGAACCAAAGCTGCATGAAAATCAGAACTAAACAACATTGAGCTATGTTAGAACCGAAGAAATTGAAGCTTTCTCAAGTTGTGCAAAACAAGTATCATTATCTTTAAAGGCTTCAATATTGATGATACAAATTATGTTAGCAAAAGCCGTAATATCTGAAAAGATAAGCTCGTTAAGCTCTAATACTCATCTAAATTCAAACACTCATGAACATCATACAAATAGCTCTTAAAAGCTCTAATACCAAAGATTGGTATATATGTTCTGATACCAAAGATTGGTAAATACAAAAGATAGCTCTGATACCAAAAATTGCTACAAGCTCTGATGTTCATGAAAGATAACCTCATGCAGTTTTCCATCATCAAACTAACTGGTTTTGACATCATCAAAAAGGGGGAAATTGTTGGAAATTATTGGAAAAACTATCAAAGTAACCCAACTGATGGTTTTGATGAAATGTCAAAACATATGGAAAAGGTATATATGAAAAATTGCAGGTTATTCAGGCTGGAAGTCGGGAGTAATGACTAAGTAAGACTTCAAATCTCAGCTCAGCTAAAGTGAAAATATAATCGCCTTGAAGCATGGTCAACCAACCTAAAAGGATGTCACATCTAGACTAGTCAAGGTCTAATCTTCAGAGCTTAAGATAAGTTGTAATGGGAAGAGACTGGGAGGCATCAACAGATGAGTAAGCCATCAGTCCAGCTGAAAGCTGAGAGAGACTGATGAGGAAAGTGCCAGCTTGAAAGCTCAAGACCAAACTAAACTTACCAAGATTAGTCAGTTGGGAGAAGAATGCTCAAATAAAAGCCGACTGGAAACAAGACCTAAAAACTCTAAACCCTAGCTACCAAAGTCTCAAGCTAAAAGCTAAGGCAGCTAATCTAAGGCATTCCAAGACTGAAGCATGAAGCAGCTGAGGAATTGCCAACTGGACAATATCAGTGCTGAAAGCCGAGATAGTGGAGACCCCATCAGCAGAAGTCCAGAACTGATAGCCGAAATAACTGCTCTCCGACAAGCAGTTAATGAAGAATCCTGACAGAAAATCGTAGGAAGATCCTGATGATCCTGGAGCAGAAGCCATTAAATTCAACGGCTAGTTCATTCAAGCTTCAACGGCTACAAGCATTAAACTGCCGCTGGTGGAATCAACTAAACCACCAATCTCAACGGTCACTAAGATCACTCATCTATATAAGAGAGTGAATCTCATTCAAATGTAAGACTTTCGTAAAACTAACTTTTGCTATTTTGCAGAAAGAGCTTTTCTTTCTCCCTCCCCACAGCTCCAAGCTTAAATCTCTTAAGTGCGAAAAGTCCCAACTAAGAAGGCGTGCTTCAAGTTCCAAGCAAGCAACTAGCTGATGAAGAATTCCAACCAAAGCAAAGCTTCTCAGTTTCAGTTCTTCAAAGATCAACCACTCAGCTCAATTTGAAGGAGCACTCCAGGTTGATAATAGATTTAAGACTGTCTTCTTGAAGATCGAGAGAGATCTAAAATCTTGTAAAGACGGGCAATAGCACCTAAAGTCTCAGCGAGCAGTTGGGACTGGTAAGTGTGAACTGTCGACCAGAAACCGACTGAGGAGGGGTGTACTGACAAGTCCGTTCTTTGGGATAGCAACAGCTGGAAATGAGGCCGCGCTCAGTTTGAAGGGTGCTATTTTTAGGTCCAACAAGATTCTTCATTGTGCAACTGTAATAAAGAAACATTACACTTGCATAGTGGATTGCCCTTTTACGGAAGGAAGAGAGGAAGTAGAAGTAGAAAGCTTTGAACCTCTATAAGTCTTGTGTGTGTTGTACTTTATGCTCTAAGCACTTGCATGTTCTTAAACCGTACACCAGCACACAAGTTGCACAGACAAGCGAAGCTCTCAAGCTATTAGTATCGACTGATTAGCTCACAAGCTAAGCTATCATCAAGCTGACTGATCTAGACTGATCAGTTTGTCAAGCTGACTGATCTCAACTTATCAGTGCATGGATAAATTGTCATAAGCGAGTCAGGGCCCTATATATTCCTCACAAGCTTAAAAGTTTTTGAGTCAATTTATTCACCCCCCTCTAAACTGACATATACTCACACCGCGACCAACACGTTATTAACAGAATAGTTAACAAAAAGAGATAACAGGAAAAACACGTAAATAATAAAAGCCCATTTCTGAACATCGTCACGTCCATACGCCAGCCTTCAACTGAAAATATTTAAAAATATTTAGGTTGAGTACTAATGCACCATGTTGGTAAGTTTTCACAATTTAAGTTATGCAAATCATTTTCTAAAAGTGATCTATCTGTATCCATGTACATAGTGAAGCTCGAGAGATTTTAAAGTTGGAAGCAACCTAAGTTTACCAAAATATTTTATCGTGAAGCTAAGAATATAACCAGTTACGACCCGCAACCTCTACTACATCTCCAACGCGTAATGTTTATGAGTTTATCCAATGAGTATAACCGTTCATTTTAGTCTTTCAACAAGGAATAGGGCATGACGAATAATGCATGTAATACTGTAGCTACTCACATTGACACAACACTGATTTATGAGACTCCGACAACATACAGCAATACGTAAATATTTAACACACATAATCATATATGAAATTTTAACAAAATAGTTGAGTTTAATAACTCGAAGAATATAATTTTAGAAAGATAAAATGTCCCATCTTATGAATAGATAAACTTTCAAATTTCGGGTTGGATCTGCTCAAATTTTGCTACATATATCTTTTCATCCTACAACAAGAAGTCATTACTTAGTTAACTAAAGGGCCTATGAAAATTTAATTTCTAAGCTTCTAAGTCAAAAATACTTAACTAACCATAAATTATGAGATATTTCAATAATAGAATACCATCAATATAAATTGTATAAAAGGAAAAAAAGAAAAAGACAGAAGCCTAAGAGTCCCGGAAATCACAGACTAATAACTCAAGGGATCGGGACCTCATTAAAACCCATATGGAAAACCCAAAAAAGGAAAAACTAGATGGGAAAAAGAGTACCCCTCTAGTGAAAATGAAAAATTCCTGGACCAGCAAAATCACATCTAACTAAAGTAGCAATACAAAAAATTTTAGAAAACCAAAAGCCAGACTGTATACTAGGGGAAGCTAAAGAACCAACAACCCTATTTCCCTCCCTATACACATGAGAAACACAAAACCGAATAGAAGAAATAAACTGAAGAACACATTGCCATCTTCCTTTTAGCATCCAAGGGACTTGAGTACTTCTGGAGGAAAGAAGAGAAACCACATATGTCTAGTCTGCCTCCAGCCAAATAAAGTCTAGAGATAAACTCTCTGCCCATTCCAAAGCAACAATCGCTGCAATCAGCTCAGCTAAGAAAGCAAAGCCAACGCCTTCATCAGTATGAAAACAAAAGAAGACCGAACCATTTGCACGGTGAAACACAACTCCTATACACATAAGACCTGGAGTCCCCTAAGAGGATTCGTCTATATTAATTTTAACCCACCCAACAGGAGGAGGTCTCCAACTGACCGAAGTCATCATTTGCGGTGGCAGAGGACGAGGAGTAACCTTCAAAGCTTAAAAAATCAGTAGCCCCGTCACCTCATTCCTCATACAACCTTTAGGACCATGCATGCTTGACACCTCTCTAATAGCCAAACAAACCAAAGCAAGCACATGACGATGAGTAGGATGAAAATCATCAAAGATAACACGATTCCGAGTCATCCAAATACTCGAAATAACATTAAGAACAACTGTCTTCCAAAGCAAAAGGACTTGAGGACCAAAATCCTGACTCATAAAGAAAATGAACACCTTATGAATGGAGGTAGCTTGAATCGGCCCAACCTGGAAAGCATAAAAAATCCACCTCCAAACAATCTCGACAAGAGGACAACTCCAGAAAAGATGATCCATAGTCTGCCGATCTCTACGATACATAACATAAATATGTGGTCCGATAAACCCATACAACGTGTCCATCATTGGAAGAAGATTCAACAATAGTCTCCAAGTAATGATAGAGTGCCTAATAGAAATGTAGGAATGCCATAACCATTTACCCCGTTTGACTAAAGGGAAATGAAGACAAGTGTGAAGCCTAGCCAAATGAGCAGTGACGGTTCCATAGATCGAATGTTTCCACACTCTTTCATCCTCAACCTGAATAATTGAAACCTTCTGAATATCAAGCATGACCTCCGGGAAAGCAGTTGCAAAGGAAGTTATAAATCTCCAAGTACCATCCTTCAAGAAATCACTCACTTTATCCGTAAACTTTACATGGACCACCAATGGAATCTGCAAACGCTTGACAAGCACATAACCTAACCAATTATCATGCCAAAAGTGCACCATATGACCAGTTCCAATGATGCAAAAAGAATTATTAATCAAATTGAGAGTAGATGATCGAACAGCCGACTATATAGATGAATAAACAACACATTTGATCTTTCTCGAAGATGGCATATATTTGGAGTGGGCAACATGCATGGCTTGGGATGAAGAAGTAATAAAATTCTAAGAAAGTTTCATAATGAAGCCTCTATTCATGTCCTTGAATGAATTAATCCCCAACCCTCTTTCTTTTTAATTGCACATGTCCTAGCCCAACTGACCGCCATGCATGATCTCACATTAATATCACTTTTCCATAAAAAATTCCGGACAACCGAATCAATCATCAAAATAAGCGAAGAAGGCCACCTATACACCATCATGGAATGTATAGCAGAGCTTGTAACAACTGAATTGATCAAACAAAGGAGGCCAGCCATAGACAAAATCATGTCATGCCATCGATCAAATTTTGATAGAATTTTGTCAGCTAGCGGCTTCAAATGAGCAACTTTCAGAGTAACTTCAAAAAGAGAAACTCCCAAATAATTAGTAGGAAAAGAGCCGACAGTAAACCCCAACAATTCTTTAAGTTCCTTACGAACATTAGGCTTCACCCCGTGACCATAATAAACCCGAGATTTACGGCGGCTACAAGACTGACCCGAAACACTATCATAGAGATCCAAAATTTCTGCCAGTTTTTTGATATTAGAAGAGGAACCTTGACAAAATATAGAGATATCATCCTCATATAAGATGTGTGTCGGAAAAAAAACCCCACGAGTAAAAGACATAGGCCTCAAAGAATTATTCTCCACCGCACGCCAAATCAAATAACTCAATACCTCTTCCCCTATAGCAAAAAGAAGAGGTGACAATGGATCTCCCTATCGAACTCCTCAAGACCAAGCAAAGTATCCATGAGGCTGCCCATTTATGAGAATTGATAGCCTAGCAGATTGAAGAATATTTTTAATCCAATCACAAAAAATGGAGGGAAATCTAAATGCCAGCAAAGGTGATTACAAAAAACTCCATTACATGGTATCAAAGGCTTTGGTAATATCAACCTTGATCGCCATATTCCGAGCTACATGCATTCAGTTTAATGTATTAACACCTTCGAAAGACAACACAATAGCATCATGAATACTTCGACCCTTTATGAATCCAAACTGTTGTTTCGACACCATATTAGCAACCACATCATTAAGACGAGTGGCCAAAATTTTGGTGAAAATCTTGAAAAGAAAACTACTCAAGGCAATTGGTCGATACTCCTCCACCAAAAAAGACCACTCTGATTTAGGAATCAAAACTAAGAAATTTGAATTAAGGCCAGCCAGGATTTTACCATATTTGAAAAACTCCAACACTGCATGATAAACATCAAATTGAATAACATCCTAAGAGGCTTGGAAAAACTTCATATTAAATCGGTCTGGCCCAGCTGCGCTATCTGGATCAAGCGCAAAAACCGCCGCCTTAATCTCTTCCAAAGAAGGTTGCACCGTAAACAAATGACTTTTGAGATGCTGTGAACAACTTAGGAAGCAAGCTATCCACCACCAAGAGATCCACCGGCTACCAACCTTGATTCGAAAAAAGATGCTGATAATAGTGAACTACATGAGAAAATTTTTTGAATTACGGTCACCATCATTAAGCCTATCTATTCAACTTTGATGCTTCAAATGCGAAGATTTCAGCTACAATAATCCGTTGATATCAACTTGAGCGGCCATCTCCTGATCCAACAATGCATCCATGTAACCCGTTTGAGCAATATGCTCTTGGATTATACCTAGTTGCACCTCCAAATCTTTAATCTTGGTATTGAAATTACCAAAAACTTGGGTATTCCAATCCTTAAGAACCCATTTTAGCCGCTTGAGCTTCATCATTACTAGCCTTGATCCGTAGATTCTCATCTCGGGTTTCCCGAGTGGTCGAAATGTTACCTCCCTCTCGGGGCAGCTTATGGAAGCATTAGCTAAGGCTAACCAATCCATTCCTAGGATTATGTCGAAGTCCTGAATCCTTATCACATAAAGATTTGACTTAAAGATTTCCCCTTCTATGTTCAATTCTAGGTTAGAGCAGACCTTCCTAGACATCATTTTCTTTCTAGAGGGAATACTTATTTCAAGGGCATTCTCGGCATTCTCGGGTTCAATCTTCAGTTTCTTACAAACAGACTCAGCTATAAACGAATGCGATGCTCCTGTGTCAAAGAGAGCTAAAACTGGCGTCTCGAGGAGGGTAATCATACCTGCTAGATTACCTGAGGCCTTAGCAGCTTGCTGCTGATTGAGAGCATAAGTTCGAGCTGGCTGAGGTGGCTTTTGTCCTTGATTGGACCTTTGATCTCGTCCTTGGTTCGGTCTAGGATTCAGTCCCGGTCTTTGACCCTGAGGCCCTCCTTGCTACAGTCTTGGCTGGTTTCCAGGAAGTTGCTGAAGTGGTTGCGGGTACATGGGTTGCTGTGGTGTTTAGGATCGTTGGTTGTTTCCTTTAGGACATTCCCTCTTGAAGTGCCCCTCCTCTCCACAGTTGTAGCACCCAGTTAGATTTGCTCGACAGACTCCAAGATACATTCTTCCGCACTTTTGACACGGCCTAAAACTAGGGGCGTTGCTAAGTTGATTTCGAGGCACCCCTGACTCTCGGTTTTACCAGTGGGGTTTCTTCCTTCTGTCATCCCTTCTTCCTCCTTCCCACTTCCTCTTCCCCTTTGGATCATTAGACGACTGAGTGGGCTGAATCTTCTGAGGAAGGATGGCCTCTATGCTCAATGCTTTGGCTAAGGTTCGGGCATAAGACATGTCTTCTTGCCCAGCGAGGGCTATGCCAATCTCGGATCTGAGTCCTTTCTTAAACTTGCGTGCTTTCTTCCCGTCTGTGTCCACTAGATGTGGAGCATGCCTTGACAACTGGTTGAATTCTCTATCGTATTCCGATACTGTTTTATTCTCTTACTTTAGATTCCAGAACTCCATCTCTTTTGCCTCTCGGTAACAATCCGGGATATACTTCTGATACAGGTCATGCTTGGAATCTTCCCAACTATAGTCTTCCCATTGAACCGGGGTTATGGTCCTTCGTACAGACTCCCACCAGTAGTCCGCATCCTCCGTTAACATGAAAAGAGCGCAACTTAATTTCTCTCCTTCAGTGCAAGCTATGAAATCGAAGATTCATTCTAAGGAGCGAACCCATTTTTCGGCATCCATTGGATCTCCTAAACCATTAAACGATGGAGGGTTGTGTTTGAGAAACACACTTTCAGCTTTTGGACCGAGGTTTGGGGCTTGCTCAGGTTCGTTCTCATCCTCATTCTCGGCTTGACGTCTTCGAGGCGGCATTCTAAAGAACTAGATATTAGCGAGGTTTGATTAAGTAAAGCAAGAATGCCTTTTGATAAGGTCTTCTAATTGCACAAGATAGATCAAACAAAATGAAATTTAGGCGTCATTCAAACATGATGGGAAAATTGCCTCATTTTAGAGGACTTTGGCATCGATAAAATTATGGGTTGCAACCGGGATAGGGAAGTCTCTTGGAAAATTCACTGCCACTATTGGGTTTTGAAATCTTAAAGCATCTATTACATATTAAAGTCTTGGTCAGAGTGGATATTAGATTACAGACAAACAGATGGATTAAACATCTAGGTGTTCTAACAGTAACACCTTCTACACCTCCTTTCTATGCTTAATCATGAGTCGGGCCTTTACCCTTTTCCTTGCATGGCGATCCTACTTCCTCTTCGCCTTCTTCTCGGTCCTCGTCTTCTTCTTCTTCGTCTCCAATATCAACCATTTCCGGGACGGTAAACTTGAATGTCCTCATGCGAATGCTCCCTTCAGGATACTGATGGGGCATACACTGTCCCAGACCTTGAGAAGCGGGCACAGGGGTCCACTGGTTCACTTGAGGAGTGCAGGAGAATAGGGACTCGGTGTGGTTCACGATTCGGGCATTTGAAGGTCCTGCTCCTGTTGTTCCTTCGTCGTGAGGACGTGGCATTTGAAATCCAGGGGGACTGTTGAGAGTCGCCCCTTGCAGTTCTAGCTCTACCACGCGAGAGGGATTTTGCTCATCTTCTTGCTGCTCGGCTAAGGCGTGCACATGGCCATACTCCGATACCCAACCAGCCATTAAGGCTGACGAGAATTCCGTCAGGTTTCTGATCTCAGCGTACGTCTCGGGATCGCGGGTGATCGTGCTTTGCAGGATACGGTACATTGTAGGCCTCCAAGTAGGTGGCGCATGCTCACACGTGCGGATGCACGTTTCCAAGTCGGATACACTCCCGGGCTCCCCTCCGTAGCCATTTGCCCAAGCCCATCTTTCGAGGTATCTCGCCATGTAGGACAGCAACTGTTCGTTACCATTCCAAGTTTCTCTTCTGAATCTCTCAACTCTTTCTTGCACAGGGCGGAAAAGAGGCACGCTCTTCCTAGCTGTCGAACGACGTTTAACCATCTAGAAGAGAATAACTTAATCAGTCTAGATTCAAAAAGGGAGACCTAAGGTCCTCCTAATGTCTGGATTAATCTTGCATGCTGAATTCCATTTTATGAAGCAGTTGACAACTTTTATAAAAATTTTGGTGCCCAAAGTTCTTTAAACATACATTGTCTACCTTTTCTTTTGAGTCAAAATTTCGAGAGATGATTTTTAAGTCATTTTGGAATCGAGAAATCTTTTCACAATCTTTCCATCTGGGAAATCATCTTACCCGAACACCTTTTACTTGGAATTTCATTCTCACGGTTTTTCTCTTGTCCATAAAATAGGTATGCTTGCTCAAATCTTTTCCCTTCCTATATTCCAAAATCATGAATCCAAAATCCAAAATTTCTATACTATCATACCTTGATTTTTGGTTGAGAGTGCGAGGGTGATGGCGAGCTGTGGGTTGCTGCTTTAACTTATCAGAGAACAACTTATTTTCACATAGACTTATTTCAAACAAGGAGACAGGTCTGCAGAGTTGCAAACCTGCTCTGATACCAACTGTAACAGCCCGGTCCCGAGATAGGGATTTACGAGTGGGGACAGGGTGTTATTAAGAGATTAATGAATAAAGATGGGGGATTTATCAAGAGTTTTAAGAATCAAGACGTGCCTTAGAAGTTATATGGAATGCTCAGGTTTACTTGGATTAAAAGAAAACATGCTTAAGCGGAAAGAACGGCTAATTAATCAGATACCAACTCGTTAGATTTCTTTGCAGGTGAACGGAGACCATACTTAAAAACAGAGATAACATAATACGCATCTTATAAGTATTAAATCATTTCTGGGGAGAATATTCATAGAGTCTTGCTAGACATAATAGGACTTAAACAGAATTGAAAAGAGTGTATCAGAGTAGCGGATCACAAAGTAGGATTTCATAGAAACATTAGATAATAGCAAAATAGTCTTGGCAGCCAACCCACATTCACAGCCACCAGCATCCTCAGCATCTCAACCTGAAAACATTTGAAAAGAGGGGGCATGAGCACTAATGTACTCAGTGGGTTTTAGCGAAAATGCTTTTATAACTTTCAAGATATCCAATGATTAATAGACGGTATACGGAGAGCAAAACGCAAAAGCCCTCTCCGTATCCGTAAAACCTTTTCTTTTCTTTTGGGCCCAACTTGGCTCAAACCTATCATCAACTGTACCCTTAGGCATGCCATAAGATAGTAGAGGGGTTACCTCAAATATCCGAACGAGTTTGCGAGGGAAAAGCCCCTCAGCGACTACCTTAATAATTCTGAGCTCGAGTCCTTCTTAAGTGGATGCTAAGTCCATCTCTTCCTATTCTTGCAAATATTACCAGGCTTAGAACAATGTCTAAGGCTAATATCTTATCACTACATAATCTCGGCCTACACGGGGTAAAGCTACCCTAACAAGGCAATCCTTAAACCTTAACTATACGAGCTTTATTAAAGCACAAACATTCAAGTACAAGAAAATGAACGTGGATAAACATCGATTGCAAATAAAGCAACTCTAAACACTTCATGCTAGCATAAATTGTAAATAAACAATTCTAGCATATCTTAAACATACTTGAGAGCTCACTTAACTTATACTAGCTTTCTTTACTTTATCTAATCCAAATAATAATTCAGCATAATCATGCATAACTCCATTTATTCCTTTCCTTGTACAGAGATCAAACAGGTTGAGCAAAATACTTTATTGGATATCTCATTTGCCCTAACATGCTTCTAGAGCTTATTAGCTCAAACTTTAGATGAGTATAGATTTACCCACCTTGATTACGGAACGGAAGACGAGGCAACGAGCTGGTGGTTTTCCTTAGTATTTCTCCGAGGCTCGATTCCTCCTACAAAAGTCGAATTATCGACTTAGAAGACTTCTTCGAAGATTTCTAACAACATGATATTAAGTGACACCTAACTAATATTTTCTTAGCTAGGACTTAACATGGATAGCACGACTTTGACTTAATAAGGGGATTGAGAATGGTTTAATTTATTTAAGAAACCTCTGGACTCGATCTCTAAATTTTTGACGGAAAATAACTCAATATCTTATTTGAAATAATTTGAAATTAACTTGAATACCTTATTGTAATTTGAACATGGCTTAAAAGTATCGTAATTGTAAAGACTCGAAAAGATCGGAAAGACGGGGTACGAAAATAGCCGGAAAGAACAAAAAATGAATCAACACGGAAAAGGAGAGGGGGGCGCCGCGGGGCTGCCCAGCCCCGGCGGGCTACCTGCCGCCGCGGGGCCGCTAGCCCCGGCGGGCTGGCCGTGGCCGTGGGGGGTGCGGCGCGGCGGCGCTCACCCCCCCCCCCCCCCCCGCGGGGCTCTCCCTCTCTCCCTTTTTCTCTCTCTCTTCATTTGGGTTCCTTTTTCATCGTGTTCTTCAACTGTTCTTCATGTTCGTTGATTTCTTCGACGAACACGAAGAACACGAAGAACAATTAACCCGAATTTTTATAAAAACAACGTACATGAATTTAACATGCAATAACATGCTTTTAACTTAAAAATAATTTTGGCATTACAACGGTATAAACACGAGAATCCTCCGAAATAAATAAATATGACTTGAAAGGAAATTTTAACGGAAATAACGGAGTTAATCTTCTAGAATAATAATAACGGAAATAAGACAAGAGATATAACGTAAGCGTTATTATTTTGGAACTTCAATATGAATTGAAATACTACTTTAGACGAACAATAATGAAGAACGCGAAGAACATAAAGAACGGAAAGTAAATGCGGAATTTAAAAGATGGAAAAGAAATAGGATCGAGATTGACGAACAAGAATGGACGGGGTTAGGTGCGTCGAAGGAATGTGGCTAGCTCGGCGTCTCGTCGAGTCACAACGGCGGCAGAGCCGCTTGCTACGATTTCAACGGCGCCCCTAGCACATTCCCTCACCGCATCTCTTCCACGCCACTCCGCTCGTCGTCTTGAAGAACACTCACGAAGAACGATTTTTAATTCGACAGAACCTTCTCGGCTTTCAAAGCTTTTCACCCTCTCGATTTAGAAGTGAAGTGCATGTGAAATGAGCAAGAAAAGCTAAAAGGGTGGTCCCATATTTATAGGAAAAGCCTTGGCTTCCCTTGGAAGCCATTGCTGTGCGGGAATACTGCAAAAGTTACCCCGGGTTCGGTTAAAAACTGTTTTATTCCATGTCGAGGTCCAAATGACTTCAGACACGAAATCTAAAAATACCGGGAGACTCGTTGGCTCGAATACTAGTGAACCAACTTGTTTCGTGAAGAAGACGGGTTCGTCAGAAGGAAGACGAGCAAAGATTCTCTTTTTGGAATTACTTTTACTATTCACTCAGACTGACAGATTTGGCTCCCGAGCGTTCGATTGATCTCAGAATGTCAATCCGTGAATGCCAACGGAATCCTTGAGTCATTTCCCATAAGAGGGGCCTGACCGAACTGGACTTGGATTAACGAGAAGGATTTCGTAAATTTCTCAAAACACGAACGCACGCAAAAGTTACTATTCATTCTTCTTTTAAATGCGTTTTTCATCACCGGGAACTCAAATGACTTCAGAATTAAAATCCAAAAACACCGGCATACTCTTTGAGTTAATACCTTTCTAACGGGACCACGGATGGTCATAAAATAGTTAAAATCACATTTCTCAAAAAGGCGATCTGACTCCTAAAGTCGCGACTGACATCCAACCTTGGCTAATCTTAATTAGATTCCTTCTTAAATTAATTAACTTGTCATTAACATCCTTCTAAACGTTATTCAGAAATCTGGGGTATTACAATTATCATTCTCCACATTTGAGACCGACCCTTTACAAGCTACCACTAACTCCATATTGTGAAGAGCATCCCTGTTTGGAGCAGCTAACACATAAGATTTCAAACTGCAGTTAAATTCATCGCTTCAATCAGTGTCGCTCTCGCTTGACTGAAACGGGTAGTAGTCATCGTCCCGCACAATAAAAGACTCGTCGGTCTCAAGCAAGTTCATCAGGGAGCGGTAGTGCGGCTTGTCGTTGCTTTGATAGACCATCGTCAACGGATTCAGCTGTGAGATAAATAAATGATTTGTTTGTGCAGTTAGCCAATCTAACTTTCCTACTGTGTCGACAGAATGTGTAATAATAAGTAGAATACCTCTTCAAAATATGTCCATGTCTCATCCGGGGCATAGAACTTATTGCTCCCGTGATTCCATTTGAACATGGCTGGTGTGTAGTCCCACAACAGCTTCAAAGTCTCGTAGCGTGTCGCTAGCATGTCGACATGAGCTTGGTACCAGTCGACACTGTAGTCCTTCGAAAATTCCTCGTTGATCTTCGCTCGAACATTGTTGATGGCCATACTGTTGTCCTCATACCCAACAGTCCACACTCCTTCCTCTTTCTGCTCGAGTAGCTCGTTCACGATACGGGATTCAAGCCTCTCCGTCCAATGGTCATCGTAGAAAAATGCTTCTTGAGGTGGCGCCATTTTGGGTAGGATCGTCGTAGGGGTTATGCGTTTGTGGAGAGCGAATATGAGAAGGGAAGGGAGTTTGTGGGTGCATCTGAGAATGGCGTTGTAGATTTAATAGAGAACCTACCGACATAAGCTCAAGTATATGGACAAAATTACTGTACAAATAGAATATATTCTCTGCATTCCAAATTTAGCTTTGGAAATAGGTGTGCATGCATATTTACCGACAAGGTTGGGAGTCTAGTCTAGTCAACGTCTTCCACATCAAAGCACGAAGCCCGAAATTCACACGTCGACAATTATGTTTTAGTTATTTTTATGAAATATTCCGCATCGGCAAATTTTCTATTATTATTAAAAAATTATGTTATGGGTGTAAATGCCATCGATTATGAAATATTTTAATTATGAATTCCATTATCGATTTAGAAAATGGGCATGTCGACAAAGTTGGTGACTTCGTTGTAGCAGCAAGGGTGTCCAAAGTCCAGCAGCCATGAAGACATCTCATATCTCTCGGCCCACTGAGCCACCTTAAGCTCGAATTCTTCATTGGAAAGTGCAATCTCCAATTGTTGGTCGACAAGTCCGCGGACGACATGAATGACATGAAGATTAGCTGCATCCTCACCCGGGATCCAATTTCCAATCAAATACTGATGCTTCAGCTCGAGCAGGGCAACCTGCTCGACATACCTGGTCCATGGCTCTACAAAGAAAACGTTATCTTGTGATATCGCTCTTGGTGCCATTTGCAACCGTAGATATCTGAGATGAGAATTAGGGTTACTTGGGTTATGACCATAAATAAAAGGTGCATTTAAACTATTAATAGCTGATGCATGGGGTGTTGTGCATGTACAACAATTGAGACTCTTAAACTGTAGCACATGCCACATTTGTGAAATGTCTAAATCAGAATCTAATCCGGGCGAGAAATGGAGCATCGGCAGTGGTGCGTCGTTTTACACCAAAAATAAAGTTCCCGACAGCAGTCGGTATGCCCTTACTGCACGTGTACAGCGATGAGCGAGATCGTCTCCCAAAGGACCGGTGAGAATTACCCTATACTCTCAATCTGTATAACCAAACTTCAAAAGGGGTTTTTGTAATTATAATAAAATAAACGAAATTAACAATTAAATATAAAATAATGCACACGTAATTAAATTGAACGGACTTAATATATGGGAAGAAATATTCTGGAATCCAATTAGCTCCACCCTAGCTTACCTAAACCGATCCTTGATGCAATGATAAATTCAATTAACGCATACAAATCAGTTATAGCTACCGAAGACGCTTACTGACGCAGCCTAATTCCTCCGTAATTTCTCGATAATCAGGAAGACGCTTCACCAATTATTTCCCTAATCGACTGACAACCGTAAGAGACGCTCTATAGGTTTAATGAGCCGACAGCCTTAAAATCTAGAGGAACCTGATTCATAATTAACAGACTCTGACGCAGGACCGTTAAATTAAGATTGTTATTTCCCCTGGTTCTGAAGAACCGTTTCACCACTAATTAAACTTAAACCACAATTACGGATGGCCGGTTTAATTGACTACTAATTAATTCCAATTCACCAAGTATTTGCAAGTACCTAGCAATATTGAAACAATTAACTACTCAAAATACAAAGAATAACAAATGCATGCAAATAATTGAACGATGAACACGATTAGATCTCACAGCTTATTTAAGCCAGGGTTTCATTAGTTGTTTCCAGAATAAGAAGAAATTAGCTAGAACTCATATTAAGATTGAATTGCAAAAATATTGAAATAACGAATACCATGAAAAATAAAACGAAGAGGACGAACTATTCTGCTCCAGTGAGAAAACGTCGTTTTTTCCTGTTCTTGCGTGAAGAATCAAGTCTGAATGTCCAAAATATGATAAGTCCTAATCTATATATCAAATTCCTAAAATAAGATAATATCAACAAGAAAATAGCCATCCTAATCTATTCCAACAAGGAAGTTAACAAAAACGGGACTCTTGAGGCGGTGGGAACTCTTCTAGCTTGCGTCCAGGTCTTGGGCTTAAGTAATTTCCGTGTTCTAGCCCGTAAATGCACGTCAGGCCCAGTTTCTTGAGTTATCCGCCCATTCATCCTGCCGTGTGCCCATACGGCATGGCTTTACTTCCTTCAATTTCAGCTTCTTCTGCACAGTTCATTTCCATCACCAAAAACACACCATTTTCTTCATCTTTGCATCAATGCCCTGCAAAAAACCTCGAGGTACAACTTCTTCCAAAATAGCATCATTATATAGCAATTAACACAAATAAACCATATCAAATCGCCCCAAAATATCAAGTAGAATTGGCCCGATCAAATCCCCCCATACTTAGATAATGCTCATCCTCGAGCATATCCAAGCACACAAAAGAAACACAAACTCCGACAAAAAACAAATAAAGAACAAAAGGTACCAGCTGCCTTGATCCGAAAAGTGCTCGGAGTAGGAACCATGATTAACCTAACCACAACCACCAACCTGTTCTATTCTAACGAATACACCAAAACTTCTCATTTATGTCAAGAAAGTGCTCATTGATCCAACCTCGCCATGATTCACTCCAATTCACTCAAAGAAGGGAATAAAGAAATTCACACAAATCGTGATTTGTCATTCTCAGCATAGCTTTGCCTATATGTCACTGGAATTATCAACAATTAAGATCAAAACATAAATCAAAAGGGCTTTTTCCAAGGGTTGTAATGGGGCTCGGGATTAGAGGTAGGATTCTTTTAGGTGAAGTGGCTTAATAACAAGAAAATATGCAAGTCCTCCAAAATGTGGATTCAAATCGTAGCTGCAATTATTTAGCAATTTCAACATCAAACTGGCTTTCATAATTCATATGTACACAGGGCATAATTTCAATCAATCTCTCTCTGTTTTTTTTCTTTTCTTTCTCTTTTTTTTCTGAAGCTTTGCTTCTTATTTCTGCTTCTCTTTCTCTTTTTTTTTCTTTTTTTGTTTTTTTCTTTATACGAAAGCATAAGATTACCCTTCCACTTTCCAGCATCACTCTTTGTATTATTGTAGCTTAGCAACTTAAGGAATAACTTGCATATTTTCAGGGTCAAAAGTAGGCTAAAACAAGGCTTTGGCTTCATGTATAGTGGCTGTAACAAAAATCATAAGGCATATAAAGCTCAACAGGCTCACTAATTGGCAATTTGAAGGGCAGGGAATTTTTAGGCCAAAGCTTGGTTAATTCCTAAGTGCCTTTATCATTTCCATGCTTGAAACTCAAAAGGGATAAAACAGGGGCAACAAGGCAAAGCAAGCATTGAATAAACACAATCCGACACTCTCACAACAGAAATGGGAGCTTCATGTAGATGGTTCATGCTCACAGGCTCAAGAACTCACATTTATAGGCTAAAATAACATGATCAAAAGCATGATCCATCGTTCACAAATTCATCAAAGACTGGTGTATCCTTATCACAGAACAACAACCAACAAACTATTCAAACCAAATCATAGCCCCTCCTCCTCATACGAATCAGCTCAAGGCAACCAATACGTAACAAAATAAACAAACAACCAAAACACTGAAAAGAAGTAGAAACACCATGCCTGTTTTTTTTTTATTAGACATATGACGCAACAACGATCACTCTCCCCCCATACTTAAAGACCACAGGGTCCTCACTATGTAGGAGAAGAGGATGCAACAAAAAGAACAGGAAGCAACAAAGGAAAATAAAGCAAAACACAAACAGGAAAAAAATAACCAAACTACACAAAACACAGAGGGAAGAGTGGGGCAAACTCTTCAATCTGAGAGATGACGCAGGACTTACTCAAAAACAGTAAGGCGATCATCAATGGCATCTAAACACTGGCCAAGGCGATCCTCCAAGCCTCGGGTAGCTGCAAGGATAAGGGCCTCAATCTCAGGCAGGAGAGAGGCAGTGGCAGCAGGGGTGGTGGAAGAAGAAGAAGGACCTGCACTTGGGAAACGACTTGGGCCTTGTACGCCCGGTCGGGTGAGTTTGTACTGCCCTTGGGCATCAACACAGATCAAATGCATGGCAGCGAAATCAGCGATAGTAAAGAGTGTGGAAGGTAGAGGTTCAGGATCATCAAGAAGAATATGCAAATGGTGTGCAAGCAAAGTCACAAAATATCCCAATGGGGCTCGACAAAGAAAATGGTTGGCACTATACTGCCACTGACGTGCTAACCAAAATGCAAAATTCAATTTTGTGTGGGAAATCATGCAATCAAGAATGAAGAGCTCCTGCAGGGTGACCACATTCATCATATCAATACGGCCAAACAAGTTGGCGACCAAAAACCTATGACAAAGACGGAGAGCATCATCATGAATATTGGCACTACGAGAGGAACGAGCAGCAAACTCAGTGTCAATGCTCAACATACGCCAACACTTAGGGGCAAGAGTAGAAAAAGACTCAGACACATCACACGGGCCTGGCGGAGGAGAGCCGGCGGGAGTAGGAATTCGTGCCTCGGAAGGGGTGGCGGAGGACGACCCAGAATGAGCGGGGGATGCTGCAGGAGTGGCGGCGACAGGGGTCAGAGAAGGAACAGGGGTGCTGGTGTCTCCAGCGGTGAGGTCGATGAACAGTGGCGGCCGAGTGCGGCGTCGCTTACTCACGGAAGGGGTGGCGGCGCCCGTTCGCTCAGAGTGGCGGCGGGAACGGCGCAGGAAATGTGGCGGTTGATTTAACGCCGGAATAGGGTTAGGGGTGGAAGGAAGCGGCGAGGGTACCGATGGAGGCGCAGGAACGGACGGTGGCACCGGAAAATTCACCGTGGAATGCGGAGAGGTGACTTCAGGTGAATGTTGCGGTGGGGATGGGTCGGCCGGCGGAGTAGATCGTTTATCAGAGGGGGCAATGGTTCACTTCTTGGCACTTCGTTTCTTGCCCATGTTGGTAATGGCGGTGATCGACGGTGATTGGAGAGAGACCGGTGGAGATGTTGACGAAAGCGCGGGAAGTTGAAAGGGCGGTGAAAATCTGAAAAAAAATCGCACAAGGCAGTAAGAGGGGCGGTTAAAAGTTTTGACTAAGGGGAGATTAAATTGGGGAGAGATTAGGGCAAGAAGGAAATTCCCCAAATCAAACTATGCCTAATTGCAAGATGATCCTTGCATAGCTGAAAAATGCGAAAGATGCCCCCCCATACTTAGAACAATATCCAGCTGCCCTTACTATTCTTTCTTCCTTTTCTTTTGTTTTAATATTTTTTTGTTTTTTTTTTTGGAAACAACTAACGAAACCCTTATTTAAACTGAGAGAAAAGGAAAAGACATAAAAGTGAAAAGAACAAGAGATCGGGTTGCCTCCCGAGTAGCGCCCTTATTTAACGTCGGAGGCTCGACGAAGTGAGCAGGATCAATCGGTGTGTACCGGGGCTGCCAAATCGACCCCATCAAAACTAGACCAGTCAGACGTGGCACAATAAGGCTTTAGCAGCTGACCATTAACGTGCAACAGCTTCTGAGTAGCGAGACTATGAATTTCCACTGCTCCATGGGGACTGACATGAACAACCTCAAATGGTCCGATCCAACGAGATTTCAATTTACCCGGGAAGAGTCGGAGGCGGGCATTGAAAAGAAGTACCTTCTGGCCTACTTCAAAAGTCTTGCGCCGGATGTATTTATCATGGAGAAACTTAGTTCTATCTTTGTAAGCACTGGCACTGTCATAAGCTTCTAACCGAATTTCCTCCAGCTCTTGTAATTGATAACGCCACTCATTACCAGCGAGATGAGGGTCAAAATTACATTGCTTGACTGCCCAAAAAGCGCGATGATCGATCTCGACCGGTAAATGGCATTGTTTCCCAAAGATCAACTGATAGGGGGACATCCCGATAGGTGTTTTGAATGCCGTGCGGTATGCCCATATGGCGTCATCTAGGAGCAGACTCCAATCCTTGCGGTGTGGGCATACAGTCTTCTCCAGAATATTCTTGATCTCGCGATTCGAGACCTCGGCTTGCCCATTGGACTGGGGATGATAGGCATTGGCGACGCGGTGGTGAACACCATATTTCTTGAACAAGGCTTCCAATGTGCGATTGCAAAAATGTGTGCCTTGGTCGCTAATGATAGCCCGAGGGGTGCCAAAGCACTGAAAAATTTGAGTTTTGAGAAACTTACTAACCACCTTGGAATCATTTATCGGTGTAGCCTTAACCTTGACCCACTTGGAAACCTAGTCGACGGCTAGCAAGATGTAGGACTGACCAAACGAGCTCGGAAAGGGGCCCATGAAGTCCATGCCCCATACATCAAAGATTTCCACACCAGAATAGGTACTTGGGGCATCTCATTTTTGGAAGAAATGTTACCCAGGCGTTGGCATCGATCACAACCCTTGCAAAAGTGATAAGCGTCCCGGAAAATTGTCTCCCAATAAAAACCACAATCAAGGACCTTTCGGGCTGTCCTTCTTGGTCCAAAATGGCCGCCGCAGGCATGGGCATGGCAGAAAGTAAGAATGGCTTGGATCTCATCATCAGGGATACATCGACGAATCACTTGGTCGACACATGTTTTTCACAAATACGGATCATCCCATATGAAGTATTTGGCCTGGCTTCGTAACTTGTTCTTCTTTGCAGTTTCGGTACCCTTAGGAAAAAGTCCAGAGGTTAGAAAATTCACCAAATCCGCATACCAAGGGGCTGTATCCGCAGCAGCAAGTAAGAGCTCATCTGGAAAATCATCCGGTATGGGCATACCATCGGGCTCTGTCAACAGTCTGCTCAAGTGATCAGCAACATTGTTTTTAGCTCCTTTTTTGTCTTTAATCTCCAAATCGAACTCTTGCAGTAGCAAAACCCAGCGAATGAGGCGCAACTTTGATTCTTTCTTGGAGAGTAACTATTTCAGAGCGGCATGGTCTGTGTACACCACCACTTTCGATCCAACAAGATAGGATCTAAACTTTTCACATGCGAAAACTACGGCCAAGAGCTCTTTCTCTGCTGTCGTGTAATTACATTGGGCTGGATTAAGGGTCTTGGAAGCATAATATATGACATGACTTTGCTTCCCACTCTTTTGTCCAAGTACTACTCCAACCGCAAAATCACTAGCGTCGCACATGAGCTCAAAAGGGATGCCCCATTATGGTGGCTGAATGATGCGCGCAGAAGTGAGCTTTTCTTTCAAAATATCAAAGGCTTCCTTAGACTTATCATCAAAATCAAAAGGAGCATCTTTTTGTAGCAACTTGGTCATTGGTTGGGCAATCTTGGAGAAATCCTGAATAAAGCGCCGGTAAAAGCCTGCGTGACCTAAGAAGGCACGGATCTCCTTCTCATTAGAAGGATAAGACAGCTTCACAATCAAATCAACCTTTGCTCGATCAACTTCGATCCCTTTGGCAGAGATGACATGGCCAAGCACGATACCTTGTTGAACCATAAAATGACACTTCTCGAAATTCAATACCAAGTCGGTCTCAACACATCTTTTGAGTACCTTATCAAAATGCTCTAAGCATTGCTCAAATGAATCTCCATGCACGGTAAAATCATCCATAAAGATTTCGATGCAGCTCTCAATTAAGTCGGAGAAGATACTCATCATACACCATTGGAAGGTGCCAGGGGCGTTACATAATCCAAATGGTATCTTCCGACAGGAAAACGTTCCAAACGGGCATGTGAAAGTCGTCTTTTCTTGCTCCTCTTGGGCGAAAAAAATCTGAAAGTAGCCCGAATATCCGTCGAGGAAATAGAAGAATGATTTTCCGGCCAACCGTTCAAGCATCTCATCAATGAATGGCAAGGGAAAATGGTCTTTGCGGGTTGCATTATTCAATTTTTGAAAATCTATGCACATGCGCCAACCAGCTTGCAACCGCATTGGAATCAACTCATTGTTTTCATTCTTCACAAGCTGGAAACTGAATTTCTTAGGGACCACGTGCACTGGACTGACCTATTCACTGTCGGAGATAGGGTAAATAATCCCTAGCTGGAGTAGCTTGAGGATTTCTTTGAGAACCACCTCTTTCATCACCGGATTCAATTTTCGCTGTGGATCTCTGGACAGTTTGTTATTTGGCTCCAGAAAAATGCGATGCATGCAAATATCTGGACTGATGCCTTTGATGTCTGCCAAGGTCCACCCTATAGCTCCTTGGTGTAGCTTCAAAACCTTTAGTAGTCGGCTCTCTTGGTCTGGAGAGAGATCTTTGCTAATGATGACAGACAAAGTGTCATGCTCCCCTAGATAGGCATATTTCAGATGTTCAGGGAGGACTTTCAGTTCTAGAATGGGAGCTTTCACATGAGAAGGCATAATCGGTTCAGTGTCCGTCGGTATGGGCATACGGCCTGTGAGATTTCGAGTTGGAAATTCACTAGTTGTATAGAGCTGCTGAATAATCTCTCTGATTGTGGCTTTTTCATCTGAGTTAACGGCTGTTTCAGTCACTCCACCGAAAAGAACCTGTTCTAAATGATCATCCCTGAAATTATGCTCAACAAACTCGTCAACTAGTGTATCAACAATATCAACCATATAAAGAGCCTCAGGATCCTCAACATGCTTCATGGCTTCAAATATATTAAATGTAACAATGTCACCATCAAATTTAAAACTAAGCATGCCGGTATCAACATCAATCTTGGTTCTTGCAGTTTTCATGAAAGGACGTCCTAACAGAATCAGTGATCTATGGGAAGAAAGAGAATCATCCATATCAACAATGTAAAAATCCACAGGGAAATTCAATTCATTCACTTTGACCAAAACATCTTCGACTACACCATGAGGATATGCATTAGACCTATCAGCTAACTGTATGATGACTCGAGTATCTTTCATAGGACCTAATTGCAAGTCTTTGTACATTGATAAAGGCATAACATTTATGGATGCGCCTAAATCTAGCATGACTTTCTCAACCTTTTTACTCGTAATGATGTAAGGGATAGTAAACATACCTGGATCCCTGCATTTCTGTGGCAATTTCCGTTGGATCACTGCGGAGACATTTTCACCAACTTGAATTCGAGTATCCTTCCCGTATCGGATCTTCTTGGCACATAATTCCTTCAAGAATTTTGCATATCTGGGGACTTGCTTGATGGCATCAATTAGAGGTAGATTGATTTCCACCTTCTTGAAAAGCTCTAAGATTACCTTTTCATCATTGTCTTTCTTGTTGCGAATCAACTTGGAAGGAAAAGGAGCTGCAACTACAGAATTAGAATTTTTAGATTCAGCCTGTACCTCAACAGGGATGGGCTCGGTAGCTGCAGAAGGTTGTTCTTCCTTTGAATTGGATTCATCTTCAGTCTGTGCAGTATGCCCATACGGCATGCTCTTCTCGGCCTTTTTCTCCACTTCAACCAATTCTTTCCCACTTCGGAGGTTCACGGCACTTACGTTACCTTTGGGGTTTTGTTCAGCTTGTGAGGGTAGCTTTCCTGTATGCCCTTGCAACTTGTTCATCTGCGTGGCTAGTTGAGTGATCTGTGTGCCCATACTGCCAAGGGCAGCTTGTGTTTCTTGCTGGAATGCCTTCTGATTTTGTGCCAAACTGTTCACCAGAGCATTACTTTGTTCTAGACATTTCATAATTTCACTCATACTTGGTGCAGGTTTGTCTGTATGGGCATACTGCCCATCTTGTGGCGGTCTTGAAGGCAAATCTCCAGGTGGTCTTTGATCGCCTGGCTGTTTCCAACGAAAGTTCGGATGATTCCTCCAACCTGGATTGTAGGTGTTGGAATAAGGGTCATTATTTCTCTTCCTTCGGTAAGCATCTCCTTGTGGGGCATTGTAATGGATTCCTCTAAGGGCAGCTTGATGTGCGTCGCCCGAGCCATAACAAGCTTGCTCGGTGGAAGGGTCCTGTAGTGTTGGGCACTCATCGGTAAAGTGTCCACTCTCTGTGCATACACCACATCGGGAATGCTTTGTTTGGGCCACCGCTAGGCCTCTAACTAAAGAAGTTAGTGCATCAATCTTTTCATTCACTCCACAGTTCTCAGCTCGATCAATCCCTTTTACTGGCCTGTAGCGATCATCATCCTCGTCTTCATATTGTTGACCTCTAGATACCATATCAATTATGAGCTGTTTTGCCTCATCCAAAGTCTTGTTAATGAGAGATCCCCCACTGGCTGCATCCACAATTTTTCTGTCAAAAGAAGACATGCCTCGGTAAAAATAATTTGTGAACAACTGATAATCAGAGAATCCGTGATCCGGGCATTTGCGGCACAGCTGCTGGAATCGTGCCCAGTACTCGGCCAAACTTTCATTTTGCTTCTACTTGATACTGCTAATGGCCATCCTCAGATTTGCAACTCTCGATTCTGGAAATAATTTGCGCAAGAACTGCTCTTCCAGCTCCTCCCACGAAGTGATTGAACCAGATGGTAAATCAAAGAGCCTCTCCCTGGCTTATCCTTGCAAAGTGTGCAAAAAAGTCAGTGGCCGCAGATTATTAGCAGAAAATCTTTGGGGACGCAACGTGGAGCAGACTAGATCGAATTCAGCCAGGTGTGTGTGTGCACTCTCTCTAGGTAGATCACTGAACTTTGGCAGAACTGGTATGAACCCTGGCCATATCTCTGCATTATTTGAAATGGTAGGTAGGATGATGCAGATAGGCCTGTTGTAACGATGGCACCCCAGCTCTCAAATCAGCGGAGCAGGTTCAGCGGGATTGATAAGGGCTCGATTCTCGTTGTTGTTATTATTAGCCATACTCGCTTCGAACAATTGATGAAGATCAAAAGTCCCTAACTCCGGGGCAGAAACTGCCTTAGCTGCCTTAGCAGCTCTCCTCAGCTGATGTAGAGTTCTTTCTGGCTCTGGATCGAACAACAACTTCTCTTTTTGCGAAGAACGGGTCATGCACTGGAAAACAAGAAATTAAAGATAAGAAAAAATAACAAACTGAAAATATGAGAGTAATTACTGCTTTAGAACCGATCCCCGGCAGCGGCGCCAAAATTTGGTGCGTCATTTTACACCAAAAATAAAGTTCCCGACAGCAGTCGGTATGCCCTTACTGCACGTGTACAGCGATGAGTGAGATCGTCTCCCAAAGGACCGGTGAGAATTACCCTATACTCTCAATCTGTATAACCAAACTTCAAAAGGGGTTTTTGTAATTATAATAAAACAAACGAAATTAACAATTAAATTTAAAATAATGCACACGTAATTGGCCCAAAATAAACCATATCAAATCGCCCCAAAATATCAAATAGAATTGGTCCAATCAGGCAGCCTAGTCACTTGGTCAAACGCTACATGCATCGGCAGGACCTGATTTGCCAGATAAAGACATTGCAGAATCACGTGAAAGTAGCCTTACCTCCACGATGCATGAGCTGGAGGGCACTGCCGATATGGAATTGCTCAATCTTAGCATTGCTTACACCCACCAAGATCTACTGGGCCCCGCCCTAGCTTCGCTGGTCGAATGCCCAGTTAGTGACTTGAGTTGAGCAAGGAAAAATTCAAAAACTTCTCAACATCCACGTAAATAAAAGGGATACGGAAAATAATATGAACAGCATTGGTGTCATTTATAGCTGAGCACGTACTTTAAATAGTGACGACACATCTAGCGGCTCGTCGAGATTAACATCTTGAGAGTACTAAGTTAAACTTGCATCTTCGTCCTGAATTTTTGGGGTAGAGGAGTGCAGTTAAATTATTAGTCTAAATTCGGAGCCGGATACGGAGAATTGGAATTTTCTCAAAGGAAAAAAAATGTACAAAGTATTTCAAATTAAAATATTTCATAATCGATGGGATCTTCTCCAATAACATAATTTTTTAATAACAATAAAAAATTTGCCGATGCGGAATATGTCATAAAAATAAGTAAAACATAATTGTCGACGTGTGTGCCGATATGGAAAAATTATTTTCCAAACACCAACCTTATTTTTCAAATGCCTTATTTTTCCACATTTTAACTAATTAATTTAAACATAATTAAATTTAACAAAATTACGTTTATTTTTACGTAACAAAATAAAACAGGAAATCGATTTAATTCATAGTCTCAAAGGAAAAAAAATGTAAAAAATATTTCAAATTAAAATATTTCATAATCGATGGCATTTTCTCCCATAACATAATTTTTTAAGAACAATAAAAAATTTGTCGATGCGGAATATTTCATAAAAATAACTAAAACATAATTGTCGACGTATGTGCCGATATGGAAAAATTATTTTTCAAACGCCTTATTTATGCACATTTCAACTAATTAATTTAAACATAATTAAATTTAACAAAATTAAGTTTATTTTTACGTAACAAAATAAAACAGGAAATCCATTTAATTCATAGTCTCAAAGGAAAAAAAATGTAAAAAATATTTCAAATTAAAATATTTCATAATCGATGGCATTTTCTCCCATAACATACTTTTTTAAGAACAATAAAAAATTTGTCGATGCGGAATATTTCATAAAAAAAACTAAAACATAATTGTCGACGTATGTGCGGATATGGAAAAATTATTTTTCAAACGCCTTATTTATGCACATTTCAATTAATTAATTTAAACATAATTAAATTTAACAAAATTACGTTTATTTTTACGTAACAAAATAAAACAGGAAATCCATTTAATTCATACTCTCAAAGGAAAAAATTATGTTAGTGTGAAGAAAACATACTTCAAATGACGTAGTAGGGACGTAATCATGTGACGGCGGCTGCCTTGAAACGGAGTTAGTCTCGTCCCCCTCGTTAGATCGCTCTGTATTTGTATCGTTCTGAACAGAAGGCTCGACATCAGCAAAAGCGACAACGACAGTTATAATTATCGAATGACATTCTTGGCATGAAAGTAACCACAATCAGTATTCTGGTACCTGGCCACTTTGGAACAGAGGGTGGGGGATTGGGATTCGGTTTCCTTCGCTTCCAGTGCGAAGTAATTGGTGTCTTGCCCCGACATTTGGCTAAGGAAGGATCCCGAATATTGACCCGATCAGCTCTCGCACCCGACAGGTCCCGAGCTTTTTGCCTTTTATGTGGTATGCCCTCGTTAACCATCGCATGCACATCACCCTTCAATGCACGTATTCGATCTAAACATGTCCTCCTGCCTTGTTGGTGGTTTTTCACATCGTGCGCCACCTCAAGAGTGATCCTCATCACATAGTTCAGAAAGGCCATTTCATCAACGGCCTCGTTACCGTCCGCAATGGAATAGTCTCCAATTTCGTTTAAGTGTCGCTGCCTCGCAGATTTGCACCATTGACTCATGATGTAGCATGTCGGCAGCCTAGTCACATCAAAGTGAAAATAAATTCTAAGTATGTGCCGACATAGAACTCCTTCAGTCTCATACATATGGCAGCTGCAGAGTGCCCGTTTCGATTCACTGTTGTATTGGACAACTCGAATCCTCGACATGAGGGGTTGAGAGGTGACCTTAAACTGCATATCGACACTGTCGACATCTATGGCTGGTTTCTCAATTATTACCACGCTAACGGCAAGGGCAAATTGTGACTCGAATGCCTTGTACACGTTCCGTGTATAGACTTGTGCTGCTTGAGCCAGCAATAGGCTGTAGTTCACGAACTGCCCCGGTGTACCGAAGTTGAGAGCATCATCGGCAGTCTCCTTTGTACGCCAATCATGCAGGACCTGCTCGTACTTATCGATAAATTCCGTCAAAGTGAAACTCGACGAGCACAGATCCTTTAATACCCTCTTCATAACCTCACTACGCGAGGTCGCAAGAAGACCCGCGCTGAAGGAGGTGTTCGTGAACACCGACGCCCACCTCTTCTTCAACCTGTACATATTAGAGAACCAACTATGATCATCGAGGGCATAGTTAGTGATCATGGAACCCCAACACTCCTCGAACTCATCCTCCGTCTCCACTCCACGCATGCAGTGATACCACTGCCACTTGAATTCACTGTTGCCGTTTAATTTTCCAAAATGAGACGGGGCGTTTCGGCTGATATGCCACTGACAAAGCCGATGACTCGCTGATTTGAAAGTGGCATCAATCCCATTCATTAGCGCTTGACTTTGATCAGAGAAGATCACTTGTGGCTCCTTCACACGCATGGACTCTAAAAACGTGGCAAACAGCCATTCAAAGGAAGCCGTCGTCTCGTTCGACAAGAAGCCCAAACCTAGCATCACATTTCTCCTATGATGGTTGATGCCGACAAATGGTGCACATACCAAGCCATACCGATTTGTCTTGTATGTGGTGTCGACCGATAACACGTCTCCAAAGCACTCGTAATCAATAAGAGCACGAGAGTCTCGGAAAAAAAAGTTCATCAACCGACCCTCATCATCGAGCTGCACGTTCCAAAGAAAGAAAGGCTCAATGTTCGATTTCTTGGCAAATAAATTCACCAGAGCATTAGCGTCGATATTCCCCACTCTTATTGACTGCCTAACCCGATTCAAGTGATTATAGGCATCCCTCTTCCATAAACCAACATGCCCGACTAACTCCGATACCCGCAGATTTAAGCACCTCAACGAGTGACTATTTTGCATGGCTCAATTGTCGAGCGGAACGTAACAGATAGGCTTGATGCGTGCCGAGCATTTCGTGATTATGCTCCTTCACAAATTTATGAATGGTCCATTGCAAATTCTTCTCCCTCCCAATCCGTAATTTGGCTTTACAGTTGCTCCTAGTTATCTGTTTCCTATATGATGCTACTCTCCCTTTCGATCGTTTATCATCAGGCCGACCTTCACACGAGCATTCAAATTCTTTCCATCGAAGCTCATTCATCCCAGAGAAATAGTATTGGTCACCCTTCCTCACACTAAACCCCTGGCACCTGCCGTACTCACAATATAATAAGTATGCTTGCTCTACACTATCCACAACATTCCCAATTTCTAAACGATTCTCTATTTCTATCAACATTGTAGAAAGCAAACATACTGCTTCTGCATCACTACCAGCACCTTCTCCATCCTTTCTGTCATGAGTGCTACACTCAGAAGATGCCTCATTCTCGATCGAAACATTCAAGTCAATATTCATCTTCGCTAAAAATCTATAGACAATAATTGTAATCAGCAAAGATAATCAAGTCATACTAGAATTTTACCTTGTTAGTGACAATTGCAAAAAGTTTAGAGTTCCACACCAACATATTCATTGATAACTGAAAGAATGAATTCAACTATGGCCATCAAACCCACACAAATTACCAGTCATTATAAACGCTTCCTCTACTAGGGTGTCGCAAAATAGAACCATGATTTTTTTTGGAAATCCTGAAATTCTAATCGTCTAACTAGCCAACAAGCTTCATGATCAAAACAGGGGGGGAGGAGTCGAAATCCATAATGAATTCACAAAATCAATCACCCTAAATCAATACCACAATGTGGGTGCCCATACACTACAACCGACACGTTGAAACATTGACAGTTAAAACCCGTAAGAAAAACCCTTCAATTGAAAGCATAAATAGAACCCTAACAATGAATCAATAAAAAAAACCCTACCGTAAGGGAACCCAAAAAACCGAAACTTTGCATACCTCAAGGCAACCCAATTCTCAGAATAGCTCCGACGAGGCAAGATGAACGCAAAATCGGCGACCCTCACACAAGATGCTGTAAAATTGATTTTCAGAATTGGGGGAAATGGCGCACTGGAGAAGAGAATATAATTAAAATATTAACCAAATTCAAAATTTCCGTCAATTTTCATAAATCCGCCAATATTCACCAACACTGTTCACTCATCGGAATCCGTAAATAACCAAACTTAGCATCGGGATTTCTTCAAAAAATTCTGAAACCTTGTGCACGAGAACGGGAATTAAATCCACTGCTTATCCGTACCGGCGCCAACGTTCAAAGTTCGTCGGAAAACCTTCTGGCGTCGACATCAATCCTGCTGTCGACACCGCCGATACGAGCGCGGGTCCCACAGGCTACTGTTCACAGCAGAAGTGTCCTAATAGCTAAGTCACCTCTTTTCCTAAGAAATACGGTAATATACGCATAAAAAATAAAGTTAAAGTATTTCTTAAAAAAGATCCACGTGTCGGCATCCGGACGGGGCTTGGGTAGTGTCCGGGGGGGAGCATATAATTTTCCATTAACTGCCATCAAAATCAATTTCAATTGGAAACTTTGCTTTTATATATAGTATAGATTTTTGAATTTTATATGTTGCGTTCAATTTTTAAATATTAATAAAACGATATACACATGCATTAATTAATTAGATTAGAAGATCAATTTTGTATAGTTATGACTTATGACAAATAAAAAGAAAATTAAATTTTAGAAACTAAATGAAAATCCATGTCAGAAAGATCGAATTGGTATATTTCAAACGATACGATTTTATAAATAGCAATGTAGAATTGTTCACAATTAAAGAATATTCGATTATTTTAAAATTTTAATTATTTAATTATTTCGGGTGTTGCTATTTGCACCACTGTTTTTTAATATACACCACATTTACTACGTACACCACGATATAATTTTTTTTAGTATTTTTATCTTTTTACGCTTTTTTTCCATTTTTACCCATTACTTTCATAATTAATTTAAATCAATAAAAAAATGAAAAAAAATGAATTGATGAGAATGAGTCTTGCTCGTCAAAAAGCTGAGGAAGAGAATAAGGTTAACAAACAAATCCTCACTTGGTAAGAAGGTTATCAGATTGTTGGATGGCAATGAGAGATTCGTGTGGGCTTGTATTCGATTCCACGACTTCTTCACAGGAAAATCGTCAATTCTTCACAGTACCCATGGCTTCTCCGTATCCCCACCGGGGCCACCAAATCCACCGCCGCCACTCTACCTTATAACACATCACCCTTTCCCATCTTGGATGCAAATACAGAAACTGTTAGACAGAGATTTGAATCCCATATATTATGGGATTAGATTAGGAGGATCACATCTAATTAGGGAGGAAATAACTACCTTATATATCCTTGTTTGGCTATATAAGGGAGATAGTGTTATATGTTCAAATATAACAATATGACAACATATTTTTCAATACAATGAATTCCAATACAATGACTTATTCTTACAGATATATGATACCCAAGTCTAACTTGGTATCAGAGCAGGTTACTCTGGTATAAGCTGGACTCAGAAAAACATCATCGTCCATACCATTAAGTAGCCATACACCAACTTCCTGCAAAACCAGTTCCAATGTCAGACAACAACCAAATCACAGCAAACAACCAAAACACAGAAATCGATCAAACTGAGTTAACTCAGCAGATTGCCAATCTGTTTCGAGGGACAGAAAGCATCACGCTGGGACTCAAACTAGATGGCACAAACTATCCTCTATGGTCCCGGCTCATGAGAGTTGCGATTGGGAGTCGAGGGAAGTCGCGCCATGTCACCGGAGTTCCTTCTTCTCCAACCACAGACGATCCAAAATACTTCCAGTGGGAAGAGAATGATCTCACAGTTTTTTCATGGATAATACAGAACATGGAAACCAAATTGGTTCACAATTTTGCACAACACCAAACTTCAAAGGCTTTATGGGACAGTTTAGCCGTAACCTACGGGAGTGGAGCCGATCCCATACAGATTTATGATTTAAAAACACGAACAAACAAAGTAGTACAGCGTAGTCATACCTTGGAGGATTTCTGGAATGATCTATAGGGACTATGGATTAACATTAGCAGACGACAGCCAAAGCCAATTGACTGCTGTGAAAAGGGCATAAACCAATACCAAAAACTTATCGAGACTCGCCGACTCTGCTAGTTTCTGGCTGGATTAAGTGATCAGTTCGACAACATCCAGTGAGAGATCATCAAAACAACCCCGCCTCCCTCAGCCGAGGCTGCCTACGCCATGGTGAAAAGAGAAGCTACCCGAATTCAGATACTAAAATCGGCAACTGTCACCGGTGTGAGTAGCGACACCTCTTCATCATCGGGGGTCGGAATTAGGGCCGGACTCGTCACTCGTTCATCTGGACCACAACCATGGATGAAGCCGAAGGTCTCCAAAGATAAATAGAACAAAGATTTGCTCGTTTGCAGCCATTGTGGGATGAAGCGACATACGAAAGAACAGTGTTTCCAGATTGTCGCATTTCCCGATTGGTGGGAAGACAACCACAAGAAATCGAAACCCACAAAGGGAAAGACAACCATCACCGGCGCCGCCGTGGTGGTGGGTGGCTTCGGGGCCGTCGGTACCTCAGGCGGTGGCCGGAGTTATTCAGTGGTACATAATGGGGATGAAGGAGTCGACGAGGCGGCTAGGCAGAACATGAGGGGAGCGGCGGATCAAATAAATTAGGTAAAGGGCTCAATTTGCAATTGAGTCCTTCCTCTCCTTCCTTATTTAGTTTTTCCCCTTATAATTTTGATTCCTCTCATAATAACTCCACCACAAATAATAAAATAAATGCACAGCCCGTTATTTGCACTAAAAGTGGAGATATGTCAATAGCATGTACAGTTCAGACCGAGAATAACACTAAAACTGATCAGTGGATTTTTGATTGTGGTGCTACTGACACAATGACTTTTCAGGCTTCTAATATTATACAGTCTGCCATACCTCGTAAGACATATGTTCAAACTGCTAATGGTGCTGTCACGCCTGTTCAGGGCGCTGGAACAATTGAAATTTCCCCAACCTTGAAGATCTCAAATTGCTTATACGTTCCATCTTTATCTCATAAATTGCTCTCTATCAGTCATATCACCAAAGAGTTGAATTGTACGGCTCTCATGCATCCTCATTTTTATCTCTTACAGAATATCAGGACGGGGAAGATTATTGGACGTGGCACTGAGAAACGGGGATTGTACTATGTGGATGAAATTGCTCAACAAGGCACTATGATGCTAGCTCATAGTTCTCAAAATCGGGATGCTTAGCATTGGCACAGACATCTTGCACATCCGTCTTCAGGTTATTTAAAGCTTCTATTTCCTAGTTTAGATTTATCTCAGCATTTATTTTGTCAGACTTGTGTTTTAGCCAAAAATCTTCAGCAATCCTTTAAACCAAATAATACCAAAGTGGATTCAATATTTACGTTAGTGCATTCAGATGTTTGGGGTCCTGCACCTGTTTTAGGGGGCCAAGATTTTAGATATTTTTTAATCTTTGTTGATGATTGCACACGTGTGACTTGGATTTATTTTCCGAAACACGAATCTGAGGGTTTTTCTAAATTTGTTCAGTTTTACACCATGATCCAAACCTAGTTCCAAACAACCATCAAAACCCTTCATTCTGATAATGGCGATGAATTTGTTAACACTGCCATGACCCAGTTCTTCCGTGACAAAGGCCTCATTCACCAAACCACGTGTCCATATACCCCTGAGCAAAATGGAGTAGCCGAATGAAAGAACCGAATCCTTCTCGAAATGACCCGAGCCCTGCTTCTTGAATCCCAGGTTCCCACACACTTCTGACCTGAAGCTTTAGCCATAGCCACCTACCTCATCAACCGCTTACCTACTAAAATTTATAAACTTCAAACCCCGATTCATGTCCTGTCTACTCATTCTCACGTTCCACCAGCCCTAAACCTTCCATTAAATGTGTATTCATAGGACACGGGATCAATCAAAAAAGCTATCGTTACTATGAACCTCAATCCGGTCGCATCTACACTACCCTAAATTGCAATTTTTAAGAATCTGAATACTTTTACCATCACTACCTTAGTAGTTAAGGGGAGCGTTGGGATTCTTTTACTGACCCACTAAGCTAGTGTTCTATGCCTATGCCAAATTCAGATTCGGTTATGGGTCCAACAGAGACAGTTAATAGTTTCGCTGCGCAGACTTCAGAAACAGATATACAAACCTCAATTTTCCGTGATACTATTTCAGTGTCTTCGCCACTTCTGATAACCGAGATAAGTGATATCATTGAGGATAATGTTACAGAGAATACTGATATTTCTGATGTGCACTCTGATTTACGTACAGTGGCTGAGATAAGGGAACAAGGGGACAGTACATCAGTTGATGAGAATGCCGGACAGTATGTGCTACGGCCAAGAAGTAACAAAGGGGTCCCCACCTAAACGGTATACTCTGGAAAAAAATACAATGAAGAATAAATATTCAGTGGCGAACATGGTCAAGGGAAGTCTGTCAAAAATAGCCAAAGCCTTTGAAGCAGCCTTATATATAGAAGAAAATCTTCCAAGAAATGTCAGAAATGCAATAGAATCTGAACAGTGGAAGAATGCAATGAAAAAGAAGATGGACGCTCTGGCAAGAAACAACACGTGGGAAAAATGTCAGCTGCCTCAAGAAAAAAGACCCGTTGGATGTCGTTGGGTCTTCACTATAAAGAGAAAACCCGATGGAACAATTGACAAATACAAGGCTCGATTAGTAGCAAAAGGGTATACATAAACTTATGGGGTGGATTACTCAAAGACCTTCTTGCCTATAGTGAAACTGAATAGTGTAAGGGTATTACTCTCAATAGCAGCAAATCAGGATTGGCCACTTTATCAGTTTGATATCACTAATGCGTTCTTGCATGGTGACTTGAACAAGGAAATTTATATGGAGACACCACCTGGTTTCCAAGATGAATTTGGAAATGGGGAAGTTTGCAAGCTGAAAAAGACCTTGTATGGTCTTAAGCAGTCGCCACGAGCATGGTTCGGGAGGTTCACTGCTGCTAAAAAAGGCTATGGATTCCGTCAAAGTAACTCTGATCATACGTTGTTCTTGAAAAATATGGGAGAACTGATTACTTGTTTAATCATCTATGTTGATGACATGATTATCACCGGTAGTGATGTTGAAGAAATCAAGAGACTCAAGGAGTATCTGTTCATAGAGTTTGAAATGAAGAATTTGGGTGCCCTCAAGTATTTTCTCGGCATTGAAGTTCTCAGGTCTGCTAAAGGAATCTTCGTCTACCAAAAAATATACACCATAGACCTTCTTCCAAAAACTGGGATGGTGGACTATAAACCAGCTGACACGCCCATAGCTGTTAATCATGGCTTACAGATAGTTGAAGGTGCTAAAATAGCAGATCAAGGTCGATATCAGCGTTTGGTAGGAATGTTCATATATTTGTCTCAAACCAGACTAGATATTACATATGCTGCTGGAGTAGTTAGTTAATTCATGCACCGGCCACAAGCTGATCATTTGGAGGTAGCAATTAGAATTGTGCGATATCTTAAAGGTACATTTGCACATGGGTTATTGTTTGAAAAATACGACCATTCCGGGATTCAGGGATAAACAGATGCTGATTGGGCAGGTAACTTAATAGACAGACGGTCTACAAGTGGATACTTTACCTTTGTTGGTGGAAATCTTGTTACTTGGAGAAGCAAGAAACAGAAGGTTGTGGCCCTCTCCAGTACAGAAGCAGAATTCAGAGGCATCAAGAGTGGATTAACAGAAATTCTATGGCTGTGAAAATTATTGAAAGAAATAGGTCTCTGTCCTGCCCAGACATGTCAATTATTTTGTGATAATAAAGCAGCGATAAGCATTTATGAAAATCTGATTTAGCATGATCGTACCAAGCATGTGGAGGTTGATAGACACTTTATCAAGGAGAGTCTCTAAGCTGGTATTGTGGAGTTACCTTTTATTCGATCAGAAGACCAATTAGCAGAATCTTAACCAAGGTTGTCAATTCCAAGGTCTTCAATGAAGTTCAGAGCAAGTTAAGTTTCGGTGATTCGATAACTTAACTTGAGGGGGAGTGTTAGACAGAGATTTGAATCCCATATATTATGGGATTAGATTAGGAGGATCACATATAATTAGGGAGGAAATAACTACCTCATATATCCTTGTTTGGCTATATAAGGGAGACAGTGTTATATGTTCAAATACAACAATACAGCAACATATTTTTCAATACAATGAATTCCAATACAATGACTTATTTGTACAGATATATGATACCCAATTCTAACTGAAACATAGAAGAATACATGCATAGTCAGGTCTGGAAATATTTTTTGTAAACATGTCGAGTTCAAAAACATTTTTTGAAAATATTTTTTCTGAAATGACCATCCATGAAAACTTCAAAGATGCTTTTTCTTCAAGCGTAGTACGTTCAGAAAAATATTTTCCAACTTCGGTGTTGGGCTTTGGACTGACTTTTCGAATGGAAAAATCATGATTCATATTTTGAAGGTGGAGTGCGGTGGCAGAGATGGCATGGTAGTAGTGACGTAGAAGAGAGAGGGAACGAGGAGAGATGAAGAAGAAATATAGAGGCTATTTCCAATTTTTGGTTTTGTTCTCATTAAAGCCTCTTGATATAGTGATGAAATTGACTACTCCATATAAAAAAATTCAGAAGTTGAAATTATTGACTGCGTTAACTATTGGAAAAAAAGGTAATATTTTCATTGAGTTATTCGCATTAATTAAATTAAATCTTCTGCTGATGAGACCGAGATGAACAGTAAGGAATTAAACCCGAAATTGCAGATGAGAGGTCGTGGCCATGCATGGGCGTGCAATACATAATTAAATCACCTTGATTTAATTATTTATCCTTTAGTATAGTTTATTTAATTTAATTTAATTAGAAGCCCAATTTTCAAAACTTGTTTAGGTGTTATTGGGCCAAGGGATTTATTTATTTTATTTGTAAGTATAAATTTGAAATTACAAGCCCAAAGACTTGTGAATTTCATGTCCTAGGTTATTATTTAAGATAATTATCGACATTATTGTTCGTTAGACTGGATTTGAATGAAAAACAGCTTTACGCTTTTCTCCCGTCTCACAAACAAACATCGGTTCTTTGGTAGAGTTTGGTTCTGGTGATTCCAGACTTGAAATCTATTGTCTCGTTTGTGATATCTCGTAGTATCCGGGTTAGACAGCCATTGAAGGTTGCTCCATAGGCGCGTTTCAAGTTCTCGTCGATTCGGGATTCACTTTGAGTAAGTTTCACCTATCCTTTTCGTTTTTCTTCATCATCGATCCTTCCACCATCACCACAGCCACCACCCACGTCCATAACACTCCCATATCATCATCAACACCCTCAAAATCGTCCCACTTCAGATCAAAATCCGGATTCATCGATTTAGGTCTAAAAACCCTAAATCGGGTCAGAAACTTCCAACCATTCGAACACTTAAACCACTTGGCCAAATTAACTGAATTTTGGATATGTTTTGAATCTCTACAGATTGTGCCTTGTGTTAAAATTTGAGCTCAAGCCGAGGTTGTTTGCATAGGTTTCTTTTCGTGTCTTTAATTTAGGATTTTACGGTTATTTGGGTTGTTTTGTGTTTAATTCTTGTTGAATTCGAATTTCTTGATTTAGTACAATATATTGAGATCATTAATTTGTTATTGTTAAGTTGTATTTAGATTGAATCCTTCCTTCAGTTTTCGTGTGTTCGATTCTAATCTTCCGCATCGTATTGGTTACATCATAAATTTTGGTATCAGAGCCACGTCAACTTTAGTTGGTCATGGTTCAATCCAAATTCATGTGTGACACAGTAGGGGCAAAAGCAGTCGATCCCATTGAAAAAAAATCGTATAAAAAAAGGAAAAAAAATCGATAAAAAAAAAGAAAAAAAAGAGAAAAAAAAAGAAGAAAAAGTTGATCGAGCCCTATTGTGTTCACTGTGTTTCTTGAGTATCTTGATTCATTCTTGAAGTTCTTGGTAGTTCTTGATTGGTTCTTGTTGAGTTTGGGTAGCTTTGTTCTTCGTTTTCTTTTGTTGTGTCGCGATTTACCGTTCTTCATCGAATAGCGATTGGGGACGACATATTGCATCGAGTTCTTGCTTGTTGGAGTCTCTAAATTTTCGTTCATCAGCTGTATTAGTAGGGAAGAGGGTCGAAATTTGTGTCCTAGTTAAATTAGGATTGGTTTTGGTACTTTCCTAGTTGATTTGGGATTCGTTTGGTAGTTTCCTAATTGGGTTTGATTTGTTTCCTTGTTGAATTATTGCTCTTATTTTGGTACAATATTCATCCAAATTCTTAGCACTTCATACACCATAATTTCGCCCATTCCCATTCATCTAGTCTAGCCACGAAAATTCACCTAATTTCCTTCCTAGTTCCGGCCAATTTTGTTTTCGCTACCAATTTTATTTTAGAACTCTGATTTTCCTTCATAATACCATTCCAGAAGCGGAATAACGTTCTGAACAAGACTCACAGTTATGCTGTGATCTACGTGTACTTTTGGCCAAATTATATCATCTTCAAGGTGAAATGGCCCGTTCTTGTTTGACTAGTCCGAGTTTTTGAGACGGCCGAAAGGAGCTGCATCTGAGATAGTGTTCCGACCACCATATATACACAGGTTCCACACACTGAGCAGCAATACATACTTGAGTGATACACGAGAGGAAAAGGAAAAAAAAAGAGTGAAAACAATCGAGAGAAAGTGAGGTTGTGAGGTCCGTTTCTTGTTTTCTTTTGTTGTTTTGCTTTGCAGGTTACTATGCACTCAAGCATGGGATCCCGTACACAGTCAATATTTGACAAGCTGGATTTAATGGTCAAGTTAGTAGATTAGATTGCACAGCACTACACGCAAAACCTTCCCTAGTCCAGCTGTAGGCCTCCCGTTGTAAGACTCGTATATGCACCACCACCACCAATAATTCGACCGCCCGTTGCTACACTGACACCACCTACACAGTCTACACCATCCGTTCAGCCGGCCATTGTTGCACAGTCTACACCACTACCATTTCAGTCTCCCATTATCGCACCGAGTCCATCCTGTGACGTACAATGCCCTATATGTCAAACTCATGAAGATGAGTTAGAACAACCCTTAACCGACGCTACATCTAAGGAGAGAGTAACCGAAGTTGAGGAAGCCGAAATGGGGATCACTGTCGCAATTGAGGATGCCAATATAGTTGAAGAGTTAATGGAGATCCAGCCTTGTTCTAAAGAAAAGAATGATATCCATGGAGCACTGCTTGTGGGTGATAAAGAACTCGAACAAACAAGCATGGAGGAGTTGCCGAGTTCTAATGTTATTTTCCAGCCAATTTCTTGTGCTGTTTTTATTTTACAAGTTGTTGAAGAGGTTCCATCGGTAATCAATGTGTCACCCAATTTAATTAGGGTATTCAAGTTGGAGTATGCCGTGGAATTCAAGTGGCAAGTGTTCGACACCAGCTGGAAGTTTAGGTTCAAGATTTTAAAAATGTGCCTGGTGCGAATTATTCCAAGAGACTTTGATGGTCAGTTAGTGTTCGTCTTTGATCCAGGTTGTTCGAATTCGAGGACGAATTCTTTTCAAGAGGAGGGGAATGATGAGACCGGGATGAATACTAAGGAATTAAATCAGAAATTGCAGATGAGAGGTCGTGGCCATGCATGGACGTGCAATACATAATTAAATCATCTTGATTTAATTATTTATCCTTTAGTATAATTTATTTAATTTAATTTAAATAGAAGCCCAATTTTCACAACTTGTTTAGGTGTTATTGAGTCAAGGGATTTATTTATTTTATTTTTTAGTATACGTTCGAAATTACAAGCCCAAAGACTTGTGAATTTCGTGCCCTAGGTTAGTATTTAAGATAATTATCGACATTATTGTTCGTTAGACTGGATTTGAATGAAAAACAGCTTTACGCTTTTCTCCTGTCTCACAAACAAACATCGGTTCTTTGGTAGAGTTTGGTTCTGGCGATTCCAGACTTGAAATCTATTGTCTTGTTCATGATATCTCGTGAACAAGCCATTGAAGGTTGCTCCATAGGCGTGTTCCGAGTTCTCGTCGATTCGGGGTTCGCTTCGGGTAAGTTTCACCTATCCTTTTCATTTTTCTTCATCATCGATCCTTCCACCATGACCATAGCCACTACCCACTTTAATAACACTCCAATATCATCATCAACACCCTGAAAATCGTCCCACTTCAGATCGAAATCCGGATTCATCGATTTAGGTCTAAAAACCCTAAATCGGGTCAAAAACTTCCAACCATTCGATCTCTTAAACCACTTGGCCAAATTAGCTGAATTTTGGATATGTTTTGAATCTCTACAGATTGTCCCTTATGTTATAATTTGAGCTCAATCCGAGGTCGTTTGCATATATTTCTGTTCGTGTCTTTAATTTAGGATTTTACGGTTATTTGGGTTGTTTTGTCTTTAATTCTTGTTGAATTCGAATTCCTTGATTTAGTACAATATATTGAGGTCATTAATTTGTTATTGTTCAGTTGTATTTAGATTGAATCCTTCCTTTAGTTGCCGTGTGTTCGATTCTAAGCTTCCACATCGTATTGGTTACATCATCTGCATTAACTATAATACCCTTAATTCTATATTTATTATTAAGAATTATTATTTATGTATATCTATATATTCATATATCAATACTATTAGGAAAAATATCTGATTTTCTCTCTCTCCCCTCTGCAAACGCCGTTCTCTCGTCTCTCTCATTTTTCATTCTCTGTTTTATTAATTGAAACAAAACTACCATTGATGATCATCAAGAAATTATTTTTAAAACTTTTCATGATTCTTCCTCTCTCTAATCTCCGTTTCAACAATAAATTATCTATTGCAATATCAAAAGTTAGAGATTCTTTGCGAATTTGAGATTTTTTAAATTTTTTGTTGACATCATGCGTGTTGTTTTTTGTGATAATAAGGTATATGATATTTATGGATCTGCATTCTTTTTTATCGATCTAGATATCTAAGTTTTTTAAATCTTTCTTTCGAATGAGTGGAAAAAAATTAAATGTTTTTTGGTGCATGAATCGATTTCTTTCGGTACACAAGTATTGGTGTTTATTCGTGCAACAATTTATTTATGAACTCGTGCAATATCTCATTTTTAATTACTACACGAGAACACAAATTAGCAAATTCATACACTCGTGTATCTATGTATTTTTTAACTAGTGCAGTCGTGTATTAGTTTAATGATCAACTGCTGCACGTGTACACAAACGATCCTAATCATGTTTTCGTGTATGAGTTATTTTTGAAGTGTCATATATTGAAATAGTTGTGTATTTGTGTATTAAATCATTATTGAACTAATGCACAAGAACACGACTTGGACTACTCATGTTGTTGGACTCGTATACTTGTCTATTCATTATGAGGATGAGATTATTTGAAATCATCATCCATAATTGTTCAGCGATGAGGGCGTTTGAACCTTGGCAGAGACAACAGTTGAATCTTTTAATTTTCATCTCCAGCAACATCAGTGATAGAAGACGACAACAACAACAAGACAACAACTACAACAACAGAAGACGACAACAAAAATCCGGTAGTATGATTTCTGAGAATTTAACGTAGAATGACGGTGAAAGATTTATTTTTTTAGGGTGCAAAAGATAGATTCTAAAATCATCATCCATAATTTTTTTTGTTAATATATTAGGGTGTTTTTATGTTAGGAAATAATTAATGTATTAACAAAAACACCCTAGATGAGGATCGCATGAAAGACACGAAGAACTGCAGAATAGCAAAAGAGATTTAGGACTTGCTATCCGATCTGTGTAAGGAGTTCGAGGCCATCAAAGGAAAAACAAGCTCCAGCTAGCAATGGACAAATATGAGTCTTTCAAAATGTAGCCGGAAGAAAACATCTCGAGCCTAGAAATAAGATTTCTTGGCATAATAAGTGAGATGAACAATCTGGGAAGAAGCTATCCCAACTGTGAGATAAACTAAAAAATTCTTAACAATCTCACAAATGAATGGGATATGAAAGTAATTGCTATTAAAGAGTCAAGGGACTTAAATAGCATTACACCCAGAGAGTTGTTTGGATCTCTCAAGGCTCATGAATATAGCCTGAACCGAAAAAGAGAAACATCTACATCTTCAGCACAAGATGCATCTTTCTACGCTCAAAGAAATCGGTTCAGAGAAGCCCATGGAAGAAATAGCTTCCGACCAAGAGGCTCACCTGCCAGAGAGAATCCAGGGGGATCGGTGACTGATCAAAGAAGAGAGTCAGCCAACAAGAAGGAGATCCTGACTGAAGATATAAATGAGCAAATCCAATGAATGACAAGATTACTGGAAAAGCTGAGGAAAGTCAGAGATCAACAATCAGCTCTACCCTAAGCTGATGAAGCTGCTAAGGGATAAAGGAACCAGCAGCCAGCTGAGAGATCAACTGAACAATTCAGGATGGCTAATCGAAATATAGAAGAATGTTTCCATTACCACAAACAAGGACACTATATATATGAGTGTCCTGAGCTTCCTGAGGACAACAAGGCCACGGTCCGGAGAAACTTCTTTAAAAGAAAAGCAATGATTGCCAACTCTGAATGTTGTACGTTCTAGACGATTCAGACTACCCATCAAGAATCGACTTTGATGGCTACAGCTCTGATGATTAAGCCTTGCTTTATCTCATGGCCGATGAAGAAGAAGAGGTTAGTACTACAGACTCCATAAACTCTTTCTATCATATATATGAAGTTTCAATCTCCAGGAATGAACTAGATAAACAATTACAAATCCTAGGAGATCAGTTAGCTTATGTATCAAGCATGCATATTGAACTAAAGGGTGAGAATGATGAGCTCAGAAACAAAGTAAAAGAGCTGAGTATTTATCATGAGAGACTGAAAATTCTTGAAAATTAGTGAACTGAAATTGATCAACTGAAACTGAGAAATGCTGAATTGAAAGCTGAGAATGAGCGGCTTAAGCTTGAATTCCTTAAAAAAGAGAAATTAACCCTCAAATTCAAGAAGGGTTCCCAGAATCTAGATGAAATTCTAAGTTATTCGAGAGTTGAAGCTGGGAGTCCAGGGCTAGGGTATAGCAGATTCACTGCCGTGGAGAAGAGAAATGCAGTTGCTCAGAGCTGTGAAATAGGAATGCTGAAAGAATTCACTAGACCAGCTCAATCACCCTCAGCTAAGGAATCAGAAGATAAAGGTAACTTGGAAACTCCTCAAGCTCAGCCCAGAGATCAAACTGATCAGTCAAGAAAATCAACTCGAAGACAGTCAGTCTTTAAAAGGCTTGCAAATCAGCCAATGCCACCAGCTCAAAATAGGCCAGCCTACCAGTCCAAATCCTCAGCTCGATCAAAATCAAAAGCTCATTCAAGGCCAATGTCTCATCAATGGCCATCATCCTAATCCAGGCCGTCAGTTCAATTGAGACCTGTAGTTCACCCAAGACCAGTCTATCTGAAAACGCCATTAGTTCAAAATAGATCATTAGCTCAACAGAAAAAGCTACAACTTTCTCAAGTCAGGCCTACCATCAAAGGCCAACTGTGCATCAACCTGGGAGTTCAACTAATCCTAAGAGAAATGTGCACACAAGATTGTATTATGCATGACAACATAATCCAATCTCTCTGGAAAAGTTCACTCCAAGTGACCTTGCAACCCAGTATGATGAGTATTTAAACTCAAGGTATGAATTAAAAATCAATCCCAATTGTAACTGGCTTGGAAAACGGCTTGGCAAACGACCATTTCACAAAGGCTAAAAAGCTCAAAGTCAGAGGCCCATAAAAAACTGGCCAAGATAAGGAGCAACAAGATCACAAGATGAGATGATATTAGTTGAAGTCTTTTATCCTAACACTCATCAGAGGTATAGATCAATGGACCCAACTCTCAGTCGAAGAATTACAAGGAGTCCAAAGTCGATCAAGAGATCAAACTCTGAAGGATCTCTTGATCATGGAAAGCCAAAAGTGTGGCGTATATGGATTCCTAAGTACTTGATTAACCACTCAGGACCCGATATTATGCGGGTACCTAAAAACTAATTTTTATTTTGCAGGGAAAGAGTATCATATCCAAGAAAAAGGGCAAAGATACTTGGTATCTAGATAGCGGGTGCTCCAAGAATATGATCGGAGATAAGAATGATCTCAATAGTTATAAAGAGGTTAAGGGACCACTAGTCACTTTCGGAGACAACTCGAAAAGCCGAACCATTGGAAAAGGGTTCGTAGTCAAAGGCAAAGTTGTCATCAATGGAGTGTCACATGTTGAAGGACTGAAGCACAAGCTGCTAAGCATCAGTCAGCTTTGTGACAATGATTACTCAGTCAACTTTAGCAACAACTCATCTGACATCAGAGACAAGTCAACTGGAGCCATACTCCTGACTGAAGTGAGAAAATGCAACATGTATATTGTTGACTGGTCAACCGGCTATGGAGAAGCTTGCTTTCTATCAAAAGGCTCAACTGAAGCAAGGTTCAGACTGTGTGCAAGGTTCCAGGCAAATCCGAAGAAACACCATCTCAAAGCAGCAAAGAGGATCATGAAGTACCTCAAAGGAACCATAAATCTTGGATTATGGTATTTCAGAGATGATAACTTGAGTCTAACTAGCTACTCAGACTCAGACTTTAGAGGATGTAAGATTGACAGAAAAAGCACCAGTGGAACATGTCAGTTTCTTGGGAACAAATTGATATCCTGGTTTAGTAAAAAACAGCACTCAGTTGCAACGTCAACAACTGAAGCTGAGTATGTAGCTGCTGGAAGCTATTGCGCACAAATTCTTTGGATGAAACAACAGCTAAAGGATTACAAGATGGAGACTGAAGAAGTGCCTATTTAGTATGATAACAATAGTGCCATTGCAATATCTCAAAATCCAGTATTGTATTAAAAGACGAAGCACATTGATATCAGGCACCACTTTATCAGAGATCACATCGAAAAGAAAGACATCTGCATCAAATATGTTAACACGGAGAAGCAGATAGCCGACATCTTTACCAAGCCATTACCAGAAGCTAGATTTGTAGATTTGTGCATCCAATTGGGATTACTTGAACTAGCTTCAAAGGAGGATGATGATCAGCCAAGAGAATGAGTAAAGATGAACACTCCAGCTGAAGATGAGAACTGAGTCAAAATAGGTATTAGTTCGGTAAACAATAAAGCTTAAACTGATGAGCCCAAATCAGTTCTGAAGAAATGTCGAAGTCTAAATAGAGGATGAAGAAAGAAACTGAGTAAACTGATCGCAGAAAGCATCAGTTCTCAAGCAGTCATGTTTAACTGATGAGAGCAGTTGAATCCAAAACTAACTGAAGAGAAAAAGCTACAGCTGAATGAAGCAGCTGAAAAGCTTAAGTGGAGCAAAAGCTGAGAAAACAGCTCAAGCTGACAAAAAGCTGGAAGTCAAAACTGAATGGACTCCAGCTAGAACTGATCAAGGGGATCAGCAATCATCAACTGATGAGGCCAACTGATGATGTCAGCAGCTCAACACCACGTGGAGGCTAAAGGAGAGCCACATCCAGATAAGTTCAAATAGAATTTATTACTGAATGGTAAAATGATGTGTCATCTCAATATTACCATTTGACCTACCTATCTCTCTCCTAATTTAATCACAATGGATAAATTTTGAGATTTAATCAACAGATTAATCGGAACCGTTCGAATTAAACTCCTCTCAAATTTCTGTTACCGTTGGATTTATCATGAAAATTGAGGGCTATAAATAGATTGGCCGGACCCCTTTTCAGCCCACTCAAAAGCCAACAAAGTCTTCAAGCATTCATTCTCAGAGACTAAATTCAGAGTTCTCCTTCTCTTAAAAGGCCTTAGAAAACTCCGTCCAATCTCACAAATGGCTCAATTCTCTACCAATGTTCACCGAAACAAGTTCAACTTCAAATTCACTGGTGAAGATTCAATAGTCTTCTGCAAGGATCTATGTCACGACAAGATACTAAGTCGAGATAACTACAGACGATTCACCAACTACTCACAGATGGGAGAGTGGATTTCGGTACTGATTGAATCGGCAAAACTAAAAACATTCACGGAGAGTGCTCCCATAAGGGTGTATCCAGAAGCCATAGTGTTGTGGTACTGCCTAGCTGGGGGTTGCACCGCTTGGTTTCCTACCCCTTGCGGTTCCTAACACTTGCTACTCAAGTAGCTTGAACTTTAAGAGATTACAAAAGATAATAGCTGCAGAAACTAGTCTAGGGTTTTCTTCAGGCGACGACAGCAGCTACGGCCTCAGAGATGAAGGCCAGGAGGGCTTTCAAGGTTCCTCATAGGCACAAGTGTCAACGGATCTGTAGAGCAAACAAAAGAGCAAGTTAGATAAAAGTGCAGAGACAATATATTGAGGAACAATGAAGAACAGAGAGCAATCGAGAGTGAAAAATGCTCAAGGCACGGTGGCTCAGATTTTCCACAGGCGGCGGTGCTAGCAACTCCGGCGACAAGAGATGCCCAGACCAAAGGGGAAGGGGAAGAGGAAGCGGCGGCTAGGTTTTGGAGGGGGCGGCGATGATCGATCTTTTCTCCCTCAACAGAAACTTCTCCCAACACTCATATGCCAAACAGGAATCACAACTCAAGATTCTGGCAAGAGAAACTGTAGGAGCAAGCTGAGGAGATCCAGAAAGAGAGAGAAAGGATGCTAGATAGATCTGTGAGGTAAGCTGTATCGGAGGAGAGGAGTCGAAATCCAGTTAAAGAGGCTCTCAATACATCGAGAAGCAGCGATCTCAATTATTAGAGTTGAAGGGGCAGATGGACCGTCAGGTAGGGTTAGGGGTTTAGGGCTTGGGCCGGGTTAGTTAATTATTTAGGAACTGGGCCAAGCGAAATAGCAATTCGGCCAATACCAACACATAACCTGCAGAAAACTTTCACATCAATCATAAGTCATCTAAATTCTAAAAGGAATTTCAAGTGTTATCAGCCGTGGCTACACATATGATGGTGGGATCATGTGAAGGCCATGATGAAATGTCAGAAATCTAATACAAGATTTGCAATGCCATCTACGAGGAAAAGAAAATAGATTAGCCTCTATTTCTCTTCAAACAATTGAAAAGATTTGTCGAAATCGTGGAAGATGAGACCAAATGCACCATGTGTTTCCCTCAAAAAATGTACTACATCAACAGAGTCAGCTTCATCTTAGAACAGATGATTCCTTATCTGATGGCTAAAGAAATGATTCATCAGCAAGTTGATCCTGATGATTTGGTCCCAAAAGTGGAGGAAGGAGCAATGCCTCCATTAACAATTAAAGAGCCACCACGACTAAGGCAGAAGCTGATCCCAACCATGCAACTAACAAGGGGGAAAGGGAAAGCCAAAATTATAGAGTTTGTGGTTCATTCAAACTCTAACTCAGATGATGTCCTCCTTGCTATTCAAAGATACAAGTCCTCAGGAGAAGGCGACTACAGCAGAAAGGACTCCAAGAAGAGTCCAGCTGAACAAAGAGATGCGTCTACAATTCAATTTGAAACAGTTGAAAACCAGCGGTCAAATTTCAGACTGGAGAACATCAGCTGAAAACTGATCATAAGACTGGAGAGCATCAGCTGACAGCAAAAAAGACTCAGATAAGTGCTCAGCAAGCCAAAAAGCAGCGGTTAGGCAAGACCTCAACTCAAGTGAAAGCATTGATCAAATGCATGAAGGTTCAGGTAAGACTGTAATCTGATTCAAACCTAAAACTGGAAGCGTACCCTGGAAATGAAGATTCAGATGAAGACTCTTTAAGTGAAGGCATTCCAGACAGCTCCAGAAAATCAAAGAAGAGGAAATATGAACGCAAAAAGAACTGAAGGCTTGAGAAGTCAACTGACTAGATGCCTTAGAATAACTTCTTGTAATTCAGTTTATCTCTTGAGATTTTAATAAAAATCTTTTGGCTAAAAATAAATTTTTTGTCAAGCATTTATTTTGAATCTTTGACCGTTGGTACTCATTACAAAACCAACAACCAAAAGCGATAAGGGGTATTAAATTCTTTCAACCAATAAATTTATGAGCCTATCTTCTCACTAATAAATTCTCCTTGCTCCAACTTTTCAAAAATACTCTACTCACTCATCTTCCAAAAAGAGTATTTTCTCTTTCTCTCAAAAAGGGCTTCAATTCCAATTCAGCCAAAATTTATCGAAAAATGGCAGAATCATCCAAAGCTCTTACTCCCTTCAAAGAGAAAATGTTGAGAGACAAATTCCTGGACAGAAAGAAATTCCAGGTGATTCTTAAGGAATCAAATAACCCATTTCTCCTGATCAATCTTCACAAGATCGGAATTCTGCATTATCTTGAAACTCTACCAAGATTCTTTAGATAAGGATTGGTGAGTGAGTTTTTGCTTCAAGGAAAGATATCTGCAGATGGGAAGGTCATATCCTCAGTGGTTCAAGGGCACAAACTTCAAATCACTGAAAGAAAGATTGCAGAAATCTTTCAACTTCCCAGAAAAGAGTTTAAGGTTCAAGATCTGAAAGATTCAGCTGAACCATATTGGAAAGAATTATGAGTTTCAACCTGCAGCAAGCAATTCAGTTTTACCACAGCTGAAACTGACCTGAAGCATGAGTATGGAGTAATACTCGATATCATAAATGAAATGATGTTTGGCGCTATTAGAAAATTGAGTCAATTAACTCAAGAAAGATATAAGGTAATGATATACCTTGTTAAAGGATCGAAAGCAAACTGGGCAGAATTCAGATTTTCCCAATTCAAGCACCAAGTCATCAAAGCTCCCGACTCAAAGAAGACTGGGAAATTTTAGTCCAAAGTCAGACTTGCTCTAAGAATGAGCAAGCTCTGGGAAGATATGCTACATCTTCCAAATGATAACGCACTACTAGTCCTCATCTCTGACTGGATTCACAAGAAAGGGACAGTCCATCTTCAGTCACTCAAGAAGAAGAGGAGATCTAAAGCCAGAGCCGGCAATGCAACTTCAAGCAGCTCAACTGCCAATGAAGTTCCTTCTCCATAATCCAAGAATGGATCATCATTTGACTTTAAGCCCTGCTCTGATCTAGATGAGCTTATTCCATTTATTGGAATCTCGTATCCAAACTATGGAGCTGACTACTTCAGGAGAACTTGCCCTCCTCTCTAGCTGACCAAGGACAACATTCGTACTTTCTACAGTGGTGAATATGCAGTCAAGAATGCTCAGAAGGATGTGAAAAATCTCCTTCTCATGCAGTTCTGCTACGTTGCCAAGCAAGACAATCAGTTGTTTAAACAACTGCACCGGTACTTCTACTGGTATAACTGGAGACACTCAATGTCAATCTAGTCCCATTTCTTGTAAACTGCCTTTCATGGCATGAGCTTTTGGTAACGAGAAGAGACTTGGAGTATTAAATGGATTGGAGCCTCAATTCCATTTCCTCCAACTATTGTGCAAGTCCAGCACATTATGAAGCATCGACTTGATAATCAAATTCCAGCTAAGGCAATGCTAGCTGACGTTCAAGCTAGCTTGAGATCGCAAGGAGCTGTAGCTGCAACACAGCTCAATAAACATCAAGCCGATCTATGATGCCACAAACTGAATTTTGATAATGAATCAATTCAGTCAAATGAGGCATCCCTACAAGCTGAAGCTACCACTGAGATGATAGATGAGGATCTATCACATACTCAACTTGTGGTAATCCCGAGAAATCAAAAGCTTGGACAAAAAAAAGATAAAGACGTTGAAGATACTGCCACGTCACCAGCTCTCATGTCCCGAAGCTATGTCACTCCTCTTATCAAGTCAAGCTCAAGAGTTGCAAAACTGATTCTCAATCAGTCCAATTCACCCAGCAGAGGAACTCCAGAGCTGACCACTTTGAAGCTAACCTACTCAACAGTTGCTCTTAAGCAACTTCAACAGGCTGAGAATGCAGCAAGACCTGATCCTTCAACGAACATCTCCAGTCCAGCTTCAAAAAGAAAAAGGTCAACCAGCTCTAGAAAAAATGGAAAAGCTAGTCCAGTGTGACCACTCAAGAAGAAGAAAGTGATGACAGAATCAATCAGCAGCTGATCAACAAAACTGATCAATCAGTTTAAAGGCGACATCATCAGTTCTATAGGAAACTGATGCCCAGAGCTCAATCTCTCAATAGCTGCATGCCACTTCTTCTCGATAATCTTCTCTTCTCTCTATTCCTCAAAGCTTATTTTTGAATAGTTACAATTAACATTTCAAAATAAGCCCAGTATTCATCTGAGTTGCCATTAAAGTATCTATGTCTTGCATTAAAATAGAAAGACACGACTTTCTAAGAGATATAAATAGCAAATCTTCTGTCAAATATCTTGCTATTTATGGCAACTACCCAGATTTTAAAAACCCTGAGATCTCAGCCGCTTGATCAAAAAGTGAACATCCAGGTAGATGGTTGAGATACATGCATCATTTATTCAGCTGATTTTCTATCAAATCACAAAGCTGATCAGCCAGGGGCACTCGATTGCCATGGTTAAATGCATGTAAAAATATTATTTTATAAGCAGTGGAGAAGATGGAATGAAGTACTTATTCTCAAACTATTCATTCTCCTTGTCTTCTCTTATACTTATCTTGGCTCCTTTCTTAATCAATATTGTTCATCTTCACAGAAATGGCTCATCCATTCCACATGATGAACACACAGCTTCTTCTAAAGAAGCTAAGAAAGGATAAGTATATCGACCTAGAGCATCTCCAAGCTCGCATAGGTACGGAGGAGACCAGCATGATATTCCAGTCACTGAAGACATGCGGACTACTATTGTTTGTATAAACGAAGCCCAACAAGAGATATCTCTGGCATGTAGTCGAATTCTACTACAATGCAGATATAAATGGAGACAACATCACATCTGTTGTCCACCATCAGCTCATCCTCATTAACAAAGATACGTTGATGACACTATTTCAGCTTCCTAACGAAGGCCTACAGGTGCATGAACTCGCGCTCCCCAACAAGATGGCACTTTGGGACAGCTGGAAGCTGCCAAATATAAATCATGAAGATATGTCAAACAATTTGAAAGATAGTCTCTATCCAGCCATCATCCAAATCTTGGACATTGTGGTACATATCCTTCTTGGAGGTATCACCAATGCGCAGTTCACTGAGGACAACGCTTACCTATCGGTCGCCTTATACTTTGTATGTAAGGCTGACTAGGCATCCTTCATATTGGCGTAGCTTCGCCATCATATGAACCATGCTGAGATCGACCCACATACTGGCTCTTTCAAAGCTAGAGTAGGGTTTGCAAATCGCCTCAACCACCTCATCTAGGAGCAAGTTGAAGCAGTCCTTCCTGGTGGAACATTTTTCGCCAAAAAAATCTCCTTCTATCTATTTATGTAAACAGAAAATAGTGTGGCAAAACTGATCGCTAAAGAAATTCGAGACATCAGCTTGCGGAGGACCACACATCAGCTAAAGAAAAAGAGTCGTTCCCTGTAGCTGATCTTCCGGCTGACATGGATCAATTTATAACTGATAGTGACTCCTTCACTTACATGAGTGATGAGTCCACTGCCCCTGCAACCAGCGAGTCTCTTCACATCGCTGACCCAGACATTCTGGAAGAAGGCTTCTCAGCAACCCTTGACCATCACTTGAAAGGCTGTCCATTCCTATCTCTGCACCCCAAGCTCCCCAAATCAATGACAATCTGCTGGCAACCTCCTTTTTTCTTTTGCCACAATTATCCCTGCCATCTCATGAATTCCTCTAGCTTACCCTTTTTGATAATGCTAAAAAGGGGAAAGAGAAAGCTGATGATGGAAAGGATGGAAATGGTGATTTGACTCTTTGGGATGAGATCCAAAGAGAGGTACAGCTTCAGGGGGAATCTACCTATCAAGGAGAAGCTGTGTATGAGGGGGAAGTCCAAGTTGAGCAGCAAGCATGGCAAGCTCAAAACTTATTTTGGACTTGGGAGAACGCCCAGCTAGAGTAGCAATAAGAATGGGGTATCTGCAGCATATCTGACATCTCTCCCTGCAGATATGAGAAAGGAGAATCGAGCAAAAGAAGAGGGAACTGATTTGTGAATAGTTCCTGTTAAAGAAGGAAGTCTAAAATATCAGTCTTGATATTTTTTCTCTCTCTATTATCTTCCCTGCAATTCTTCATCTTCTTTGTTCATCAGTTCTTAACATGCTCTGTGTTGACAATACAAAAATTCTTTGATTATGTGTTTATGCTCTGAATATCCATGCTATGCACACTCTGATAATGAACCAAAGCTGCATGAAAATCAGAACTAAACAACATTGAGCTATGTTAGAACTGAAGAAATTGAAGCTTTCTCAAGTTGTGCAAAACAAGTATCATTATCTTTAAAGGCTTCAATATTGATGATACAAATTATGTTAGCAAAAGCCGTAATATCTGAAAAGATAAGCTCGTTAAGCTCTAATACTCATCTAAATTCAAACACTCATGAACATCATACAAATAGCTCTTAAAAGCTCTGATACCAAAGATTGGTATATATGTTCTGATACCAAAGATTGGTAAATACAAAAGATAGCTCTGATACCAAAAATTGCTACAAGCTCTGATGTTCATGAAAGATAACCTCATGCAGTTTTCCATCATCAAACTAACTGGTTTTGACATCATCAAAAAGGGGGAAATTGTTGGAAATTATTGGAAAAACTATCAAAGTAACCCAACTGATGGTTTTGATGAAATGTCAAAACATATGGAAAAGGTATATATGAAAAATTGCAGGTTATTCAGGCTGGAAGTCGGGAGTAATGACCAAGTAAGACTTCAAATCTCAGCTCAGCTAAAGTGAAAATATAATCGCCTTGAAGCATGGTCAACCAACCTAAAACGATGTCACATCTAGACCAGTCAAGGTCTAATCTTCAGAGCTTAAGATAAGTTGTAATGGGAAGAGACTGGGAGGCATCAACAGATGAGTAAGCCATCAGTCCAGCTGAAAGCTGAGAGAGACTGATGAGGAAAGTGCCAGCTTGAAAGCTCAAGACCAAACTAAACTGACCAAGATCAGTCAGTTGGGAGAAGAATGCTAAAATAAAAGCCGACTGGAAACAAGAGATGAAAACTCTAAACCCTAGCTGCCAAAGTCTCAAGCTAAAAGCTAAGGCAGCTGATCTAAGGCATTCCAGGACTGAAGCATGAAGCAGCTGAGGAACTACCAACTGGACAATGTCAGAGCTGAAAGCTGAGATAGTTGAGACCCCATCAGTAGAAGTCCAGAACTGATAACCGAAATAACTGCTCTCCGACAAGCAGATAATGAAGAATCCTGACAGGAAATCGTAGAAAGATCCTGATGATCCTGGAGCAGAAGCCATTAAATTCAATGGCTAGTTCATTCAAGCTTCAACGGCTATAAGCATTAAACTGCCGCTGGTGGAATCAACTAAACCACCAATCTCAACGGTCACTAAGATCACTCATCTATACAAGAGAGTGAATCTCATTCAAATGTAAGACTTTCGTAAAACTAACTTTTGCTATTTTGCAGAAAGAGCTTTTCTTTCTCCCTCCCCACAGCTCCAAGCTTAAATCTCTTAAGTGCGAAAAGTCCCAACTAAGAAGGCGTGCTTCAAGTTCTAAGCAAGCAGCTAGCTGACGAAGAATTCCAACCAAAACAAAGCTTCTCAGTTTCAGTTCTTCAAAGATCAACCACTCAGCTCAATTTGAATGAGCACTCCAGGTTGATAATAGATTCAAGACTGTCTTCTTGAAGATTGAGAGAGATCTAAAATATTGTAAAGACGGGCAACAACACCTAAAGTCTCAGCGAGTAGTTGGGACTGGTAAGTGTGAGCTGTCGACCAGAAACTGACTGAGGAGGGGCGTACTGACAAGTTCGTTCTTTGGGACAGCAACAGCTGGAAATGAGGCCGCGCTCAATTTGAAGGGTGCTATTTTTAGGTCCAACAGGATTCTTCATTGTGCAACTATAATAAAGAAACATTACACTTGCATAGTGGATTGCCCTTTTACGGAAGGAAGAGAGGACGTAGAAGCAGGAAGCTTTGAACCTCTATAAGTCTTGTGTGTGTTGTACTTTATGCTCTAAGCTCTTGCATGTTCTTAAACCGTACACTAGCACACAAGCTGCATTGACAAGCGAAGCTCTCAAGCTATTAGTATCGACTGATTAGCTCACAAGCTAAGCTATCATCAAGCTGACTGATCTAGACTGATCAGTTTGTCAAGCTGACTGATCTCAACTGATCAGTGTATGGATAAATTGTCATAAGCGAGTCAGGGCCCTATATATTCCTCACAAGCTTAAAAGTTTTTGAGTCAATTTATTCACCCCCCTCTAAACTGACATATACTTACACCGCGACCAACACGTTATTAACAGAATAGTTAACAAAAAGATATAACAGAAAAAACACGTAAATAATAAAAGCCCATTTCTGAACATCGTCACGTCCATGCGCCAGCCTTCAACTAAAAATATTTAAAAATATTTAGGTTGAGTACTAATGCACTATGTTGGTAAGTTTTCACAATTTAAGTTATGCAAATCATTTTCTAAAAGTGATCTATCTGTATCTATGTACATAGTGAAGCTCGAGAGATTTTAAAGTTGGAAGCAACCTAAGTTTACTAAAACATTTTATCGTGAAGCTAAGAGTATAACCAGTCACTACCCGCAACCTCTACTACATCTCCAACGCGTAATGTTTATGAGTTTATCCAATGAGTATAACCGTTCATTTTAGTCTTTCGACAAGGAATAGGGCATGACGAATAATGCATGTAATACTGTAGCTACTCACATTGACACAACACTGATTTATGAGACTCCGACAACATACAACAATATGTAAATATTTAACACACATAATCATATATGAAATTTTAACAAAATAGTTGAGTTTAATAACTCGAAGAATATAATTTTAGAAAGATAAAATGTCCCATCTTATGAATAGATAAACTTTCGAATTTCGGGTTGGTTCTGCTCAAATTTTGCTACATATATCTTTTCATCCTACAACAACAAGTCATTAATTAGTTAACTAAAGGGCCTATGAAAATTTAATTTCTAAGCTTCTAAGTCAAAAATACTTAACTAACCATAAATTATGAGATATTTCAATAATAGAATACCATCAATATAAATTGTATAAAAGGAAAAAAAGAAAAAGACAAAAGCCTAAGAGTCCCGGAAATCACAGACTGATAACTCAAGGGATCGGGACCTCATTAAAACCCATATGGAAAACCCAGAAAAGGAAAAACTAGATGGGAAAAAGAGTACCCCTCTAGTGAAAATGAAAAAAACCTGGACCAACAAAATCACGTCCAACTAAAGTAGCAATACAAAAGATTTTAGAAAACCAAAAGCCAGACTGTATACTAGGGGAAGCTAAAGAACCAACAACCCTATTTCCCTCCCTATACACATGAGAAACACAAAACCGAATAGAAGAAATAAACTGAAGAACACATCGCCATCTTCCTTTTAGCATCCTAGGGACTTGTGTACTTCTGGAGGAAAGAAGAGAAACCACATATGTCTAGTCTGCCTCCAGCCAAATAAAGTCTAGAGACAAACTCTCTGCCCATTCCAAAGCAACAATCACTACAATCAGCTTAGCTAAGAAAGCAAAGCCAATGCCTTCATCAGTATGAGAACAAAAGAAGACCGAACCATTTGCACGGTGAAACACAACTCCTATACACATAAGACCTGAAGTCCCCTAAGAGGATCCATCTATATTAATTTTAACCCACCCAACAGGAGGAGGTCTCCAACTGACCGAAGTCATCACTCGCGGTGGCAGAGGACGAGGAGTAACCTTCAAAGCTTAAAAAATCAGTAGCCCCGTAACCTCATTCCTCATACAACCTTTAGGACCATGCATGCTTGACACCTCTCTAATAGCCAACCAAACCAAAGCAAGCACATGACGAGGAGTAGGATGAAAATCATTAAAGATAACATGATTCCGAGTAATCCAAATACTTGAAATAACATTAAGAACAACTGTCTTCCAAACCAAAAGGACTTGAGAACCAAAATCCTGACTCATAAAGAAAATGAACGCCTCATGAATGGAGGTAGCTTGAATCGGCCCAACCTGGAAAGCATAAAAAATCCACCTCCAAACAATCTCGACAAGAGGACAACTCCAGAAAAGATGATCCATAGTCTGCCGATCTCTACGACACATAACATAAATATGTGGTCCGATAAACCCATACAACGTGTCCATCATTGGAAGAAAATTCAACAATAGTCTCCAAGTAATGATAGAGCGCCTAATAGAAATTTAGGAATGCCATAACCATTTACCCCATTTGACTGAAGGGAAATGAAGACAAGTGTGAAGCCTAGCCATCTGAGCAGTGACGGTTCCATGGATCGAATGTTTCCACACTCTTTCATCCTCAACCTGAATAATTGAAACCTTCTGAATATCAAGCATGACCTCCGGGAAAGCAGTTGCAAAGGAAGTTATAAATCTCCAAGTACCATCCTTCAAGAAATCACTCACTTTATCCGTAAACTTTACAAGCACATAACGTAACCAATTATCATGCCAAAAGTGCACCATATGACCAGTTCTAATGATACAAAAAGAATCATTAATCAAATTGAGAGTAGATGATCGAACAACCGACTATATAGATGAATAAGCAACACATTTGATCTTTCTCGAAGATGGCATATATCTGGAGTAGGCAACATGCATGGCTTGGGATGAAGAAGTAATAAAATTCCAAGCAAGTTTCATAATGAAGCCTCTATTCATGTCCTTGAATGAATTAATCCCCAACCCTCTTTCTTTTTAATTGCACATGTCCTAGCCCAACTGACCGCCATGCATGATCTCACATTAATATCACTTTTCAATAAAAAATTCCGGACAACCGAATCAATCATCAAAATAAGCGAAGAAGGCCACCTATACACCATCATGGAATGTATAGCGGAGACTGTAACAACCGAATTGATCAAACAAAGGAGGCCAGCCATAGACAAAATCATGCCATGCCATCGATCAAATTTTGATAGAATTTTGTCAGCTAGCGGCTTCAAATGAGCAACTTTCAGAGTAACTTCAAAAAGAGGAACTCCTAAATAATTAGTAGGAAAAGAGTCGACAGTAAACCCCAACAATTCTTTAAGCTCCTTATGAACATTAGGCTTCACCCCGTGACCATAATAAACCCGAGATTTACGGCGGCTACAAGACTGACCCGAAACACTATCATAGAGATCCAAAATTTCTGCCAGGATTTTTATATTAGAAGAGGAACCTTGACAAAATATAGAGATATCATCCTCATATAAGATGTGTGTCGGAAAAAAAACCCCACAAGTAAACGACATAGGCCTCAAAGAATTATTCTCCACCGCACGCCAAATCAAATAACTCAATACCTCTTCCCCTATAGCAAAAAGAAGAGGTGACAATGGATCTCCCTATCGAACTCCTCGAGAGCAAGCAAAGTATCCATGAGGCTGCCCATTTATGACAATTGATAGCCTAGCAGATTGAAGAATATTTTTAATCCAATCACAAAAAATGGAGGGCAATTTAAATGCCAGCAAAGCTGATTACAAACAACTCCATTACATGGTATCAAAGGCTTTGGTAATATCGACCATGATCGCCATATTCTAAGCTATATGCATTCAGTTTAATGTATTAACATCTTCGGAAGACAACACAATAGCATCATGAATACTTCAACCCTTTATGAATTCAAACTGTTGTTTCGACACCATATTAGCAACCACATCATTAAGACGAGTGGCCAAAATTTTGGTGAAAATATTGAAAAGAAAACTACTCAAGGCAATTGGTCGATACTCCTCCACCAAAAAAGACCACTCTGATTTAGGAATCAAAACTAAGAAATTTGAATTAAAGCCAGCCAGGATTTTACCATATTTGAAAAACTCCAACACTGCATGATAAACATCAAATTGAATAACATCCTAAGAGGCTTGGAAAAACTTCATATTAAATTGGTCTGGCCCAGCTGCGCTATCTGGATCAAGCGCAAAAGCCGCCGCCTTAATCTCTTCCAAAGAAGGCTGTACCGTAAACAAATGACTTTTGAGATGATGTGATCAACTTAGGAAGCAAGCTATCCACCACCAAGAGATCCACCGGCTACCAACCTTGATTCAAAAAAAGATGCTGATAATAGTGAACTACATGAGAAAATTTTTTGAATTACGGTCACCATCATTAAGCCTATCTATTCAACTTTGATGCTTCAAATGCGAAGATTTCAGCTACAATAATCCGTTGATATCAACTTGAGCGGCCATCTCCTGATCCAACAATGCATCCATGTAACCCGTTTGAGCAATATGCTCTTAGATTATACCTAGTTGCACCTCCAAATCTTTAATCTTGGTATTGAAATTACCAATAACTTGGGTATTCCAATCCTTAAGAACCCCTTTTAGCCGCTTGAGCTTCATCATTACTATTCGAATGCGATTATGAGTATCAACAGGCTCCTCCTAAGACTTTCGAATCATTCCCAAAAATGAATCATGCTGAATCCACATATTCCAAAATCAAAAAAGACGCAGTCCCGTCTTGGAAGCCAACTCACACACCACAACAAGCGGAGAGTAGTTTGAGCATAGCCTTGGTAATAAAGTCACTGTTACCTGATCCCATGCATCACAAAAATCATCCAAAATCAAAGCTCGGTCAATTTTACTCTCTGTAACATTCGGGAAAAATCTCCTACTAGACCATGAAAAAAATAATCCATTAGTCTTAACTTCCGCCAAACCTAAATCCCCAATGAAAGAATTAAACTCCATGCAAGCACAAGGGGAAGGCTTAGACTTCCCGCAACTTTCATGAGATCCCCGCATGACATTAAAATCTCCCATAATAATAAAATTGCCCGTAAGATTGCTAAGATCCGCCCACAACTCACGTCGCTTAATATAAGAAGACGATCCATGAACCACAACCATCACCCCTTCGAATTGACGAGCATTAATTTTCACCAAAACACATTGAATAGAGAAAAAAAGAATAGAGGCCGTGACATTGGCTTGAGTACAAATCGAAATATTAAACATTTGACTACCATGATCATTTTAGAATATAGGAATCAATCCTAAGGAACACCAATAAGATAAAGAAATATTACCAAAATGAGCCTGTAACTCAATTATACCTAACAAAACAGGCTTGAAAACTTGGACATGCTAGCGCAACATATTCTGGGACACTTCAGTGGCTATCCCAAATATATCCCACGTCATAAAATTCATAAAGAAGGAGCAGAAGGCTGCGAATAATTATCATTCTCCACATTTGAGGCCGACCCTTTACAAGCTGCCACTAACTCCATATTGTGAAGAGCATCCCTATTTGGAGCAGCTAACACATAAGATTTCAAACTGCAGTTAAATTCATCGCTTCAATCAGTGTCACTCTCGCTTGACTGAAACGGGTAGTAGTCATCGTCCCTCACGATAAAAGACTCGCCGGTCTCAAACAAGTTCATCAGGGAGCGGTAGTGTGGCTCGTCGTTGCTTCGATAGACCATCGTCAACGGATTCAGCTGCGAGATAAATAAATGATTTGTTTGTGCAGTTAGCCAATCTAACTTTCCTACTGTGTCGACAGAATGTGTAATAATAAGTAGGATACCTCTTCAAAATATGCCCATGTCTCGTCCGGGGCATAGAACTTATTGCTCCTGTGATTCCAGTTGAACATGGTCGGTGTGTAGTCCTACAACAGCTTCAAAGTCTCGTAGCGTGTCGCTAGCATGTCGACATGAGCTTGGTACCAGTCGACACTGTAGTCCTTCGAAAATTCCTCGTTGATCTTCGCTCGAACATTGTTGATGGCCGTACTGTTGTCTTCATACCCAACAGTCCACACTCCTTCCTCGTTCTGCTCGAGTAGCTCGTTCACGACACGGGATTCAAGCCTCTCCGTCCAATGGTCGTCGTAGAAAAATACTTCTTGAGGTGGCGCCATTTTGGGTAGGATCGTCGTAGGGGTTATACGTTTGGGAAGATCGAATATGAGAAGGGAAGGGATTTTGTGGGTGCATTTGAGAATGGCGTTGTAGCTTTAATAGGGAACCTGCCGACATAAGCTCAAGTATATGGACAAAATTACTGTACAAATAGAATATATTCTCTGCATTCCAAATTTAGCTTTGGAAATAGGTGTGCATGCATCTTTACCAACAAGGTTGGGAGTCTAGTCTAGTCAATGTCTTCCACATCAAAGCACGAAGCCCGAAATTCACACGTCGACAATTATGTTTTAGTTATTTTTATGAAATATTCCGAATCGGCAAATTTTCTATTATTATTAAAAAATTATGTTATGGGTGCAAATGCCATCGATTATGAAATATTTTAATTATGAATTCCATTATTGATTTAGAAAATGGAGGAGAGTGGAGATATAAAAAATAGAGCGAGAGTGGAGATATGAAGTAAATAGATCCAAGATCACAGTAATAGATGTTTTAATGCAACTTAACAGTCAAATAAGTCTTATGCATATTGACAGTCACCTAATATACATCGACATTCGTTAGAGGACACATGTTTTACTCTTCGTCATTGTCGGAGTCGATTGGTGGCGGGCCGATGTCATCCTTGTGCTCGTCATCACCTATAACATCTGGATGACACTCAACATCGAACATCACCTTAAAAAAATTCCAGCAACTCTCTCTCTCATTCATATAGACAAGTGCGTCCGGGCGCATCTGTATATGAGACGATAAGTTCAGATAATCCAACATTTGACATTGTCTATATAAGAGAAACGGTTGACTAAATTAATACCTCGGCAATCCCCTGCCACTCGGCCATGTCGAGATCTAGCCACTTACTCATGGGGTTCATCCGAATTGCTCCTGCAATTTTTAGTAACCAACCAAATAGTTCGTACCTTTCCCTCCAATGCTCAAGCCGTGTCTGAAGTTGCCCTATTGTTATTTCACGTTCACATTGCTGGCGTATCTCTCGCTGTAGATACACGAGGTAAGTCTAGTGAGTCGTGGTGTCAGCTGGGATCCAGAAGCCTTTGTGTGCAAAGAAATATAGCTCGCCCATGCAGAACGACTCCAAGGTTCTGCTCTATGGCTCATTGTTGTAAAATACATCATCTTGTGCAAGCGGCACGGGTAAAGCCATTTGTAGTTCTTTAGGTCTCCTAAGTTGGTGTTATATTTTGGTAATTTAGGGCTTTAATGGCGAGTGAATTTATAGAAAAATGTAGATACTGACTAACACATACTCATGTTAAGGTAACGATACAAACGACTAGGACAAACAAATAATAGGACAAAAATAACAAATGCCGATAATGGAAGATCACATGCATGATAGAGGCACCAAAGTAACACGTGACAGTGGTACAGTCCAAAATGCGTACATAATAGATATTCATACATAAAATTAAAGAAAATCAAAAGAGCACTCGAGCTCTAGGGTTTTCTTATATGTCGGCAGCCTCGTCGACAGTATCGTCGGCATCCACATCGGCAATGCTATCCAGAGCAAACGCACCCTCTTCCACATCGTCTGCATCAATTTCGTCGACACCTGGGGCAGCCGCGGACAAAGCAGGGCTTGATCCACTCGAAGGATCATCCACCTCAAACAACTCCTTCAAGATTGACCAAAACTCTTCCCCTTCGTTCTTGTACACCAATGCCGTGGGGCATACCTTATAACATAACAACTTTATAGTTCATGTAATATAATCTCGATGTGTGTATATGCAAGGTGAATATACCTGCTTCACCCTTCTCCACATGCTATCGGGCATGTCGACAAAGTTGGTGACTTCGTCGTAGCAGCGAGGGTGTCCAAAGTCCAGCAGCCATGAAAACATCTCATATCTCTCGATCCACTGAGCCACCTTAAGCTTGAATTCTTCATTGGAAAGTGCAATCTCCAATTGTTGGTCGACAAGTCCGCGGACGACATGAATGGCACGAAGATTAGCTGCATCCTCACCCGGGATCCAATTTCCAATCAAATACTGATGCTCCAGCTCGAGCAGGGCAACCTGCTCGGCATACCTGGTCCATGGCTCTACAAAGAAAACGTCATCTTGTGATATCGCTCTTGGTACCATTTGCAGCCGTAGATATCTGAGATGAGAATTAGGGTTACGTGGGTTATGACCATAAATAGAAGGTGCATTTAAACTGTTAATAGCTGATGCATGGGGTCTCGTGCATGTACAACAGTTGAGATTCTTAAACTGTAGAGCATGCCACATTTGTGAAATGTCTAAATCAGAATCCAATCCGGGCAAGAAATGGAACATCGACAGTGGTGCGTCGTTTTACACCAAAAATAAAGTTCCCGATAACAGTCGGTATGCCCTTACTGCACGTGTACAGCGATGAGCGAGATCGTCTCCCAAAGGACCGGTGAGAATTACCCTATACTCTCAATCTGTATAACCAAACTTCAAAAGGGGTTTTTGTAATTATAATAAAACAAACAAAATTAACAATTAAATATAAAATAATGCACACGTAATTAAATTGAACGGACTTAATATATGAGAAGAAATATTCTGAAATCCAATTAACTCCACCTTAACTTACCTAAACCGATCCTTGATGCAATGATAAATTCAATTAACGCATACAAATCAGTTATAGCTACCGAAGACGCTTACTGACGCAGCCTAATTCCTCCGTAATTTCTCGATAATCAGGAAGACGCTTCACCAATTATTTCCCTAATCGACTGACAACCGTAAGAGACGCTCTACAGGTATAATGAGCCGACAACCTTAAAATCTAGAGGAACCTGATTCATAATTAACAGACTCTGACGCAGGACCGTTAAATTAAGATTGTTATTCCCCCTGGTTCTGAAGAACCGTTTCGCCACTAATTAAACTTAAACCATAATTATGGATGGCCGGTTTAATTGACTACTAATTAATTCCAATTCACCAAGTATTTGCAACTATCTAGCAATATTGAAACAATTAACTACTCGAAATACAAAGAATAACAAATGCATGCAAATAATTGAACGATGAACACGATTAGATCTCACAGCTTATTTAAGCCAAGGTTTCGTTAGTTGTTTCCAGAATAAGAAGAAATTAGCTAGAACTCATATTAAGATTGAATTGCAAAAATATTGAAATAACGAATACCATGAAAAATAAAATGAAGAGGATGAACTATTCTGCTCCAGCGAGAAAATGTCGTTTTTTCCTGTTCTTGCATGAAGAATCAAGTCTGAATGTCCAAAATATGATAAGTCCTAATCTATATATCAAATTCCTAAAATAAGATAATATCAACAAGGAAATAGCCATCATAATCTATTCCAACAAGGAAGTTAACAAAAACGGGACTCTTGAGGCGGTGGGAACTCTTCTAGCTCGCGTCCAGGCCTTGGGCTTAAGTAATTTCTGTGTTCCAGTCCATAAACGCACGTCAGGCCCAGTTTCTTGAGTTATCCGCCCATTCGTCCTGCCGTGTGCCCATACGGCATGGCTTTACTTCCTTCAATTTCAGCTTCTTCTGCACAATTCATTTCCATCACCAAAAGCACACCATTTTCTTCATCTTTGCATCAATGCCCAGCAAAAAACCTCAAGGTACAACTTCTTCCAAAATAGCATCATTATATAGCAATTAACACAAATAAACCATATCAAATTGCCCCAAAATATCAAGTAGAATTGGCCCGATCAAATCCCCCCATACTTAGATAATGCTCGTTCTCGAGCATATCCAAGCACACAAAAGAAACACAAACTCCGACAAAAAACAAATAAAGAACAAAAGGTACCAGCAACCTATTCTACCCATTCCTTTGTAACAAGTGCTGCTTTACTCGTAGTTGGCTTTAAAATTTTCCCAGAATCCACCGCCCCCTTGGAAGAAAGATTATCATCAGCTTTAGCTGAAGCATCCTGGTCTTCAACTTGCCTTTCTTAGAACGATATTTCCCCACTGCATGCCTAACTACTTGGCATGAACTACGAAATAACGGCAAGTTTTCATAATAAATATGAATGAAGAATGATGCTTCACCCCTATCAATTATCACCGATGTTTGTAAGATTTGCGCCATGTCCACCTCAACCAGAACTCTCGCATAATGACCCACTATCCCATGCAAGGAATTACCTACCGAACGTGCAATTCTAACGAACACTTCTTCATGTTAATATTTAATCGGCAAATTGTAAATTCGAATCCAAACTTAAGCCAAAGAATATTTTAACTTATATGGATAAAAATATGGGACCAAATCATGAATTTTGAGAAATCGTGGACGTAAGTTCCACGACTGAACATTACGAACCTTTGACTGATCCACTGCACAGTGAAACTGAATTGGAAAGAAGCTTTTGCCGAGAGATATCAATCTCCAGTCTTGAAAAGGCTCCCACAAATTCTGCAATTTAGACTTAAGATAAGCGGCTTTCCAAGGTTTTTCGCCTTTAAGCACAATAAACCTTCTGATCAAGGAATATCTAGATTTATCAAGTTGCAATTGATATAGGTCCGCCTAAATAGAAATAGAACTAAAATCCCCACAATGAACATGCGCAATTCTTGTGATTGACGTATTGAAAACATAAAAATGGTGATCAAGAGTCACCGATTTGAGGACCAAGGCAAAAGAAGGACAAGGATTTGCCAACTGCATGTGGGATTACAAATTAGGGTTTTGCGCTAGATCTTGATTATCTTGAAAATTTTCCAAAGCTCGTGAGGATACCTTAGGATTGTTATGATCCAACAATCATGAGGATTGATTGGATGAACCATTAAGGCCGGAAGATAGCAGATTGGATGGAGAGGACGTCAATATAATTAGCGTCAATTAGGAGAAAAAGAGGAGAGAAGAGAGCATTATGAAGCGTATCAAAATCGAATAAATTATTCAGTTCATTCTGAGCCTGTGATTCAAAAGATTACAACATGAAAAAGTTAAAGAGCGGTGGTACTGATACCCTACAGGATCGGCTCAATGAGTTACCCAACTCATTAATTCTCCATAGTCTTTCATTATTGAATATGAGATATGTTGTTAGAACAACCGTTCTCTCCAAATGATGGTAACAACTCCATAGAATATGTAACAACCCGAATTTTCAGAATCTATTTATAAAATTAAAGAAAATAATTGGAGCCTAGGTAAATTTGTTTTGGAGGTTGACCGCGATTTTAGGGTCATTTTTCATAAAATTGTCTTTTCGAGAATCTCGATCCCAGCTCTGTTATGGCCGATTTTGTCATGTTCGGAAGGTGTTGACCCAAGGAGCATGCCGGTACTTTTGGATTTTTAATCTAAGGTCGTTTGAGGTCCCAGCGATGAAAAGTGCGTTAAGTAAGAGTATGAATAGTGTTTTTCCATAAGGTCGTGATTTTTCTAAATTCGCAAAATCCTGTGTGCTGACTCGATCCTTGTTTCTTCAAACCTACCCTATAGGAAATTTATCAAGGAATCCGTTGGCATTCATGGATTTTCATTTTGAGGTCAATCGAACACTTGGGAATTTTATTTGTCCCTTGTATAGAATAGTAACTCTATTTTTGGAAAGATAATCTTTTCTCGTTTTCCTTCAAGACGACTTGTTCTTTACCCCCAGTTGAGTTTGTTCAATAGTACTCGAGCAAAACCTCCCGGTATTTTCGGATTTCATGAATGAGGTCATTTGGACCTCGCCATCGAATAAAGTACCTTTTAACCGAACCTGGAATTTCTTTAGCAGTATTTTCCACCGCAGTAGTCTCCAAGAGAAGCTTATTATTTGGCTATAAATATAAAGCCCACCCCTTGCTGATTTTTCATCCCTCAATCCCCCATTCATATATTTAGAGTGAGAGAGTAGAATAGACGAGAGAGAGGAGTGGAGGAGGAGGAGCTGTCGCCGTAGCTGCTAGTCCCGCCGGTGTAGAGAACCTAGCGGTCGCTGGGGTGCCCCTTCAGCCAGGAGTAGTCCGCGCGCGAGGAGTCGCCACCGGCGCGGGGGAGACCGAGTCCGTTTCGGCAGGTTTTCGTCCGGAGGCCATAACTTTTGACTCGGTTTGAAACATGAGGCCCAGGAGTACTCAAATCGAAGCTCTTTTGAAGATCTACGTGATGATAGGGGCCAATGACTTGGTTTAAATCCTTTCATTCTCATGTTTTAAGTCATAGTTAAGGGTCAAAGGTTAGATATCGTTTCAATTTCTTGTTAGGGTATCGAATAAGGCCGCAAGTCATTGATTGACTTTCATAGGAAGAGGTGAACCCCGAGGGAGGATTTTTGGCTCGTTGCTTCGTCCACGTGCTCATCATCGAGGTGTGTGGTTCTAAACCAAACCTATGGTTTGAGCTAGTAAACTCTAGAAGCATGATAGGACAACGCAAAATATCCAATAAATATTTTATACTCTGCCTGATTAGTCTCTGTACAAGAAAAGGAAAGGAAAAAAAAGAAAGGAATGAAGTTATAACATGATTATGTTAATTATTATTTGAGCTCTTGATTAAGTAAAGGATGTATAGATTCGATATGATATCTTATAGTTAATTCATATAAAGTATAGACAATCATGATCATAAGTTAAGTTGTTATCAATATTATTATTGAGAAAGGTTATTTAAGTAGGTAGTGCCTTGTAGGTTGATTATAGTATCCCTTGTGGCATTAAAGCTATAGTATTGATTGAGGAATGCGATCTAAATGATTCAATCTAGTTTATGATTTGTGCTAGCATGATTTAGCATTAAGACTTTCATGTTAAGGATTAAATGTGAGAATTCAATGCTAAGGATTAAGTATTAAGGATTTAAGGTTCAGGTTTTGATATTAAATGTTATGGCATATGTGGGATATGTGTGGGATATGTGGAGAATATGGCCATCGGGCCAATGTGTGCCAAAAGTCTCTCGAGCCGGAATCCAATAAAAAAGCACACTTCCTTGCTCTTCAAGAGCAAATTTCATGCTCTCTAAGGCTTCCAAGCCCGCCAACCATACAACCCATATTCTCAATTATACAATTCGGGGTGGAGAAACCATTACAACTTCTCTTGGAGACAACCTCAATCATCTCAGCCACTTCAACAACCACATTCACCTCAACAAGCCGGAGGTGGCCAAGCTCCATGTTATCCAAGGCCACAACAATATTCGGCCCAACCGAACCAACATCCTGGGCCATCATTGCAAGATACCTTTGCAATCCTTTATGCAAGCTACCCAACAAAGGTTCGAATCTGTTGAAGCTTCCGGGATGTGTGGAGAATATGGCCATGGGGCCAATGTGTGCCAAAAGTCATTCGAGCCAGAATCCAATAAAGAAGCACACTTCCTTGCTCTTCAAGGGCAAAGTTCTTTCTCTCCAAGGCTTCCAACCCCGCCAACCATACAATCCATTTTCTCAATTATACAATTCGGGGTGGAGAAACCATCCCAACTTCTCTTTGAGACAACCTCAACCATCTCAGCCACTTCCACAACCACCTCCACCTCAACAAGCCGGAGGTGGCTAAGGTCCACCTTATCCAAGGCCGCAATAATATTCTGCCCAATCGAACCAACCTCCTAGGCCATCATTGTAAGATATCTTGCAATCCTTTATACAAGCTACCCAACAAAGGTTTGAATCTGTTGAATCTTCCGTGAAGTGGATAGAAACTCAAGTGGGCCAAATAGCTGGTACCGAGCTAACCAAAGCAGGCTCAAGACATCACCGTCCTTCGAGGAGGGAAAGTGATCGATAACAAGGTTGGGAAAACAAGCCCAACCAAAGAATTTCAAGAAGAAGGAGAGGCTCCTCAACAAGAGCAAGGGGAGTCAGAGCCGAAAAATGAAGAAAAGAATGAGTCCACGCTTCACAAAACCGTCAATCCCTACAATCCTTCAATCCCTTACCCAATCCGGTTGAGGAACAAGAAGCAAGACAACCAATTCCAAGAGTTCTACAAACTCTTATCCAAGGTGAATGTCAATTTTCCACTTCTTGATGTCATCCGCAATGTGCCGGCCTACATCAAGTTTTTCAAGGAACTAGCCTCCAAAAAGAGAAAGTTTGCGGAGGATGAGAAGATTATGGTGTCCGAGGTGGCTAGTGCAATTCTACAACATCAACTGCCGCCTAAACTCTGTGATCCTGGTAGTTTTACTCTTAAAATTGCCTTATGAAATGGTAAAGAAGTATGTGGTATACTAGATCTAGGAGCCAAAATTAATTTGATATCTTACTCTATTTTTAAACAATTAGAGTTAGATAATTTAAAACCAACTAGAATGTGCTTACAATTAGCGGATAGTTCTGTGAGATATCCAAGAGGAATAATTGAAGACATTTTAGTTAAGGTGGGTGGTTTAATCATTCCTGTTGATTTTGTTATTTTGGATGTAGGTGATGTTCAAGAAACGGAAAAAGAGCACACACTTCTATTGGTTAGACCTTCTATGGCTACAACTAACACTCTTATTAATGTGAAAAATGGAACTTTAAAAATTTCAGTGTTAGGTAAAACTGTGTCTTTTTCCGTACATGAAAAAAAGGTGATTCATGTTTCCTCCTTTGAGGAAAATTATTCTTTTATAGATGCTATTGATCTCTTGCCCGAGGAAGTTTTCTTGCAGGAAATTGGCTCCAAGTGGAGGAGTGAAGCCTTGTCCGAGAAAATAGCAATGGAAGAAGCTCACCTCAAGTGTGGGGGAGATGAGTTGGACACCGAAGAGATGGAAATATTGCTCGGTGAAGGCATAAGCTTGATGGAATTCCTAGCCTCAACCAAAGAGGAAGTGAAGCCTTCTCCCGAACTTGATCTTAAAGAGCTCCCATCTCACCTCAAATACGTATACCTCGATAAGGAGGAGAAGAAGCCTGTGATCATCTTTGTAGGGCTTGCGAAATAAGAGAAAGATCTCTTAGTGGGCGTACTCAAAAGAAACAAATAAGCCATTCGGTAGAATTTTTCAGAAATCAAAGGCATTAGCCCCTTGACTTGCGTGCATTGAATTATCTTTGAAGAGGGGGCTAAGCCGGTTCGAGAAGGACAAAGGCAGATCAACCCCATGTTGATAGAGGTCGTCAAGAAGGAGATTCTAAAGCTCCTTGCGGAAGGAATCATCTACCCAATAACCGAAAGTGAATGGGTGAGCCCGGTCCATGTCGTATCAAAGATGGGAGGTATCACGGTGGTGGAGAATGATAAAGGAGAGCACATTGCTACTCGAACCACCACCGGATGGTGCATATGTATCGACTATCGGAAGCTCAATGTGGTTACTAGAAAAGACCACTTCCCTCTCCCTTTTATTGATCAAATACTTGATAAACTAGCCGGACATTCCCTTTCTTTTTATTTTCTTGATGGTTTATCGGGTTATTTTCTGGTAGCTATAGCACCAGAGGACCAAGTCAAGACCGCATTCACGTGCCTATTTGGCACATTTGTATGTAGAAGAATGACGTTCGGACTATGCAATGCATCAGACACATTTCAATGGTGCATGTTCTCTATCATTTCTAAAATGATTGGGGATTTCATTGAAGTATTCATGGATGACTTTTCCATCTTTAGGTCTTCATTTTTCGATTGTTTAGATAAGTTAGAGCTTGTTTTGAAAAGATGCATAGAAAGTAGTATTACTCTTAGTTGAGAATAGAGTCATTTCATGGTTACTAGTGGCATCGTCCTTGGGCATGTTGTGTTGAAAGAATGAATGAGTGTAGACAAGGCTAAGGTGGATGTAATTGAAAAATTACCTCCACCTGTGGATGTTAAAGGTGTTAGAAGCTTTTTAGGCCATGTCGGTTTTTACCGTAGGTTTATTAAAGACTTCTCTAAAATTAGCCAGCCTCTATGCCATTTACTTGCTCAAGATGTTCCCTTTAAGTTTGACAATAAGTGTTTGCATGCCTTAAATACTCTAAAAGAGAAATTAACCACTGAATCTATTGTCATTCTCCCTGATTGGTCATTACCCTTTGAAATCATGTTTGATGCATCTAATTCTGTTGTGGGTGCTGTTTTGGGTCAACGTGTTGAGAAAATACTTCGTGTGATTTACTATGCTAGCCTTACATTGAATAGTGCTCAAGTAAATTACACTACAACTGAAAAAGAGTTGCTAGTCATTGTGTTCTCATTAGATAAATTTAGATCCTACATCTTAGGCTCTAAAGTTTTCATGCATAGTGATCATGTAGCGCTTAGGCATTTGTTGACCAAACCCCAAGCTATGCCTAGACTCATTAGGTGGATTTTGCTTCTGTAAGAATTTGATATTGAAATCAAAGATAGAAAAGGGTGTGAAAAAGTTGTTGTCGACCATCTTTCTCGTCTCCCTAATAATGAAATGATTGATTTATCTCAAGAGAATGGAATAATTTTTTATACATTCCCATATGAGCATGCCCTTGAGCTTAATTCTTTTCCATGGTATGCTGATATTGTTAATTATCTCGCTTGTGGTAAAATATGACCTAACATCACCTTTCTAGAGAGAGAGATTTTTAGCAATGTGCAGGTACTACTTCTGGGAGGATCCATACCTTTTCCATTTGGGAAAGGACGAAGTGATCTGAAGATGTATCCTTGAGGAGGAGCAAGCCGATGTCTTAGCTTCGTGCCATGCCTCACACTATGGCGGGCACTTTGAAGGGCAGAAGATAGCCCGAAAGGTCTTGCAATCCGGTTTGTATTGGCCTTCGATCTTTAAGGATGCTTATAATTTTTGTATCTCTTGTGATAAGTGCCAAAGACTTGGCAATATTGGGAGAAGAAATGAGAAGCCCTTAAATGTCAACCTTGTGGTTGAAATTTTTGATGTATGGGGTATAGATTTCATGGGTCAATTTCCTAACTCGTTTGGTTTTGAATACATCCTATTAGTTGTTGATTACGTTTCTAAGTGGGTTGAATCCATCCCTACTAGAACTTATGATGTTAATGTGGTGATCATGTTTGTGCAAGCGCACATTTTAAGTAGGTTTGGATTCCCGAGAGCTATTATAAGTGATGGTAGATCGCATTTCACAAACAAACTCTTCGAGAAGCTGATGAGAAGGAACAATGTGACTTATAAAGTGGCTATTCCATACCAATCTCAAACTTTCGGCCAAGTGGAAATAAGCAATAATCAAATCCAAAACATCTTGAAGAAGACTGTGAATGTGATGAGGAAAGAATGGTCTAAAAAGCTAACCGACGCTCTATGGGCATACTAGACAGCTTACAAGACAATCTTGGGAATGAGCCCCTACCGTCTCGTGTATGGAAAAATGTGTCATCTCTTTGTGGAGATCGAGCACAAGGCTATTGGCCCATCTAGGTGGTAAACTTTGATTTAACTTGTGCAGGAAAAGAGCGAGCCTTGCAAATATCCGAGCTCGACGAGTTGAGGAATGAAGCCTACGACAATGCAAGAATTCACAAAGATAAAGTGAAGAGGTTCCATGACAAGCGCATTTTGAAGAAGGAACTCACACCGACATGGAAGTCCTTCTTTTCGACACCCGCTTGAGGCTCTTTCTTGGGAAGTTGAAATCGTGTTGGAGTGGACCATTCGTAATTGAGGAGGTGTTTCCGTATGGTGTAGTTACGTTGCTACATCTGGTGATAAACTCATCATTCCAAGTGAATGGGCACCGTGTCAAGCCGTACCTTGAGGGCAGCCCCTAGGGGCTGAAATTGAAGCTTTCAAGCTCGAAAGCTCCACCTAGCTACCCCGGAGGCTATGTCTAGCTCGAGACAGTAAAATGAGCGCTGCATGGGAGTCAACCCATGATTTATTGTTTTTATATGTTGTTTAATTTTTACCCTCTTGGGTGTGTTTAAGTTTATGTTTTGATGTTGTCTCGTAGGCCAAGGAGTTTGGAGTTTTACCATGTCGGAAACAGAGGAAAATGGCTAAGTATAGCCCCACCGGTGCAGACCCCGCGCATCCGGAGGAGGAAGTTCTCGACCAAACTTCTACGCGGGCATGCCAGTCCTGCCAGCGCGAGAGGCCACGAGCACCGTGAGCGTGGCACACCCCGCGGGCGCGGAGGGTGAAAATTGGCAAATAAGGGCCCGCGAGCGCGGCACCCCGTGCGACCCCCCTCTCGGCTGAAGGCCTCCACGAGCATGTCTTCTTTCCCTCCGCGAGCACGGCGCTACCCTGTGACTGTGCATTCTCACTACTATAAAAGAGGAACCACGATTGGAACCCTATTTCCACACAAAATCAGCACCGCTCTCAAGCTCTCTCTATCCCAAACTCCCAGCTGCTCCCCTCCTTCTCCACAGCTAAAATCTCAAGCTGAAAGCTACTCCTCACCCACGTCACTTCCACGACCGCTCACAAACAACCACCCGCGGAGCCTCCGTCGTCACATCGTGTCCCGCGACCGCGCCACCCAACCTCCGCCGCTGTCACCCTCAGCCATCGCACCGCCACTGCCTGCACAGCCACCACCGTACCCCATCATCGCTGCTCCTTCACTCCAACTCCCGACAAACCCCGCGACCGCGTACACCTCCGCCGCAGCTGCACCCCGTAACAGCGCACCCCCTCCTCCCTGCGACCGTGCACCAGTCAGCCACCAAGACCTTCATTTGCTCTGAGCTTCCCTCTAACTCAAGCCCTCTTGTAGCCCTTAACTCCCACACTCCATGCCATCGAGGACCAAGAATGCATTATCCTCTCATGAAGATGGTGACGAGGACTTGCAAGAGCTCTACAATTGCGCATTTCGAATCCATAACCACGGTGAAGGTAACCGTTATCAAGCTTTCAAAGAATATGATATCACTTCCCCTTGTTACCATGATTGGAATCTGTTTAAGTCATTGAAGATTGAGAATAAGGTCATGAAATACTTGAAGGTTTTGAAACTTGATAAATTTGCCAAAATGAAGCATGTTAGTTTTAATCCATTATGTTTTGAGTTCTTGGTTACATTTAAGCTCAATTCACAAGATTTAAAAATCAATTTTCGTATGCTTGGGAATGAATATGAGGTGACATTGGCTAGAATCAAGGATTACTTCGGTTTTCGACATCTGGGGTAAGAGATAAGCCAACAAACTTCAACACAGCTTCGGCCTGGCTTGAGCTTACAGGATTTAACAACTAGGACTCTCAGAGGACGTCGAGCAGCTTCATTAGGGATCCTACCCTTACCATCATGCACAAGTTTCTGTCTTACTCTATTTCTGGGAAGGAACAAACCAACAAAGTTAATTCCACAGAGGTTTATCTTCTTTGGTGTGCCATTCACAACACCAAAATTTGTCCGTCGTATTTCATTTGGACTGTCATTCAACAAATGACGAGATGTACCAAGTAGCATGTCTCCTTCTGTGCTTTCATCTCCGCTCTGGCTGTCAAACTTGGACTGATCTAAGACAGAGGTCCTATCCCAGAAGGGTGGAGCAAAGTCAGAGAATACCTCATTAATTTGGGTGAGCTTAGGCGAGCTCAACTGGTGATTGATGAGAGGAGACTAGTTCCCCACACTGATTGGCCCTATGTATCGAAGCTTATGAATGCACAGATTATGGTCCTTCAATGTGATGAGGAGGTAGGGCCATCTTATGCTCCACAGGAGGACGAAGAAGAAGAAGAGCAAGAAGAAGAAGAGAACGAAGAGGAGCAAGGAGAAGAACAGGAAGAAGAGCAAGAGCAGGGAGATCAAGCCCACTACTAACCGCTACCTTACCTCACTACTATGCCTCAGTATGGGTATCAGATGCTGCAGGATAATTTGTGGTCCTTCAGGACCCACTATGACACCACCCTCGGTGATTTTTGCCATCATATTGACACTACTATTAACGACTTCCACCATGATCTAGGAGACTTCAGACAGGAGGTCTATCACTGCTTTGATCAGGAGGATAAGCGGATGACAGTCGTCGAGAATAGATGGAATTCTTGGACACTCCACTACCCGTACCCACCGCCACCACCACCACCACCACCACCTTTTGACCCACCAGAGCAGTGAAGTGTTTTTATTTATTTTTCTGTGTTTTCATGTTTTGTGTGTGTTTTTAGTTATGTTCGTATTTTTGTATCCTTTTGTTCGCTCATCGTTAGCTGTTCATGTTATTTTGTAAGAACCTGCGGCTGTTGCTGGTCCTCTATACCTTGTAATGTTCTCTCTCTCCCTTATTTTATTGCATCTCCTTTGCATACATTGAGGACTGACGTGCGGTCATTTTGCGGTAAGAATAAATCTCAAGAGAGATTTATCCTTGTGCCCACAGTGGGCGTAGCCAGCAATGTGAGTAAAGGGTCGATCCCATGAGGAGCTGCGAATTCTACCTTCCAATGTCACCAATTCCAAAGAGTTTGGATTGTTGTGGTCTCCGTACTTCGTATGTAAATACTTTAAAGTAAATCTTGCAAAAATAGAAATAAAAAGAAACAAAGAAAAATAAAGAAAACAATTAGTAGCTAGTAAAGTATTCCGGATTAGAACTTCGAATTAAACTTAACAAATATATTTCTGATCATGGACGCACAGATTTCTTATGTGAATTAAATCATCCAGTTAAAGGCACCCAAATTTCTTCATTTGTGCCCAATCTATCCTTTCAGATTAGATTAGAGGTGATTTCTTATCCTCTAAATCCTAACTTGTTACCCAACCCCAATTTCTCATTTGATTGTAAGCAACAAGCAACTTTATGCCCTAGACAGACCCAGATCTATTGCACACACTGATTTCTCGTGTGCCCGCAATACCCCGTGATGTACTCAGTCCCTTTATGATCAACACACAGTTACGATTCATTGACCATGTATAGATTTAGCGTGCCCAATTCTAATTAATGAGTGGCCAGCTACATTAACCAACTTAACATGCTTTAGCGCAACAAAGAAATTAATACACGATGAAAACTAAATTCACACAGTGTTATGCCCAAACTGCCTCAAGGTTTTTACATGTTTGTTGAGTTATCATCTCCATTCAATTTGGAATAAAAGATCTAGCCATGCATGCTAGACATAAACATAAGAACAATATTTAAAGACATGAAATTAAATAAAAACTTACTGAAATAAATAAGAAACGATTCTCGACTCCAACACCGAACTTAAGAACATAAACTGGAAATCCTACGTTCTGAAGGCATAAAGCCTAGGGAAACTGCTAGAAAATAAAGAACTAAAAAATATAAATCTGGACAATTTGTTGTAATCTCAGATTTTTTTATTCATGTGTGAATGATCCTCTCTAATGGTATTTATACAGGTAGGTCAAAACCCTAGCATCCTTGGGCCACAAGGAAGTTTGAAGCTCAATTCGGCCCATAAAAAGACTTTAATTATGGACTATTGCCCACTCTTTTATTTTCTGGTAGCTGCACTTTCCTTGTATAGATATATCAACTTTCCTTGTAGAGACAGGTCAACTTTCCTTGCAGAGTAGATTCTGATTCTATCTCTTCAGCTCGCGCCCACAGGAGGACAATTTCCTTGTGGAAAAGATTGATCTTCTAGAACCTTCTAGATATCTTCTCCAGATTTGGTAATATCTTCTTTGATATAATCTTCTCCAGAACGAAATCTGGAATATCTTGGATGACTTCTGCGGATCTTCTCATGTTGTGCCCACAACAAATCTGCCAGGTTTAGAATCTCTTTGAGTCTTGTGGGCATAACGACCATTTCTCAGCAACATTGGAATGTGATGTACGCTACAAGCTGCCACCTTTCATGGTGATTGGTGCTATGAAAATCTCATTGAGCTTGCATTATTGTATTTCAGCTCCAAAATGCCCACAAAGCGTGATTTTGCTCTCTTCGTGCCCCTGCTCATATTTGTGGCTCTTTCTGACTCTAAAACAACAAAAACAAGGACAAAAGAACAAGAAAAAGACTCCAAAAATACGAAAGAAACTGGACTTGTCTAGGACAATGCATGAATTATGTGTGGGTGGGTGAACTTGCGTTTCGTGTTTCATGTTTTAAGATTGTTTTATGTTCTATGTATTTAAGATTGTATTTTGGATTTCATGTTGGATTTTGTTATTGATTTAGGTTGTATTGTGGACTATTTTGTTATGTTGTCTTTTAATTTATGCTTTGATTATGTTGTGAATTTTTATTTTTTGTCATGCATATCAAACTCGATATCTTGGGTAATAACAATGTATACATGATGTCTCGAGCAGTATATATGAGCACCGTGTCCTGGTGCGCTAGGTTGATGATGTTCTCTTGAGGTAACACAAGTTCATGTTGAAACCCTACAGGTGGAATCTATTCCTTACATGATAAAGCTTGTGTGGTACTACTCAATATTTTAGATGTTAATTAATTATAGCTGTCAGAGGCTGACATAATTAATTAATGAACATTATATCTTAAACATGGGGAATGACTGGACTAAAGGAGAAAGCATATTCATAAATATGTATTAAATTGGTAGGTCAGTTTTACTTCTTTAGTTGAATAAAAGCAAAAATTAATTTATTTAATTATATCCTAAGTTTATTGGATATTAAATAAATTAGTGGGCCAATTTAATATTCTTCTAGATCCCTGTTGTAGCTCAATTGACTGATAGTGTACTGGATATTGAACTTGAGATAGAGGCCCAAACCCAGTAGGGTTGGGAGTTAAATTTTCGGCCACCTCCCCTATAAATAGAGGAGGTGGGTTCGAAAATTTTGAGAATAATAATCAGCCCCTCTTTGTCTCTCAAAGTTATCCACAGATTTCACAACCCTATCTAGTAGATTTCAGCCCACTTTGATTCTAGATACAGTCCGAGAATACAACAGAAGATCTTGGAGTACAATCCGTGCTGGTCGAATTTTTGAACAAAAAGGGGCGCCACTTTTGTGTTCATTCAACAGTAAGATTAGATCTTTAATTTTGTCCACAGATCATCTATCGATTTGTAAGTAGATTCGTTCCTATGTTTCCGCTTTATTAGATTCGAATCTGCTACGCATGCTTTTTCTATTAGATTGTGATAAACATGCATGTGACATAAAATTATGATTTGTAATAAACATACTTTGATTTATGTTGTGAATTATACCACCGCAGGAGCATTTGGTTGTTCATGCAAATCATAATTTTATGTCACATGCATGTTTATTACAGTCTAATAGAAAAAGCATACATACTGCTCAAGACATCATGTATACTTTGTTATTACCCAAGATATCGAGTTTGATCTATGAAAAGATCTCACTCATTGATAAATCAAAGTAACAAACAACGCACACATATGTTCGTGAATATCACATGAGTTCAGAACCCGAACTGTGTGGATCTTTATTCTCTCAGTAACTAGGTCAGAGATAGAGAATAGTATCCTATCATGATCCTCCTCAATACACTAACGAGTGTACTATAATAATCAGTTAGTCAAGATAAACTAACTTATCAGATTATTCTACGGTGTACCGATGGTGTGTTCAGGACCATCCAAGCCGTGAGCTCTTTAACACATTACAAGGTTCTAATGATATGATCTTACCGTGTGACTCCCCACACCATATCTTCTACAATGTAAGTATATGGAACATTGCATAGAACAATTATAGAACATAATCTAAATGCAAACAGTGACTGCAATAACTTCCATTTCATATCATCATATCATCAGAAAATAATACAAAGACAAGTCTTTCAGTATACAAAACTAATAATCTCCCACTTATACTTGAAGCATGTCTTTCAAGCATGTCCAATCAAAACTATCAACTCAAACTACGCCCTTAGGTTTGCATCTCACTCCCATTTTCTGCATGTGACCATCAAAGGTCTTAGCCGCTAGGCTCTTCGTGAATAGATCAGCCAGGTTGTCCTCCGATGCAATCTTGAACACCGCCACGTCTCCTCTCTTAACGATTTCTCGTATAAGATGGTACTTTCTCTCTATATGTTTACTTGCCTTATGGGCTCTGGGTTCCTTCGAATTTGCCACTGTACCAGAGTTATCACAGTATATCGTGATAGTCTTAGGCAAATCAAAAACCACACCTATGCCCACTAGGAACCCACGGAGCCAGACAACCTCTTTTCCAACCTCAGAGGCAGCTACATACTCGGCTTCTATGGTGGAATTCGCAATGCATTTCTGCTTAATGCTCCTCCATGCGATGGCTCCACCTCCTAATGTAAACACATAGCCCGAGGTAGACTTACTCTGATCTTTGTCAGATTGAAAATCTAAGTCCGTGTAACCCAAAGGTACTAGACTATCAGAGCGGAAAACCAACATGTAATCTTGAATCCTTTTAAGGTACTTGAGAATGTTTTTGACCGCAGTCCAGTGACCTTGTCCAGAGTTAGACTGATATCTGCATACCATCCCAACGGCATAGCATATATCAGGCCTAGTGCATAGCATAGCATACATCAAACCTCCCCAGCCGAAGCATATGGTACTTTCTTCATTTCCTCTATCTCAGACTGTGTTTGGGGACACATTTCCTTGGATAGAGGAATTCAATTCCTGCAAGGTATAAAACCTTTCTTGGAATCTTGTATGCCAAACCTAGCTAGCACTGTATCGATATAAGTCGTCTGGGACAGACATAACATCATTTTCTGGTGATCTCGAATGATCTTGATGCTAAGGACATGTCCGGTTTCACCCAGATCCTTTATATCGAACTGCTCGGACAGCCATACCCTAATGTTCAACAACGCATTCTTACTGTTTCCAATAAGCAAGATGTCGTCAGTATAAAGTACGAGGAATGCCACCACATTTCCGTCACATTTCTTGTACACACAGCTCTTGTAACATCCCAGAATTTCAGAATATCTTAGTGAGTTTTCTAAATATATTTAGAAGACTAAAGAAAATAATTGGAGCTAAAATAAATTAAAATGGATGTAAGTCGCGACCTTTTTGTGTCTTTTATGTGAAAATCGATTATGAGATTTTGCATTTGTCTCCGGAACATAGTCAATATTGGTCTTTTCTGGAATGTAACCACCTAAAGGAAGCTGTTGGTGCTTTTAGAATTTTATTCTGACCTCTAAAAGAGTCCCATAATTGAAAATCGTAAAGGTAAAACATGTGAATAATAATTTATGCGAGCGTTCGTGATTTGAAAAATTTACGAAATCCTCATCATTGATCTGAGACTTGTTCTATCAAGTCTATCTCATAGGAAATGACCCAAGGAATCCATTCGCATTCACGGATTTCTAATCTGAGGTCAATCGAATGCTCGGGAGCAAAATCTGTCAGTCGAAATGAATAGTAAAAGTAATTTTTGAAAGGGAATCTTTCTTTGATTTCCCTCAGATGACTTCCTCGTCATCTCGAGTCAGGTTGGTTCAATAGTACTCGAGCCAATGAGTGTCTCAGTATTTTCGGATTTTGTGTCAGAGGTCATTTGGACCTCGCCATTAAATAAAGCAACTTTAATTGAATCCGAAAATCACTTTATCAGTATTTTATATCCGAAAAAGTTATACCCGCCCCACCTCAACTTTTCTCTCCTCTCTCTCTCTTTCTCTCTCGTTCGTGTTGACGAACGAGAGAAATCCGGGCCTGCGCCGAATAAATCGCGCATGCGGGCCCAGGTTAGGTTTTGTTTAGGGGGTACTGCTGCTGCGGGAGCAGCTATCGAGGGCCGAAAGGCTGCCGGAGAGCCGCCGCCGCCGCTGCCGTGGATGGCCGGAAATCGCCGTCGTCGTGCCGCCGTTGCGCCGCAGCTTCGGACGTCTCGTTTCGCTCCATTTCTCATCCTTTATAGTTAAAATTTTAATATGTTGTGTATTTAAATAGTTCTTCATTTCGTATGTTGAGTGCATCGTCATCCGGTGGCCCGAAACCGGCCAAATCACCGGAAAATGTGAAAAAATAAAGGGGGCCGATAAGATCACGTTTTTGCCCCATTTCGCCCATTTCAGGTCGTCAAATCGAAAAAGTTTCTTCTGTAAAGTTGCTTAAAAAATTATTTTCTATAGGACTGCCAAGTTTCATAATTTTTGGATAAGTTTTGATTAAAGTCGATTATTTTAATCAGACAGTTATTTTTATAACTAGAGCATGTGATTTTAGAAAATTCCAAAAATTGTATAGTTCAATAAAGATATATGTGGGGTCATGCCTGATTATTTTCATAATTTTTGGATAAGTGAAAAGTGCAATCGAGATTTGCTGTGTAAAATTTGAGTAAAATGGCAAGTTACGGAAAGTGACCTCTGTCATATCTTTTGATCCCATTAAATCGGAAATTATATTTTGAAATTTATTTTTTTCTGTGTTGAAGTTGTACGAGGTCTCTAGAGTCGCGCATTCTTAGTTGAAATATAATTAAAGTGGATAAAAGCTCCAATTAAATTAAAATCGAGTTCTGAAAATTAGAGTAGCAGTCCTAAAATAAGGTTTGACCTTGTAGGACTTGTTGAGCCGATCAGAGGAGCTGACAGATAAGTATCGAGAAGTTTGATCGCCCGAGTTGATCTAATCGAGGTGGGTTTATTTGCAAAACCTATCGATATTTGAGTTATTAACTCATAAATGTGATAGTTATAGTTGGAATATCTAAATAAAATATTTAAGAAATTATCTGCTCAAGTCTCTGCTAGAGTAATAGTATTATATTGTTGTATAATTAATGAGAACATAGTATTATACTGCTGTATAATTATTGAGAACATAGATTATGCTTTGCCATAATTATTGAGAACATAGATTATGCTTCATCATAATTATTGAGAATATAGATTATGATTTATCAAATAAATGAATATAGATTATGCTTCGAAATAATTAAATAGAATAGATTATGCATTGTCATAATTAAAGTTTCTAGGTTAAAAGTTAAGGTTAGAGTTTAAAGTTCATAATTTATAGATTAAGGTTAGAGTTTATATTTAAAGTCTAAAAGTCATAGTTTAAAGTTATAGTATATTTAATGTTTATTGTGTATTGATTATACTTGTGCATAATGAGTTGTACTTTTTAGCGAGGTAACCCCTCCCTTTTCCTATCAGCGACATGTCATAGAGTGCAATAGACGACAAAAGGAGCTACAGGGTACCAAAGAGAAGTAAAAGGTTTGCAGAAATGGGAAGGGCTTTCGCGTTTTGCTTTCCATTATCTGTATTTATATTTTGGATATTTTGTTACAGTTTTTATTAAAGATTGAGTTAAAAGTTTAACCCACTGAGTGCTTTAGTACTCACGCCCAAAATATTTTTAAAATGTTTTTCACAAGTTGAGATGCTGGAGGTGATGGCTCGATGTACTGTTGTGGGTTGATCATGCCTTGTCGTCTCGTTCAGGCTAAATTATTGCTTATGAGTATGTTGTTATGTGATACAATATTACTCCATTGTTTTCCGCTTAAACTCTGATACTGTTGCCCCATAGTATGATTACATACTATGTTTTATTTTTGTGCTTATCTGAATTGTATTCTTTATTGAATCATGATAAATAAAGTCCCACTTCTTTTCATAAATCCAAGCATGTTTCATTACAGTTTTCGACCTATGAGTTGGTCATATTTGGTTGAGTCTTGGATTCTGTTTATTTTCTAGTTGACCTATGAATGGGTCTTAACTTGATTAATTACTTCTGTCCTATGAATGAGACATAAAATATTTTAATTGCCTCTGACCTATTGATGGGTCTTATTTGTTGTTGTTGGTTATGTATACTAGAAAACCTGTCTTTTGTATACATTATTGATGATGGTTTTATGATGATATAGAATGAATACAATTGCAGTCACTGTTTGTATTTAAATTGTTATATTTACATGCATGTTCACTATACTTACATTGTAGATGACATGGTGTGGGTAAACACACGGTTAGATCATATCATTGGTTCCTTGTAATGTATTAAAAGGCTCACGGTCTAGATGACACTGAACCTGCTATCGGTACGCTTTAGAATAATCTGATAGTTAGTTTGTCTTGACTAACTGATTATTCTAATACACGGGCAAGTGTATTGAGGAGGATCTACTTAGGATTCTATTCTCTATTCTGACCTTAAATGAGAGAATAAGAATCTACAGAGTTCGGGTACTTAACCCCTATATGTTGGCGGACATATACGTGTAGTGTTTGCAGCTTTGATTTATCAAAGGGTGAGATTCTTTCATAGGATCAATAATCTCGATATCTTGGTTTGTGACATTTACACTTATGATGGGTCGTGCAATATGTAGGGGCACCGTGTCCTGGTGCACCAGGTTGATGGTGTCCCCTTGAGCAAATGCAAGTTCATGCTAAAACTCTGCAGGTGGAATTTATTCCGTGCATGAGTAAAGCTTGTGTGGTACTACTCAAGGAAAAGATATTAATTAATTATAATTGTTAGAAGCTTACATAATTAATTAATGGGCATTATATCTTAAACATGGGGATTCGGCTGGACTAAAGGAGAAAGCATATTCCGAAATATGTATTAAATTGATAGGTCAGTATTATTTCTTTAGTGGAATAAAAATAATACTTAATTTATTTAATTATATCCTAAGTTTATTGGATATTGGATATTAAATAAATTAATGGGCCAATTTAATATTCTTCTAGATCCCTGTTGTAGCTCAAAAAGAGACTGAATTGGATTGGAGATAGAACAAGAGATAGAGATAGAATTCCAGTCCAACTGAGACACTAATTTCATCCACCCCCTTATAAATAATAGGGTGGAGGGCACGAAATTAACATCATAAAATATCAGCCCTCTCGTGTTCTCTTGATCTCCACAGATTCCATACCGATCTAGTAGATTTCAGCCCACCCTGAAACTAGATTCAGTTCGGGAATACAACAGAAGATCAAGGAGTGGAATAGCATCAAGGGGCGCCTATTATCATTCATATAACATCAAGATTAGACCTTTAATCTTGTCCTCAACCCGTCGTTTATTTTGTAAGTCATTTTTTCAGTTTTCTATGTTTCCGCTTTAGTAGAATCGAAAACCGGTTATGCATGTTAATTGAACTCGGTTAATTAAAACATATGAGATGCATGAATTTATGATCTACATGACATTAGGATTAATGAACATCCAATTAGATCCTGCGGTGGTTCAATCCGAAAAAACCCCAACAACTGGTATCAGAGAGGGTTTTGGCACTGTTCTAGATTTAATCCTAGAATTAATTTGAAAAATATGTTTAAATTTGATGAAATATTGAAGTTGCTTAAATTTTCAGATTTATGTGTTCATATTTTCAAATTGGTTGTGTTCAAAACTTGGATGAATTTTTTATGGTATTTCGAAAATTCTAGTTTTGGATGGATTGTAATTTTCGGTCATATCTTAATTAGATTTGGAATAGATTTTTGATTTATGAAAATTTCCAGATTTAATTAAATGTGTGTTTCGAAAATTGGAGCATTTCCCTAATTTCCCTAATTTTTGGTATTAAATTTTCGATGTTTAATTTCCCTAATTAAACCTTTTTGAATAGATTTTTGGTATTCAAAAATTTGATGTTTAATTTCCCTAATTTTTGGTATTAAATTTTCGATCATTGTTAAATAAAAATGGAGAAGATTTTGATGAAAATCAAATTTCCAGATTTATTTAATGGAGTGTTTTGAAAATTTAGAGTGTTGTATTAATATTTGATATTATTTGATGTATATCTTAGTTTACCTAATTTTAATATAGATAGATTTGAAAATAGATTTTTAAATTTGGAAGAATTTGAAGTGGATCAAATTTCCAGATTTATTAATCTAGTAATTTTCAAAAATCTATGTATTAGAATTGGATAAGGTGATTTTGGATATATATGGCTAATTATCAAAATTCAATTGTGATAAAAATTTAATTTTGGATAAGTTTTGGAAGATTTTGAAGTGGATCAAATCTTCGAACCTTATCCTTAAAAATTTAGATTCTTATGGATAATATTTGGATTAGAATTTTGATCCAAATATTAATTAATTAGGGTGGTTTGAAAATAATAAATAAATTTGGTAGATAATTTTAAATAATTTTCAGATTTATTTTAGTTATATTTTCAAAAATAACAAGTTTAAAATTGTTGGATAATTATTTTAATTTCCAATTTTTATCTTGTGGATAATATCGAATTAATTAATTTTATTAATTGAAAAATTTGAATATTATTTAATAATGTCATGTGTGGATATCATATATTATTTTATGCTAATCATGTAATTGTGATTGTTGGATATGTAGATTGACTTGTTTGCAGGGTTACTGACTATCATGGCTCCTTAATTATGTGATGTATGTTTTAATTTATGTTGGATGTATGATGGGCCGTATGCCGGTTTGGCTACGTGATTTTAATCCATGAGAAAATCCATGGATTATGTTTAGGTTTTATTTTATGTTGTTTTAATGTAATAGAAATAAAACTGTTAGACCAAGTTATTGAGTTGTAATTTTATTCTAGATATATTAGTTTTTTCCTTTAAGGAATACAAATTCTATATTGAATAAAGTTTGAAGATCAACTCGAAGAAGGAGAGTAGTACAGGTCAAAAAAGGAAGTGTCACTGATTCACGTCCCGAAATCCTAATTGGAGCTAGGATTTTCGGCGAGGCGCAGTGATGGGGGCGGCGGCCATGCCCGAGTTTCCGGAGCTGACTTTCCAGTTTTATCTCATTCAGCAACATGAGATATAAGCCATGATAGTTGGTTTTTATTATTATTGCTTATTATGTTGTTTGAAGCATGCAATGGTGTTTTATCTTTTTTATGTGATGTTTGCATGTTTTACAATGGGATAAAATGAAACCTCAATCTTAAATAACTAAGTGGGAGAGATTCATACCAAAGTATGTAGAAATCTCAAACGGTCTCCATTAATCTGGTTTAATTGACATGTGATAGACAAGCGAGTTGACAATAGGTCTTCCTCCATAATGGATGTGTCATATCACTGTTATCTCTAGAAATTAAACCTTCTTTATCAAGATAGCGGTAGAACACTATTAGAACAAACTGACTCCTCCAACTGAAGCAGGGAGTTTGAAATAGTGGACTTTGTGCTAAGGTGATGGTGTTCACACTTAGGTGTAATTTATTAATAAACGTCCACACTAACGTGGCTTATTAATTGGAAGGTTACACGACCGTCGTTATTTCCGACTATTAATTTACTTGTCATAAGGAAATTTGACTAGAGGTAAATTAAAGGTGGTTTTACCTGTTTAAGGATGAATATTATAAACGTCCACACTAACGTGGCTTATAAGAAACATTTTTAAAAATGTTGGTGGATTACATATAATTTTTTTTTAGGTATACGATTATATGTGAGTATCCTAAAGTTTGTGACTGTACTGCATGTTTATATTTCAGTTATTCCATATCATCATGGCACTCTCCAACCTGTCCTCTATTCTCACAGATAACAAGTTAATAGGTGAAAATTACAATGACTAGATTTGAAACCTTAATCTTGTTTTCACTGCGGAAGGACACAAATTCGTACTTGAAGAGGTATGTCCTCAGAAGCCAGATGAGGGTTTTGACGAAGCCCAAAAGGTTGCATATGATAAATGGGTTAGGTCTAATGAGATAGCACGCTGTTACATTCTGGCATCCATGTCGAATGTGTTGCAACATAAGAATGAACCTATGAAAACCGCTTATGATATCATGTACAACCTTAGGCAGCTCTTCGATCATCAGAACCACTTGGCACGTCATTTGGCAATGAAGAAGCTAATGGATGCAAGGATGTCTGACTCCATACCTGTTAAGGATCACGTTCTCATGATGATGGGGTATTTATCTAAGATCGAGACCTTAGATGGAGAGCTGGATGGCGATTCTCAAATCGACATTGTTCTTCATAGCTTATCCTCGAGGTTTGAGTAGATCAGGCTGAACTTTAACATGATTAAAATGGATATCGGCCTGAATGAACTGCTCATGGATCTTCAGGCGGCTGAGTTACTTCAAAAGGGAGATCCGGAGGCACACCTAGCTGAAAATAGGGCGTCTTCTTCCGGTACTAAAAGGAAGAAGAGGAACGCACCCAAGAAAGCTGCAGAGGGGGTGCCTAAGGTGAAGAAGTCCAAGACTAAGATTCCCCCCAAGGAATTTAAGTCAAAGACAAAGTGTTTCAAGTGCGGTCAGCCAGGTCACTAGAAGGCGGACTGTCCTAACAAAAAGAAGAAAAAGGGTACGTCTCAATCTCTTGTCGTTGAAACATGTTTAACTACTTGTTCTACTCAGTTATTGGTAGTAGATACTGGAGCTACTGATCATGTTTGCATGTCTTTATAGGGGTTCCTGGTAAAAAGACAGCTGAGTGATGGAGAGATTTCAGTCTACATGAATAATGCTACGAAAGTGGCGGCAGTTGCAGTAGGAGACGTAACCTTATCTTTTAGTAGTGATAGGATTTTAGTTTTAAAGGATTGTCTTTATGTGCCTGGTTTTAGGCGAAACTTGATTTCAATTTCTAAACTTTTTATGGATGGATATTCTGTTTCTTTTGATAACAAGGTTGTTATCTTTAGTGATAAACGTTTTATCTGTTCTGGCACATTGAATGGGCATCTTTATTTACTTAATCCCATGCAAAACACTACGCAAATGCATTTACTGAATACATCGGTCATAAACCCTAACAAACGTAAACCTTAAATGGATACAAAGACTAGTAAATAATGGGCCTTTGTCTTCATTGGTCCTAGAATCGTTCCCTTTGTGTGAATCCTGTTTGGAAGGTAAAATGACCAAGCGACCCTTTAAGGATAAATGGAATAGATCTGAAGAGGTACTAGATTTGATTCACTCTGAATTATGTGGCCCTATGTCAGTTCAGGCTCGAGGAGGGTACGAGTATTTCATCACGTTCATTGATGATTACTCAAGGTATGGATACATATACCTGTTACGCAGCAAGTCAGAATCCTTTGAGACTTTCAAAGAATTCAGAGCGGAAGTGGAAAAACGTACAGGTAAAAGTATCAAATCACTACGGTCTGATCATGGTGGTGAGTACCTCTCGAATGAATTTAGGGACTACTTCTTAGAGAATGGGATTACATCCCAGTTGACTGCATCGGGAACGCCACAACAGAACGACGTGGCGGAGAGAAGGAACAGAACATTGTTAGAGATGGTTAGATCAATGATGAGCTATTCAGATCTGCCCATTTCATTCTGGGATATGCCTTAGAAACGGAAGCCTATATTCTTAACATGGTTCCATCAAAATCAGTCCCATCTATGCCCACAGAACTTTGGACTAGACGAAAGCCAAGTCTTGGACATTTTCAGATTTGGGGTAGTCCAGCACATGTGCTGGATAAGGAAGCTGATAAGCTGGCACCACGTACGGATGTTAGACTGTTTGTTGGATATCCCAAAGGAACGAAAGGTGGTTTATTTTATAGTCCTAAGGATCAGAAGATCATTGTGAGTACCAATGCTCGATTCTTAGAGGAAGACTATGTGATAAATTGTAGGCCAAGAAGTGAGATAGTACTCGAGGAACTTCGAGGGGAAAATTCGAATCTGACACCAACAGTGCAAGAAGAGAAACCACAGATTACTGCACAACGTGTCACAGAAGTACAGAAACTGCCTCGTCGCAGTGGGAGGGTTGTATGCCAACCTGACATATTCATTGGTTTGGGTAAATCTTCAAATTTCCCTGAAGGACTAAATAAATTGGATCACAGGACTTACGACGAAGCGATCCAAGACAAAGATGCAGATTCTTGGAAAATTGCAATGGAGTCTAAGATTGGATCTACGGATCATGTTGGTCCCGGGCGAGTCGATATCAGTTTAGAGGGGGGGTGAATAAACGGATTAAAACTTTTCACTTCAAATCCGGAATAACAGGGCCCTTTGACTCGCTTAGTAAAACTTATCTATGCACAAACTTATTGATCAGTTAAGACAGTTTGAGTGCAGCTTGTGTGATATTGTGTGCAGTTCAGAGATACGCAATAATCAAAGTAGTACAACACACAAGCAATTTATAGAGGTTCGAAGTCTCAAACTTCTACGTCTTCTCTTCCTTCCGCAGAAGGGCAACTTCACTATATAACTTGAGTTTCTTTACAAATTATACAATGAAGGACAGTTGGCTGAACCTGATAACTGCTCGCTACCTCAGCGGGTCGACGGCTCACACTTGAAGTCCCTAACTACTCGCTAGGAAAGTAGGTGCTATTGTCGTCTTTACAAGGTTTTAGATCTCTTTCGATCTTCAAGAGGTTAGTCTTGAACAGGGGTTATCAACTGATGTGCTCCTTCAATTGAGCTGAATAGTTGATCGTTGTCTTGCTGAAACTGAGAAGACTGCCCTGGCTGGATTGTCAACAGCTGGCTGATTATCTTGACTCTGTGAATTTCTTCTTCTCAGTTGGACTCTCGCAGTTTCTATCAAATGCTGAACTTGAGCTTGAGTGGGAGGGAGTAAGAAAAGCTCTTGCTTGTATATGGGAAAGTTGTGTAGGCAAAGGATTCTTCTTGGCTCTCTGTTGTCTTTTTTAAACTCTGATTCACTCATCTTTTATAGAGGAGTGATTTTATGACCGTTGAGTTCCTGTCCATTAATAGGTGGCTCTGTTGGCTCATCAATGGAAGATGATCGCTTGGAACTTTTGTTTGCAGTAGCCGTTACTCTGCCAATCGATCTTCATTGGATATTTAATTCCAGGATCTTTGTTAAAGCATTTATTTCAAGATTCGGCAGTTTGAGCAATAACCTCCAGGGTTCTCTGGCTTCAGCTTTCTTGGCAGTTTTGAGTTCTAGTTGTCAGTTCTGAACTTGTCAGCTGAGCTTTGTCAGTTGAGTTTGATTATTGCTCCAGTTGGCAGTTTTAAGCTCATCAGTTGAGTTTGGCTATTGCTCCAGTTGGCAATTTTGAGCTCGTCAGCTGAGTTTGGCTATTGCTCCAGTTGGCAGTTTTGAGCTCGTCAGCCGAGTTTGGCTATTACTCCAGTTGGCAGTTTTGAGCTCTCTTGTCAGCTTGACTAATCGCAAGCTGCCTGACTATAGTTCTTGCCTTCAGCTGATCTGTCCTGTTTACTTCAGTTTGGTCATCAGTTGGTTACTTCCAGTCTTCAGTCTAAACTGATCTCTTATCAGTTCCTTTAGCTCCTTTGCCTTAGGCGCCTCATCTGTAGCCTTTTTAGGTGTGTTTCTCTTCTTTCATTTTCCACCAGAAGAAGACGTGTCTCTTTCAGCTATGTGGGCCTGAGGATCGTTCTTTTGGAGCAATTCAGCCATCTGAAGATCTATGAGCAGTTCAGTCAGGCTGACATCCCTTTTAATCATGTTAAAATTCAGCCTGAATTGCTCAAACTTCGAGGAGAAGTTATGAAGAACAATGTCGATTTGAGAATCGCCATCTAGGTCTCCACCTAAGGTCTCAATCTTAGATAAATACCCTATCATCATGAGAACGTGATCTCTAACAGGTATGGAGTCAGACATTCTCGCATCCATTAGCTTCTTCATTACCAAATGGCGTGCCGAGCGATTTTGATGACCGAATAACTGCCTAAGGTTGTACATGATATCATAAGCGGTTTTCATAGGCTCATGCTGATGTTGCAACACACTTGACATAGATGCCAAGATGTAACAGCGCGCTATCTCATTAGACTCAACCCACTTATCATATGTAACCTTTCGGGCTTCGTCAGAACCCTCATCTGGCTGTGAAGGATAAACCTCATCAAGCACAAACTTGTGTCCCTCAGCAACAAGAACTAAGTTAAGGTTACGAAGTCAGTCATTGTAGTTTTCACCGAAAAGTTTATTTTCTTTGAGGATTGAGGACAGATTGAAGAGTGCCATTGATGATATGAAATAACTGAAATTAAAACATGTAGTACAGTCACAAACACGTTTAAGATAAACAGTATATAATCAAAAACCTCACAAACATTATATACTTTTCCACCGACAGTTTAAAAACGTCTTTTATAAGCCACGATAGTGTGGACATTTATAAAATTCATTTTTAAATAGGTTAAACTTTTAATTTGCCTCCAGTTGAGTTTCCTTACAACAAGCAAATTAATAGACGGATAATTAACATGGTCATGTAATCGTCTAACTGATAAGCCACGATCGTGTGGATGTTTATCAATAAATTATATCTAAGTGTGTACACCATTATATTCGCACCAAGAGCACTATTCAAATTTAACCGCTCCAGATGGAGGAGTCAGTTAGTTCTAATAGTGTTCTACAGCTATCCATTTAGGAGATTTAATTTCTAGAGAAATCTGTGATATAACACATCCGATATGGAGGAAGACCAATGTCAACGCGTATGCCCATCACTTCTCAATCAGATTTAATGGAGACCGTATGATATTTCTACATACTTTGGTATGAATCTCTCCCACTTAGTTATTTATGTTTGAGGTTTCATTTTATCCCATTATCGAACATGCAAACAACACATAAAATGATAAATATCCATTGCATGCTTCAACATAATAAGCAACAGTAATATTCCAACTATAATGGCTTATATCTCATGTTGATTGATGAGATAAAACTGAAAAGTCAGCTCCGGAAACAGGGCTGGATCGCCGCCCCCTTCACCGCGCCTCACCTATAATCCTAGCTCCATTTAGGGTTTCGTGATGTGAACAGGTGAACCTTTCTTTCTTGGTGCTGAACCACTTTCCTTCTTTAAGTTGATCTCCGATCTTTATTCAATACAGACTATCTATTCTGAAAGAAAAAAATCTAATATTGTTAGAATAAAAAATACAAATCAAAAACTCAGTCTAACAGCTTTATATCTATTATATTAAAACAACGTAAAATAAAACCTAGACCTAATCCATGAATTTTCTCATGGATTAAAATCACGTAGCCAAACCGGCACACGGTCAACATTCATTCAACATAAACATACATCACATAAAATAAAGGAGCCATGATAGTTGGTAAACGTGCAAACAAACACAATCAACAAATCCAACAATTATATATTATATGATCCACATAAAATAACATATGATATATGTGCATCAATATTAAATAATATTCCAATTTATGAATTAATTAAATTAATTAATTCGATATTATCCACAAGATAAAAATTGGAAATTAATATAATTATTCACCAATTTTAACTTGCAATTTTTTAAAATATTACTAAAATAAATCTGGAAATTATTTAAAAATATCCACCAAAATTTATTTAATATTTTCAAGCCACCCTAATTAAATAATAATTGAATATCTTGATATAAATCAAAACTCTAACTCAAATATTATCCATAAGAATCTAAATCTTTAAGGATAAGATTTGAAGATTTGATCCACTTCAAAATCTTCCAAAACCTATCCAAAATTAAATTCTTATCACAATGGGATTTTGATAATTATTTGCATATATCCAAAATCACCTTATCCAATTTTTTTAATCAAGATTTTCAAAAATCATTAGAATAATAAATCTGAAAATTTGATCCGCTTCAAATTCTTCCAAATTTAAAATTCTATTTTCAAATCTATCTCGATTAAAATTAGGTAAATTAAGATATACATCAAATAACATCAAATCTAAATCCAACAACTCAAATTTTCGAACCACGCTAATAAATAAATCTGGAAATTTGATTTTCATCAAAATCTTCTCCAAATTAATTCATTAAAATAAAAAATTACACTATATTTCACATGTGGAAATTTTGACATTAATCAATAAATCATTCCAAATAATATAGCTATAGGTTTTGAAAATTACAAAAATTAAAATCTGGAAATTTTGATCCACTTCAAAAATTACCAAATTTAAAATTCTAATTTCAAACCTATCTAGATTAGAATTAGGCAACTTTTGATATACATCAAAAATCACCTAATCCAATTCTAATCACTTCAAATTTTCGATCCATCTCCAATTTAAAGCTGGAAATTTGATCTTGATCAAAACAGCATCCAAACTTTAATTAAAAGGACCGAAAATTTCAAACAAAAAAATAGGGAATTTAATCCTCAATTTTTGAAAAAATTGAGTTCCAATTTTCGAACACCACCATAAAATAAATCTGGAAATTTGAAGAACATCAAATATCATTCCAAATTTAATTTCATGATTATCGAAAATTACATAGACTTCCAAAACTAGAATTTTCGAATTCAATCAAAAATTCTTCCAAGTTTTGAATACAATAAAAATCGAAATACCTAGCGAATTAAATCTGAAAATTTAAACACCATAAATCCATCATCAAATTTAATTATGTAATTCAAAATTCATGCTCGGATTAATCCTAGAACAGTGCCAAAACCCGCTCTGATACCAGTTGTTGGGGTTTTTTTGAATTAAACCATCGCAACATCATTTGGTTGTTCATTAATCCATGGTTCATGCAAATCATAATTTTATGTCACATGTATGTTTATCACAGTCTAACAGAAAAAGCATGCATAGCAGACTCGAATCTAATAAAGTGAAAACATAGAAACGAATCTACTTACAAATCGATAGACGGTCTGTGGACAAGATTAAAGATCTAATCTTGTTGTTGAATGAACACAAAAGTGGCGCCCCTTTTTCCTCAAAAATTCGACCAGCAGAAATTCTACTCCAAGATCTTCTGTTGTATTCCCGGAGTGGGCTGAAATCTACTAGATAGGGTTATGAAATTTGTGCATAACTTTGAGAGACAAAGAGGGGCTGATATTATTCTCAAAATTTTCAAACCCACCTTCTCTATTTATAGGGGAGGTGGCCGAAAATTTAACCCCCAACCATACTGGGTTTATTCCTCTATCTCAAGTTCAATATCCAGTCCACTATCAGTTAATTGGGCTACAACAGGGATCTAGAAGAATATTAAATTGGCCCACTAATTTATTTAATATCCAATATCCAATAAACTTAGGATATAATTAAATAAATTAAGTTTTACTTTTATTCTACTAAAGAAGTAAAACTGACCTACCAATTTAATACATATTTACGAATATGCTTTCTCCTTTAGTTCTGCTATTCCCCGTGTTCAAGATATAATGTTCATTAATTAATTACAGTCTAACAGAAAAAGCATGCATAGCAGATTCGAATCTAATAAAGTGAAAACATAGAAACGAATCTACTTACAAATCGATAGACGGTCTGTCGACAAGATTAAAGATCTAATCTTGCTGTTGAATGAACACAAAAGTGGCACCCTTTTCTTCAAAAATTTGACCAGCACAGATTCTACTCCAAGATCTTTTGTTGTATTCCCGGACTGTATCTAGATTCAGAGTTGGCTGAAATCTACTAGATAGGGTTGTGAAATCTGTGGATAACTTTGAGAGACTAAGAGGGGCTGATTATTATTCTCAAACTTTTCGAACCCACCTCCACTATTTATAGGGGAGGTGGCCAAAAATTTAACTCCCAACCCTACTGGGTTTGGGCCTCTATCTCAAGTTCAATATCCAGTCCACTATCAGTTAATTGGGCTACAACAGGGATCTAGAAGAATATTAAATTGGCCCACTAATTTATTTAATATACAATAAACTTATGATATAATTAAATAAATTAAGTTTTACTTTTATTCCACTAAAGAAGTAAAACAGACCTACCAATTTAATACATATTTACGAATATGCTTTCTCCTTTAGTCCAGCCATTCCCTGTGTTTAAGATATAATGTTCATTAATTAATTATGTCAGCCTCTGACAGCTATAATTAATTAACATCTAAAACCTTGAGTAGTACCACACAAGCTTTATCATGTAAGGAATAAATTCCACTTGTAGGGTTTCAACATGAACTTGTGTTTCCTCAAGAGAACATCATCAACCTGGCGCACCAGGACACCGTGCTCATGCATACTGCTCGAGACATCATGTATATATTCTTGTTACCCAAGATATCGAGTTTGATCTATGAAAAGATCTCACTCATTAATAAATCAAAGTAACAAACAACGCACACATATGTTCGCCAATATCAAATGAGTTCAGAACTCGAACTCTGTGGATCTTTATTCTCTCAGTAACTGGGTCAGAGACAGAGAATAGTATCCTATCATGATCCTCCTCAATACACTAACGAGTGTACTAGAATAATCAGTTAGTCAAGATAAACTAACTTATCAGATTATTCTACGGTATACCGATAGTGTGTTCAGGACCATCTAAGCCGTGAGCTCTTTAATACATGACAAGGTTCTAATGACATGATCTTACCAAGAACAGGATTTTAGGGCATAAAAGTGGGAAGGATGCGAAACTCTGAGGTAAAGCTCTAGCTCATGAGTCAAGCTGAGGGACCAAACTGATGGTCGAGCTAAAATAGTGCCCCAAACTGATCAATTTTAGGATCAAACTGAAGAATTGGAGCCGCAGCTGAAGATCCGAGAGCTGAGCAAGAGGCACAACTGATGAGCTAAGATCTAGCTGAGAAAGCAAACTGGAGCTGCAACTGAAAGAGCTCAGATAAAGTGTCAAAACTGGAGATGAAAAGCTCGAACTGGAGAAAAACCAGAACTGAAACTGATCTGCCCCGCCGGCGTGGAGACCCCTATGACTGCGGGGCAATGCTCACGGTGAGAGGCCACCGCGCATGCATGGTACCTCACTGGCACGCAGCATTCTAGCCTATCGGTGTGGGGCACATCGTCGGCGCACGAGCGGTCAATTTTTGACCCTCTCGATCAGTTTCAGCTGCATTCCAGAAGCTTTCATCTTTAATATCTTCCACCACTTGGCTAGCAGGAGAAATTAAATGGGCAAAGACTTTTAGGTATCCTAGGAAGTAGGAGGAGTTGGGATTTAAATCCCCTAATAACTACACATTTTACTCATTTTCTTTTGATCAACCAATTAATCCCCAATTCATCTACCATTCTCATTCATTGATCCGGATACCTACTTTATCCTCTTCACATCCTCTACACTTCACCATTCTATTCTTCATGATCAATCATTCCATCTTTTACACTTCATCCATCCAACACTACCGTTCTGGAGAGAAGAAAATGAGAGAGAAAGAGGAAAGAAGCAAAGGCTTAAGGCAGAGGGATCAGAAATGGGATCTAACTCCAAGCCATCCTCGGAAGCCTGGCTTGCTTGAGAATCCCACTTTTTGGTATTTCTTCTCTTAGATTTAGCTAATTTGTGGGGATTATCCTAAAACTTTCGAGACAACAAACATTTTAGAAGTTTATATTTTATTTATCTTTCGATTTATAAAATGGAGAACTTTTATGATTTTTATGTTGTTTTGTTGTTGGAATTATGCTTGTTTATGTTGAGTACTTGATCACTACTTGGCATTTCTAGGCTTTAGATGAGACCGAGAGGAGATTCTATAGCCTGACTTAGGTTCCTTTAACGTTCGGTGAACTGGGTTACGTAAGCCTAATTGTTAATCTTATTCATATAATATAGCCGATGGGGGTTTAATGGATTGACGGTGACAGTAAATGAAGTTAAGCCACTTGAAGGGGTCTATTGTATGTCCAGGATTAACATAATCGACTTGAAACAAGCTAGGAGAGAAACCAATGAGAGAATCTACACTCTAATGCTCTTCTCATAATCTTTTCATTCATCTTTCTTATTGTTGGTGTTGCTAGTTAATTTTACTTGCTTTAATTTAGTAGTTTAGTAAAATCTCTTCAAACTCATGATTAGAAAGATAGTCGCCTCTAAGCTTTTCTCGAGAAACACGACTCGGGTTATCTCACCGCCCTACAACTACTCCATCTTCTTGCGGCTCTAGTTAATAGTAGTTTTGCATGTGTAGTTGAACCGGAAAGCAATCAACTGGCACCGTTGTCAGGGAAAGCTTTAGGCATTTTTTCTTTTTGTGTTATAATTGTTTTCATATATGTTTTTGTATTTGTGTTTTTGTGTTTGTTTTGTATTTGTGTTTATTTTCATGTATTTTTGTTTAGGCCTTCATACTTTTTTCACAGTTGCGTGTGATCTTCTTTTCTTATTTGTGGTTGTATATGCTAGGGAGACGAAGTCTCAATCGCAGATTGGCCCCCGTGTTCAACAATATTCACAGACTGAGAAGGATTGAAGCACCCAAATGGGAAGAAGAAATCTTGAGAGAAGTTTTAACTCTTCAAGTGACGACTCTCAACCCTTGGAGATGGTTGCCAATCACATTAACAATGATAATAATGCGAATGTGGCGCAGAACATGAGGGATTTTGCTCGTCCCATGATATGGGCCTCAACTTCTTGTATTGTTCCTGGAGAAGCCGCAAGAAACTACGAGTTGAAGAGTATCCCCTTCAACCAATTGCCATCTATTTATGGGATGCCGGCTGAAGATGCCTTGAACTTCATCCGGGAGTTCTATGCTATGGTTCAAACCTTCCATCTACAAGGTTTAAATGAGGATCAATTGAAGATGAGGTGCTTTCCTTACACCTTGAAGGATCGTGCTAAGACATGATTCATGTCACTCCCGTCTAACTCATTGGCTAATTAGAATGTCGTGTATGAGAAATTCATGGCCAAGTACTACTCGAACCAAAAGTCCGAAGACTTAAGGGCTCAAAAAGTCACCTTCACCCAATCTCTGGGTGAAGCCTTCCATGAAGCTTAGGACCGTTTTAGAGGACTTTAACAACAATGTCCACACCACCGTCTAGCACCCGAGTTACTCAACCAATTTTTCTAAGACGAGTTGTCATAAAAATTTCAATATATTGCGGATAATGCCGTAGGAGGAGATATTGGAGGTTGAACCGCAGAGGAAGTCTCTAACATCTATGAGACTATGGCTATAACTTCTCAACAAAAGAGTGCTAGGGAAAAGAGAGCTTCCGTGAATGAAGCTAACCTTAGCTATAACGTGACGAGGTAAGTGGAGATGCTACGGACCTCTGAAAGACCATCTCAACAAGCCATGTCAGTTGAGACATGTGGGATATGTGGAGCATATGGTAATGGGGCCAATGTGTGCCAAAAGTCACTCGAGCCAGAATCCAATGAAGAAGCACACTTCCTTGCTCTTTAAGGGCAAGTTCATGCTCTTCAAGGCTTCCAACCCCGCTAACCATACAATCGATATTCTCAATCATACAATCCGGGGTGGAGAAACCATCCCAACTTCTCTTGGAGGCAACCTCAACCATCTCAGCCACTTCAACAGCCACCTCTACCTCAACAAGCCGGAGGTGGCCAAGCTCCACCTTATCCAAGACCGCAACAATATCTGGCCCAACCGAGCCAACCTCCTAGGCCATCATTGCAAGATACCTTGCAATTCTTTATGCAAGCTACCCAACAAAGGTACGAATCCATTGAAGCTTCCGTGAAGCGGATAGAAACCTAAGTGGGCCAAATAGCCGGTACTATTGGAGAGCTGGCCAACAACATGAAACCATGCAAGTTGACGAGCCAACCAGAGCAAGCTCAAACCATCACCGTCCTTCAAGGAGGGAAAGTGATCGATAACAAGGTTGGGGAACCAAGCCCAACAAAAGAAGTTGAAGAAGAAGCAGAGGCTCCTCAACAAGAGCAAGGGGAGCCCGAGCTGAAAAATGAAGAAAAGAATGAGCCTACGCTTCACAAAGCCGTCAATCCCTACAATCCTCTAATCCCTTACCCAAGCCAGTTGAGGAACGAGAAGCAAGGCAACCAATTCCAAGAGTTCTACAAACTCTTGTCCAAGGTAAATGTCGACCTTGCACTCCTCGATATCGTCCGTAATGTGCTGGCCAACGTCACGTTCTTCAAGAAACTAGCCTCTAAAAATAGGAAGTTTGCGGAGGATGAGAAGATTGTGGTGTCCAAGGTGGCTAGTGCAATCCTACAACATCAACTGCCGCCCAAGCTCTGTGATCCAGGTAGTTTTACTCTTAAAATTGCCTTGGGAAATTATAAAGAAGCATGTGGTATGCTAGATCCAGGAGTCGGAATTCATTTGATGCCTTACTCTATTTTTAAACAATTAGAGTTAGGTAATTTAAAACCAACTAGAATGTGCTTACAATTAGCGGATAGGTCTATGAGATATCTGAGAGGAATAATTGAAGACATTTTAGGTAAGGTGGGTGGTTTAATCATTCATGTTGATTTTGTTATTTTGGATATGGGTGATGTTCAATAAACGGGAAAAGAGCACACACTTCTATTGGGTAGACCTTTTATGGCCATAATTAACACTCTTATTGATGTCAAAAATGGAACTTTAAAAATATTAATGTTAGGTGAAACTGTGTCTTTTTCCATACATGAAAATAAGGCGATTCAAGTTTCCTCCTTTGAGGAAAATTGTTCTTTTATAGATGTTATTGATCTCTTGGCCGAGAAAGTTTTCTTGCAGGAAATTGGGTCCAAGTGGAGGAGTGAAGCCTTGTCCGAGGAAATAGCAATGGAAAAAGCTTACCTCAAGTGTGGGGAAGATAAGTTGGACGTCGAAGATATAGAAATATTGCTAGGTGAAGGCATAAGCTTGATGGAAGTCATAGTCTGAACTGAAGAAGAAGTGAAGCATTCTCCCGAACATGATCTGAAAGAGCTCCCATCTCACCTCAAATACATGTACCTCGATGAGCAGGAGAAAAAGCCCGTGATCATCTTTGCAGGGATTGAGAAAGAAGATGAAGATCTCTTGGTGGGCGTACTCAAAAGAAACAAACAAGCCATTGGGTGGAATATTTCTAACATCAAAGGCATTAGCCCCTCGACTTGCATACATAGAATTATCCTTGAAGAGGAGAACTAAGCCGGTTCGAGAAGAACAAAGGCGGCTCAACCCTGTGTTGATGGAGATCGTCAAGAAAGAGATTCTAAAGCTCCTTACGGAAGAAATCATCTACCCAATAGCCGAAAGTGAATGGGTGAGCCCGATCCACGTGGTCCCAAAGAAGGAAGATATCACGGTGGTAGAGAATGATAAATGAGAGCAAATTGCTACTCGAACTAGCACCGAATGGTGCATGTGTATCGACTATCAGAAGCTCAATGCGGCTACTAGAAAAGACCACTTCCCTATCCCTTTTAATGATCAAATACTTGATAAACTAGCCGGGCATAGTTTTTATTATTTTCTTAACAGTTTATCAAGTTATTTTCAGGTAGCTATAGCGCTAGAGGACCAAGCTAAGACTGCATTCATGTGCCCATTTGGCACATTTGCGTGTAGAAGAATGATGTTCGGACTATGCAATGCACCGGACACATTTCAAATGTGCATGTTCTCAATCTTTTCTGAAATGATTGGCGATTTCATAGATGACTTTTCTGTCTTTAGGTCTTGATTTTTCGATTGTTTAGATAAGTTAGAGCTTGTTTTGAAAAGATGCTTAGAAAGTAGCCTTACTCTTAGTTGGGAAAATAAGGATTTCATGGTTACTAGTGGCATAGTCCTTGGGCATGTTGTGTCGAAAGAAGGAATGAATGTAGACAAGGCTAAGGTGGATGTAATTGAAAAATCACCCCCACCTATGATGTTAAAGGTGTTAGAAGCTTTTTAGGCCATGCCGATTTTTACCGTAGGTTTATTAAAGACTTCTCTAAAATTAGCCAACCTCTATGCCATGTACTTGCTCAAGATGTTCCCTAAGAGTTTGATGATAAGTGTTTGCATGCCTTAAATACTTTAAAAGAGAAATTAACCACTGCATCTATTGTCATTCTCCATGATTGGTCATTACCCTTTAAAATCATGTGTGATGCATCTAATTCTGCTGTGGGTGCTGTTTTGGGTCAACGTGTTGAGAAAATCCTTCGTGTTATTTACTATTCTAGCCTTACATTGAATAGTGCTCAAGTAAATTACACTACAATTGAAAAAGAGTTGCTAGTCATTGTGTTCTTATTAGATAAATTTAGATCCTACATCTTAGTCTCTAAAGTTGTTGTGCATAGTGATCATGCGGCGCTTAGGCATTTGTTGACCAAACCCCAAGCTAATCCTAGACTCATTAGGTGGATTTTGCTTCTGCAAAAATTTGATGTTGAAATCAAAGATAGAAAGGGGTGTGAAAATGTTGTTGCCGACCATCTTTCTCATCTCCCTAATAATAAAATGATGGATTTATCTCAAGAGAATGGAATAATTTCTGATACATTCCCATATGAGCATGCCCTTGAGCTTAATTCTTTTCCATGGTATGCTGATATTGTTAATTATCTCATTTGTGGTAAAATACGACCTAACCTTACCATTCCAGAGATGAAGAGATTTTTAGCAATGTACGGGTACTACTTCTGGGAGGATCAATACCTTTTCCATTTGGAAGATGTGTCCCTGAGGAGGAGCAAGCTGATGTCTGAGCCTCGTACCATGCCTCATACTGTGGCGCGTGGCATTCCAGCCCCACCGGTGCGGGGCATACCGCCGGCGCGCCAGCAGTCAGTTTTCGGCCCTCTTGATCAGTTTCAGCTGCATTTCGGAAGCTTTCATATTTAATATCTTCCACCACATGGCTAGCTGGAGAAATTAATTGGGCAAAGACTTTTTATGAGCCTAGGAAGTTGGAGGAGTTGGGATTTAAATCCCCTAATAACTACACATTTTACTCTTTTTCTTTTGATCAACCAATTAATCCCCAATTCATCTACCATTCTCATTCACTCATCCGGATACCCACTTCATCCTCTTCACATCCTATACACTTCACCATTCTATTTTCCATCATCAATCAATCTATCTTTTATACTTCATCCATCCAACATTACCGTTCTAGAGAGAAGAAAAGGGGAGAGAAAGAGGAAAGAAGTAAAGGCTTAAGGAAATAGGGTTGAGAAAAGGGATCTAACTCCAAGCCATCCTCGGAAGCTAGGCTTTCTTGAGGATCCCACTTTTTGGTATTTCTTCTCTTAGCTTTAGCTAATTTATGGGGATTGTCCCAAAACTCTCGAGACAACAAACATTGTAGAAGTTTATATTTTATTTATCTTTCAATTTATAAAATGGAGAACTTTTATGATTCCTATGTTGTTTTGAGCATGATGAGGGGCTAATTCCTTACATTAGGGGTAGATAATCGATTTGGTTTCAATCTATGTTTGTGATGGTTGGTTTGTTATTGTTAGAATTGTGCTTGTTTATGTTGAGTACTTGATCACTACTTGGCATTGCTAGGCTTTAGATGAGATCGAGAGGAGATTCTATGGCCCGACTTAGGTTCCTTCAACATTAGGTGAACTGAGTTACATAAGCTTAATTGTTAATCCTGTTTGTATAATATAGCCGATGGGGGTTTAATGAATTGACGGTGATAGTAAATGAATTTAAGCCACTTGAAGGGGTCTATTGTATGTCTAGTATTAACATAATTGACTTGAAACAAGCTAGGAGAGAAACTAATGAGAGAATCTACACCCTAATGCTCTTCTCATAATCTTTTTATTCATCTTTGTTATTGTTGGTGTTGCTAGTTAATTTTACTTGCTTTAATTTAGTAATTTAGTAAAAACTCTTCAAATTCATGATTAGAATTTTAGATTGTATTTAAATTCTAGTACATGTTTGCATGCGTAGCATAGTAAAATAGTCTCCTCTAAGCTTTCCTCGAGAGACACGACTCGGGTTAGCTCTCCGCCCTACAACTACCCCGTCCTTTTGCGGGTCTAGTTAGTAGTAGTTTTGCGTGTGTAGTTAAACCAGAAAGCAATCAAGGCCGGTGATGTGCTGCTGGTGGGGTTGTCTGAGTTGTCTGGATTGCTGCTCTATTTGGTTATGTGATTTTTTCCGCTAAGTTTCTGCTGAATACTCTGATGTTAGTATTTAGTCTTGATATAGGAGATCTGATCCTTCATAATTGCATGTCTTAAACCCTATGATTCCTAATTATTAATAAAGTCTTCGAGAAGAAGAATCATGTTCTTTTGACATGGCAATTATTCCTTTATTGATTCTGAGCTATTTCAAAAGTCATATTTGTTAAACATTTTGGTATCTATTCATTTTCAATTGACCTATGAATAGGTTTTGTTTGCTTATTATTGTTGTTCGCCTATGAAGAGGCTTTACTGTTCAAGCATAATTCTGCTTATCTTCTAGTTAATCTTGAGTTATTTCCTTATTTCATCCTATGAATGGGATATTAAGATTTAATTGCGTCTGACCTATTGTTGGGTCTTAGTTATTGTGACCTATGAAGAGGTCTTGTTTATTTAGAGAGTCAGATTCCTATTTGTTTGACTAATTGAACCATTTGACTCCTTAATTCGTTGAAAATGATGATTTTTCCAAGTTATAAAGTTAAGTTGCCTAAATTTTTGAGGTGTTAATTTAGTTTGATTCTAAAAATACCTCCCTAGATTTTAAATTATTCTACCTATTTCCTTCAGTGTTTACGCCTAACACCCCGTTCCCATTAAAAATGACTGCCTAGGGACCGGGCTGTTACAGATGGCATCAGAGCAGGCTTGCCACTCTGTAGACCTATCTTTTCTTGAAATGATTGATTGAACTCTTATATGAATATTGAATTGTTCAAATGTATTAATCAGCAACCCCCAGCTCACCATCACCATCGCATCTTCAACAAAGTTAAGGTATGATTGAGTTAAAGTATTTTGATTATATTTGGTATAACTTTTTAAAGTACAGGATAAGGAGATAAGTTTTGAGCAAGGCAAGGTTAGCTAATTTTCAAAAGTCGAATATTATTTCTTTATGAAATAAATTTTTGGTTATACCAAAAGTTAAAGTGGAACTTATTGAAGTAAGTTCCAGATCAACAAGATTGTAAAGAGTTTTGAGTCATTATGGACTCGAGCAAGCAGCAAATCTTTTCAGAATATTATTTTCTGCAGATACTCGAAACATTTTGATCATTTTGGATCGCCAAAATTTTTTAGTAAGTTATAAAGTTGGAAAGTTGATTTAAAAATCTTCTTTGTGATAAAGGCTTGTCAACTGCCCATAAAGAAAGGACTTGAGGATGAGTTGAGGATAAATGAGGCATAGAGAATATAGTTAGAACATAGACTATAGCGAGCTTGAATTAAGAAGAATTCTAGGATTTCCTTTAGGTTTTCTTAAGAACCTAGTTCGAATAAAGTTCCCTCTCGTGGAGCTAAGCTAAGTAGAGCGGTTTAAAAGAACATTATATTGCAATAATGTTCGTTAGAAGGTTAAGGGGTTCCGAGATCATAGTAGAATCAGGAATGAAGTTATGAAGTTTAACTTCGAGCCAGGAGCGAGAAGGTGAGCAGTCAAGTTAAAGGCTAGTTGCAGATCCAACGCAAATTTGAGGAATCCCCCACAAGAGCTTTCAACTCAAGAAAAGTCTAGTCTGAAGAAAAGTCACATTTACAAGGAATGAAGATTCGTTCTTTCGATAGAGGCTCGTCGACTCAATGGATAGACAATCAAGGTCATCTCGCATTTAATGTCCAGGAGTAGTCGCTTTGTCGTATCCCTTTCGATAGATAGGAAGAGCTCCTCGAATGTCACTTTTCTGGCTAAGTGTAGCCATTTAAGTCTAGCCGACTCGTGCTATTTCATAGCAACCTCGTAAAGAAGAAGGTGCGTGATGCTCAAGAAAAAAGAGAGAACTCGAAGAAGATCCTTAAGAAGCTAGACCTAGTGTTTGGTATATTGAGAGTTTCATTATGATAGAAAGTTTTGATGAGTCTATTTTGAAGTTACATAAACTGTGTGATCATGTTTATCATCATGTACTTGAACATTGTTGTGAACATGTAAGGTTAGAATGTAAAAACTTAAGCAAACAAAGAACACGAGGTTGGTAACCTTGTTCGATCAACTAATCTATATCAGGGGGACTTGTCAAGTCCGTGAAAAATAGTTTACTACTCCGTTGAATGGTTACAAAGGTTATTACTTGAAGACTCCCGTCACTCGACCCCTTTCCTATCCTCTTCAATCTCTTTCATTAAACTGAATTGTGAGATCCCCTCAGAACGTATAATCCCTCTAGTTCCCATAGGAAATCTCTCCCGAGACTCCTCTAAGTGTGTATGAAAGTGAGTTTCAAACACAAACTAGAAACACAATGATCAAACCGATCAAGTCTAGTCTACCCGAATACTATATGCTTTGAAAGTGAAGTCTTTTAGCTCTTAGCCCTTCTGTGTATTCATAAAATTCGTGTCACCTAAACTAGTCTGATTCTCAGGCTATTTATAAACAACAGATATAGCCTTAACAAGGTAATCAGAAGTCCTAATTAGACTAGGATTTAACAAGGAAATAATTTCCTTAAATAAATCGGACTTTCCTAGTTTAGATGTCTTTCTTGAATAGAACTCCTTCTTTCCTTCTTGATCTTCATCACAAACAAGGTAGCTTCTATTCTGAAACGTCCATCTTGTATCTGCAGCTTTAACTCCTTGAATATAGCATGTCATGTTTCTTGTAAACTCTCTGGACAACCACGTACATGAGCATGTCTCTGAACATGATTAAGTATATGTCTTGATCTTTAATCAGATTGGCAGCGGAATGTTCACAAACATGTCCAGAACATGTTATTCAAACATGAATAACCAAAACCTTTTTTGTTCTTTTGAAATTGCCATAATATCTAATCAGATAATGACAATCACGAACACTTTAGTGCATATGGCACTAACAATCTCCCCCTTTATCTTTATCTGGTTGCAAACCAGCTCTATGTTTTAAAAGAACACAATCCCTTGAACAATAGGATCATGTACTCCAAAACATACTTGAATATTTGGAGGAACATTATATGATTCAGCCGTTTTTCACTTTCTTATCAACTTGTACCTGCTCTGCTATATTCATTTTTTTATCTTTTGATAGCAGTTTCAATTTTTTAGCAAATATAAATCATAAAGGGAAGAAAATAATCTGTTCCATAACAAAATAGCTTTTTCAAGCTAACATACCTTGCAAAACATGATGCAAGATAAGTAGAACAGAAAACATAAAAAACTTATGAAAACTTATATTGCATTACTCCCCCTATTTGCCACCGAAAAAGGCAAAGGAGTAATAACTAGCAACTACTCGGATTTGTCAGGGTCTTGATCAACATCATCTTGTTCAGATCCTCCTTCTGCTTTAGAACCTTCTTCTTCATCTTCAGCTTCTATCTCTTCATCAGCCTCTTCTTCGGTCTCAGCTTCCTCTTCATCATCAACTTTTTCTTCAGCAGCCTCCTGCTCTTCTTCATGATCCTCTTCTGCAGTCTCTTCTTGGATAGCTTCAGCTTCCTTCTTTTGTGCTACAGTTTGTGCTTTCCCTTGCTTTGATGCTGGAGTAGGCTTCTTCTGAGCAGCAGCTTCGGCAATACTTGCAAGATTGTGCAAGGTATGTACATGCTCAGGAACATCTGCTGCTGGGGAGACAAAGTCTTCACCTGATGAAAGATCAGCAATCATTGCTTGAATCTTCATCTTTTCAGAAGTATGCTCAGAAATCAGATGAGCATCAAACTCCAAGCTTCTCTCTAGAAACTTCCGCACAGCACCCTTTGGAGAGAAATCTTCAATAGTATCATCCATTCATTTCTTAGATGACAGATACTGCTTGAACTGGAGGTGAAGGTGAGGATCTCCTATTTCAGGAGCAACATTGATCACTAGAGGCTTGTGAAGAGGAATAATTTTGTCTTTCTTTGACAATACGTTCTTCTTCTGTTGCTTGATGATGCTGTAGATCAATGATGGATAACATAGTGGACCATTGACCACTATAGATTATGCACTGTTAATGATCTTGCTAAAGACAAACTCACCATAGTTGAACTTCTTTCCAGTTCCAAGGTGAAATAGAAACCTTCCCTGGGCTTGAGTCACTGCTGCCCTATGCTTAGTCGATAGCCAATTGTGGATCGGGATTCTGAATAGGGCGCCATACTTGTGAGTCAACTTGGAGGTTGGAATAGTCTGTGGATGAGATGGCCATGTACTGTAGATCTGCTGGGTCAACTCCTCTGCAACCATCCCCAGTCATCTATTTCTTTATACTCCCCCGCAAATAAACATCCCAAGTACTCATTAATGAGATCAAGGGAAAACTGGACCATTTCTCCTCTCACAAAGACTTTCTGGAAGTCTTCAGACTCTGTATTATCAATATCTTTTGTCAAATTATAGTAGAATTCTGTAACAACTTTGGGAACAAACTCCTGAACCTTCTATACTGTTCCCAACAAACCAGCTTGCTCCAGTAATGTAAACACCCTAGTAGCCAACAATGTATCCTTATCCACCTTCTTTTCAGAGATCATGGACCTCTGCTTCACTTTATCCCATAACTCAGCATGCTTAAGAGAAAGAAAGATGGATTGGCTAGATGTACCTGGAACACGGACGATCTTCTTGTAAATTTCAGACACATGTTCAATTGAATGCGAGTGAACATCTTCAGGTACATGAGTTGGCTGGGCAGCTTTATTGACCTTTTTAGAAGGACCAGTTGATGTAGTTGCCTTCCTCTTCTTTGTGGATGCAGCAACAGATGGTGGAGTGGCAGACGCTCGACTTCTGGTCGCAGGGGTTCTTGGAACCAGCTGCACTAGAGCAGTAGATGCCTCCTTCCTCAGTGTTTTCTTCTTGACTGAAGATCTCGCAAAAGGATCATATTGAGCAAAAGCTAACAGCTTTTCCTGTTGAGGAACAGGAGTCTTCTCAGCGGATTCAGAGGATGAACTCTGAATGACTTCCTTTTCTGCTGGATCAGCAACTAACAGTCTGTAACTTTCTTCTTTCCTTTGGCAAGAGCAGCATCTATAGCCTTCATCTTCAAGCTTGAGGGAATGTCATCTTCCCTATCTTCATCATCACCTTTTGTAGTAGAAGGTTGCACAGGTGATTTCAGAACAACATCAGCTGGAGTAGATGTCTCAGCAGGGCTTTTCTCTGCAACATGTGCCTCAACATGTTCAGGCACATCTGAAGGCTTAACATGATCATCACCAGCAGATCCCTTCTCTTCCTAAAGGGCTTGGTCAGCAGGTACTGTGTTGATCTTCTTTGTTGAAGGGGCTGTAGTCTTCTTGGATTTCTTGACCGCAGTTCCCTTTGTTGTGGCCTTCTTTCTGTTGACATCATATGACTTCGCAGCTCCCTTCAACAGATTATCAGTTGAAAGACTCTGGGTCTTTGTTTTCTTTGCAGAAGAAGTAATTTCTTGTTCTTCCGTATCTTCTTCTTCTTCGTCTCCATGGAATGTTTCAATTAAGTCCTCTGTATCTTTGCTAGAAGATTCATCACGAAGCGCCCTCTGAACGGGCTTCTTGTAGGTTGATTCTCCATGAACCTGTCTGTCGAACTCGTCTTCTTTATAGAACTGATCTGAGGTTTGGAATATGTAACCTTTCCATACCTCATCCTCGGTTTTATGACTTTCTTGGGACAAACGAGCTTTCTTTTTGGAGCCATTGAAAGTGAATGGGTCTATGAAGAGAAAAAACAGCAAGAGAACTAACAATTAATAATGAAAGAAACTCAGAATATGCAGAGGATTTATAGAGAGAAGAGTGTTTTGATTTCAGAAAATTTAAAAAGTGAACGTTCTCTCGAAACGGCTAAACATATATATAAGAGAGTATTCCGTTCTCAGGTTTCTGTTAGACTAAGAAATCGGAGGAAAATCCCAGAAAATCAGAGATGACGACAGCACGTCAGAACTAGGTATTGACAAAGATGTCCACAGGGTTTGAATCATGAACATGTACATTTCTATGAACATTTATGGGAATGTTCAGTCCCTTTGTACAGGAATGGTTCTTTCCTACTGAGTGTGAAATAGCCACACTCATACCCTTTTTCTTAGTTTTACTGAACCAAGCACACCCCAAGGGCTGCTCTAAGTTTCTCAAATTGAGCTAAAGCCAATCCCTTAGTGAACAAATCAGCTAGTTGATCTTCTATCTTCATGTGTTTAATCTTCAGAACTTCTTCTTCAACTAGCTCTCTGATGAAGTGATGTCTGATGTCTATATATTTTGTCCTTGAATGCTGCACTAGATTCTTTGAGATGTTGATAGCACTTATATTATCACAGTACAGAATTGGGGTATCATGACTAACTTCATAGTCTTTCATCATCTGCATTATCCAGATGATCTGAGTAGAGCTGCTCTCTGCTGCAATGTACTCTGCTTCTGCTGTAGAAAGGGATATGCAGTTCTGCTTCTTACTAAACCAAGAAACAACATTGTTTCCTAAAAAGAAACAAGCACCTGGAGTGGTTTTTCTGTCATTTGTAGATCCAGCCCAATCAGCATTACATTATGCGATGATACTTGCGTTTGTATCTGAAGTATAGCACAAACCATAATCAATAGTACCATTGATGTACTTGATGATATTCTTAACAGCCTTCATATGACTCTCCTTAGGATAGGCCTGATACCTGGCACACACTCCCACACTGTATGCTATATCTGGTCTGCTTGCAGTCAGATATAGGAGACTACCAATCATGCTTCTGTAGAGAGTTTGATCGACTTCAATCCCTGTATCATCTTTTCCAATCTTGATTGTAATGCTTATAGGAGTTCGTTTGTGTTTTGAATTCTCAATCTTGAACTTTTTCACCAGATTTTTGGCATACTTAGATTGAGAGATGAATATCCCTTCTTCTGACTGCTTTATCTGAAGTCCTAAAAAGTATTTTAGATCTCCAACAAGGCTCATCTCAAACTCAGTTTCCATATCCCTGATGAAGTCGTTGACCATCTTATCAGACACTGAACCAAACACTATATCATCCACATAGACTTGAACCACAATTACTTATGCTTTTTTCTTCTTGATGAACAGTGTTCTGTCTTCTCCTCCTTTGTTGTATCCCTTGCTTACCAGGTATGTAGCCGGTCTTTCATACCATGCCCGAGGAGCTTGCTTCAAACCATATAATGCCTTTTTTAGTTTGAACACGAAATATGGATGATGTGGATCTTCAAATCCTTCAGGCTGTGCTATAAACACATCTTTCTTCAAGAATCCATTCAGAAAGGCAATCTTAACATCCATCTGGTATAGTTTGAACTTCATGATGCATGCCATGGCTAGAAGAAGTCTGACTGACTCTATCCTTATGACTGGAGCAAAGGTTTCATCAAAATCAATTCCTTCTATCTAAGAATATCCTTGCGCAACCAGTCTTGCTTTGTTTCTTGTACTATTTCCAGCTTCATCAATCTTGTTCTTGAAAATCCACTTGGTTCCAACAATATTGACTCCTTCAAGCTTCTGCACCAAATCCTAGACATCATTCTTTTTAAATTGAAGAAGTTTTTCCTGCATGGATTCTATCCAGTAGTCATCATTAAGAGCTTCGTAGATGTTCTTGGGTTCAATCTTGGAAGTAAAACAGACATAGGATATTTCATCATACATCCTTTTTCTCAGAGTGCTCTTGGTCATCCTTCCTTTATGAAAGTCTCCTATTACTTCTGAAGTAGGATGATTCTTGATGATTTGCTACGAAGGCTTTCTATGCCTTACAGTATGTTCTTCATCTTCTCTGTCTGTATGATTATGTACTTTAGGATGTTCAAACACATCCGTGTGAACATGATCTTCAGGAGTATTGACAGTATTGTCCTGATCATCAAATCTGACATTGACTGTCTCAATTACTACTTTTGTATCTTTGTTGTAAATCCTGTAAGATTTACTATTCCTGGAGTATCCAACAAATATCCCTTCAACTCCTCTTTTGTTCATCTTGCTGAGATACTCTCTATCATTGAGAATTTAACATGTAGTTCCAAACACATGAAAGTACTTCACTATAGGCTTTTTTTCATTCCAAATCTCATATGGAATTGTGAAAGTACCTGGTCTAAGATGAACTCTATTGTTGATGTGGCATGTTGTATTGATAGCTTCTGCCCAGAACATTGCAGCAACTCCTTTAGCAGCAATCATGGTCCTGGCCATCTCCTGGAGAGTTCTATTTTTCCTTTCCACAACTCCATTCTGCTGAGGAGTTTTGGGGGCAGAGTACTCATGACTGATACCATTCTTACTACAGAATGTATCAAAGTAGTGGTTCTCAAATTCCTTGCCATGATGACTTGTGATTCTGATAATCTGATCATCCTTCTCAACTGTGATTTTGCAGGCTAATCTCTTAAATGCTGTGAAAGCTTCACTCTTATCTCTGAGAAAATCAACCCAAGTAAAACTTGAGTAATTATCAATGCAGACAAGGACATACTTCTTTCCTCCATAGCTTTCCACAGTCATAGGCCCCATTAGATCCATATGAATGAGATCTAGAATTCTCTTGGAAGTTCTGTCTTGAACTTCTTTATGTTGAGATGTGGACTGTTTCCTAATCTGGCATGGACCACAGACTTTTTCTCTATCAATTCTGATCTGAGATAGCCCTCTGACAATCTCCTTGCTGATGATCTTCTGGAGATTTCTAAAGTTGATGTGTCCAAGTTTCTGATGCCAGATCTCTGACTCTTCAATAGATGTTCTTTGACATGTTAAAGAACATTGTGCAGGAACATGTAGCTGATAACAGTTGTCAGCTGATCTCTTCCCTTCCATGAATAAGTCATTGTTCTTATTCATAACTTTGCAGCTTTTCTTGGTGAAGACTACAATCATGTCATCATCACATAGTTGACTAATACTAATCAGATTAGCTTTGAGTCCATCAACTAGCATAGCTTTCTTAAGTTTGGGCATTCCTTCAAAAGTCAGCTCTCATTTTTCTATAACTTTATCTTTCTTTCCATCTCCAAAGATAACAAAATCTGATGAGCAAGCTTTCAGATTCTGCATCACAGAGCAGTCTCCTGTCATGTGTCTTGAAAAGCCACTGTTAAAGTACCAGCTTCATTTATCTTCAACTATCAATGATGTATGCGCAATTAGACTGGTCTGCTTGACGACCCATTGCTTTTTCTGTGCAGGCTTTTTCTTCTGTTGAGTAGTTGTTATCTTTTGAGTGTTGCTGGAATGCTGAGCCACAAATCTTCTCCTTATTATTTTCAGATCAAAGAGATACTTTACACAGTGTGGTCGAATATAGCCTTTTTCTTCACAATAGTGGCAGATAATTCTTTTCCTGTAGCCATTATTGGTAGTCATCTTTTTGTTAATGTTCTTCTGGATGGCCTGAACATTATTTTGTATATGTGATGTCTGGCTTGTACTGGCTTTGACAAACACTGTCTTGGATTCTCCACTATTATATCCAAGATCTGGATGACTTTTTCCCAGAATGTCCTGGATTGGTAAGAATCTTATCAATATTCTTAGCTCCATTGTTCATCATGTTGACATTCCTTTTGATGGAATTTAGCTCTGCAGTCAGTTCTTCAATCTCCTTCTTCTGCTGTTGGATAATGGCCTTCTGTTCTCTATCAGACTTGATCAAATTCTCCTTTTCTTTAAGAAGATCTTTATTGTGAGATTGAAGAGTTTTGTTCATCTTAGAAACTTCAAGCCATTTTTCATACATCTCCTTGTATGTTTGAATAATCTCCTCATTACAGACATCATCATTATCTGAGTCTTCATCTTCATCTGTAAGTTTGAAAGGATCCTGGAACTATGAGACTTTTGCTGTAAATGCATAGTTCTCTTCTTCAGATTCACTGCTACTTTCGGAATCATTATCACTCAGAGAGGCATTGTATTTCTTTTTATTCTTCTTCAGAGTGTTAACACATTCAGCTTGAATATGTACAAAATCATCACACTCTCTGCACTAAATTCCTCTCTTTGTGTTTGATGATTGCAACTCTTTTTGCTCACTATTGGAGTTTCTATCTTGCTGAGCAGTTCCAGGTTGTTGTCTCCTATTGTTTGACCTTCTAGAGGACTGTCTATTCACTTTTTTAAGCATTCGACTGAAATTCTTGGTGATAAGGGCCATATTATTCATTATTTCTGAATCAAGTACAGGTTTTTATTTCTACAAATGTTCAGGAACATCCTCAGAAACTTCAGCTTTCAGAGCAATACCTTTCTTCCTTGAGTTGTTGTCATTATCTTCAAGATTAATCTATAATGTCCTCAATGATCCCATCAGTTCATCAAGTCTCATACTCTTGATGTCCTTGGCTTCCTCTATGGCAGGAACTTTGTAGGCAAACTTCTTTGGAAGAAATCTGAGAACCTTTCTTACAAGTTTTTCATTGCTGATAGGTTCTCCTAGAGCACAACTTTCGTTTGAAATGCTCCTTAATCTGGCATTAAACTCACCAATGGATTCAGATTCTTCCATTCTAAGACTTTCAAACTTTGAAGTTAGATTTTAAAGTCTTGACAGCCTCACAGAACTAGTCCCTTCAAAGGTAGTTTCCAGAATATCCCATGCAGCTTTAGCAGTTTCACAGGTTGAGATTAAGCTGAATGTTTCAAGATCTACTGCAGAGAATATTGCATTGAGAGTTTTAGAGTTGACATTGTACCAATTCTTCTTTGGCACAGTCCATTCTCCTTCTTCAATTTCCACATTCCTTCCTTCTTTGGCAACAGTTGGCTTTTCCCATCTTTTAGTGACACTCTTCCATGCAAGTTCATCAAATCATCTCAGAAAGGCCCTCATCCTTACTTTCCAGTAGGGATAGTTGTTGCCTTCTAGCAGTGGTGGTCTGACCGTGGATCCTCCTTTGATTGTACTCATAACTAGAATACAACCAAAACTTTCACGCAGATATGTAGCTTTCAGGATTCTTTTCACACTAACACCAAAGGCAACCTGCTCTGGTACCAATTGAAGTTACATAAACTTTGTGATCATGTTTATCATCATGTACTTGAACATTGTTGTGAACATGTAAGGTCAGAATATAAAAACTTAAGCAAACAAAGAACACGAGGTTGGTAACCCTGTTCGATCAACTGATCTATGTCAGGGGGACTTAATAAGTCTGTGAGAAACAGTTTACTACTCCGTTGAATGGTTACAAAGGTTATTACTCGAAGAATCCCGTCACTCGACCCCTTTCCTATCTTATTAAACCTCTTTCACTAAACTGAATTCTGAGATCCCCTCACAACCTAGAATCCCTCTAGTTCCCAAAGGAAATCTCTCCCGAGACTCCTCTAAGTATGTATGAAAGTGAGATTCAAATACAGACTAGAAACACAATGGTCTAACTGATCAAGTATATTCTACTCGAATACTATATGCTTCGAAAGTGAAGTCTTTTAGCTCTTAGCCCTTCTGTGTATTCATAAAATTCATGTCACCTAAACTAGTCTGATTCCGAGGCTATTTATAAACAACAGATATAGCCTTAACAAGGTAATCAAAAGTCCTAATTAGACTAGGATTTAACAAGGAAATAATTTTCTTAAATAAATTGGACTTTCCTAGTTTAGATGTCTTCCTTGAATAGAACTCCTGCTTTCCTTCTTGATCTTCATCACAAACAAGGCAGCTTCTATTCTAAAATGTCCATCTTCTATCTGCAGCTTCAAATCCTTGAATCTAGCATGACAACCATGTACATGAGCATGTCTCTGAACATGATTAAGTACATGTCTTGATCTTTAATCAGATTGGCAGTGAAATGTTCACAAACATCTCCAGAACATGTTATTCAAACATGAATAACCAAAACCTTTTGTGTTCTTTTGAAATTGCCATAATATCTAATCAGATAATGATAATCCCGAACACTTTAGTGCAGATGGCACTAACATATTTATTCATTCTCATGTCAATTGAATCGATCGCCCTTCAATAGCTTCATATCGTTTGAAATTCTTCAATCATATCCTCTTGGATAATTTGAAATCTTTTGATGATACTTCTTTGATCATCAAGAATCAGTAATAGCACTTCCTTGTTAGGCTATGCTGACACCTTGTGAAAATATTTCAGCATGATTTTCAGTTGCTAACCGTTGATTTTCTTCCATATCTTTGTTATGTGCAAGAACCCTTCGAGTTATAAGTCCTCTGAAAAGGCAATATTTTTGGCATATATAACCTAGTGTTATATTTCTTCCAACTTTTAAACTTGTTAAAGAATTGTTGATCAAATAAAGCCCTCACTCACATATTTTTCAATATTTTTCTTTTGGGCACGTTGTACCCACATACTTGAGGGAAAGTATGACTAAAGTGGGTGGGTGTGACAAGTCCAAATTCTCTGATATTTTTGTGTCTTTTTTCTCGTTCTTTTGTCCTTTGTTTTTTCTGTTTTTAAGTCGAAAAGAACTAGAATGGGCACAAAAAACTCATGCAAAAAAACTCCTAAAGGTGGTGGAGAAGGTATTTCCACATTCAGGTTCGCGTGTGGGCCGAGAGTTGGGTTCAACAAGCCCAAAACGTGTAGTGGCCCGAGTCTCCAGAAATTTGCTTCGATCTTCCAGCTACATGCCCTTGCGGTTGGATCTGCTCAGACTCGAACTCTGCCCTTTTTCTTCACTTATATCTTTTTGCACCAAAATCATGCCTCATTTCCCCACTTTTGTACCACATCCCTACACAACTCAACAACACATCATTTATCCAAAATACACAAATATAGGGTAAATAATAAGGAGAAAAAGCACCAAAAAATAGTGATAAGAACAAGTAGAATACGTCCTATCAAATCCCCCCACACTTAACCCTTGCTCGTCCTCAAGCAACAAAAATAAGAATAGAAAACAGATTACAAAAGTGTATAAATGACTAAATGTTAACTCCTCAAAGTAATGCGAATTCAGAGTGTGAGCCGTGATAAACCATTCTACAAACCACCAACCGATTTGTTCAAGAAACATGCCAACATATTGTCAATCAAGTTAAAATCATGCTTCACAATCCAGCCTCACCAAGATTCACTCATGCACCCTCAAAGAAATCAGGTCTGGAAGCTGTTCACTCGAAAGTCATGATCAGTTCTTTTCAACATAGAATTGCTCATTTGTCATCTAGAACTGCCACACTTCAATTTCATTCACAAATCATAAGGTCTTTCTTTTGGTTGTAATGGGGCTAAGAGTTACAAGGTAGGATACATTTGGCTAAAGTAGCTGAGTGTAAAGAAAACAATGCAAGTACAAGAATGTGTATCCCTTTTTAAGTATGGCACAACAACATCTTCACATCAACACAGGTCTTATTTCAAAAATCTTAGCACACAGATTCATTTTCTCTCTCCATACCCTACTCCTCAATCTCTCTCTGTTTTTTTTACAGGTAGAAGCTTTGCTTCTAACTCAAACATTTTTTTCTTTTTTTTTCATTTTTGGAGGAGTAGGATATGAGCATTCATACATTTCCTCCTCAAGACCTCATATTTCTTACTTGTGCAGCTTAAACATCATTCATGAAGGTACTTGCATATTTTCGGGACAAAAAACAGGCCAAAAGAAAGGCTATGGCTCATGTATAGTGGCTTGTTACAACAAGAGTTGGATTTTAGGCTCAAAAATGGCTCACTATTTGGCAATGTATGGTTAGGATTTTTCTTGGGCCAATAGCTCGGGTATCCCTATATTCATTAATCATTTTTGTGCATGAAATCAAAGGTGATAACAATAAGGGCAGCAAAGCAATTCAAGTATCCAAGAAACAAAATCAGACAACACTCATTATGCAAAAATTGAGCTCTTAATTTATGCATGCTCATAGGCTCAAAAACTCACAATTCGTAGGCTTAGAAAATAGTGATTGGAAGCATGATTTATCATTCAAGATCTCATCCAAAAATTGGCACATTTCTATCACGAACAACAACGTCTCATCCAGTCAAACCAATCACAGCCCAAACTCCTCAAACTCATTAGTCCCAGCAGTCAACTCAGTCAAATTTCCAAACAAAAACCCAAAGTGACTGACTCAAATGAAATTTTTTTATTTTCACATAGATAAAGACATGAACACGAGTTATCGGCGCAGAATTTAGTTTCTCTTTTAACAAATCAAAATCTTCCTTGCACTTATCATCAAAGACGAAAAGAGAGTCTTTCTGTAGCAGCTTAGTCATTGGTTGAGCTATCTTGGAGAAATCCTGAATGAAGCGACGTTAGAAGCCGGCATGGCCTAAGAAGGCTCGAATCTCTTTCTCATTGGATGGGTACGGCAGCTTTGTGATCAAGTCAATTTTTGCTCTATCCACTTCAATGCCTTTGGCAGATATGACATGCCCGAGCACAATTCCTTGTTACACCATAAAGCGGCACTTCTCGAAGTTCAAAACCAAATCGGTCTCAACACACCGTTGAAGAACTTTATCTAAATGCTCCATACATTACTCAAAGGAGTCTCCATGAACTGTAAAATCATCCATAAAAATCTTGATGCAGCTCTCTATCTAGTCGGAAAAGATACTCATTATGCATCGTTGGAAAGTGCCCGGGGCGTTGCACAAGCCAAATCACATCTTTCGGCAGGAAAATGTCCCAAATGGACAAGTGAAGGTCGTCTTTTCCTGATCTTCTTGAGCCACAAAAATCTAGAAATAGCTAGAGTAGCCATCGAGGAAGCAGAAATAGGATTTCCCAGCTAATCTTTCGAGCATCTCATCAATAAAGGGTAACGGGAAGTGATCTTTGCGCGTCGCATCATTCAACTTCCTGAAATCGATGCACATTCGCTAACCTGTTTGCAATCTCATTGGTATTAATTTGTTTCTTTCATTCTTCACGAGCTGGAATCCTAATTTTTTGGGAACAACGTGCACTGGGCTAACCCAAACACTGTCGGAGAAGGGGTAAATGATTCCAAATTGAAGCAACTTCAAAATCTCTTTCAATACCACTTCCTTCATCATTGGGTTTAATTTCCGCTGAGGATCTCGGGATGGTTAATGATTATCTTCAAGAAATATGCGGTGCATGCAGATATCGGGGCTGATCCCCTTGATGTCGGCGAGAGTCCAACCGATAGAGTAACAAGTTGTGTTTCCTGCTCTGTGGTAAGGTCTTTACTTACGATTACGAGTAATGTATCTGATTCTCCCAAGTATGCGTACTTCAGGTGCTCGAGAAGAACTTTCAATTCCAGAGTCAGGGCCTTCACATGAGAGGGAAGAATGGGCTCCGTGTTGGTCAGCAAGGGCAAACGGTCTGCTGAATTTCTGGCAGGAAACCCTTCTATTGCATAAAGCTGCTGTATGATTTCTTGGATCTCTTGTTCCTCTTCAGAATCTGCAATGTGTTCGGGTATCCCTCCAAAGAGTACCTGCTCTAATTTGTCATCCCTGAAATTGCACTCAACAAAATCATCAGTAATGGAATCGATAATATCAACCATAAAGAGCGCTTCTGGATCTTCCACATGCTTCATTGCTTCGAATATATTAAATGTGATAACATCCCCATCAAATTCGAAACTTAGCATTCCTTTATCAACATCAATCTTTGTTCGTGCAGTTTTCATAAATGGACGGCCTAGCAGGATTAGAGATCTATGTGCAGACAATGCATCATCCATGTCAACGATGTAGAAATCAACAGGAAAAATCAACTCATTCACCTTAACTAAGACATCTTCGACTACACCTCTAGGGTATGCATTGGACCTATCAGCTAATTGAATGATCACACGAGTATCTTTCATAGGACCCAACTGTAACTCCTTGTAAATAGAGGAAGGCATAACATTAATAGATGCACCTAAATCTAGCATGACTTTTTCTACCTTTTTGTTCCCAATGATGCAAGGGATAGTGAACATACCTGGGTCTCGACACTTTTGAGGCAACTTCCGCTGAATAATTGCGAAGACATTTTCTCCTACCTTGATTTTTGCATCCCTTCCATACCGTATCTTTTTGGCACATAGTTCCTTCAAGAATTTTGCGTATCGAGGAACTTTCTTGATAGCATCGATTAGGGGTAGGTTGATCTCGACTTTCTTGAAAAGCTCAAAGATCTCTTTCTCATCTTCCTCTTTCTTGTGCCGTGCTAACCTAGAAAGAAAAGGAGCTGCATTAATAGGGTTAAGAGTTTTAGAAAAAATCTGTACCTCCTTAGGAGCAAGCTGTGCAGCAGGTTGTGGGCCCTTAGCGTTAGTTTTGTCTTCAGCTTCTGCCGTTTGCCCACACAGCGTGTGGTCGTGTGTCTTTTTCTCAACTTCTACTAATTCCTTTCCACTCCGAAGAGTCACATCACTGACATTTCCTCTCGGGTTCTGCTCGGCCTGAGATGGGAGTTTCCCGGTATGCCCTTTCAGCTTGTTTAATTGGGTAGCAAGCTGGGTGATCTGTGTGCCCATACTGCCCAAGGCGGCTTGTGTCTCTTGCTAAAAGGCCTTTTGGCTCTGTGCCAGGCTACTCACTAGGTTGGTGCTTTGCTCCAGACTCTTCATGATCTCGCTCATAGATGGTGTGGAGCGGTCTGTGTGGGCATACGGCTCACCCCTTGGGGATCTCAGTGGCAAATCTCTTGCTGCGGGTGGATCTCCAGGCTGTCTCCAACGGAAATTCAGACGATCTCTCCAATCAGGATTGTAGGAATTGGAGTAAGGATCATTATTCCGCTTCCTCCTGAAATTATCTCCTCACAGGGCATCATAATTGATTCCTCTGAGAGCATCTTGCTGCGCATCGCCCGATCCATAACAAGCTTGTTCAGTGGGTGGCTCATGCAAATTGGGACACTCGTCAGTGAAATGCCCATGCTCAGAACCGACTCCGCAGCGGTTTGACCTTGTGTGCGCCACAGCCAGGCCTCAGACTAGGGAGGTAAGAGCATCTATCTTTTCATTCACTTCTGACCCCGCAGTTCGTTCGAGTGCCCTTACAGGTCGGTGTCTTCCTTCGTCTTTTTCTTCATACTCATGTCCTCCAGAAGCCATATCTATAATGAGCTATTTGGCCTCGCCGAGGGTTTTGTTGGTAAGCGATCCCCCGCTGGCAGCATCGATGATTTTCCTGTCAAAAGAAGACATGCCACGGTAAAAGTAATTAGTCAGAAGCTGATAATTAGTGAATCCATGGTCCGGGCATTTGTGGCAGAGCTGTTGAAATCTCTCCCAGTATTCAGGTAAGCTTTCATTCGGTTTTTGTTTGATGCTGCTGATAGCCATTCTCAGATTGGCAGCTTGAGTCTCAGGAAAGAACTTTCGCAAGAATTGTCCTTCTAATTCCGCCCAGGTGGTGATAGACTCCGGTGGCAAATCAAGCAACCAATCTCGTGCCTTTCCCTGCAGAGTGTGAGAAAAAGTCAGTAACCTTAGGTTATTAGCAGTAAAACCTGTAGGTCTTAAAGTGAAGCACACGAGATCAAATTCAGACAAATGTTTATGTGCGCTTTCTTCTGGTAGATCACCAAACTTCGGTAATACTTGGATGAAGGCAGGTCGGATCTCCGCATTGTTGGCAATCGGGGATAGCACGATGCAGATGGGTCTGTTACTCCGAAAAAAACCGATTTCCCTGATGAGAGGCTCATGATCGGGTCCTTGATCAGCCACATTGGCATGGATGAGGGCTCTTCCTGCGGTATGGAGTTGCGGGTTCGGTGGTGGATCTTCATTATTGGCCATATCTTATTTCAATTCGAGGGTCTTGGTAGACTCCTTGGCAACTTTCCTCAATCGGTGTAACATTCTCTTTGGCTCTGGATCGAACTCTAAATCTTCTTCTGCAGAGGAACGGGTCATGTACCAGAAAAATTAAAAATAAAGTAAATACAAACTGAAAATTTCGAGTAATCACTGCTTTTAGAACCGATCCCCGACAATGGTGCCAAAATTTGGTGGGTCGTTTTTCACTAAAAATAAATGTTCCGACTTTTGTCGGCGAACCCACACTGCAGAGTACAGTGGCGAGCAGGATCGTCTCCCAAAGGACCGGCAAGAATTACTCTTGACTTTCAATCTGCGTGACCAAACTTCCAGAGAGCTGTTTTGTGTGAATTATACAGCAAAATAAATTAAGGAATTAAATAGACAACTAGCAAAAATAATTGTGCAAAAGAAAACGGATTTAAATCAATGGCGAAAAGGTATTCCGGATCCAAAAACTCCACTCCACTTATAACACCGATCACAGATGCAAAAATTAATTAATCAACCATGCAAATAAGTTATAGCCATCGAAGACGCTTCTGACATGACCTAATCTCTCCACACTGATTCGATAATTAAGAAGACGTTCATTATTTATTCTCTAATCGGTTGACAACTATAAGAGACGCTCTATGAGTTTATTGAACCGAAAGAAATTAGCACAAGAGAGACCCGATTCTTAACTTACAGACTCTGACGCAGGACTGCAAAATTAACTCTGTTATTTCCCTAGTTTTGAGCAACCGTTTTACCACTTATTAAACCTAAACCACAATTACGTATGACCGATTTAATTGGCTAGTAATTAATCACAATCTACCAAATATTTGCAACTATTCGATAGACTTAGAATAATTAACAACTCGAAATCCAAGAATAACAGGTATATGTATCAATTAATTATGAACAAACAATTAGATCTCACAGTTGTATAAGTGGAGCTTCGTTGTCATCGCTGGAATACAAGTGAATTAGCTAACTTAAATGCTTGAATCGAGTAACAGGAATTTGTGTAATTGTGTGATGATCATATCAAAGAGAAGAAGAATTAAAACTGAATTAAAAACGTTTCGCTTACTGCATTTCTAGTCTGGAGCGTGCGTATCTAATTGAAACTAGAATCCTAATATATATTTACAAACCATGAAAGGATAGAGTTCTAACAGGAAATAATATCTTAATCTAGGTAAATCCTATGCAAAAAAAACTCCTAAAGGCGGTGGAGAAGGTATTTCCGCATCCAGGTTCGCGTGTGGACCGAGAGTTGGGTTCAACAAGCCCAAAATGTGTAGTGGCCCGAGTCTCCAGAAATTTGCTTCGATCTTCCAGCCGCATGCCCTTGCGGCTGGATCTGCTCAGACTCGAACTCTGTCCCTTTTCTTCACTTATATCTTTTTACACCAAAAACATGCCTCTTTTCCCCACTTTTGTACCACGTCCCTACACAACTCAACAACACATCATTTATCCAAAATACACAAATATAGGGTCAATAATAAGGAGAAAAAGCACCAAAAAATAGTGATAAGAACAAGTAGAATACGTCCTATCACCGCCGAAGGAAAGAGGAGCCACGGAAGGCAAGTTGACGCTTCCAGAAGAATGCTCGGCTCTATAAGAAAACTTGCTATATCGGTGCAACTAGTGCATGACAAGTACAGAATCTGCGACTCAGAATCTTCTAAATAAGGGAAGAATCTGCCAGATATGGAAAGTCTTGGGCATGGTGGCTGCGTGTTGGGCTGAAGATCTCCGGCCTATCGGGGAGTTTACCAAGTGTCCTTGTACTCCTATATAAGTAGATTTGATGGTAGAAAACAAACAAGAATTCACGTACCATAGCACCAAACAATTTTATTTAGTTTTATTTTACTTTTCTACAATAGGTCTCGGGCCTTATGCCCGCAGACATTTAGGATTTACAGTTTTATGTTCTTCAATCCAGCTTTGGAGTTGGATTTATTTTGCAGTATAATATAAGTAAGTTTTTCATTTATATTATGTTTTGTTTTATTTCTTTTATTTATTATTATTGTTCTAAGTCTAGCATAAGTGGCTAGACTCGTTATTCTGGATTGAACAATGATAATAACTTAATGAACTCATAAGAACCGTGAGGCTTATGGGCATAAACTGTGTGAATCTGGTTCCGTCATGTAATCATTTTCTTTGTTGCATTATACAGTGGGCTAAGCTAGTTAATTGTGGCTGATCACTCGTTAGTTAGAATTGTGTTCACTACCTCTATAAGTGGTCAATGAATCGCAGTTGTGTATTGGTCATAAAGGGATGGGATGCATCACGGGTACTGAGGGTGTTAAAATTTGTTGCCTGAAACAATGTAAATTCAGATGTAAATTGCAAAGTTAAATGAAATGTTGAAGCTAGTGTTACCACATTGCCTTCAACATGTAGCGAAAACGTAAACAGAAATTCGCACAAAATAAATTTTAAATCACACTCCTTACGGTGTGTGATTGCCTCAAGGTGAAATTCACTATCACAAGTGAAATACAAAAACAATGCTGATGTAGTCACGGTCCACTCCCTTGACAACACTGCATAAAACATATAGAGGACTATCATAGCTTCACTAACTCGAATAATCACTCAAACCAAACCTGTCTAAACACTAAGATAGATTACTACCAGTCACTCTAAATCCTAGACTTCTCAAAGTTGACTATCTAACCTACACACACAACTGGAATGAAAGTCTCCAGCTGATTGGGACACTAGGCAGATGTCGAGGAAGATGTCTTGGATTTCAGAGATGATACTAGATGCAAGATTCAGAGCTTCTCATAAACCACGGTGATAACCTTCTTGCATAAATGATTTAAAGGTCTAAGGAGACGTTAAATACTTCTTCCATCTTGTCTTGGTAGTTGCCTCACGATCCTAGATGACTTGGACTTGAATCAACCGCCTTCCACTACCCATTGCTGAAGTGGACTTGAGATAATCGTCTTCTGCATTGTATGGCACACGTTCTTCAACATCATGCAATAGTAGCGGTTACTCCAGTGACCCACGATCTCCTGCAACAGTTAGTGTCCAAGAACGAGTGCGAACATCACGTCCCTATGAAATCCGGAACAGATTTTGACCAAGTCAAAATCAAACATTATCCACATTTTAATTCAAAATAAAATATCTAATAAATCCCTAAAAATGTCGAAAAATGATATGTGACAAAAATCACAATTTATTCAGATTAAGTTAAAATAAATTAATCCAAAAAACTAGGAAATGATAAGATTAATGTTCTGAGTGTTATACTCGATGTGACGAGAATGACGGAACAACATTAGATGCGACATTGATTGCGATGTTATCAAACGAAGTGATAACATCATCTGGAGCACGTCATACTCAACAATATCCCCCTTAAGTTTATCCTTTCTGCACAAAATATAAAGCTCAATATATACATGATTAGAACCGCAGCAGAATATGAAAAAATATTGGAGTTCCAAAAACTCCCCCTTAAGGTCTGCTCCTCCTTAAGTTATTATCTGTAAAATAATATACAAAGTTAGTGGTTATAATCCCCTTTACGGACCCTCAATGTTGAGAGTATACTCAACATAACAATCACCACATATTAAAAACATGTGAACACCATCACAATGTTGAAAACATTTTCAACACAAACCATCACAAACCATAAATTATGTGATAAACAGAATATCAATGTTGAAATCATTCCCAACAAAAATATCACACATAAAATATGTAACACAACATATATATATCAAAATCATCAGATCAATGTTGATGATTAATACCAAAATATCCAAGCATATTCAACACTTGAATACCCAAAACATGATAAAACAAACATATGTGTCTAACACACAAACGAAAATAAACAAGGATGTAAACACATCCAAAATAAGATTGTGTCCAGCACAATACATGAACATGAAATAAAATTATTTTTGATAAAGAAAATATCATATTTTCTTCTTCCCCTTTACCTTAGCCACGGACTTTCCAACCTTTTTCCCTTCAGCACCATCATCACCAGCAACATCACCAGCAGCAGCAGCGACATCTACTCCCCCTTTTTGTGTAGAAAGAATTCTCTGAAGTGCTTAACGAAGCTCGGCCATTGCATTGGTGAGCACTGTGCTCTGATGAATCAATGAATCCATCTGTGATATATATAAATTTAACACCTGCACAGAAATTGTCGTCAAGTGCGAAGAAGCACTTGCTATATCACTTCCTAAAATAGGAAGAGAGAGTGCACAATCTGCAGCAACATCCTGCCCAACATCCCTTGATGCAGCTGTTTGAACTTCGACCGAGGGTATAAGGGAGATCGATCACACGATCTTCATTTCCTTTAGGCTTGATGATAGAGATAGTTGCAGTTTCAGTAACTATCTTCTTCTTATTTGTCTTCACACCTTGGTCAACTAGGATGGCATAGATTAGGCAGGAAAATGGTAAACTGCTGGTGGTGTTTGTCTTTGTAGCCGACTTCATCATACAATCAAAGATGTAGTCTTCGAGATTGAAGGGGATTTTTGTTCCAAGTTTAAAGAGCAAGATGGCTTGATCAACAGTGAGGAGTGAAGTGCTGGTGGTGGGCAACCAATTACACACAAATTTGTGTAAAATAGAGTAGAAAAATGTGAGCTTAGAAGTGGAAATTTTGTTAGTCCACTTAGTCACCAAACCACCAGTAACAGTTCCTAAACCTAAATCTAGGCTAATAACATCAGAATCATTGCCCAAGCCTAAAAATTCGTTGATCAGCATGGGGTTAAAAGCATAGATTTTGTCTCGCAGATAAACCTCTTCAAATTTGCTCTTAGACTTATCACACATCTCAGGAGACACATTTGCATAAAATTCAGCAATAACATCAGGCTCAAAAGAAGACAAAGCAGTGACAGATTTCCAGAGACCTCTCTCTTTCAAGAAAACATTCATTTCATACTTCTTAAAACTTAGTACATCAATTTGTTTTTCGACTCGCATGGGACGAAGAATAACAGTTTTATGAAGCGTTTTAGCATGCTGAGAGTAGAATGTCTTACTGAATGCAGAAGAAACATCATGAGGGGAACCTGAGGGATATACGGGTTCAAAGTCAGCAAAATTAGCATCATCTTGGGCATCGGCTAAATGAGTGGGAGATGGAGAGACTATCTCCTTGGCTGTGCCAGAAGAGACCATCTCTTATGAGGATGCAGGTTTTTCAGGAACATTGACTTCTGGAATTGCAGGGATAGGCTTCTTTTGTTGTACAACATTGACTTCCACATCACCAATAACTTTATCGAGAGAGGTGTCAGGGGGATTTTCTTTATCATCGGACTCATCCTTCAGGGATCTTTCGGGTTTCTCCTCCATCCTTAGAGTTCTTCTTATCTTTTTGCTTGAACCCTCACCACCCTCTTTCTTGACCGAACCTTGTTGGTCGTGAAGTCATTTAGACTTACGGGTAGGGTAATTTTTCTTTTTCTCGGTTAAAGCTCTAGTGTGTAACCATAGATCTGGATCAATAGGGTTATCTTCTACGCCTAGACTGACTTGCTGGAGCGGAGTGGGGTTTAGCACCAGAGTGGAAACAGGAGCTTCAACTTCATCCATGGTAGTGTCTGCATGTGTTGTTGGAGGAGATGAGGGTTTGTCAGACTCAAATTTCGGTCCTTCTAGGGTGATTTCGGCTGTTGCCGTGACTGCAGGAGTTGATGTGGCAGAGGGAGTGATAACAGATGTTCCAGCAGGACCTGAGCCAGAAGATGGAGTACCCATGGTCTTCTCGAACATTTGTTTCATCATCTCAAATATGGCAGTGAGATCCTTGGGTTTCACCATTGATATTCTGCAAAAAGCTTGAAGAAAGAAGAGACAAAGAGTGGGAAATGAAAGGGCTTCGAGAAATAGAGAGTGAGAGAAATAAAAAAATATTTCCAAAAAAGAGATGATATAGCTCTCACCCTCAAAAATCGGAACTACTAGTTGTCACATCACCCACTTTTTGTTTAAAAAATATTTAAATAATTTGGAACTAGTGGATAGGGATAAACCTTATCAATTCGAGTACTTATCACAAAAATTCAAAAAAGTGAATATTTGTGGGATCGAAAATAATTTTTGTTTTTTTTATAAATCAAATAACGGAGAAAGAAAAACACAAAAAATATAATTCTAGGCATGTAATTTTTGAAGTATATCGTTTCTCTGCAATCTTGGTCACAACATCAGCTACAACACAGACAAACAGTGAATAAACCCAACTATAATTCACCTTATAGACTTACGGGTATTTCATTCAAAAACGCAGACATAGAATTTCAAGTTGCTGATTTTGTTAAATAAAAGTAGAAACACAATAATTTCATTAAGTAAGCCTTGAATTATACTTCAAAGAAATAACTAAAATAAATAATAAAAAAACATGATAAACAACTAATGTTGATAAAAAGAACTCATATCGAGTTCAACATCAGTAAACAAAAAGAACTAATTAAATAGAACACATTCCAAGAGACTTTCTCAAGGTAGAAAATCTCTCAAAATCAAGGGGCTTGGTAAAAATATCCGCTGTTTGATTCTCAGTGGATATATACTTGATGTTTATGATCTCCTTTTCCACCAAGTCTCTGATAAAGTGATGCCGAATATCAATATGCTTAGTGCGTGAATGTTGAACAGAATTCTTAGAAATTTCAATAGCACTGGCATTATCACACAACAAGGTAAGTGATGAGCTTGTCATGCCACAGTCCTTCATCATTTGGTTCAACCACACCAACTAAGCACAACAACTAGCAGCGGCAACATATTCAGATTCAGCTGTTGACAATGAGATGCAATTTTGTTTCTTGCTTGACCAAGAAACCATATTGCTCCCCAAAAAGAAGCAACCACCACTTGTGCTCTTCCTATCATCAACATCGTCTGCTCAGTCTGAATCACATTATCTAATAAGGCTGGTGTTTGTATCTTTACAATACCTGATTCCAAAGTCAACTGTACCAGCAACATATCGAATTATTCTCTTGACAGCTTTCAAGTGAGACTCCTTGGCTTAAGCTTGGTATCTAGCACATACTTCAACACTGAACATGATATCAGTTCTGCTGGCAGTCAAGTAGAGCAAGCTTCTAATCATTCATCTATACATTGTTGGGTCAACATTGACTCCAACATCATCTTTGCTCAGTTTTTCAGAGGATCCCAATGGTGTCTTCATAGGCTTTGCAGCTTCAAGTCCGAAGCGCTTGATCAGATTTTTAGTATACTTGCTTTGGGATATAAAGATCCCATCTTTATCTTGCTTGATTTGGAGACCAAGAAAGTAGGCCAATTCACCGACCATACTCATCTCAAATGCGCTGCACATTGTATCAACAAACTCACTGAGGAAGTTAGAACAAGTGGATCCAAACACAATATCATCAACATAGATTTGTGCAACAGTGATGTGTTTGTGAATCCTTTTGATAAACAATGTTTTATCAACCACGCCTCTTGAAAAGCCAAAGTCAATTAAAAACTCCATAAGGTAAGCATACCAAGCTCTAGGAGCTTGTTTAAGCCCATACAAATCCATGTGTAGTTTCAGCACATGGTTAGGTTTTTCATGACATTCAAAGCTTTTTGGTTGTTCAACATAGGCTTCCTCATTCAAAATGCCATTCAGAAAGACACTTTTGACATCCATTTGATGCAATGTAAACCCAATGTGCCAAGCAATGGCAAGTAGGAGATGGATAGACTCTATTCTAGCAACAAGAGTGAATGTTTCATCATAGTCTATGCCTTCTACTTGAGTATAACCTTGAGCCACTAGTCTGCTTTGTTTCTGACCACATTACCAGACTCATCAGTCTTGTTCTTAAAAATCCATTTAGTTCTAATTACATTTTTATTTTTAGGCCTTGGAACCAATTCCCACACATTATTTTGAACAAACTGGATCAACTCATCATGCATAACTTCTATCCAGAATTCATCTTTTAGAGCTTCTTTGACATTTTTAGGTTCAACATTGGATAGAAAGCATGAAATGAACACAAGGTTAATGACTGATGACATACAAACCTGTTTAACCAATTCAGCAACATCGGCTAAGCGCTTTGTTCTGGTTTTGACTCATTGAGATCCATCACCGATGATTTGGAAATTTGGATGATCTCTTTTGATTCTCCTTGGAGGATCACGTCTTGGTTCAAACTGAGCTAGTGGAAGTTGGTTATTATCGCTTTCAGAGGAGGAGTCTGAGTCTGGTGTTCAAGGTGATGTTGATTCCTTTGCTGAGGGAGAGGAAGCATTGGATTTGACATCAGGACTTCTCATAGGACTTTTGGGAGTTCCACTAGGCCCCTTATCAGCGCTATCTGGTTTATGGAGGAGAAATGACACACCATCTTCCTCAGATCTAGTTGCCAGGCCTGCAAGATGATCGAATACAACATTAACAGATTCTTGCACAGCTTTAGTTCTTAGGTTAAGAACACGATATGCTCTGCTATTTTGAGCATATCCCAAGAATAATCCTTTGTCACTCTTGGAGTCAAACTTTCCAAGATGGTCTCTGTCGTTCAGGATGTAGCAGACAGATCCAACCACATGGAAATATTTGAGATTTAGCTTTCTTTCTCTTAGAAGCTTGTAAGGAGTCTCCTTTCTTCCTAGTTGAAGATAGACTCTGTTCCCGATATGACAGGCTGTGTTAACAGCTTTAGCCCACAGCTTCTTTGAATGTCCTTTAGCTTGTAACATTGCACATGACATTTTCTGCAGAGTTCGATTCTTTCTCTCTACTACTCCATTTTATTCTGGAGTTTTGGGGGCTGAATACTCATGGAGTATTCCTTTCCTTTCACAAAAGTCATCAAATGCAGCATTCTTAAATTCCCTTCTATGATTTGTTCTGACACATGCAATGTTGGTGTCAAATTGCAGACAGATTGTGCGGCAGAATCTTTTGAAGACTTTGAATGTTTCAGATTTTTCCTGCAGAAATTCAACCCAAGTATACCTTCAGAAATCATAAAAAATGACAAGGATGAAACTCTTACCACTCATACTCTTTGTATCGACTGGTCCCATGATGTCCATGTGTGAGAGTTGAAAACATCTTGTTGTTTGACAACCATCCAGGCTTTTGTGAGGAATCTGGTTTGTTTTCCCTTTTGGCAGGCACCACATACAACATCGTGATCAACATTCAGCTTTGGTAGGCCACGGACAGCATCCGACACAATCAGTTTTTTCAAATTTACCATGCTCATATGACCGAGTTTTTTATGAATCAACTTTGTTTCATCATTTACAATCATGTTGCACGTTTCATCTTCGTCAGCATGGTAGCAATTGTCAGATGCATGGCTTCCAAACATTATGCATTTGTCGTGTTTGTCAAACACTTCACAAGTATTTTTATCAAACTTGACATGCATACCATCATCACACAGCTGACTAATACTGATCAAATTGGCCGTCAAACCCTCGACATGCAGGACATGTTGGAGCTTAGGAAAATGTTTGACATTCAAGGTACCTTTTCCGATAATATTTCCTTGACCTCCTCCTCCGTAGCTGACCTTGCCTTTGTTAGTAGTGGTGTATTCTTTAAGAAAATCCTTATTGCCAGTCATGTGCCGAGAACATCCACTGTCAAAGTACCATGTTCCGGTAATGTTATCTTTCAGGGATGTGTACACAACATTGCAAGTGTACTTCATCTTTTTGAACTTCTTAGGATTTTTGTTCTTTGATTTTGTCCCTGATGTTGTTTTCCTAGTTGCAACATCGTCATGAAATTTGAAGCAATGTGGTTTAATATGTCCAGGCTCTTGACAGTAATGACACACATACTTCCGCACCTTTGAGCCTTTACATTGCTTCTGATCATCATCTTCAACATTGTTCCTTGTCGTTGTGCTTGAGTTGTTACCTTTCACAAACTGGACAACATTGTTGTTTGAGAAAGATATGGAAGATTTATTGGAGAATCCCAGTCCAGCTCTATTTGTCTGTCCAATGTTAAGGCTTCATTTAGGAAATTCATTCCTTGATTCCACTTCTGAAATATTCTTGAGGTGTCCTCCACTTCTTTCTTTAGTTTGCTGATTTCAGTATCACTTCTGGTAAGTCTAATTTCCAGACTTGCAACCTTTCCTCTTAGAAACTGATTTTCTTCCATGAGAAATCTCAACTCTTTTGATTGAGTTGTCCACTGAGTGCAGACTTCATTCACAACATTGTTGAGTTCTTGAAGTGATGCAGTAGGTTGTTCTTCATGTGGATCATGTTCTCTGATTTCAAAAGCCTGATTGAATTCATCTAGAAGAGTCATTTCATACCAATTCGTCAAATTGGGTGAAATCTCAGTAGCTTCTGCTTCAATATCTGGAAGAACTTCATCTTCCACTTCACATTTTTCAATGTCAAGTTCATCAAGTTCATCAATATCATTCAGAGCATCAATAATCTGATCATCTTCTTCCATGACATTGATGAACAACACTCTCTGATCTGAATCATTTTCAGTATCAGAATCATCGCTGAGAACAACATTAAAATTATTTCTTTGTCTTCTTCGTGCTGATGGACGTTCGTTTGAATAATGTCCATACCCAGAGCATGCTCTACATTGAACTGAATCAATGTCTTTCCCAGTGTCAGCAACTTCCTTCTTGACATTTGATCTTCCATAATTTGATGTTGATGAGGATGGAGAGTCAAGTAGCTGTTGAGGTTTTATATTTGGGGGGCTTTTCTTCATGGAACGAACCAGTGAGTTGAACTTCTTTGTCAAGAGTACAACACTTAGATTCTCTTCCTCATTGATTTCCTAAAGACTGTCAACATCATCATGAACATCAGATGACACATTTGTTGTCTGGAGAGCAATTTCCCTTGAAGTTAAGTTTGCTTTCTGATTTTGCAGGTTCATCTCAAACGTTAGCAAGATGCTGACCACTTCACTCATACTCATGGTTCTTACATCATGTGCTTCTTCAATTGCAGAAATTTTAATATTGAATCTTTCTAGGAGAGTTGAAAGCAACTTGCTAACCATGTTCTCATTAGAGATTGGACTCCCAAGAGCGGTCGATTGATTTGAGATCTCACATAATTTTTCAGCATAAGGTGAAATAGTTTCATCTTCAAACATGCCCAAATTTTCAAATTTTGATGTGAGTAACCTCAGTTTGGTCTTCCTTACACTGGCAGACCCTTCACAATGTTCCTAAAGAATGATCCATGCTTGATATGCAGTAACACAATTTCAAATCATCTTGAAGCATGGATAAAAATCGCATTCAAAGCGCGAGCATTAAAATTTGAGATTATTCTCTCATCATTTGTCCATTGAGATTATGGAGTTAACACAAAATCTCCATTCGGACCTTCATCCTAGGAGCGCTCTATTCTTCAATAACTGTCATCCATGCTCTTTCATCGATAGATTTGATGTAAATATTGATTCGAGATTTCCACATGACATAGTTACCACCATTGCTATCTAGAGCAGGAGGACGACATTGATTAATCTGAATATCCATCACAGATTTCAAGAAACACCGGATCGAGTACTTAGTTTGTCAAGTACTGGCTCTTGATGCCACTTGTTAAAATTTGTTGCCTGAAACAATGTAAATTCAGATGTAAATTGCAAAGTTAAATGAAATGCTGAAGCTAGTGTTACCACATCGCCTTCAACATGCAGCGAAAATGTAAACAGAACTTTGCACAAAATAAATTTTAAATCACACTCCTTACAGTGTGTGATTGCCTCAAGGTGAAATTCACTATCACAAGTGAAATACAAAAATAATGTTGATATTGTCACGATTCACTCCCTTGACAACACTACATAAAACATACAGAGGACTATCCTAGCTTCACTCACTCGAGTAATCACTCAAACCAAACCTATCTAAACACTTTGATAGATTACAACCAGTCACTCTAAATTCTAGACTTCTCAAAGTTGACTATCTTACCTACACACACAAGTAGAATGAAAGTCTCCAGCTGATTGGGACACTAGGCAGATGTCGAGGAAGATGTCTTGGATTTCAGAGATGATGCTAAATGCAAGATTCAGAGGTTCTCACAAACCATGGTGATAACCTGCTTGCATAAATGATTTAAAGGTCTAAGGAGACCTTAAATACTTCCTCCATCTTGTCTTGGCAGTTGCCTTACGATCCTAGATGACATGGACTTGAATCAACCGCCTTCCACTACCCATTGCTGAAGTAGACTTGAGATAACCATCTTCTGCATTATGTGGCACACATTCTTCAACATCGTGCAATAGTAGCGGTTACTCTAGTGACCCACGATCTCCTGCAACAGTTAGTGTCCAAGAACTAGTGGGAACATCACGTCCCTATAAAATCCGGAACAGATTTTGACCAAGTCAAAATCAAACATTATCCACATTTTAATTCAAAATAAAATATCTAATAAATCCCTTAAAATGTCGAAAAATGATATTTGACAAAAATCACAATTTATTCAGATTAATTTAAAATAAATTAATCCAAAAAACTAGAAAAGGATCAGATTAATGTTCCGAGTGTTATACTCGATGTGACGAGAATGACAGAACAACATTAGATGCGACATTTATTGCGATGTTATCAAACGAAGTGATAACATCATCTGGAACACGTCATAGTCAACAGAGGGCATAAGAGAGATCTTTGTCTAGGTAAATCTGGGTTTGTCTAGATCATAATTCTGCTTTGTTGCTTACAATCATATGAGAGATCGGGGTTGAGTAACAAGTTAGGGTTTAGGGGATGAGAGATCACCTCTAGGCTAGACTGAAAGGATAGATTGGGTACGTTTAGAGAGATCTGGTACCTTTAACCAGATAATTAGGTTTGCATAAGTAATCAGCATGCCCATGATAGGTCAAGTGTTTGTTAAGTTTGAAATCTAAGTTCTAATCCGGAATACATTGCTACTAATATTTTCCTTTCCTGTTTTTATTTTGTTTTGTTATTTTATTTTACAGTCTTTAAATACAAATACGGAGACCACAACAATCCTCAAACCTTTTGGAAAAGTGACACTGGAAGATAGAATTCGCAGCTCCTCGTGGGATCGACCCTTACTCACATAAAGCTTGCTATGCCTTACTGTGGGCATAAGGATAACTCTCTCTTGAGAATTATTCTGACTGTGAAACGACCGCGCATTAGAATTGGCACCGTTGCTGGGGAGCTAGTTCTTGAAATTCTATTTTCCCAACTTGTTAGCCTGGCCGGTGGATGCCCAATACCTCTAAAGGAGATTGCCGGTACGATCCAGAACCTGAGAAGACTCTGAAGAGGAGGAGAACAGAAGCACGGATGACACAACAAGCAGAAAGACTTGCTCGTGAAAGAGAACTGGAGCAAGAAATAGCACAATTGGAAAGGAATGAACAACTGAGGTTAGCCCCGATGACTGAAGAAGAAGGAAGAACGTTGAGGCAGTTAGTCTTTCCGCCTAACATGAATATACGTTCCATGGGCATTACACTCCCAACGATGACTGGAAGCTAGGAGTTGAAGGCAAGTTTCATCCAGATCTTACCCAAATACCATGGGAAGATTGGAGAAGACCATCAGAGGCATATTCAAGATTTTGAGATGGTGTGTCAAACTCAACCTACGGATGGGAGAAAGGAACAATATGTGCATCTTGTCTCATTCTCGTTCACTCTTCATGACGAGGCACGAGACTGGTTATACACCCTGCCAACTGGCAGTATAACCACATGGGCACAACTGCAGCAGGAATTCCTGGAGAAATATTTTCCTGCATCCTGAGTCCAGGAGATCAGGCGAAGAATTGGAACTCTGAAGATGGGCATAAATGAGAGTTTCTATGACTAATGTTTTTGATTCCAGAGCATGTTGACAAAATGCCCACAACACCAGATCACAGATCACGATCTAATCCAATACTTTGTGTCTGGGTTGAGACCACAGAACAAGATCATTGTCAATGCTTCATGTGGAGGATGTATCTTGAACAAGCTACTAACAGAAGCCTTCCGAATTTCGGTAGAAATGGCTGATGAAAATAAAGATGAAAGTGCCGAGGGCACAAGGACAGTTCCAGACGCTGGGAAATCAACACACCTTCAGGTCAAACTGGAAAGGATTTTAAACCAGATAGAGAAAGTGATGAACCATACTGGGGCACCAAAGAAAAGAGTGTGTGGAGTGTGCAAGAGCGTGGCCCATTTAACTGATAAATGCCCAACACTGCAGGAGCAGGACGTCGCTGAAGTTAACTCTCTCGATAGGCATCATAACAACAAGCGATATGATCCCCACTCTCAAACATACAATCTTAGATGGAGGGATCATGAGAATTTCAGATGGAAGAGGAATGATACCCACCAGCCAGATTTGCCACCACTACCATCAAGGGTACGCGAAGAACTCAGTCTGGCCGAACTAGTCCATGCCATGGCCAAAGAGAATGTGAAGTCACAGTAGGAGAATGAAAGGTGCAAACAAGAGACAAGGGCTGGTCTGCAATATGTGAGCAAGCAAATTTCCCGACTAGCTCAAGATCTTGCCCAACTGAAGGAAAAAAATGGATAATTACCAACTCAGGTGGTAAATCCCCAAGAACAGGTGAACGTTGTGACCACAAAGAATGAAGAAGAAGTGATGAAAGCTGAACTGAAGAGAGACACTGAAGGTGAAATGAAAGAAGAAGAGCGGACACAGGAAGAGGTTGCGGAGCCCACAAGGCAAGAAATAAAGAAGAAACCTTCCTTTCCTGAACGTCTTGCTCACGACAGAAAAGACGAGGAGATGAAAGAACTTCTCAAGGTCTTTCAAAAAGTGGAAATCAATATTCCACTACTGGATGCAATAAGGCAGGTTCCTCGGTATGCCCGTTTTCTAAAAGAGTTGTGTACCAAGAGGGTGCGATTTGAAGATGATGCGAGACTTTTCATGGGAGAAAATGTCTCCGCAGTGCTACAGAAGATACCAAAGAAGTGTGAAGATCCTGGCATGTTTGTCATACCATGAATAATTGGGAGCAAAAAGATTGAAAAGGCGATGCTTGATCTCGGTGCATCCATAAACGTCATGCCCATGATGATTTATGAAGAATTGAATCTGGGACCACTCAAGGAAACAAGGGTGATTATCCAGTTGGCAGATAGATCAAATGTCTACCCCGAAGGTCTAATAGAAGATATCTTGGTGAAAGTGGGGAAATTAATTTTCCTAGTAGATTTCTATGTCCTGGACATGGGCAACACGACACCATCTACATCTGTTCTACTGTTAGGGAGATCTTTCATGAAGACTGCTCGCACCAAGATCAATATCGATAAGGGCACGCTGATATGTGAGCTTGATAGCCAAATAGTTATGTTCAACATCTATGAAGCCATGAAGTACCCATGAGATCCGGAGTCAGTACACTTTGTGAACCATTGCTATGCCCAATCTCAAGCCATTCTGGGTCATATGAACAACCAAGAATCCCTGGAATGGGCATTGCAAACTACGTTGACTAACTACGATGCCATCAACGAAGATGAGGATACCAGAGATGCTGTCATGATGCTGTACTCTCTGGAAGAATTACCGCATGGAGTGGTGGATTTTAAATTGCCCACAATGACTCAGATAAACAGGATGTTTCCATCGGTGCAGAAGGCACCAAAGCTAGAATTGAAGAATCTCCCTGACCACTTAAAGTATGCCTATCTTGGGTAGAATGAGACATTGCCGGTTATCATAAGTAAAGGACTAAATCTTGTTGAAGAAAACTGGCTATTGAGATTGCTACGCATTTACAAAGAAGCAATGGGATGGACTTTAGCCCATATCAAGGGCATAAGCCCTGCAGTATGCATGCACAGAATCCTCTTGGAGGATGATGCCAAACATGTGCGGGATGCCCAACACAAACTGAATCCCGCAATGAAGGAAGTCGTACTGAAGGGATACTCAAGTTGCTAGATATGGGGATCATCTACCCCATTTCAGACAGCAAGTGGGTGAGCCCGATTCATGTCGTGCCCAAGAAATGATGTGTCATTTGTCTTCGACGATGCATGCACGGAAGCCTTCAACACTCTAAAGAAGAGGCTGGTTACGGCACCCATCATTCAACCTCCAGACTGGGGCATGCCCTTTGAAATAATATGTGATGCCAGTGGATACGCTGTGGGCACAGTGGTTGGACAAAAGTGGGATGAAGAATTCCATGTCATTTACTATGCTTCCAAGACATTAAATCATGCCCAAGCCAACTACACCACGACTGAGAAGGAATTATTGGCAGTAGTCTTTGCCTTTGAAAATTTTCGATCCTATTTGCTTGGTGCCAAGAGTGTTGTTTACACTGATCACTCTGCATTGAAATACCTACTTGTAAAGAAGGAATCGAAACCAAGGCTCATCCGGTGGATACTACTACTGCAAGAATTTGTAACACCCCAGAATTTCGATTAAGGTTTAGAGGATTCTTAATGATAATTAAGAAGTTAAGGAAGAAAATTAATTAAGGTTAATTGAGGTCAGATGTCAGTCACGACTTTAAGGGTCAGTTTTCGTAAAAATCATCTTTTCAGAAAATTTGATCTTAATTCTTTTATGGCCATTCGTGGTCTCGTTAGAAAGGTTTTAACTCAAGGAGTATTCCAGTGTTTTCGGATTTTAATTCTGAAGTTAATTAAGTTCCCGGTGATGAAAAGCGTATTTAAAGGATGAATGAATAGTAACTTTTGCGTGCGTTCGTGTTTTGAGAAATTTACGAAATCCTCCTCGTTGATCCGAGTCTAGTTCTGTCAGGCCCCTCTTATGGGAAATGACCCAAGGATTCCGTTGGCCTTCACAGATTACCATTCTGAGGTCAATCGAACGCTCGAGAGCAAAATCTGTCAGTCTGAGTGAATAGTAAAAAGTAATTCCAAAAAGGGAATCTTTACTTGTCCTTCTTTAGACGACCCCGTCTTTTTCACGAATCAAGTTGGTCCACTAGTATTCGAGCCAACGAGTCTCTCGATATTTTTAGATTTCGTGTCTGAAGTCATTTGGACCTCGACATCAAATAAAGCAACTTTTAACCGAACCCGGGGTAACTTTTGCAGTATTTCCGCACTGCAATGGCTTCCAAGGGAAGCCAAAGCTTTTCCTATAAATAAGGCATCACCCCTTTCACTTTTTTCACACCAATTTCACCCATTCCTCATTTCTAGAGAGTGGGAAAGCTTGTGAGAGCCGAGAAAGTTCTGTTGAAGTAAAAAGCGTTCTTCGTGAGTGTTCTGCAAGACAACGAGCGGAGTGGCATAGAAGGGATGCGGTGAGGGAAGGTGCTAGGGGCGCCGTTGGGTTGTAGCGGGTGGCTCTGCCGCCGTTGCAACTCGACGAGACGCCGAGCTAGCCACCTTCCTTCGACGCACCTAACCCCGTCCATTCTTGTTCGTCGGTCTCGATCTCTATTTCTTTTTCCGTCTTTAAATTTCCGCATTTACATTCCGCTCTTTACGTTCTTCGCGTTTTTCATTATTGCTCGTTTACCTTCCGTCTAAGTTATATTTCAGTTTTTATTGCAGTTCCAAGTTAATAACGTTACGTTATATTTCTCGCGTTATTCCTGTCGTTATTATTCTTGAGATTAGCCTCGTTTATTCCGTTTAAATTCCGTTCGAGCTATATTTAAAGATTTTGTCGTTATTCTAAATATTTAAAGAGGATTATCGTGCTTATACCGTTATAATGTCAAAATTCTTTTTAAGTTAAGGCATGTTGTTGCATGATAAATTCAAGTACGTTGTTTTTAAGAGATTTCGGGTTAAGTGTTCTTCGTGTTCTTCGTGTTCGTCGAAAGAATCAACGAACACGAAGAACCCAGTTGAAGATCGCCCAGGAAGAGAGAGAAACCAAGTCCTGCGACCGCGGGGGGGCGCGGCAGTGCGACATCCCCCTCGGCCCACAACCCCGCGGGCACGGAGGCTGCGCGGGCGCGCGGGGTGCCGCCGGCGCGCGATGCCCCCGGATCATCCGACGCTGATTCTTCTATCTTTTCGAGTTTTTCAAGTCGTGTTATTTCCAAGTTATTTTCAAGTTAAATTTTAGAGAAGCAATCAAGATATTCTCAATTTATTTCGAGTAATCCATTCAAGTTATTCTTTGTCTAAAAATTGAGAAATCAAGTCGAGATGTTCTTTAAATAAATTCTTCTCGAAATTTATAAAGTCGTAAAGTCGTGCAATCTGTAAATAAATCTTAGATTTTAGTCTTCGAGTAAAATGTCATTATTTCTCGCTTTAGATAGTCGATTTCTTCAAAAGAGGTCGCTAAGTCGATGATTCGACTTTTGTAGGAGGAAGGGAGCCTCATAGGAAATCGGAGAAGGATCTTCAGCTCGTTGCTTCATCTTCTGTCCAGTAATCGAGGTGGGTAAATTTATACTCATCTAAAGTTTGAGCTAATAAGCTCTAGAAGCATATAGGGCAAATGAAATATCCAATAAAGCATTTTTGCTCTGCCTGATCGATCTCTGTACAAGGAAGGAAGGAAGGAAAGAAAGATGTTATGTTCTAATTAAGCTATTGAGCATGTTTAGAAATGCTAGAAATATTAAAGTATTGTTATTCTTAGCATGTGATGTTTAGAATAGCCTTTAGTTGGAACTCGTATTCATTTACGTTCATCTCCTTGTATTGAATGTTTATACTATGTTAAGGCTCGTAAGTTAAGAATTAAGGATTACCTTGTTAGGGTAGCGTTAAATCCCTTATAGGCCAAGATTATGCTTTACTAAAGGACTAGCCCTTAGACGTTGCTCTAAGATTGGTTTTGCTAGCAAGATGAAGGAAGAAAGGAACTTAGCATTTCGCTTAAGCAGAAATTGAGCTCACAACTTTTAGAGGGAGTCACTGATGGGTTAATTCCCTCGCAAACTCGTTTGGATATTTAAGGTAACCCCTCTTCTATCCCATGGCATGCCTAAGGGTACAGTTGATATCAGGTTTGAGCCAAGGTTGGGCCCAAAAGTAAAGAAAAGGTTTTGCAGATATGGAGAGGGCTTTTGCGTTTTGCTCTCCATATACCGGCAGTTCATTGTTGGATATTTCTCAAGTTATTAAAGAAGCTTTCATTAAAAACCCACTGAGTACATTAGTGCTCACGCCCTCTTTTTCAAATGTTTTCAGGTTGAGATGCCGAGGATGATGGTGGCTGTAGATGTGGGTGTGTTGCCAAGATTGTTTTGCTATTATATAAGTTTCTTTGAAATCCCATTATGTGTCTTGCTACTCTGATTAACTCTTTCTAAATTCTGTTCAAAGTTCTATTATGATTATTCGAGATTCTAAGAATATTTCTAGACGATTACATATATATAAGACGCATACTAAGTTTATTTCCACTTTCCGAGTATGTTTTCCTTTCGCCTATAAAAGAGCCTATGCTTGTTGGTATCTAATTAGTTAGCCGTTTTATTCCGCTAAAGCATGTTTCCTTCTTAATCAAGTAAACCAGAGTATCATCAACTATCTTCAAAGCGTACCTTTATTCTTAAACTTCTTCGTTAATCTTCTGACTTTACTCGTTAAATCCCTTAATAACACCCCGTCCCCATTCGTTAATCCCTATCTCGGGACCGGGCTGTTACAGATGGTATCAAAGCAGGCTTGCAACTCTGCAGACCTGTCTCTTTGTTTAAGTTAAAGCTAAGTGTTTATGTGCATATTAATTGCTTCGTGATAAGTTACAGCAGCAACCCACATCTCGCCATCACCCTCGTATCTTCAAAAAAATCGAGGTATGATAGTATAGAGATTTTAGATTTGGAATTCATAATTTTTGACTATCGAAAACGAAGAGATTTGAGCAAGCATGCCTCTTTTATGGATAAGGGGAAAAACCTTGATAATGAAATTCCAAGTAAAAAGTATTCGGGTAAAATGATTTCCTGAGCAAAAAAGTTTGTGAAATAAGTTCTTGATCACAAAGAAAAGTGTTTAAAAACTTATTTTTAAACATATGTCTTAACAAAAGATAAAAGCTTCAAAGAAGAGTTCTAGATTTAAAAGAAAAGGGTTGATTCATTCTCGAATTTTTGTTTTAAAGGAAAAGGTAAAGTTTATGATCAAAGACTTGGGTACCAAAATTTTTGTAAAAGTCAACTGCAAAAAGGATCTATGCATGCAAGATAAGTAGTCTGAATCTAAACGATAGCATGATCTCAGGAGAACCATATGCCTCCCTTTTATAATCTAGACTGATTAAGCTTCATATTTCTAGAATTGTTAAGCGTCGTTCGATTGCTAGGAATAATGTGCCTCTTTTCCACCCTGTTCAAGAAATGAACGACTTTGGAGGAACGCCAGGAAAGGTATCCGACTTGGAAACATGCATCCGCATGTGTGAGCAAGCACCAGCTGCCGAGAGGCCAGCAATGTACCACATTTTGCAAAGCACCATCACCCGTGATCCCGAGACGCATGCTGTAATCGGGAACCTGACAGAATTCTCTTCAGCCTTGACGGCTCTTTGGGAGTTAAAGTATGGCCACGTGAATGCTCTAGCCGAGCAAAATCCCTCCTCCGTGATAGAACCAGAACTGCTAAGGGCGACTCTGAACAGTCCCCCTGAATTTCAAGCACCGTTCCCTTGTGCTGAAGGAACCTTAGAAGCAAGACCCTTGATCATCCAGGACATCGAGTCTTTGTCCTCTAGAATGCACCAGTAGGCCCCTGCCTATCAACCAGTTGCCCCTCAGAGTCTGGGATAGCGAATGCCCCATCAGTTCCCCGAAGGAAGCTTAAGGAAATTCAAGTTCGAGGTACCAGAGATAGATGAAGATGAGGAAGAAGGGGACCCAGCATATAGTTAAGCTTTAGAAGTAGGCAAATGAGGCGTTGTTGTTAGAACACCTTGCTGACCTGTTGTCCGTTTATCCGCTTTAATCCAGATCTTATTCTGAAAATGTATTAACCAACCTTTTAGATTTTGATGGCAGCAGTAGTTCTCCAAGGGTAGCCCTATTTTCGGATGTAACTAAGAACCCCTTTCTTATTTATGCCAAAAGTCCTCTGATGAGGTAATTTTCCCGCTTTGCTTGATCTATCCTACGACCTTACCGAAAGGCATTTTCTTTTGCTTCATGCAAATTCGAGCGAGCACCGCTAATATGTAGGATTCTTTAGAATGTCGTCGAGAAGTCATCAAACCGAGAGAATGAGGCCGCAAGCAAGCAAGTCCTGAACTGCGACTTAAGAGCCAAGAATGTATTTCTCGGACACAACCTTTCCGTTCTAATAGTCTAGGAGACCCGATGGGAGTCGAGAAATGGGTTATTCCTTAGAAGTGAAATTTCAATTTTATAGTCTGATCGGAAGATGAGAAATTAGGTTGTGCTCTTTTATGAATACGAACTTCGGGTAGGAATCCGTTTGAAGGATGATAAATTTGAGGCAGTAACCGTAGTATGATTGTGAAGGTTTCAAGTATGAGTTATATCAGAAGTATATCCCGAACTGTTCATAAGGCAAAGGAGGTAGAGATTTGGAGCTAAAAGCAAGGAAAGAAGACGTTGTCAATGTACGATCAATAGTTCAACCAGTTATCAAGGCATAACCCGCATTAGTGGTTTCAAACGAAAAGAAAACGCGTATAGATCAGGTCGATTGTTGTATCCCTTTTATAGGTGAAAGTGATTCTCGTATGTCACCTTTTCCAGCCAAGTGTAGCTAATTGAAGGCCAACTGACTCATGCTATTTCATAGCAACCTAGTAAAGAAGAATATACGTGAAGATCAAGGAAAGAAAGAGAAAGAACCTGAAGAAGATCGTTAAGCAGATAGACCCAAAAGTGGTAGATTAAAAGTTTCAGTAAGATAAGAAGTTTTGATGAGACTATTCATTCATTCTCGTATCAATTAAAACAATCACCTTTCAACAGCTTCACATTAATTAAAATTCTTCATTCATATATCATTTGATTATCCTTTTGGGCAAATTATAATCTTTCGATGATACTTCTTTAATCATCCCGAATCAGTGATAGCATTCCCTTGTTAAAGTTATGCTGACGCCTTTGCAAATATTCGGTACAGTTCTCAGTGTTAATCATCGATTATCTCCCATACGTTTGCTACACGCAAAAACCCCTTTTGAGTTTATAAGTCCTCTGAAAAAGCAATGTTTTTAAGTAACCCAGTGTTATATCTCTTCCATCTTTTGGAACTTGTTAAAGAATTATTGATCAAGATAAAGTCCTCACTCAGAGGCAATCATTTTGTTTTTCTCCCACTCATAGAGCTCGAGTGTGGATCCTTGATTAGAGCAGAGAGTATAAAGCAATATCCCTTTAGAAGAATAAGAGGGAGTAGTCCCAATAGGAAGAAGAATCCAAGTATGATAGTTAGTGCCCTTCTAGTAGGACGCGAACCTCTAAAAGTGATTTTTCAGCTCGTCCAGTATTAAGAGGCAATCTGAGGAATGACATCAAATAAGTTCTGAGCTTACGTTCAAGGTCCAGTCATGTGATCTCTATACCTGTAAGTGATGGTGATCCCTAGGAGAGGCTATAAAGTCAGAACACCGTTGAAATGCGGTTGCGACGAAGAAAGAGGAAAGAGAGTTTGCAATAGGAGGCGTTTCAGGCACAAGAAAAATTTTGAAGACGTATTTCCAAAAGGAGCTATCAGAACTACCACCACATAGGTAAATGGAATCCACTATCGGTTTAGAACCAGGAGTTGCACCAGTCGAAAGCCCCTACAGAGTGGCGCCTAAGGAGTTGCAAGAACTCAAGGTTCAACTGCAAGAGTTATTAGACCTAGGTTTTATCCAACCTAGTGTGTTGCCTTGGAAAGTTCCAATCTTGTTCGTGAAGAAGAAAGATGGCACATTGAGAATGTGCATCGACTATAGAAAGCTTAATAAGCTGATCATCAAGAATCTTCTCAAAGATAGACTTAAGATTTGAGAATCATCAGCTGAAGATCTGAAAGGAGGATATTCCTAATACTGCTTTTAGGACTCGCTTTGGGCATTACAAGTTTGTGGTAATGCCATCCAGATTGACCAACACCCCAGCAGTGTTTATGGATTTAACGAACCGGGTTTTTACCCGTATCTAGATAAGTTTGCACTAGTTTTCATAGATGATATCCTCATCTATTCGAAGGACAAAGAGGAGCATTAAGAGCACCTAAGAGTGGTGCTGGAGAAGTTAAAGAGGAGAAAGGCTTTACGCTAAGTTTAGTAAGTGTAAGTTTTGGCTTAAAGAAGTTATGATTCTAGGTCATACAGTTTCAGTAAAAGGAATCAAAGTAGATCCAACTAAGATTGAGGATGCAAGCAACTCGAAGTCTCCAAGGAACGTGAATGAGATAGGAAGTTTTCTAGAACTTGCGGGATTTTATCGTAGATTCATCGAAGGATTCTCGTCAATAGCTAAGGCTATAACGCGAGTGTTAAGGAAGGACTTCAAGTTTAGGTAGACACCCGAGTGCGAGGAAAGTTTCAAGAAAGAAGATGTTAACCACAAGACCGATGATTGGCCATTTCGGAGGAAAATGAAGATTTCGTGGTTTATGCTTATGCGTCGAGAAAAGGATTAGGATGCGTGCTGAAGAAGAGAAGAAGGGTGATCGTTTATGCTTTAAGGCAGCTTAAGAATCACAAGTAGAACTACCTCACGCATGATTTAGAACTAGCAGTGGTTGTTTTTGCGCCAAAGATTTGGAGGCACTATCTCTACGGAGCCAAGTGTAAGACTCTTCTCAAGATCACAAGAGTCTAAAGTATTTCTTCAAGTAAAAGGATCCTAGCATAAGGCAGAGAAGATGGCTAAGAACTTGTAAAGGATTACGACCGCACGACTCGCTACCACCCAGGTAAGGCAAATGTGGTAGTTGATGCCCTAAGTAGGAAGAAGAAGGGAGAGTTAGAACTCGCTCAAGTTAAGAAGAAGCTTTCATAGGAAATCAAGGAGTTAAGGATCGAGGTGCTAACACCACCCGCAATCAATTAAGCATAAATCGCCGCGATAGTCGCTCATCCCGACCCGAGACAAAGGAAAGTTAAGGTTTGGAAATGAAATGAGTTTCTCGAGAAGAAAAGCCTAGAAACACGATTAGATAGCACGCAAGACTTCGTAGAAGCCGCCAATAAAACGCTCTTATTCAAAAGAAAGCTTGGTGTGCCAAGCAAGAAAGAACTGAAGGAGGAAATCATGTGTAAGATACATGACATGCCACATACAGCACATCCCGGAAGCACCAAGATGTATCAAGACCTCAAAAAGAACTTCTAGCAGAATAATATGAAAAGAAAAGTAGTCGTCTTCGTAGAAAGGTGTTGATCTATCAACGAGTGGAGCCTTGTATCAAAAACCTTCCGGTTGCTCCAACCCATAGAAATTCCTGAATGGAAGTAGGATCATAGTAGTATAAGCTTTGTGGTAGGATTACCAAAGTCTAAGTGGTGGAATACCGCTATTTGGGTAATCGTGAATCGATTATCAAAAGCAACACCTCTCATTGCTGTTATCATGACAGATGGGCTAGATCAATTAGCCCAGATGTATGATAGGAAATTTGTGCATATTGCACGATGTGCCGGTCTCGATTATATCGGATCGTGATACGAGATTTACGTCAAGATTTTGGAGGAGTCTACGAGAGACAATGAGATCAAAGCTCAATTTCAGCACGGCATTTCATCCTCAAATGAATTGCCAGTCCGAAAGGACTATTCAGATTCTAGAAGACATGCCTAGAGGAGTAGTCATCGATCAAAGAAGCAGCTGGGAGGAGCTACTGCAATTGGTAAAGGTTGCGTACAACAACAGCTACCAATCATCGATCAACATGGCCCTTATGAAGCCCGAATCAGAAGGAAGTGTAGATCGCCCTTGTATTGGGACGAAGTTAGAAAGAGGAGGATACTTGGACCTGAAATGATCCCGGAAGCGGTCCAGAAGATCAAACCTGTTCATTAGCAAATCAAGGAAATTCAAGATAGATAGAAGGTTTACGCAGACGAAAGAGGAACAGAACTAAGATTCGACATTGATGATAGTATTCTTGTAAATGTCTCCGTCAAGGAGTGGTTCGTTTTGCCAAACGAAACAAGTTAAGGCCCATATTTATTGGACCTTTTGAGATTTAGAAAAGGTGAATAAAGTAGCCTACAGGTTGGCCTTACCACCCAACCTGAGTGATGTTCATGAGGTCTTTTCATGTCTCAATGCTGAGAGAGTACGTGTTTGATCCAAAGCACGTGATTTGCAAGGAAGAGATAGTCCTGAATGAGGACCTAGCCTATGAAGAGAAGCCCCAGGCCTTTGTAAGTTAAAAGATATAGAAGTCAAGGAACAGGGAGATCAATCTTGTAAAGATGATCTGGAACCTTCATGGTTCAGAGGAAGCAACATAGGAGCTCGAATCTGAGCTACTCAAAAAGTACCCTGATATCGTTTATCATGGTTAGTAAATTTCAGGACGAAATTTCTTTAAGGGGGGTAGGATGTAACACCCCAGAATTTCGATTAAGATTTAGAGGATTCTTAATGATAATTAAGAAGTTAAGGAAGAAAATTAATTAAGGTTAATTGAGGTCAGATGTCAGTCACGACTTTAAGGGTCAGTTTTCGTGAAAATCATCTTTTCGGAAAATTTGATCTTAATTATTTTATGGTCATTTGTGGTCTCGTTAGAAAGGTTTTAACTCAAGGAGTATGCCGGTGTTTTCGGATTTTAATTCTGAAGTCAATTGAGTTCCCGGTGATGAAAAGCGTATTTAAAGGATGAATGAATAGTAACTTTTGCGTGCGTTCGTGTTTTGAGAAATTTACGAAATCCTCCTCATTGATCCGAGTCTAGTTCTGTCAGGCCCCTCTTATGGGAAATGACCCAAGGATTCCGTTGGCATTCACGGATTACCATTCTGAGGTCAATCGAACGCTCGGGAGCAAAATCTGTCAGTCTGAGTGAATAGTAAAAAGTAATTCCAAAAAGGGAATCTTTGCTCGTCTTTCTTCAGACGACCCCGTCTTTTTCACGAATCAAGTTGGTCCACTAGTATTCGAGCCAACGAGTCTCCCGGTATTTTTAGATTTCATGTCTGAAGTTATTTGGACCTCGACATCGAATAAAGCAGCTTTTAACCGAACCCGGGGTAACTTTTGCAGTATTTCCGCACTGCAATGGCTTCCAAGGGAAGCCAAAGCTTTTCCTATAAATAAAGCATCACCCCTTTCACTTTTTTCACACCAATTTCACCCATTCCTCATTTCTAGAGAGTGGGAAAGCATGTGAGAGCCGAGAAAGTTCTGACAAAGTAAAAGCGTTCTTCGTGAGTGTTCTGCAAGACGACGAGCGGAGTGGCGTGGAAGGGATGCGGTGAGGGAAGGTGCTAGGGGCGCCGTTGGGTTGTAGCTGGTGGCTCTGCCACCGTTGCAACTCGACAAGACGCCGAGCTAGCCACCTTCCTTCAACGCACCTAACCCCGTCCATTCTTGTTCATCGGTCTCAATCTCCATTTCTTTTTCCGTCTTTAAATTTCCGCATTTACTTTCCGTTCTTTACGTTCTTCGCGCTTTTCATTATTGCTCGTTTACCTTCCGTCTAAGTTATATTTCAGTTTTTATTGAAGTTCCAAGTTAATAACGTTACGTTATATTTCTCGAGTTATTCTTGTCGTTATTATTCTTGAGATTAGCCTCGTTTATTCCGTTTAAATTCCGTTCGAGCTATATTTAAAGATTTCATCGTTATTCTAAATATTTAAAGAGGATTATCATGCTTATGCCATTATAATGTCAAAATTCTTTTTAAGTTAAGGCATGTTGTTGCATGATAAATTCAAGTACGTTGTTTTTAAGAGATTTCGGGTTAAGTGTTCTTCGTGTTCATCGAAAGAATCAACGAACACGAAGAACCCAGTTGAAGATCTCCCAGGAAGAGAGAGAAACCAGGTCCTGCGACCGGGGGGGTGCGCAGCCGCGCGACATCCCCCTCGGCCCAGAATCCCGCGGGCGCGGAGGCTGCGCGGGCGCGCGGGGTGCCGTCGGCGCGCGATGCCCCCGTGTCATCCGACGCTGATTCTTCCATCTTTTTGAGTTTTTCAAGTCGTGTTATTTCCAAGTTATTTTCAAGTTAAATTTTAGAGAAGCAATCAAGATATTCTCAATTTATTTCGAGTAATCCATTCAAGTTATTCTTTATCTAAAAATTGGGAAATCAAGTCGAGATGTTCTTTAAATAAATTATTCTCGAAATTTATAAAGTCGTAAAGTCGTGAAATTTGTAAATAAATCTTAGATTTTAGTCTTCGAGTAAAATGTCATTATTTCTCGCTTTAGATAGTCAATTTCTTCAAAGGAGGTCGCTAAGTCGATGATTCGACTTTTGTAGGAGGAAGTGAGCCTCATAGAAAATCGGAGAAGGATCTTCGGCTCGTTGCTGCATCTTCTGTCCAGTAATCGAGGTGGATAAATTTATACTCATCTAAATTTTGAGCTAATAAGCTCTAGAAGCATATAGGGCAAATGAAATATCCAATAAAGCATTTTTGCTCTGCCTGATCGATCTCTGTACAAGGAAGGAAGGAAAGAAAGATGTTATGTTCTAATTAAGCTCTTGAGCATGTTTAGAAATGCTAGAAATATTAAAGTATTGTTATGCTTACCATGTGATGTTTAGAATAGCCTTTAGTTGGAACTCATATTCATTTACGTTCATCTCCTTGTATTGAATGTTTATACTGTGTTAAGGCTCGTAAGTTAAGAATTAAGGATTGCCTTGTTAGGGTAGCGTTAAATCCCTTATAGGCCAAGATTATGCTTTACTAAAGGACTATCCCTTAGACATTGCTCTAAGATTGGTTTTGCTAGCAAGATGGAGGAAGAAAGGAACTTAGCATTTCGCTTAAGTAGAAATTGAGCTCATAACTTTTAGAGGGAGTCACTGATGGGTTAATTCCCTCGCAAACTCGTTTGGATATTTGAGGTAACCCCTCTTCTATCCCATGGCATGCCTAAGGGTACAATTGACATCAGGTTTGAGCCAAGGTTGGGCCCAAAAGTAAAGAAAAGGTTTTGCGGATATGGAGAGGGCTTTTGCGTTTTGCTCTCCATATACCGCCAGTTCATTGTTGGATATTTCTCAAGTTATTAAAGAAGCTTTCATTAAAAACCCACTGAGTATATTAGTGCTCACACCCTCTTTTTCAAATGTTTTCAGGTTGAGATGCCGAGGATGATGGTGGCTATAGATGTGGGTTGGATGCCAAGATTGTTTTGCTATTATATAAGTTTCTTTGAAATCCCATTATGTGTTCTGCTACTCTGATTAACTCTTTCTAAATTCTGTTCAAAGTTCTATTATGATTATTCGAGATTCTAAGAATATTTTCAGACGATTACATATATATAAGACGCATACTAAGTTTATTTCTGCTTTCCGAGTATGTTTTTCTTTCGCCTATAAAAGAGCCTATGCTTGTTGGTATCTAATTAGTTAGCCGTTTTATTCCGCTAAAACATGTTTCCTTCTTAATCAAGTAAACCAGAGTATCATCAACTATCTTCAAAGCGTACCTTTATTCTTAAACTTCTTTGTTAATCTTCTGACTTTACTCATTAAATCCCTTAATAGTGGAGCTTAAAACCAGGTAGCCGATCATTTGAGTAGAGTACTCAATGAGGAGAAAGACGTGGTGCCCATCGAGGAGGCTTTTCCAGATGAGTATCTGTTTAATATTAAGGGCACAACACCTTGGTATGCTGACTTAGTCAATTTCATGATCTCTGGAGAATTACCGACTAGACTCTCGACCTACCAAAAGAATAAAATCAGAAGTTAGATTCGATACTATGTATAGGACGAGCCCATCTATAGAGAAGGCGCACAGACCAAATCATCAGGCGATGTATTCCCACAGAAGAAGCTAAAAGAATTCTAGATCACTGCCACTCCGAAGCATGTGGAGGGCACTTCGGTACAAAAAGAACTGCAAAAAAGATCCTTAATTGCGAGTTCTTTTGGCCATCACTTCACAAAGATGCTTATGAGGTATGACGACGATGCCCACACTGCCAGATGACTGGAAGCATCTCCAAACGCAATGAAATGCCCATGGTGCCTATCATACCGGTAGAAGTCTTTGAAGTTTGGAGGATTGATTTTATGGGACCCTTAACAAAATCCAATGGACATCAATACATAGTTCTGGCTGTGGAGTATGTATCGAAGTGTGTGGAAGTAAAAACAACTACCACAAAAGATGCTCGTATGGTCAAGAAGTTCCTGAAGTCTAATGTATTTAGAAGATTCGGTGTGCCCAAGGCACTGATAAGTGATCAAGGATCCCACTTCTGCAACATGATCATCAATAATTTTCTCAAGGAATATGGAGTGAGACGTAAGGTAACTACTGCATATCACCCACAAATGAATGGACAATCTGAGGTTTTAAACTGCGAAGTCAAATCCATACTTCAAAAAAGTCATGAACCCCAATAGCAAGAATTGGAGTTTCAAGTTGGATGATGCTTTGTGGGCATATCGCACTGCCTACAAAAAACCCATTGGGATGTCTCTGTTCCGCTTAATCTATGGGAAGAATTGTCATCTTCCAGTTGAGATTGAACATAAAGCCTTTTCGGCAATTCAGAAGCTGAACATGAAGCTTGATAGAGCAGGGATTGAAAGAAAGTTCCAACTTCAAGAATTGGAAGAGATGAGGTTGGAAGCCTATGAAAATGTTGTTCTCTACAAAGAAAGAATGAAAAGAACCCACGACCAACTCATTTGCCACAAGCTGTTTGAGTGTGGGCAAAAGGTTCTGCTATATAATTCCAGACTGAAACTATTAGGATGAGGACTCAAGTCCAAATGGTGAGGACCTTATGAGATCCAGACCGTGTGCCCAAATGGAGCAGTGGAATTATTTGATTCAAGTACTGGAGAGACGTTCAATGTCAATGGCCAGCGGCTAAAACATCTCAAGGAACTAATGGTCTCATCTATAGAAGCTCTCGGGCTCCAGCTCATTGTGCCTAAATACATGTAAACCTAAGGAGTGTCGTGCCCATGACAATAACTGGGGTGCTGACTGGGAGGCAACCCAGGTTTATTTGTTTCCTTTTATTGCTTTCCGTAATTTATTTATTTCCTTTTGAGTGTTTATTTTTTCCATGATAGTCTAGGAGTTAGATTTCACGGCTGTATTTTGTTTTTGGAGTATTTTAGGAAACAAATTCAGTTGAATTTTTTCATGGAAGGAAAGAATCTAGCCAATATGGATGCTTCCAGCATGGAGGGCACCAGCAAAGGCAATTCTGGAAAATTCGGGATCTCTCTGCCCCCATGGGCACAACACAAGATTCCGTACAAGGAAACCCTAGAAGCCCAAAAGTCATCTGACGGGCCTGTCACATCAATTCAAATTGAGTGGCTAGGGCGAATCCAAGTATTAAACCCCAATCCCTCCTCACCAAAAATTCACTTGCCATTTTCACCCGAAATTTTCAAAAAATTACAGCCTCTTCTCTCTCTCTCTAAAAACTCCATCTCTCCACCGCTATAACCACGATCACCATGGCCCCCAAAACTCGCGCTGCCAAGCCGTCGAGCACTGCCGCCATGAACATTCAACCTCTCACCACCGTCGAACCACCGCTTTCACCTATTTCCACCTATGAGTCCGAGAAGGTTGACGAACCTTCTCTGAAAATCATGGAGGAGACCGCCGACGAGATTGATAACTAAGAGGAGGCCAGCATGCAGCAAGATGTGACTCCTAAGCTAACACCGGAGCACACACCTGAGCCCTCTGCAACTAAAAAATTGAAGAAGGTAAAGAAAGATAAGGTTGCCATCGTGAAAGCTAAGTCACAGACCTAGAAAAGGAAGAAGGAGCCGCCGTTGATGCTGTCGGAGGATGAGAAAGCTGATGAGAAGGCCGAGGAAGAAAAAGCTGAAAGCAGTGGGGAGTCGCGAGCCCATAAGAGTCAGGATGACTAGTCTCTGTCTCTGAAGGAAGCTGCTGAGGGCACAACAAATGCGCCCTCTGAATCTGCCAAAGAGAAAAGGAAAGTTGCTGCCAAGCCGTCTGCAAAGAAGGGCAAAACTGTGGTTAGCCCAACATCTAGAAAAGTTATCCGAAAAGGAGAAGGCGTCTTGCCCACAAGGGAGATCGTGCATAGCAAGACCATCCACTTCGCCTCGCTTGTTGTCTTGGGCATCGAGTGAGAGGTAAGAGAACTCTTCTCTAACATTGGGTGGTCATTTTTCATTGAATGGGACTGTTTGATTTTTCCTAAGTTGGTCTATGAGTTTTTTCATGATCTGTCTATGAAAAGTATGGGGAAGGGAGGTACTTCTACAAAAATTTTCAAGTTTAAAATTTTTGGTAAAAATTTCAATCTTTCTGCTGATGAATTGAACATGGGTCTGGGAATTGTTTCATTTTTGGATCTGAATGATGATGAATATAAGTCTGTTGTTGTTATGGTGCCCATGGATGAGAATGTGGAGGAGAAGTAGGCTGAGTTAGGTGACAGTTCCAAATTCAAGTCTGGAACCAGCAAGGGATACATGCTGAAAAGCAATGCGCTTCGCTTTTATCATCGAGTGCTCGCCTTCAACTTCTTTGGCCGGAAAGATAGCTCCAACTCCATTACGAATCAGGAGTTGTTTGTCCTCTGGTGCATGGTGCACAAGAAGAGGATAAACTTTGGAGCTGTGTCCATCGCCCACTTCAAGGACACTGTCGCCCATTCTAAGAATCGCATCTCCTGTGCCCAACTGATTACCCATCTTGCTGAAAAACTGCGTCTATTTGATCCTTCATCCACTAATCTGTACTGCAAGCATGTTGAGTTGTTTGATTTAAACTGCTTGAAACGTATGTTGGATGTTTTTGATGATGAGGAGGGGAAACCCGTGTTTGTCATTCCGAAGCTAGAAACTTTGGGTAGCCTTAGTTTTTCTTTGAATGCAGGTCCCAGCAAGAGGCCCCCGAGGGCACAGCAGTAAGAGCCAGCAACCACCACTATCATAGCCAGACTAGACCGATTAGAAACCACCCTGTTCACTTACTTCAAGCATGTCGGATTTAATTATTCGACCCCCTCTGATGCCTGAACTGGTACTCTTTCCCATATATTAGGTTTTTTTTTATTTTGTTTTGTGTCTGTTTAGGTGTCGCCCATTTCCCTCACTTTGCTTAAGGCAAAGTGTGTGGGTGTGGGCATTAGGAGTCTTTTGTTTTTATGTCTTTGTTTTTTTTTGTTTTTGTGTTTTTTGTTTTGTAATTAGATGACCCCCGTACTGACCCACTTTGCTTAAGGCAAAGTGTGTGGGTAGGGGGCCCTTTAATGTTTCGTTGAGTTTGCGGTTAGTAGGATAACCTTCTCGCACCCACTTTGCCGAAGGCAAAGTGTGTGGGTGGGGGTTACTCTGCCTTCTTTGCATTTTCTTTAAAAAAAGTGTCAAGCATGTGTAAATATTTGAACTTAAAAGCATGGAGTCTAGGCTCTTGTGACCATAAGGTAGCATATTTTACCGCATTGTCATTTCAGCATGCCCATGCTACTGCTTATATGATGAATGAACTAACTGCCTTGTGAGGAATTAAACTTGAATTCAAAATGTATGTGTGTAACAGCCCGGTCCCGAGATAGGGATTAACGAATGGGGACGGGGTGTTATTAAGGGATTAACGAATAAGATGGAAGATTAACAAAGAAGGTTTGAGAATAAAGATATACTTTTGAAAGATAGGCAATGATACTCGAGTTTACTTAATTAAGAAGGAAACATGCTTTAGCGGAATAAAACGGCTAACTAATCAGATACCAACAAGCATAGACCCATTCATAGGTTAAAGCGGATAAACAGATACTAACATGAACAAGCCTCTTCATAGGCGAAAGAAAAATATACTCGAGAAGCAAGAACAAAACTTATAATGTATCTTTATATATATAGATGATCATGTCTGGGGAATATTCTCAGAATCTTGATAAACATAATAGAACTTATGAATTATAAATAATGTATCAGAGTAGCAGAACACATAATGGGATTTCAAAAGAAACTTATATAATAGCAAAACAATCTTGGCAGCCAACCCACATCCACAACCACCATCATCCTCGGCATCTCAACCTGAAAACATTTAAAAAAAGGGGCGTGAGCACTAATGTACTCAGTAGGTTTTAATAAAAGCTGCTTTAATAACTTGAGAAATATCCAATAATAAACTGGCGGTATATGGAGAGCAAAACGCTAAAGCCCTCTCCATATCCGCAAAACATTTTCTTTACTTTTGGGCCCAACCTTGGCTCAAACCTGATGTCAACTGTACCCTTAGGCATGCCATAGGATAGAAGAGGGGTTACCTCAAATATCCAAACGAGTTTGCGAGGGAATGAACGCAGCAGTGACTCCCTTAAATGATCAAAGATCATGAATTCTGAGCTCAATCCTGGCTAGAAAAGAGCTATACTCTTCCTTTCTTAGCTTAACCTTCATTTCTCAACCTTAATCCTTAATTCCTTAGCTTCCTTAACCTTATTAAAATTATCGAGCTTAGAGCAACGTCTAAGGCTAATCCTTTATTTAAGCATGACTTCAGCCTACAAGGGATTTAATGCCACCCTAATAAGGTAATCCTTAATCCTTAACTATACAAGCTTTAACAAAGCATAAACATTCAAATACAAGGAGATAAACATAAATAAATACGAATTGTAACTAAAGACAATTCTAAATATCTCATGCTAAGCATAAACAATACTTTAACATCTCTAGCATTTCTAAACTTGCTCAAGAGCTCAATTAAAACATAATATCTTCCTTTCATTCCTTCCTTGAACAGAGATCAATCAGGCAGAGCAAAAATGCTTTATTGGATATCTCATTTGCCCTATATGCTTCTAGAGCTTATTAGCTCAAACTTTAGATGAGTATAGATTTACCCACCTCGATTACTGGACAGAAGATGAAGCAACGAGCTGAAGATCCTTCTTCGATTTCCTACGAGGCTCACTTCCTCCTACAAAAGTCGAATCATCGACTTAGCGACCTCTTTTGAAGAAACCAACTATCTAAAGTGAGAAATAACGACATCTAACTCGAAGACTAAATTCTAAGACTTAAATACAGATTGCAAGACTTAATGACTTCATAAAATTTGAGAAGAATTTACTTGGAGAATTTATTTTTCGATACTCGAATTTAGACGGATTTAAGTTGAAAAGTTTATTTGAAATAACTCGGAATTACCTTGAAAATGTTCTTAAATTAAACTTGAAATAACTCGAGAAAAAACACAACTCAAAAGGCTCGAAAAGAGGGTACAAAAATAGCCAGAAAATCGGCGTGAAACAACACGGAAATGGGGGCACCGCGCGCCGGCGGCACCCAGCGCGCCCGCACAGCCCCGCGGCCGCGCACCCTCCTTGCCCGCGGACTTCTGGGCCGAGGGGGGTGTTGCGTGACGGCGCACCCTCCCGACGAACAAGAATGGACGGGGTTAGGTGCGTCGAAGGAACGTGGCTAGCTCGGCATCTCGTCGAGTTGCAACGGCGGCAGAGCCGCCCGCTACGACCCAACGGCACCCCTAGCACATTCTCTCACCGCATCCCTTCCACGCCACTCCGCTCGTCGTCTTGTAGAACACTCACGAAGAACCCTTTTTACTTCGATAGAACCTCGACTTTTCTCTCAGAGCTTTCCCGGTTTCTTGGAAGTGAGTTTGGATGAAATGAATGAGCAAATGAGGCAAGGGGTGGCCTTGTATTTATAGGAAAAGCTTTGGCTTCCAAGGGAAGCCACTTCAGTGCAAGAATACTGCAAAAGTTACCCCGGGTTCGGTTAAAAGCTGCTTTATTCGATGTCGAGGTCCAAATGACTTCAGACACGAAATCTAAAAATACCGGGGGACTCGTTGGTTCGAATACTAGTGAACTAACTTGATTCGTGAAGAAGACGGGGTCGTCAGAAGAAACACGAGCAAAGATTCCCTTTTTGGAATTACTTTTTACTATTCACTCAAACTGACAGATTTTGCTCCCGAGCGTTCGATTGACCTCAGAATGGAAATCCGTGAATGCCAATGAAATCCTTGAGTCATTTCCCATGAGAAGGGCCTGACAGAACAAGACTCGGATCAACGAGGAGGATTTCGTAAATTTCTCAAAACACGAACGCACGCAAAAGTTACTATTCATTCATCCTTTAAATACATTTTTCATCACCGGGAATTCAAATGACTTTGGAATTAAAATCTGAAAAACACCGATATACTCCTTGAGTTAAAACCTTTCTAACAAAACCACGAATGGCCATAAAAGAATTAAGATCAAATTTTCTGAAAAAATGATTTCACAAAAACTGACCCCTAAAGTCGTGACTGACATCTGACCTTAAATAACCTTAATTAAATTTCTTCCTTAACTTTTTAATTATCATTAAGAATCCTCTAAACCTTAATTAAAAATCTGGGGTGTTACAATGTGCTACTTCTTTCTTGTGTAATTTCTGCATTTTTGAATTTAGGTGAACTAGAACTAGCTTTTGCTCTATTCCGAGGTCATAAGGAATTTTGGGTATGCCAAGACTATCTAAAGTCTTCAAAATGAAGGGAAAGATAAGCTTCTGGATACTTCGCAAGCTCGTGGTTCTCCTCCGGGATCGGATCTGCCCACTTCGTCTTCTATGAAGCCATTGCAAGTTGATAAGGAAGGTTGACAAACTGTGACGTATAATAAAAAGAAACCGCATCCTAGCGGTGCTCTTAGATAATATGGTCCGACTTCAAATAAATTTGCTGCCTTGGCAGGTAACATTGAGACCTCTGAAGAGACCTTCCAGCATGAAATGGCAGAATTTGAAGCTTCGATTTGGGCAGGTAAAGTGGCGATTGTTGTGGCTGATTCTCCTTGTCCGTTTGTTAAAATATATCAAGTGTCGGATGTGGTTAAGGAGGGGAAGAAAGTTCTAGCTAATTTACATGTTCCTAAGGATATTGTGGTGGAGAGTAGTCCTTCGGTAGAGGCAGCAAATGCTAAGGGTGATCAAGTTTTGATTAATGTGCATGTTAGGCAGAAGCGTGGTGGAGGTAGTTTGAGCCCTTCGTGTCGTGTTGTTGAGTTTGGTCATGTACGGTAGCAGGTCCGGGTGTTTGATGATCATCGTGCTCAATCTTCAAATAAACATGGTGGCATCAAAGTGCCAAGGAAGGTGGCTAGTGTTGGGCCGTGGATGGCTAGCGTCGAAAGAAATGGACGCCACGGGGGTGGGAATTAAGAAGCGGGAAAGAAATCGGGTAATTAAATTAATGACGGGGTGTTAATCCAAAAGGATTAATGTTTGGAATAAAATTTAACAATCGAGTATGCCAAAGATAGGTTATGCCTTCCGAAAAATTAGGCAGCATAACCTCTGTAACTAGAGCGAATCCCCGTTTATAACGGCTTATAAGAGAAGAATGGAAGCTGTAACAATTCAATAAGCCCTTTCATAGGCCAAACGGAAACAAATAACCAGATACCAACAACTAATAGACTCATTCATAGGTCGACAAAGAAACAGACACCAATATGCTGAACAAATGAAGCCCTTCCATAGGCCAAAATGAATGATCAAATAGACATAACGAAAGACGGACTTCCTCCCTTTGGAATAATTATGTAGCTAAGCATATGATACATATTAACTAGGAAGTCAACAAATGTTCAGAATCAGAGAAGCAGAATCATATCAACAAAATACCAAGATCAGAGTTCTTAGCATTTAGCAAAAGAATACCATAAGTGCGAAAGCTCAATTCTTAACAGAATACTAACAAAAAGGGACAACGGAAAAATATGTAAATCATAATAGCCCAAATCTTTTCAAACATTTTCAGGTAAGTAGGCTGGAGCGTGAAGGTGACGACTCTGTAGCGCCCCGGTCCCGAAAGACCGTGGAAATGGATGCCACGGGGGTGGGAATTAAGAAGCGGGAAAGAAATCGGGTAATTAAATTAATGACGGGGTGTTAATCCAAAAGGATTAATGTTTGGAATAAAATTTAACAATCGAGTATGCCAAAGATAGGTTATGCCTTCCGAAAAATTAGGCAGCATAACCTCTGTAACTAGAGCGAATCCCCGTTTATAACGGCTTATAAGAGAAGAATGGAAGTTGTAACAATTCAATAAGCCCTTTCATAGGCCAAACGGAAACAAATAACCAGATACCAACAACTAATAGACTCATTCATAGGTCGACAAAGAAACAGACACCAATATGCTGAACAAATGAAGCCCTTCCATAGGCCAAAATGAATGATCAAATAGACATAACGAAAGACGAACTTCCTCCCCTTGGAATAATTATGTAGCTAAGCATATGATACATATTAACTAGGAAGTCAACAAATGTTCAGAATCAGAGAAGCAGAATCATATCAACAAAATACCAAGATCAGAGTTCTTAGCATTTAGCAAAAGAATACCATAACTGCGAAAGCTCAATTCTTAACAGAATACTAACAAAAAGGGACAACGGAAAAATATGTAAATCATAATAGCCCATATCTCAGCCTCGTCACCTTCACGCTCCAGCCTACTGACCTGAAAATGTTTGAAAAGATTTGGGCTGAGTACTAATGCACTCAGTGGGCAAGTTTTACAATTCAAGTTATGCAAATCATTTTATTAAAGTAATCTTTCTGTGTTCATGCAGGTAGTGAAACTTAGGAGGTTTAAAAGTTGGAAGCAACCTAAGTTCACCAAAACATTTTATTGTGAAGCGCTTAAGAGTATAACCCGTCACTGCCCGCAACCCAAACTACATCACCAGCGCATAACGTTGAGTATGGCCATAGTATACCCAAAGAGTATAACCAATAAGTGTTTCATTTTAGTCTCACCGACAAGGAGTAGGGCAGGACAAACAATGCATGCATACTGTAGCTACTCACATTGACACAGCGCTGGTTTATGAGACTCCGACAACATACAGTAGCATGTAAATATTTAACACAGATAGTCACATATGCAATTTTGACAAAAGCAGAGCTTAATAACTCGAAAGATACAATTTGCAAAGATATAGTATAGCCCACCTTATACATACAGAAGTCCTTCCCTGGTTCCCCTAGGCTAAGATGCTCTAACCATCTCGAGATTCAATCCTTCACCTTCCTCGTAAGTCACGCAAATCCTACAAGGATCGATCTTCAGCTCAGAACGACTACTATATTTTCGGAAATTAATCTACTGTAATCCGAGCTATTATTTAATTTTATTCTTTTTAGAAATAGATTGCGCGACTCTAGAGACCTCGAATAATTCCGACAAAGAAGGAAATAAATTCCAAAATATTATTCTTGATTTATTGGGACCAACCGATTTGACAGGGGTCTCTTTTCAAAACTTGCCATTTTAATCGATTTTTATCAGATTTGTGCCACGGCACTTTCTAACCGTTCAAAAATTATGAAAATATTCAAGGACCATCCTATATATGCCAAGACTATAGTTTGAGAGTTTTAGAATTTTTCGATAACACATGACTCCAGTATAAAAATAACTGTTTATATTAAATAATCGATATTATTCAAAACTCATCCGAAAATTACGAAATTCGACGGGAGCATAGGAAATATTATTTCGAGCAACTTTCGAGAAGAAACTTTTTTGATTTGACGACCCAAAATGGGTGAAACGGGAGTTTCGGTAAGAATATTCACAGATTTTAGCTGAAAATGTATCGGTCTCGATCGAGCTCGATACTCGTTGGATTTTCGCTCAAAAGTACAATTTTTGATATTGCAGAAAATAAGGAATTTAATGGTGTAATCAGATCAAAGATTGAACGGCTAGATCATAAATTCGAAACTGGCAGATTTATAATGTAATATTCGGATCCGGATTTCAAACGACAAGAAATCAAAAATCTATTCCGGTTAACTACAAGATCTAAATGATCAAAGACTATTTATAAAGAGAAGATTTCTAATACGACTATCCAGGAAGAGTAGATCTGAGATTTACATAAAATGAAAACGGTGAAAAATACCGAAAACTCACAACATCAAAAATCGGAATCGGTAGAATTAAAGATAATCAAAATATAAGCATATTTAGAACTTGAAATTTCTAAATTCATCGGTCCGAATGACCAGAATCGGAGAAAGTACCTTCTCCGAGAAATTGGCAGCGGTCACGATGATTTTCCATCGTGATCATCCTTCGTGTCATCATTTCAATCATGTATTCGTGATCTACGCGTTGACACCTTCAAAATGACTATTTCAGAATTGAAATAGGAAACTAGAGTTGTATATTCTCTGGAAGCTGCTCGGCGTTTCGATTTTGAAAATGAATGAAAAATGAAACCTTATGCTCCTATTTATAGAGAAAAAATAAATAGGATAATAATGAATAAAAGAAAGAGGATAATGATGGAAAAAGAATAGGATAATTAAGAATAAGATAATCTTTTGAAAAAGAAATTGGATAATGACGGATGTGCCTTTTTATATTAAATTTATTATTTTCCAACTTAAAGTTGTGCCAAGAGTTCATTTGAACTCGAAATTTGAAATTTCAAATTTGTAGCGCCCCGGTCCCGAAAGACCGTGGAAATGGACGCCACGGGCGTGGGAATTGAGAAGCGGGAAAGAAATGGGGTAGTTTAATTAACAACGGGGTGATAATCCAAAAAAAAAAAATTAATGTTTAGAATAAAATTTAACAACCGAGTATGCCAAAGATAGGTTATGCCTTCCAAAAAAAATTAGACAGCATAACCTCTGTAACTAGAGCGAATCCCCGTTTATAACGGCTTATAAGAGAAGAATGGAAGCTGTAACAATTCAATAAGCCCTTTCATAGGCCAAACGGAAACAAATAACCAGATACCAACAATTAATAGACCCATTCATAGGTCGACAAAAGAAATAGACACCAATATACTGAACAAATGAAGCCCTTCCATAGGCCAAAATGAATGATCAAATAGACATAACGAAAGACGGACTTCCTCCCCTTGGAATAATTATGTAGCTAAGCATATGATACATGTTAACTAGGAAGTCAACAAAAGTTCAGAATCAGAGAAGCAGAATCATATCAACAAAATACCAAGATTAGAGTTCTTAGCATTTAGCAAAAGAATACCATAAGTGAGAAATCTCAATTCTTAACAGAATACTAACAAAAAGAGACAACGGAAAAATATGTAAATCATAATAGCCCATATCTCAGCCTCGTCACATCCACGGTCCAGCCTACTGACCTGAAAATATTTGAAAAGATTTGGGCTGAGTACTAATGCACTCAGTGGGCAAGTTCTCACAATTTAAGTTATGCAAATCATTTTATTAAAGTAATCTATCTGTGTTCATGCAGGTAGTGAAGCTTAGGAGGTTTAAAAGTTGGAAGCAACCTAAGTTCACCAAAACATTTTATCGTGAAGCGCTTAAGAGTATAACCCGTCACTGCCCGCAACCCAAACTACATCACCAGCGCATAACGTTGAGTATGGCCATAGTATACCCAAAGAGTATAACCAATAAGTGTTTCATTTTAGTCTCACCGACAAGGAGTAGGGCAGGACAAACAATGCATGCATACTGTAGCTACTCACATTGACACAGCGCTGGTTTATGAGACTCCGACAACATACAGTAGCATGTAAATATTTAACACAGATAGTCACATATGCAATTTTAACAAAGCAGAGCTTAATAACTCGAAAGATACAATTTGCAAAGATATAGTATAGCCCACCTTATACATACAGAAGTCCTTCCCTGGTTCCCCTAGGCTAAGATGCTCTAACCATCTCGAGATTCAATCCTTCACCTTCCTCGTAAGTCACACAAATCCTACAAGGATCGATCTTCAGCTCAGAACGACTACTATATTTTCGGAAATTAATCTACTGTAATCCGAGCTATTATTTAATTTTATTCTTTTTAGAAATAGATTGCGCGACTCTAGAGACCTCGAATAATTCCGACAAAGAAGGAAATAAATTCCAAAATATTATTCTTGATTTATTGGGGTCTCTTTTCAAAACTTGCCATTTTAATCGATTTTTATCAGATTTGTGCCACGGCACTTTCTAACCGTTCAAAAATTATGAAAATATTCAAGGACCATCCTATATATGCCAAGACTATAGTTTGAGAGTTTTAGAATTTTTCAATAACACATGACTCCAGTATAAAAATAACTGCTTATATTAAATAATCGATATTATTCAAAACTCATCCGAAAATTACGAAATTCGACGGGAGCATAGGAAATATTATTTCGAGCAACTTTCGAGAAGAAACTTTTTTGATTTGACGACCCAAAATGGGTGAAACGGGAGTTTCGGTAAGAATATTCACAGATTTTAGCTGAAAATTTATCGATCTCGATCGAGCTCAATACTCGTTGGATTTTCGCTTAAAAGTACAATTTTTGATAGTGCAGAAAATAAGGAATTTAATGGTGTAATCAGATCAAAGATCGAACGGCTAGATCATAAATTCGAAACTGGCAGATTTATAATGTAATATTCGGATCCGGATTTCAAACGACAAGAAATCAAAAATCTATTCCGGTTAACTACAAGATCCAAATGATCAAAGACTATTTATAAAAAGAAGATTTCTAATACGACTATCTAGGAAGAGTAGATCTGAGATTTACATAAAATGAAAACGGGGAAAAATACCGAAAACTCACAACATCAAAAATCGGAATCGGTAGAATTAAAGATAATCGAAATATAAGCATATTTAGAACTTGAAATTTCTAAATTCATCGGTCCGAATGACCAGAATCGGAGAAAGTACCTTCTCCGAGGAATTGGCAGCGGTCACGATGATTTTCCATCGTGATCATCCTTCGTGTCATCATTTCAATCATGTATTCGTGATCTACGCGTTGACACATTCAAAATGACTATTTCAGAATTGAAATAGGAAACTAGAGTTGTATATTCTCTGGAAGCTGCTCGGCGTTTCGATTTTGAAAATGAATTAAAAATGAAACCTTAAGCTCCTATTTATAGAGGAAAAATAAATAGGATAATAATGAATAAAAGAAAGAGGATAATGATGGAAAAAGAATAGGATAATTAAGAATAAGATAATCTTTTGAAAAAGAAATTGGATAATGACGGATGTGCCTTTTTATATTAAATTTATTATTTTCCAACTTAAAGTTGTGCCAAGAGTTCATTTGAACTCGAAATTTAAAATTTCAAAGGTTGGCACGATTCTTGAAATATTTCCTATCAACCTGAGAAAAATATCATAACATATTTTTAAGGTAATTTTTGACCAAATTAGATTTAACAGATTTCCCTGGCTGCGATTTTCCTTTATTTGAGTCATTTAAGGACCCAACTTATTTTCTAACTTACCAGAGGGTAACATAAGTTGAATTAAACCTTCTAAAATATTTCGGGGTATTACATTCTACCCCCCTTAAATAAATTTCGTCCCGAAATTTCCATATCTTGAGAAGAAGTATCAAAGTACATTCTCAGGGTTCAAAACCTCAATTTTTGTACTTCCTGCCTAGAACCGATAAGGGTCTCCTATTCTTTAGGTTGATTTTCAACCTTTAGCCCTCTTTCCGCTTTCTTCTTGGTTAAATACTTCTTTGAAGAGTCTATACTCGCTCTTCTTTTCCACGCTGATTTATCTTTCAGAAAGCCTAAACGTTCACCACCTTTCTCTATCCTTTATGAGAGCTATCACGATGCACCGACTTCATATAATCTCCCCATGATTCGAATGAGCACGCCCTTAGACTGTTGGATTACAAATTCTATCAGGTGCGAACTGTGTTTTATCTCTTTCCTTAAAATGTTGAGATTTGACGTTCACGTCTTCTTGAAGCGTGCTTGAATCGTATTTCCGATACAAATTAGTCTTATTTTCCTTGTTATACTATTCTCTTTTCTTTAAAGTGGTAATCCGACTGTCTGGCTCCCGCTAGTGATCACCTTCGCATGCATGCATAATAAGAATCTCATGTCTAGAATTTAACTATAAGCTCGAAACTTGCTTGTTGACATCCATTGATCATCTTAAATGTTACGTACTGAGAAATTACTTTAGAAATGTACTTTCGACTTTGGAGAATACTAACTGATATTTTTTTTTTCGGTTCCATTCGTCATTATGGAATACTATCATTCGCTCTCCTGGCAATATACTTAAATGAATACTTCTATAAGCTCTCTCTTCTATTTGAAGACTCACACTTAAGTTCTATGAGTGAGATTAAAATAAATCAAACACCTCTGAGTGAGAACTTTATCTGATCAACAAAAGCTAGAAGAGAGGTAACACTAGGTTATTTATACCAAAAATATTACCTTTTTAGAGGATTTGTAACTCGAAGGGTTCTCACATTTTACAAAGATATATGAGAATAACAAAAGAAAATCAACGCTTAAGAGCTGAGAACCGTGCTGAAATATTTTCATAAAGGCGTCAGCATAGCCTAACAAGTAAATGCCATTGCTGATTCTTGATGATCAAAGAAGTATCATCCAAAAGATTTCAAATTATCCAAGAGGATAAAATCAACAAATCCCAAATGGTATAAATGGAGAATTTCAAATGATATGAAGCTGTTGAAGGGAAATTGATTCAATTAACAAGAGAATAAATCGATTTCAAAAGAGAATAAATAAATCGATTCTATTGAAACTTCCTATCATAATGAAACTCTCAATCTATCGAACACTAGGTCTATCTTCTTAACGATCTTCTTTGGGTTCTCCTTCCTTCTTTCTTGAGCTTCACCCATCTTGTTTTTTTTACGAGGTTGCTACGATAAAGCACGAGTCGGCATGACTTTGCACTGGCTGGAAAAGCGACGTCTCGGGATTCATTTTCTACCCATCGGAAGGATACGAGAGAACGACTTGATCTATGATACCTCTTAGACTCAAAATAGTTTGACTAACTTCTCCTGGAAGCTGAGTAGAACACCGATAAACATATCTTTAAATTAATTTGGCTGCAATTGTGACGACCATCTTTACCCTCATTCTAAAAATTGATCTAAAACAAGCTAGAAATCTTGGGAATGAAACACGCCAGGGCCTCGATTAGCCATCCACTGAGGTGAAGAGCTTTCTCTTGGAGGAACGAATCTTTATTCCCTATAATCGCAACAAGATCATTAAACGTGACTCCTGAGTTGAAAGCTTGCGTAGGGATTTCTTGAACGTGTAATAGATCTACAATCTGATAACTGGCCTATAAATCGATTACTCGTTTCTTTGCTTCTAGTTCAAAGTTAAAGCTTTATAACCTCATATCCACATGGAGGTATAAAAGACGGTGATCGGTCTATCTCAATATTTCGCTCAGGTGACAATTCTGATGTTGAACCTTGTTTGTAGTAGCCATCATCGTCTAACATATCTACCCACAAAAATTCACAGTCTCTACATAGATCGTCGACTTATGTTTTTGTTTTCAAAATATTTTATTCCTTACTGTCTCCATCTTCCTAGTAACAACGCAAATTCTTGGTCAACTTTAACACAGCTCAATCTGAAAGACTTCTTCTAACCGGATGTTGACCCCTATAGAGTAGGTTATTTCCCCAATGAACTCAAACACCGAATCGATCTCTTTCTTGGTATATGTACAAAATCTCATAATCCACTCATCGTGATATACATGTGGCAGTTATTCCGAGCCGTAAGTTTATGTTCAGTCATCAAAATGAAACGTTTCCTCAGTCAAACTATGTTCTCAACAATCTCATAAGTGTTTACAAGTTCAGCCTAAGTTCAGCAACTATAGGCTAAGTTAATCTTACATTCTCCCACTTTCAAGTTCTTGTACTCATTCAAGAGTATAAACAATAAACACATTCCGGCTATCAAGGTTTACAGTGTGCATTCCGCACGTTCCCAACATCACAAGTATGCACAAGGCATATATAAACAAGTTCATACATATATGTAATCAACATAGTTTTTCGACAGCAACCAGTATGCTCACAGACATATTTCAAAACCAGTATGCTATCACCATAGCAACAGAGTACGCAATCAGCGTAGTTAATCAGAGTATGCTATCCGCATAATAATCAATCTTTCGAGGAATTCCCGTCAACACGGCGAATCCTAATCTTTCATTTTCAGACAAACATAACATTTCAACAGTTAATGTAAACTTTTAAAAACTAAAAACCGCATAAATACATGCGTACCTTTTAGCTGTTGCGTGAGTGATGAGCTGAGGGCTTATATAATATCACACGGAATTTCAATGAAAGACGAAATAAGACCCACTTTGTAGCGCCCGGGTCCCGAAAGACCGTGGAAATGGACGCCACGGGGGTGGGAATTAAGAAGCGGGAAAGAAATGGGGTAATTAAATTAATGACGGGGTGTTAATCCAAAAGGATTAATGTTTGGAATAAAATTTAACAATCGAGTATGCCAAAGATAGGTTATGCCTTTCGAAAAATTAGACAGCATAACCTCTGTAACTAGAGCGAATCCCCCTTTATAACGGCTTATAAGAGAAGAATGGAAGCTGTAACAATTCAATAAGCCCTTTCATAGGCTAAACGGAAATAAATAACTAGATACCAACAATTAATAGACCCATTCATAGGTCGACAAAAGAAACAGACACCAATATGCTGAACAAATGAAGCCCTTTCATAGGCCAAAATGAATGATCAAATAGACATAACGAAAGACGGACTTCCTCCCTTTGGAATAATTATGTAGCTAAGCATATGATACATGTTAACTAAGAAGTCAACAAATGTTCAGAATCAGAGAAGCAGAATCATATCAATAAAATACCAAGATCAGAGTTCTTAGCATTTAGCAAAAGAATACCATAAGTGCGAAAGCTCAATTCTTAACAGAATACTAACAAAAAGGGACAACGAAAAAATATGTAAATCATAATAGCCCATATCTCAGCCTCGTCACCTCCACGCTCCAGCCTACTGACCTTATACATACAGAAGTCCTTCCCTGGTTCCCCTAGGCTAAGATGCTCTAACCATCTCGAGATTCAATCTTTCACCTTCCTCGTAAGTCACGCAAATCCTTCTCCGATGAGTTGGCAGCGGTCACGATGATTTTCCATCGTGATCATCCTTCGTGTCATCATTTCAATCATGTATTCGTGATCTACGCGTTGACACCTTCAAAATGACTATTTCATAATTGAAATAGGAAACTAGAGTTGTATATTCTCTGGAAGCTGCTCGGCGTTTCGATTTTGAAAAATGAATGAAAAATGAAACCTTAAGCTCCTATTTATAGAGGAAAAATAAATAGGATAATAACGAATAAAAGATAGAGGATAATGATGGAAAAAGAATAGGATAATTAAGAATAAGATAATCTTTTGAAAAAGAAATTGGATAATGACGGATGTGCCTTTTTCTATTAAATTTATTATTTTCCAACTTAAAGTTGTGCCAAGAGTTCATTTGAACTCGAAATTTAAAATTTTAAAGGTTGGCACGATTCTTGAAATATTTTCTATCAACCTGAGAAAAATATCATAACATATTTTTAAGGCAATTTTTGACCAAATTAGATTTAACAGATTTCCCTGGCTACGATTTTCCTTTATTTGAGTCCTTTAAGGACCCAACTTATTTTCTAACTTACTAGAGGGTAACATAAGTTGAATTAAACCTTCTAAAATATTTCGGGGTATTACATTCTAGACTTTATCTGATCAATAATCTTTAACAAGTTCAAAAGCTGAAAGAGATATAACACTAGATTATTTATTCCAAAAATATTTCCTTTTTAGAGGATTTGTAACTCGAAGGGTTCTCACATTTTACAAAGATATATGAGAATAACAAAAGAAAATCAACGCTTAAGAGCTGAGAACCATGCTGAAATATTTTCACAAAGGCGTCAGCATAACCTAACAAGTAAATGCCATTGCTGATTCTTGATGATCAAAGAAGTATCATCCAAAAGATTTCAAATTATCCAAGAGGATAAAATCAACAAATCCCAAATGGTATAAATGGAGAATTTCAAATGATATGAAGCTGTTGAAGGGAAATTGATTCAATTAACAAGAGAATAAATCGATTTCAAAAGAGAATAAATAAATCGATTCTATTGAAACTTCCTATCATAATGAAACTCTCAAAATTTTGCAAATCCACTTTACGTACTTGATTAATCTAAACTAGGTTGTTAACAAAAATTTAGATTTTTAATTCAGCACTTCGGCATTTGACTAAGTAATATTTTAAGTATTTATATTATTCCTTTGTCATAAAATTATAGGGAATGATACTACCCTTTTAATTGTATTCTTAATGATTTAAAGATAGTTGTTATAATTTCTAAAAAAATTTGAATAGAGAGGTTAAAAGTAATCACGATTGTGATATAGGTAGCCATTGTGATTTCTAAAAATATTAGATTAATTAAATGAAATTAATTTCATACCAATAGTATTTAGTATGCTTTTAAATTATGTACTATCTAAAATGTGCAAATAAGTTAATTGTAGAAGTAAGGATCATAATATTAAAATTATATATGCTGAGCATTAATTATATAATATTCCTAAGCTAAAAAAAATATAGTGTAAATTATAAATTATTAAGGGTGGTTAAACTGTAAGTAATAAAAAAAGAAAAGAGTGTGATTAAAACTAAAAGAAATATCAAGGGTTAAGTTTTAATAGGGTCCTTTAGCAAAACTAAGCTAAGATTGGTTGTTGTAGGCCCAGACGAAGTAACCGAATTTGAGCAGAATCTGGGCAGGATGGACTCTGAATTTTAAAAGCTTATATGTGTTACAGATTTTCTACATCCAGGTGGGCTACTATATATTTGCAAATTGTATCTTTCGAGTTATTAAGCTCTACTTTGTTAAAATTGCATATGTGACTATCTGTGTTAAATATTTACGTGCTACTGTATGTTGTCGGAGTCTCATATACCAGCGCTGTGTCAATGTGAGTAGCTACAGTATGCATGCATTATTTGTCCTGCCCTACTCCTTGTCGGTGAGACTAAAATGAAACACTTATTGGTTATACTCTTTGAGTATACTATGGCCATACTCAACGTTATGCGCTGGTGATGCAGTTTGGGTTGCAGGCAGTGACTAGTTATACTCTTAAGTGCTTCACGATAAAATGTTTTGGTGAACTTAGGTTGCTTTCAATTTTAAAACCTCCTAAGCTTCACTACGTGCATGAACACAGATAGATTACTTTAACAAAATGATTTGCATAACTTGAATTGTAAAAACTCGCCCACTGAGTGCACTAGTACTCAGCCCAAATATTTTCAAATATTTTTCAGGTTAGTAGGCTGGCGCGTGGATGTGACGATGCTGAGAAATGGGCTTTTGTTGTTTACGTATTTTTCCATTGTCTCTTTTTGTTAAGTATTCTGTTGATAATAAAGTCTCCACACTTGTAATATCCTTTTGTTAAACACTAAGAGCTCTGATCTTGGTGTTATGAATACGTATATATTATTATACAGCATGTTTGATTATTCTGAGTCTTCTGTTGAGATTTTGTTAATCAGGTTACCCCTTTCTTTCCCGCTTCTTAATTCCAACCCCCGTGACGTCTATTTCCACGGTCTTTCGGGACTGGGGCGCTACAGAGCCGCATGGTATTGATGCTCCCATTCCTATGCAGACGTCTTCGGCCATGCATGGTCAAGTTGAGGAGGCTCTTTCAGCTCCTAGCTCTTCTTCAAATGTTTCCTCATGTCAGTGAATCTTTTGATTTGGAATGCACGAGGTCTTGGTTCTAAGGCTAAGTGGGGGCATCTGTATAATTTGATTCATTTGTATCGGCTTTCTGTTGTGGTTGTGATTGAGCCTAAGGTTGCCTTCAATCCTGATTTTTATGGTCGGTAATTTGGGATGACTTTGACGGCTCGGAATTGTTCTAATGACATTTGGGTTTTTTGTGCTTCTGGTTTTTCTGTGTCTGTGGAGTTTGATTATGAGCAGCTTCTTCATGTTCGTGTTGATTCTCAACTTTTGAGTTGGCATGTGTTCCTCTCTTTGGTCTATGGTCGGCATACTAGGGAGGATCGGCTTAAGCTTTAGGAGCAGCTTCTTGATATGGCTTTAATGAGTCAGGGGCGGCCATGGCTTGTTGGAGGTGACTTCAATATTTTTCTGACAGATGAGGAGGTTGAGAATGGATTCTCAGATCGTCATTGCAAGATGATGGACTTTGGGAATGCTATCTCTGATTGTCAGCTGGTTGATCCAGGTTTTTATGGCATCTGGTTCACTTGGGAGTGGCTTGCTACTGGTTTGAGAGAGATTGGATAGGATTTTATTGGGAGAGTTCTGGACTTCTGTGTTTTCTATGACTCGGGTTACTCACTTGGCAAGACACATGTCTGACCATGCCCCTATTCTTATCAGATGTCAGTTTCTTGCTGAGATTCCCAAGTCTTCATTTCGGTTCCAGAACATGTGGGTTCGGCACCACTCTTTACGTGAGATTATTTTAGAGGAGTGGTCGGTTCCTTCTGGCTTTAGTGGCATGATGAATCTGCAGTGTAAGTTGAAGCTGGTGAAGCGGCATTTGAGGCAGTGGAACTGGGAGGTCTTTGGTAATGTTTTTGACCATGTTAGGCAGGCTGATGAGGCAATGGCTGCGGCTCAGGCTATCTATGATTCTTCTCCTACTTATGAGGCTCGTGCTGAACTCAACCATTGTGTGGCTCAGTATGTGCTGAGGAGGAAGATGGAGGAGAATTTGTGGAGGCAGAAAGCGGCGATCAGATAGGTGGTGGAGGGAGAAAGAAATTCCAGATTCTTTCAAGGATGGGTGAAGCAGAAGCGCTACAAATCTCGGATTCATGTGATTGAGGATGAAGGACGTGTGATTGACAATGATGAAGGGATTCGGGCTTCAGCTGCGGGGTTCTTTCAGAGACTTCTTACGTCTGACATTCCTCAGTTAGTTGAGCCAAATTTTAGTTGTCTTCAGGGGATCCTGCCTGAGATGGATATTGGAGGTTTGTGTGCCATGCCGGATGCGGAAGAGGTACGAGCTGCTATGTTTGGGATCAGTGGGGACAGCATTTCGGGTCCGGATGGATTCACTTCATTATTTTTTCAGCACTATTGGGACTTTGTGGCCGGTGATGTTGTGGAGGCGGTGGCGGAATTCTTCTCGGGTTCCTACATGCCGCGCATTTTCACTGCCACGACCATTGCCCTTCTGCCCAAGAAGAAGAGGCCTACTGCTTGGACTGATTATCACCCGATATCTCTGTGCAATGTGACCAACAAGATTATCACGAAGATTCTGACGGCTCGGTTGGCTCCCTTCTTTCCTGTCGTGCTTGCTCCAAATCAGATTGGTTTTGTGAAGGGTTGGTTACTCAGCGATAATGTCTTACTTGCTCAGGAGTTGATTGGTGACCTCCATATTTGCCGTGAGGTTCCTAATGTTTCTTTCAAACTTGACATGGCTAAGGCGTATGACAGAGTGCAGTGGCCATTTCTGTTGGGAGTTTTGCGGCACATGGGCTTTCTTGAGATGTGGATTGACATGATTAGCAGGTGCATCAGGGACTGCTAGTTTTTAGTGCTTGTGAATGGGGAGCTGACTGGTTTCTTCCCGTCCTCTCACGGTTTGAGACAGGAGATCCTCTTTCTCCCTCTTTATTTGTGCTTGCTGTGGATTATTTGTCGAGAATTTTGGATTATTTGATTTGTGGGAATCCGGCTATGGTTTTCAAGATGGCAAAGAGGGGCTTTCTTGTGTCCCACCTATCCTATGCTGATGATATCATTATCTTTATGAGGGCTGCGCCGGTCTGTTTAGCTAGGCTGATGGAGCGTTTGGAGCATTATTCGGCTGTCTCTGGTCAGCTTGTGAATCGGGGTAAGAGTAACTTCTACATCATGTAGAAGTTTATCTCGTCTTGGCAGCAGCAGATTCAGTCTATCTATACGTATCAGCGAGGATCATTCCCTTTCACATACCTGGGTGTCCCGATTTACAGAGGTTTTTTGCGGTTCCCTCTTCTTACCTCTTCGACAGTGTCTGAGTGACCGGATTCATAGCTGGTCTCATCGGCATCTATCATTTAGTGGCCAGTTATCTCTCATCAAGAGCACTTTAGCTACTATCTCGCTCCACATCTTTCAGGTTACGGAGCCCCCCAGGGGATATTGCATCAGCTTGAGCAGATCATTGTCTGGTTCTTCTAGGATTCTGTAGGGAGCAGCGAAAGTTGCACTGGATCAGCTGGGAGATGATCTGCTTGCCGGTTGCTAAGGGAGGTTTGGATATTCGGCAGTTTTCTGATCCGGTTACAGCTTTCATCTGGAAGCTTTGGTGGAGATTCAGGGCTTGGGATTCGCTGTGGGCTAGATATATGTGGCAGAAGTATTATGGTCCGCTTTATCCGGAGAGGATACCTTTGAGTTTGCATGACAATCGGGTTTGGAAGAGGCTGGTCAGAGTTGGTGCACAGGCTCAGGAGCATAGCAGGTGGTCTTTGGGGGTCGGCCAAGTAAGTTTCTGGGATGATGTGTGGTTTGATGATCTACCTTTATCTGTTTACTGTCCTGCTACTTTTTTTTACCGTTGTCATGTTGACTGGTACTTATCTGATGAGTTTTGGTCTGTTGAGCGTCTGCATGCTTTATCTGCTCATTATGCTTTGCCTGGTGATCTGATTAATTCGCTGAGCAAAACTCATGTGCTGTGGGGGGAGAGAGATAGCATGCGGTAGAATTTGACTTCCATAGGTGAGTTCTCTTTGACCTCTGCTTGGGATCAGGTTTGGTACCGGCGGCCTGAACGGGCTATCTTTGGAGCTTTCTGGCATGATGGGCTTACTCCTACTATCTCTATTTTTCTTTGGCGTCTCATGCATGGTCATATTCTGGTTGAGGTCAGAATACAGTCTCGTCGCATTCATTTAGCCTCTCGTTGTCAGTGTTGTGTCGATCCGCAGGTCAAGTCTATTGAGCATGTGTTCCTTTTGTCTGAGTCTACGAAATCTGTGTGGGCATATATTGCGAATTGGCTTCATATTTCAGTATCACATGCACACACTGTTGCACAGGCTTTTGGGTTTTGGAGGTAGTAATTCCCACGATCTTCTCCGAAGTACATCAGTTTCCTTATTCCCTATTTTGCTTTCTGGTTTATTTGGATGGAGAGGAACAGCCGCAAGCACCATGGTGTTCCTTTCCTTATCTCCCACATTGTTTAGCAGGTACAACATCATCTTCGTCTTTTGGTTTCTGCTAGGAACCTTCTTCCTTCATACTGGTTAGGCTGTTACCTTGTATTTCGTGCCGGCCGCCGACCCTGTTCTGAGATCCCTTCAGTCTCGAATGGTTTCCTGGCGGCCTCCTAAGGCACACTGGGTTAAGCTTAATACGGACGGATCATTTTCGGTAGACCTTCAGATGGCGGCAGGTGGTGGAGGCTTAGTTCGGGATTTCACGAGAGCTTTTCTAGCTAGATTTTGTGCATCTCTTCGGGCGGCATTGAGCTTTGACTCGGAGTTTCAGGCACTTCTTCACGGTCTCAGACTTGTTGTTCAGTATTCAAATCATATTTGGATTGAGATGGATGCTGCTTCAGTACTGTCGGTGTTGCAATCGGGCCATCCTGGTTCCGCTATGACTCAACATACGTTGACGTCTATTTGTTTGTTGTGCCGTGGATGACATGTTCGGTTCACTCTCATTCCTCATGAGGGCAATCGGGCTGCTGATTTTCTCATTGGTAGGGGGGCCCAGACCACTACTCTTACCTTTTATGATCCTAATTCTGCCCCACGTCATCTTCTCTCCATGGTTCGGACGGATCAGTTGGGCTATCCCAACTTTCAATTTCGGTATAGTTAGATGATGGTGGTTTCTTTGTCCTTACTTTTTCTTTGGTTCTTTTGTTCTAGTTTGGAGTTACAGTCGGCTAGTGGAAAAATTTGAGTTGTCACATATTTATGTTATTAATAGGTTTAAAGAATAATAAAATAGACGAATTAAGAATTTATAAAACAATTGATATAAATGGAAATGTTCAATTATAAAATTATTTGAGATTATCTAACATATAAATCTATATCAAAGATGCAATTAAACATGTATGAAAAATTAATATGTAGTTTCTACGTGATCAATTTAATTGTTAACTTAATTGATTGATTGTGTATTATTATTCATCATCATATGCGATCATCGTGGACCACTATTCATGACTTGATGATTCTTGTATTCGAAATTCAATTATTTTTACCATTACACTAGCTTAAGTAAGATTTTTATAATTTTTCTATAAATATATAGATAACTAAAAAAGGTCTAATAGTATTTTATTTAATATTTTCGAACCTAAATTTTATATATTGCATGAACTAAGAAAATTCAAACATATTTCACATATATCATTTACTTATTTTGTATATTAGTTTATCATTAATTATTAATTATAAACGAAATTTATAAAAATAATTCATTGTACACACATTCAAAATTAATATAATTTCAATAATCAATACATCGAATGATAAAACACAATATCTGCTACAACAACCATATAGTAATAATTGATGAATTTTTTGTACTACACAAAAAAGCCAAAAAAATTAAGGGATAATATCCAATTTAGTCCTACAACTATACCTGAAATTTCAGTTAGGTCCCGAAATAAAATTTTGGTCCAAATCGATCCCTCAACGTTTTATAAGGTATCACGTTAATACATCTGTTAGTCCCTAAACTAATTTCTGATAACGTCCGTTACTAACGACGCTAATTTACAGAAAAATGTTCAAGTTGATCCTACAACTATACCCGAAATCTTAATTTAGTACCGAAATAAAATTTTGACACAAATTGGACCCAAGTTTTTTTTATTAAACCCTAATTATATTAATTTGAGGGCAACATCAAGCCACATGTACAACTTATGGATCCGAAAGTTTTGGGTGTCTTTTTCAATATTCTCAGTCAGAATTTAATATTTTTATAAACCAATACTAAGTTGTGGAACTATCTGGTCTACATATTGAAATTCTTTTTTTTTTGTATGTCGAGAGTAACCCGCAGCCGCTACCGTGTGCGCACTGGGTAAACCCCGCCCCTGTATAATAGCCTAAAAACCTACACAGGGGAGGAAAACTATACTCGGCATGTCAGGTGTGATAGGCTCACACCTAATGGTGTTGGTGGTTGGTCGAACTTGAGAAAAAAGAAAAAATCTAATATTATTATTTCATGATTATTATAGGAAAAAAAAACTAGTCAGTTTGTAACGCTTCGATCATATATCAAGTCCAGATAAGTTTATTGATAATTATTTTATTCATTATAATGTCATCAATTATTAATTGTACATGCAATTATATTGACGTGTGAGAGAAGCATATACATTTACTAATTATGTCATCCACAATCATTTTAGTATCTTGAGACTTTCTTTAAATTAATCATAGACTTTATTAATTAATAAAAAAATGAAAAAGAATAGTCAGATAATAAAATTATTAATAAAGGAAAAATGAGATTAAAATATTCCACATTGAACAATTAAAAATTTATTTCGAGATCAAACTAAGATTTCGGGTATAGTTGTAGGACCAATTTGGACATATTCCCTTAAATTAACGCTGGTAGTAATGGACGTTAACGGAAATTAATTTAAGGACTAACGGAGGGATTAACGTGATACCTTTTAAAAAGTTGAGGGATCGATTTGAGCCGAAATTTTATTTTGGGACCAAACTGAGATTTTGGGTATAGTTGTAGGACCAAATTGGATCTTATCCCAAAAAATAAAACTAAAATTGGTATTTTTTTAATTCATCATTCCAAAAGTTTGTGTATTTTAAAGTCATTTCGTATCCACGTAAATGTACACGTGACAGTCTCCTGCTACCACATCAAATTCAATCAGCCGGAATTTGAAAATCATGTGAAAACAAAACAAGGGTCGAGGTCATGTTATTATAACTGTATTTTTTAAACATGTGAAAAATAAAAAATACCACATAGTTTATGCATTTTAAGGCAAGTAACCAAACATTAAACTACTCCATTACAAGCACCTAGCATAACGGAAGAATAAAACACAAAAAACCAACATCAGATCATATAAACTACTAAAACACCAATCTTAAATTGTAGCATTATAAATTCACAAAATAAAATTCTAATTTCTAAAAAACACATTACGGTTTGAATCACATCATTCAAATCGATTACTTAATTATTTATATTTTTTTGGGGATAATTATATGGGAAAAGATCAACAAAATATGAACCGTTAGACCTTATGACTAATAAAAATCAAGTGATAATTGCAAAATATAACGTTCAAACTATATTTGATGCATGTGCGTTTAAAAGATTTCAAATTCTACCTAATAGATGAACGACAAAATCCGTTCCCAATTTGAAATTGTAACACCCTAAATTCTATAATTTAAAATGTTACTCTTTCTATTCTTTAAAGCGGAAAAATGATTATCAATAATAATTTGTCAAGTAATTTTTTTTTCTTTCTAAAATAATCATGCTATAAATCCTAAGAAGAAAAATAAAACACAAAATATATATTTTTCAAAAAATATATGTACTCACAACAAAGTACCTGCATTTCATAAACTCCAAGTTCATTTAAAAAAAGTAATTCATAAGTTCTAAATATAAAATTCAAATTCCTAATATTAATAAAACCATAATATTCAACCACTACATTAAGTTAAATCAAACACTACTAACAAACACAAAAAAAAATACTAAATTCAAAATAGTTTACTTTCAGAAGCAAGTGCAAAAATTAAGGTCAGGCATTGGAAACATTTTGAGAAAGTTCACCCCCATTTCCATTGCGCCGCTCCCAGCTCACTGACCTGAAAATATTTAAAAATGTGGGGTGAACACTCTTAAAGCGTACTTAGTGGTGGGGTATCATGAGCATTTCTTACTATTTATCCAACAGAAATAAATCTGTCACGACCCCAAATTAATATCTGATTAATATGAAGTGTGACTGGCACGACTCGTTCCCAATAAAGGCTGGATCAATGCGCGAACCAAAAATAATTAGATAAAAGAATGAACTACTATATTCCAGGAACGATATTTGCAGTGAACTCAAGTTCTGGACTGACTTTTATTTCTCAAAATATAACTGAATAAATATAGATACCTCAGAATAACAAAAAGGTATCAGCAAGTTCAAGACATACTAAAGACTTGACTCGATTAGTGTAATACCCCAGAATTTTCATCATCCAAATTTAATTAATAATATAAAATTCATAGTTAGAATAAGTATTATATTATTATTATTATTATTATTATTATTATTATTATTATTATTATTATTATTTTAGGAAAAGAAAAAAAAAACAACATTTTTTTTGTAGTGGACCATAACTATTTTTAGTGGGTCAATATTACTAGATTCCAAGGATAGATGCCAAATAATTAAAATTTTGTCCTAATAACATAAGCCCAAATGTTTTAAGGTATCATCTTGAGGATAGGACACATGGAATAACACTTGTCATCATCCAAATTATTCAATATTAATATTCAAACATATCTCCTTTGACTTATTTTCGTTCACAACAAAACACAACCTTCTTTTCTTCATTTTTCTTTCATCTCCTCTCTTGCATTTGGTTAATTGGTGAGGATAGCAATGGAAAATTTGTGATCAACTTCTTCCTCAAGATTTGCTATCAAATTGAAGTTTCTCTCGTAAGCTCACTTCTCTTTTCTCTTTATTTTCTATTTTCGTGGGGCTTTTCATTTTGCAAACTTAATGGAAAATAAGTAAATAAAGTATATAGAAATTTGGAAAGGTGATGATGATGGTGTCTGTAAATCTGGATTCTAAACTTGATAGATATTAATAAATAGTATTTGAGATTGCATGTGTAGAGTAAAATGGTAAAAATTTAGAAGATGACTTGTGGGTGTGTGTGTTGTGTTCCTACGGTTTTGAGAGGGAGTAGAGAGAAGGAATTTGATTTTACTTAACTTGATTGTAAAATGCATATTTAGAGTAAAGTGAGAGAGAATGGCTGGAAATTGGATGAGTGTGTTTTAAGGTGTGCAGAGATAAGGAGAGAGTGAAAATTTGTTTGGATCCATTTTTATTTTTTTTTCTTAAGAATAAGTAAACTGAAAATTTAAGCTGTGAATGTGTGTGCAGTGAGCGAAAATGGAGTGATAGGAGAGAGACTTTTGGTTGCTTGTTACATAGTGTAGTGTCCAGAAGAGAGAGAAAGTACTATTTGGTTTTCAAACGGGTTATATATATATACACGTGTATATATAAATATACACACACTCTCTCTTGGTTTCCAAAATAAAAGGGGAGGAAGATAGATGAGTATAGAGACAAAGTAATTAATTGGTTTTGGTACATGTGTGTTTAGAGAGAGAAAGAGAGAGAAGGGAGATGGGTTCTTTAATTTAACTGTAGGTGTGTACTTGGTGAAGAGGAAATATATGGTTGACTTCTAACACTTTTTATATGTTAAAATAAAATTGTTGATGGGGAAAGGTTTGCAAAGATGGATTTTGAAAATTGGTGATATTAAAATAGATATTTTACCCATGTGCATGTGTTTTGTTGATTTCCAAAAAGAAAGAAGAGAGAGAGAGAGACAATATTTTGCCTTGTGTATGTGTGTATGCGTGTGAAGGGAGAGAGAAAAGGGTGTTGAATTGTCTTAACTTTTAGTTAAAGATTGAGAGTAAGCTTTTCTTAAATGGAGAAGTGCAGCAACTATGATTTATACATAAATTCCATTAGTTTATTTTAAATGTTTGATAAATGGTCAGTTTTAATTTGAACTTTCTGATTTATTTTTGAAAATGGGGTCTAGTGAAATGGTAAATTTAGGCATTAAATAATCTGTCTTAATTAATAATTAATCTGCATTAATTTTTAAATCAACCTCTAGCTTAGTGGTTTAGGTTGTTGTTTAATCTTTGTTGGTTAGGGGATCAAATCTTCCTAACTACATATTTTATTTTATTTTATTTTATTTTATTTATTTTTTAAAAAAAATATTTTAAACTTCTTTATTTTACTTCTATACTATTCTATTTAATAAGTTTATAATTATCTTCACTCTATATATCATTTGGGTATAATTTTAAAGCTACACTAATTTGTACACATCAATTCCACCATCCAATTAAAAAGACTTAAAGCCTTATGCCCTATAATCTTTACTAAGTCAGTTTATAATTTGGGTTTCAACCTCAATATTTTTCTAAAACTTAGTTCACTCGTGTAGGACTAAACCCGAGACATTGGACTTAGAGGACTCTTAGAAGATTTTGCTAAAGCTTCAACTATTAATAGCTATACAGGTGGGCTATTCTATCTTTTTAAACTTTACATTTCGAGTTATTAAGCTCTGCTTTGCGTAAATTGTATATATGATTATCTGTATTAAAAATATTTACGTGCTACTGTATGTTGTCGGAGTCTCATATACCAGCGCTGTGTCAATGTGAGTAGCTACAGTATGCATGCTTTATTTGTCATTCCATATTCCTTGTCATGAGGACTAAAATGAACGGTTATATTCATTGGTGATACTCTTAAAACTTACGCGTTGATGATGTAGTAGAGGTTGCGGGCAGTGACTGATTATACACTTAGTGCTTCATGATAAAATATTTTGGTGAACTTAGGTTACTTTATATTCAAAAAACCTCCTAAGCTTCACTACATGCATAAATACAGATATATCACTTTTAGAAAACGAATTACATAAAATTCATTGTGAAAACTTGCCCACTGAGTGCATTAGTACTCAGCCCAAATCTTTTAAAATATTTTCAGGTCAGTAGACTGGCGCGTGGAAGTGACGATGCTGAGGAACGGGCTTTTGTTAATTATGTATTTTTCCCGTTGACTTCTATTTTGTTCAAAGTGTTGCTTCCGCACATTCATTGTTATTGTTGTTAAATTATTCTATAACTATGATCTTCGTATTATTGTTGAACTAGGATTTTATAATTATAATGCGTGTCTGGTTTCTGAATTTTTCTGTTAAGGTTACCCCTTTCTTTTCCGCTTCTTAATCCCAACCCCCGTGGCGTTCATTTCCACGGTCTTTCAGGACCGGGGCGCTACAAAGTGGTATCAGAGCAGGTTTGCAACTCTGCAGACCTGCTGGGTCAATTTAATTCGTGTTTTCTTAAAAATTTCCTTGTGATATTATAAGCCCTCAGCTCGTCACTCACGCAATAGTAAAAAAGGTACGCATGTTTTTATGCCGTTTTAAAATATTTGAAGTTTTTTTATTATTATATTGCTGAAATATTAAATTAATTTGAGAACGAAATATGCCCGTGGGCATACTGGAAGTTGTTTCAAAAATTATGCTTATCTGACTGTTTACATGTAAGAAACTCATTTATTTATGCTACATGCATACTTGTGAATGTTGTGGATATGCTGATTACATACTATGATTGTTGAACTGTGTATGATATTATGCTCTAGATGAGTACTTAAACTTGGAACTTGAGAACGTAAGATGAACTTAGTCTATAGTTGCTGAACTTAGGCTGAACTTGTAGAAACTTATGGGAATATTTGAATGTAATCTAATTAAAAAAAATCGTGCTAAGTAGATGGCGTCATTCCGAGTGACACCTCGTAAGAGACCCCGATCTCATATTACTTTAGAAGAGCTGATTGAGAAGCTATGTACTTGCACATGTCGACCAACAGAGAATGTACCGAAGTTCACTGCACGTTTTGTGACTTGGTGGTATGATATCGCTGATAGAGGTGTTATCACTGAGGTAGAGGCCATGTCGAGATATATGATCGGACTACCACGTGATTGGGGACTTTGGGCTGCGAGAGCTGCAGTTGATTTCTCAGATAGAGATCGGACCACTTTTGCTGAGAGAGTCTATTTCTCGAGGTTCTTCACTTATGTCCTACGAGTTTGGGCAGATGGACGAGGTAGGGTTCCTAGATTGACGTCTGCGGTTGATGAAGTTGCAGATTCAGTTATACTTAGTGTGCCTTTCTCACCGATCTTGGCTACTGAGAGGACGATTGAGATGGATCGATCAGCTCCACTAGTGCCAGAGCCATTGCATATGAGGGCGAGACCACACGATGATGAGGCAGGTCCATCTAGGACCCAGTTGGAGCCGATCATGGAGGACGACCCAGATGAGGACCCGGAGGAGAATCTGGAGGGGGAGCCGATGGTTGAGCGTTTTAGCTACTAGTTTGTTTTTACAGTACTATTTTGGGTAGTCTAGTATATACTGAAGTTGACATTTTATTGTTCGTCAGCTCGGTAGCTTTTGTAGGTTGGAAACGTTGTCAGCTTTATAAGACCGTTCCGACATGAGGCATTAGATAGCTGGCCTCCTTTTGATTTACTAGACCAGACATATATATATTTTCAACGGATGTATAGATTGCTTGTATAGCATTCATCCCCTTTTGTACAAAAGTCCTATTTCAAGGCATCTATTCGGATATATATAAGTTATTATTTTCTTTGTATATGCTTTATCTGCTTACGTTTCGTTTCTTTACGAGATGATTGTTTATTATTTGTGTTTCTTTTACAAGAATTTATTTGTAAGTGTTGAACGACTAGGAATCTAAATTGTTGCAGAATGCCAAGAGGAAGACTGAGAAATGTGAACTTGGCTATGCCTGAGGTGCCAAATAATCCGCAAGTTCAAGGACCACGAATTGAGATGGAGTTCATGCGCCATAATCCCCCGACTTTCAATGGGGAAGGTGATCCACTCACGGCTGAAAGATGGATTCGAGCTCTAGAGAAGATTTTTGGGATTTTGCAATGCACAGATAAAGAGATGGTGACATGTGGTCTATACTAGCTTGTAGATGACGCTGATTTCTGGTGGGAGTCTATTCGGAGGACAATATCCGAGGCAGATTGGGAGTTGTTCACCTGGGAGGATTTCAAGATAATCCTGTATCAGAAATATATACCTGCACATTATCAGCATCAAAAGGCGAATGAATTTTGGAATTTGAAACAGGGAAATAAGTCAGTAGCAGATTATGATTTGCAGTTCAATAGATTGTCTCAGTATACACCACAGACTGTTGATACAGAAGAGAAGAGGATCGAGAAGTTTCGTATGGGTTTGAAACCAGAGATAGGCACAACACTAATCGGGAAGGACGACACAAGCTATGGTCAGATGCTGAGTTGGGCACTAAGCATCGAGGCAATGCAGGGAACATCAAAAGCTTCGGCATCCCAGCCAGTAGTGGGGGATCAAAAAGGAAAACGGAAGTGGGAAGGTCCGCAACAAGGTTATCAGGGGAAGAACTTTCAACATAACTATCAGGGAGGAAGGAACTTTGGAACAAGGCCTGCAGGACAAGGAAATGTTGCACCAAAATCCCAGGGCTACCAAGGAAATTCACCGCAGTGTGCAATATGTAGCAGACATCATTTTGGGCCATGTGTCCAATGTTATCGGTGTGGTAGACAGGGTCATTATGCTAACGCCTGCCCACATAATTCTAGCATGCAAGGGCAACAGCAGCAGAAATAGAGGACACAGTTCAGACAAACCATGAGAAATACGCGGCCGCAAGGTGGAGGTGGTCGAGGGAATAATAACAACAACAGAGGTAATCCCAGGCCTCAGCAGAATCAGAATCAAGGTCCCCGAGCACCACAACAAGCCAGAGCGTATGCTCTGAACCAGCAAGAGGCAGCTGGAAACCCTGGGAATTTGGCAGGTATGATTAGTTTAAGTAATATACCTGTGCTTGCTTTATTTGATACTGGAGCTTCACATTCTTTTATATCTAAAGATGCATGTAAACGTCTCAATCTAGAGCTAGAATTAGCAAAAGAAGCCTTAGCAGTAAGCATTTCCTCAGGACGAACACTCTTAGCTGATTATGTTTGTAAGAACTTAGACTTGGTAGTAGGTGAAAAGAATTTTACAACTGATCTATATGCTCTTGAGATGCGGGACTTTGACATTATATTCGGGATGGACTGGCTAACAAAAGAGGGTGCAACAATAAGATGCCACGAGAGAGAGATAATATTTCAAAAGCTAAGCGAAAAGGAGGTGAAGTTCTATGGAGCAAAACTGGGAAATGTAATTCCAATCATTTCAGCGTTGAAGGCTGTAAAGTTGTTACAGAAAGGAGATTGTCAAGCGTTTCTAGTAAACCTTTCAAGCAAGAAAGAAGAAGGTCTAACAGTGGATCAGGTACCAGTGGTGCGAGAATACGTTGACGTATTTCCAAACGATTTGCCTAGTTTACCGCCAGATAGACAAGTAGAATTCACAATAGACTTGGAACCAGGAGCAGCACTGGTATCCAAAGCCCCATATCGTTTAGCACCGAAGGAGTTGCAAGAGTTGAAGGTTCAACTAGAGGAATTGTTGGAATTAGGTTATATAAGACCCAGCGTATCACCTTGGGGAGCACCGATTTTATTTGTTAAAAAAAAGGATGGTACTATGAGGATGTGCATCGATTATCGGGAGTTGAACAAGATAACGGTGAAGAACAAATATCCACTTCCGAGGATAGATGATCTCTTCGATCAGTTATCAGGTGCAAAAGTCTTTTCCAAGATTGACTTACGATCTAGGTATCATCAAGTTAAAGTAAGAGAAGATGACATACCCAAGACTGCATTCCGAACAAGATATGGCCACTATGAGTTTCTAGTGTTGCCGTTTGGATTAACAAATGCACCTGCAGTTTTTATGGATTTAATGAATCGTGTTTTTCATGAATATTTGGATAAGTTTGTATGGGTCTTTATTGATGACATACTAATTTACTCAAGAAGTGAAGAAGAGCACGATGAACATTTGAGACTAGTGTTGGAAACACTACGGAGAGAAAAGTTATATGCCAAATTTAGTAAGTGTGAATTTTGGTTAAATGAAATAATGTTTCTCGGGCACATTGTGTCAGCAGAAGGAATCAAAGTGGATCCTGTAAAGGTTGAGGCAGTGAAGAAATGGAAATCACCAACCAACGTTCATGAGATAAGAAGTGTAATACCCCGAAATATTTTAGAAGGTTTAATTCAACTTATGTTACCCTCTGGTAAGTTAGAAAATAAGTTGGGTCCTTAAATGACTCAAATAAAGGAAAATCGCAGCCAGGGAAATCTGTTAAATCTAATTTGGTCAAAAATTACCTTAAAAATATGTTATGATATTTTTCTCGGGTTGATAGGAAATATTTCAAGAATCGTGCCAACCTTTGAAATTTTAAATTTCGAGTTCAAATGAACTCTTGGCACAACTTTAAGTTGGAAAATAATAAATTTAATATAAAAAGGCACATCCGTCATTATCCAATTTCTTTTTCAAAAGATTATCTTATTCTTAATTATCCTATTCTTTTTCCATCATTATCCTCTTTCTTTAATTCATTATTATCCTATTTATTTTTCTTCTATAAATAGGAGTTTAAGGTTTCATTTTTCATTCATTTTCAAAATCGAAACGCCGAGCAGCTTCCAAAGAATATACAACTCTAGTTTCCTATTTCAATTCTGAAATAGTCATTTTGAAGGTGTCAACGCGTAGATCACGAATACATGATTGAAATGATGACACGAAGGATGATCACGATGGAAAATCATCGTGACCGCTGCCAATTCCTCGGAGAAGGTACTTACTCCGATTCTGGTCATTCGGACCGATGAATTTAGAAATTTCAAGTTCTAAATATGCTTATATTTTGATTATCTTTAATTCTACCGATTCCGATTTTTGATGTTGTGAGTTTTCGGTATTTTTCCCCGTTTTCATTTTATGTAAATCTCAGATCTACTCTTCCTGGATAGTCGTATTAGAAATCTTCTTTTTATAAATAGTCTTTGATCATTTGGATCTTGTAGTTAACCGGAATAGATTTTTGATTTCTTGTCGTTTGAAATCCGGATCCGAATATTACATTATAAATCTGCCAGTTTCGAATTTATGATCTAGCCGTTCGATCTTTGATCTTATTACACCATTAAATTCCTTATTTTCTGCACTATCAAAAATTGTACTTTTGAGCGAAAATCCAACGAGTATCGAGCTCGATCGAGACCGATACATTTTCAGCTAAAATTTGTGAATATTCTTACCGAAACTCCCGTTTCACCCATTTTGGGTTGTCAAATCAAAAAAGTTTCTTCTCGAAAGTTTCTCGAAATAATATTTCCTATGCTCCCGTCGAATTTCGTAATTTTCAGATGAGTTTTGAATAATATCGATTATTTAATATAAGCAGTTATTTTTATACTGGAGTCATGTGTTATCGAAAAATTCTAAAACTCTCAAACTATAGTCTTGGCATATATAGGATGGTCCTTGAATATTTTCATAATTTTTGAACGGTTAGAAAGTGCCGTGGCACAAATCTGATAAAAATCGATTAAAATGGCAAGTTTTGAAAAGAGACCCCTGTCAAATCGGTTGGTCCCAATAAATCAAGAATAATATTTTGGAATTTATTTCCTTCTTTGTCGGAATTATTCGAGGTCTCTAGAGTCGCGCAATCTATTTCTAAAAAGAATAAAATTAAATAATAGCTCGGATTACAGTAGATTAATTTCCGAAAATATAGTAGTCGTTCTGAGCTGAAGATCGATCCTTGTAGGATTTGCGTGACTTACGAGGAAGGTGAAGGATTGAATCTCGAGATGGTTAGAGCATCTTAGCCTAGGGGAACCAGGGAAGGACTTCTGTATGTATAAGGTGGGCTATACTATATCTTTGCAAATTGTATCTTTCGAGTTATTAAGCTCTGCTTTGTTAAAATTGCATATGTGACTATCTGTGTTAAATATTTACATGCTACTGTATGTTGTCGGAGTCTCATAAACCAACGATGTGTCAATGTGAGTAGCTACAGTATGCATGCATTGTTTGTCCTGCCCTACTCCTTGTCGGTGAGACTAAAATGAAACACTTATTGGTTATACTCTTTGGGTATACTATGGCCATACTCAACGTTATGCGCTGGTGATGTAGTTTGGGTTGCGGGCAGTGACGGGTTATACTCTTAAGCGCTTCACGATAAAATGTTTTGGTGAACTTAGGTTGCTTCCAACTTTTAAACCTCCTAAGCTTCACTACCTGCATGAACACAGATAGATTACTTTAATAAAATGATTTGCATAACTTAAATTGTGAGAACTTGCCCACTGAGTGCATTAGTACTCAGCCCAAATCTTTTCAAACATTTTCAGGTCAGTAGGCTGGAGCGTGGATGTGACGAGTCTGAGATATGGGCTATTATGATTTACATATTTTTCCGTTGTCCCTTTTTGTTAGTATTCTGTTAAGAATTGAGATTTCTCACTTATGGTATTCTTTTGCTAAATGCTAAGAACTCTAATCTTGGTATTTTGTTGATATGATTCTGCTTCTCTGATTCTGAACTTTTGTTGACTTCCTAGTTAACATGTATCATATGCTTAGCTACATAATTATTCCAAGGGGAGGAAGTCCGTCTTTCATTATGTCTATTTGATCATTCATTTTGGCCCATGGAAGGGCTTCATTTGTTCAGCATATTGGTGTCTGTTTCTTTTGTCGACCTATGAATGGGTCTATTAATTGTTGGTATCTGGTTATTTGTTTCCGTTTGGCCTATGAAAGGGCTTATTGAATTATTACAGCTTCCATTCTTCTCTTATAAGCCGTTATAAACGGGGATTCGCTCTAGTTACAGAGATTATGTTGTCTAATTTTTCAGAAGGCATAACCTATCTTTGGCATACTCGGTTGTTAAATTTTATTCTAAAGATTAATTTTTTTTTTGGATTATCACCCCGTTGTTAATTAAACTACCCCATTTCTTTCCCGCTTCTTAATTCCCACCCCCGTGGCGTCCATTTCCACGGTCTTTCGGGACCGGGGCGCTACAAAGTTGTATCAGAGCAGGTTTGCAACTCTGCAGACCTATTGGGTCATTTTTCATTTACGAGTCGTAAATTCTTGTGTGATATTATATATAAAGCCCTCAGCTCCTTACTCACGCAACAGCCTAAAGGTATGCATGTTTTTATGCAGATTTTAGTTTTTAAAAGTTTACATTATATGTTGAAATGTTAAGTCTGTCTAAAAATGAAAGATTTGGATTCTCCGTGTTGACGGGAATTCCTCGAAAGATTGATTTATATGCAGATTGCATACTCTGATTAACTACGCTGATTGCGTACTCTGTTGCTATGTTGATAGCATACTGGTTTTGAAATATGCCTGTGAGCATACCGGTTTCTGTCTAAGAACTATGTTGATTACATATATGTATGAATTTGTTTATCTATGCCTTGTGCATACTTGTGACGTTTGGAATATACAGAATGCATACTATTAAACTGTGATAGATGAAAAGAACTTGGAAGCTTGATAATGTAAGATTATTAGCCTAGTTGCTGAACTTAGGCTGGACTTGTAAACACTTATGAGAATGTTAAGAACATAGTTTGACTGAGGAAACCTTTCATTTTGATGACTGAACGTACGATGGCCATAGATGATTGTGCGATGCAGTCGGGTCAAGTTTGGCAATTTGTTGTTAGATCAACTTGGCACCTTTTGTAGATGTGGAATATTATCTTCTCTTGATATATTTATCCCAATGTCACGTGCAAGAAGAGATCGGAATCTACCACCCTGGGGAGCTAAGGAGATAACATGTGCTATGAATAGAAAAAAGGCAAGAAATACTCGAATATTTTTATAGTGGAACAAGAGATTTTTGTCGACTGATATATCATACCAATCAAGATAGAGATGGAGTTAAACAAGCTAGCTTATCTATACATACGAGTTATGGTGTATCTATATGGAATACTTATCTTGGTCACGACGGATCGAGAAACCTGATTTACATCAATATTCAGTCAGAAAACTATGGATACGAAATTGAGCTTCACACGTAAACAAATGGCTAAATCGAATGAGCAATACAAAATAAGAGATACAGGCTTCAAGGAGTCATCTTAGATGAGAAAACAAGCTGGAAAATGTTCTACAATTATCTATAGACAATGAGAAAAGCGCAGTGAAAATAAAGGATGCATGATGTGTTAAATGTATCGATCCTAATAAAGTATGTGTTTGTCCCGGACCATATGCTCAAGAATGGCGAGTTGATCTTGTGTGTACATATAACAGACGATAGGAGCCTCGCTAGATAAAACTGTCAAGATCAAGCAACCTAGGAACTTGGAAACAAGGTGTGATGATGTCTTGATCTTATGGGTTGACATAAGACTTTCACAATATAAGTCATTCTGATAGGTGCTCTAAGTGTATTATTTTTACTTGTTTACCTAGCTTCTGTGCATCCCTGCACACGTTGATCGATATTTTGATTGAGCTTTGTTTCTTTGATAGTTAAGGGGATGAATCCCTGCTTCTTTTGAGCTATTTCTCATTACCTTAAGTCTCGATCTATGGGTGGGTCTTATTTGTTTATCTGTTCATTTCTATAACTTTCAATCGTCCTATGAAGGAGTCTAGTTGTTATTTGTTTGTTCCGTCCTATGAAGAGGACTTAGTTGATTTTCTTTTGGCCTATGAAGAGGTCCATTTTCTTGTTGATATCAGTTTACTTCTTTCTTTGTCTATGAATGAGAATCTTGATTCATTCTAAGTTCCATTTCCTTCTTATAAGCCATTATTAGATGGAGATTTGCTCTAGCTACAGAATTTATGCTGCTTGATTTTGCGAAAGGCATAACCTACTTTTGGATCTATAGACTTTCTATCATACTATTCTTGATGCCTTTCCATTGATTTATGTCTCCGAAATCATTTTTCTTTTTAATTAACACCCTATCCCTCGTTTATTGCCTATTTTTCGGGATCAGGTCATTACACCAAACAAAGTCGAAGCCATTAATAATTGGTCTGAACCAACAAATCCTTTAGAAGTACATAGTTTTCTCGACCTTACAGGAGATTATCGTAGATTTGTTGAAAAATTCTCAAAGATAGCCTCTCCTATGATATACTATTTAGGAAGACGTAGACTTTAAGTGTACATAAGCTAGTAAACAGAGTTTTCAAGAGTGTAAGAAGAAGTTGACAATGACTCCCGATATAGACTCAATTTTACTCTTAAAATCGTGTCGTCCTCTAAATCTTTCTCGATCACATATCTTGTTCCTCATGATAAGACATTCCCACCAGTCTATCTCATTCTTCATTTGGATGTTTATTGAATCCTGTGTGTCCTAATTATTGAAACACCGTCATTTTATCCTTAAAAATTCTACCATTTTATTCTAAACTCTGAAGTTGATTTCATTTTTGACTTGGAGTCACAAATCTTTTCATAATTGTGTGGTCACTGGTTTCATTAAAAAAAAACGGAGTTTGCTTGACCTTCTAACAGAATTTTATCCATTCTCTATTTTAACCCAATACTATATATTAAAATATATCACAAGTTGATTGCCACCACTCAATCTTATCTTGCTTCTTGTGTCACCACACATGTCAAGGGTGGGCAGCTGAACATTCTCGACCATGAAAATAATGAGCAAACATAATGAAGCATCACTCATTTATCTTCTCTCTCTATCATCTCTGCCCTCTTCTCCCCAAGAAACCATTTTTCTTTCAATCCTTTAGGAATGAAATCCGTTGAGAAAATTCTGAAACTTTATACACACATTTCTTTGTCATAATAGAACAAAATTTATTTTGATATTGTTTTCAACCGGTGCCCGAAAAGTTGAGAAAATGGGCCTAGAACCTTAGTGGTGTTTCCAGTCGCTAAGTTGTGTCGGAGTCCCATTGCGACATCTTTTTCTATTGATCCATCCATTTTCTTTCCTCGAGGTTTACGTCATTGTAAACCTAGCACTTCAAGGTATTTATAACAAGTCTCGGATCATCAATTTGATATCATTCTGTCTATCAAAGACACATCACAAATCGACCCATCAAAATTTGCCACAGAAATCATTGTTTTGCGAATGCAACTTCAGAGGTTGTTTTCTGTTGTTTCCTCCATTGTATGGACTTGGTTTTTGGTCTATAGAAAGTCCTCTTTGCATTCTTTCAATACCTTGTGTCCTATCTGAGATCAAATATTGTTTAACCTTCTCAATCTGATCTGTAAGTTTCTAGAAAACCACACTCTTTTATGGCATTTACTTGTTAGGCTATGCTGACGCCTTTATGAAAATATTTCAGCACGGTTCTCAGCTCTTAAGCGTTGATTTTCTTTTGTTATTCTCATATATCTTTGTAAAATGTGACAACCCTTCGAGTTATAAATCCTCTAAAAAGGTAATATTTTTAGTATAAATAACCTAGTGTTACCTCTCTTCCAGCTGTTGTTGATCAGATAAAGTTCTCACTCAGAGGTGTTTGATTTATTTTAATCTCACTCTTAGAACTTAAGTGTGAGTCTTCAAATAGAAGAGAGAGCTTATAGAAGTATTCATTTAAGTATATTGCCAGGAGAGCGAATGATAGTATTCCATAATGACGAATGGAACCGAAAAAAAAAATCAGTTAGTGTTCTCCAAAGTCGAAAGTACATTTCTAAAGTAATTTCTCAGGTCGTAACATTTGAGATGATCAATGGATGTCAACAAGCAAGTTTCAAGCTTACAGTTAAAGTCTAGACATGCGATTCTTATTATGCATGCAAGCGAAGGTGATCACTAGCGGGAGCCAGACAGTCGGATTACCACTTTAAAGAAAAGAGAATAGTATAACAAGGAAAATAAGACTAATTTGCATCGAAAATACGATTCAAGCAAGCTTCAAGAAGACGTGAACGTCAAATCTCAACATTTTAAGGAAAGAGATAAAACACAGTTCGAACCTGATAGAATTTGTAATCCAACCATCCAAGGGTGTTCCCATTCGAATCATGGGGAGATTATATGAAGTCGGTGCATTGTGATAGCTCTCATAAAGGATAGAGAAAGGTGGTGAACGTTTAGGCTTTCTGAAAGATAAATCAGCGTGGAAAAGAAGAGCGAGTATAGACTCGTCAAAGAAGTATTTAACCAAGAAGAAAGCGGAAAGAGGGCTAAAGGTTGAAAATCAACCTAAAGAATAGGAGACCCTTATCGGTTCTAGGCAGGAAGTACAAAAATTGAGGTTTTGAACCCTGGGAATGTACTTTGATACTTTTTCTCAAGATATGGAAATTTCGGGACGAAATTTATTTAAGGGGGGTAGAATGTAATACCCCGAAATATTTTAGAAGGTCTAATTCAACTTATGTTACCCTCTGGTAAGTTAGAAAATAAGTTGGGTCCTTAAATGACTCAAATAAAGGAAAATCGCAGCCAGGGAAATCTGTTAAATCTAATTTGGTCAAAAATTACCTTAAAAATATGTTATGATATTTTTCTCGGGTTGATAGAAAATATTTCAAGAATCGTGCCAACCTTTGAAATTTTAAATTTCGAGTTCAAATGAACTCTTGGCACAACTTTAAGTTGGAAAATAATAAATTTAATATAAAAAGGCACATCCGTCATTATCCAATTTCTTTTTCAAAAGATTATCTTATTCTTAATTATCCTATTTTTTTTCCATCATTATCCTCTTTCTTTTATTCATTATTATCCTATTTATTTTTCCTCTATAAATAGGAGCTTAAGGTTTCATTTTTCATTCATTTTCAAAATCGAAACGCCGAGCAGCTTCCAAAGAATATACAACTCTAGTTTCCTATTTCAATTCTGAAATAGTCATTTTGAAGGTGTCAACGCGTAGATCATGAATACATGATTGAAATGATGACACGAAGGATGATCACGATGGAAAATCATCGTGACCGCTGCCAATTCCTCGGAGAAGGTACTTTCTCCGATTCTGGTCATTCGGACCGATGAATTTAGAAATTTCAAGTTCTAAATATGCTTATATTTTGATTATCTTTAATTCTACCGATTCCGATTTTTGATGTTGTGAGTTTTCGGTATTTTTCACCGTTTTCATTTTATGTAAATCTCAGATCTACTCTTCCTGGATAGTCGTATTAGAAATCTTCTCTTTATAAATAGTCTTTGATCATTTGGATCTTGTAGTTAACCGGAATAGATTTTTGATTTCTTGTCGTTTGAAATCCGGATCCGAATATTACATTATAAATCTGCCAGTTTCGAATTTATGATCTAGCCGTTCAATCTTTGATCTAATTACACCATTAAATTTCTTATTTTCTGCACTATCAAAAATTGTACTTTTGAGCGAAAATCCAACGAGTATCAAGCTCGATCGAGACCGATACATTTTCAGCTAAAATCTGTGAATATTCTTACCGAAACTCCCGTTTCACCCATTTTGGGTCGTCAAATCAAAAAAGTTTCTTCTCGAAAGTTGCTCGAAATAATATTTTCTATGCTCCCGTCGAATTTCGTAATTTTCGGATGAGTTTTGAATAATATCGATTATTTAATATAAACAGTTATTTTTATACTGAAGTCATGTGTTATCGAAAAATTCTAAAACTCTCAAACTATAGTCTTGGCATATATAGGATGGTCCTTGAATATTTTCATAAGTTTTGAACGGTTAGAAAGTGCCGTGGCACAAATCTGATAAAAATCGATTAAAATGGCAAGTTTTGAAAAGAGACCCCTGTCAAATCGGTTGGTCCCAATAAATCAAGAATAATATTTTGGAATTTATTTCCTTCTTTGTCGGAATTATTCGAGGTCTCTAGAGTCGCGCAATCTATTTCTAAAAAGAATAAAATTAAATAATAGCTCGGATTACAGTAGATTAATTTCCGAAAATATAGTAGTCGTTCTGAGCTGAAGATCGATCCTTGTAGGATTTGCGTGACTTACGAGGAAGGTGAAGGATTGAATCTCGAGATGGTTAGAGCATCTTAGCCTAGGGGAACCAGGGAAGGACTTCTGTATGTATAAGGTGGGCTATACTATATCTTTGCAAATTGTATCTTTCGAGTTATTAAGCTCTACTTTGTTAAAATTGCATATGTGACTATCTGTGTTAAATATTTACATGCTACTGTATGTTGTCGGAGTCTCATAAACCAGCGATGTGTCAATGTGAGTAGCTACAGTATGCATGCATTGTTTGTCCTGCCCTACTCCTTGTCGGTGAGACTAAAATGAAACACTTATTGGTTATACTCTTTGGGTATACTATGGTCATACTCAACGTTATGCGCTGGTGATGTAGTTTGGGTTGCGGGCAGTGACGGGTTATACTCTTAAGCGCTTCACGATAAAATGTTTTGGTGAACTTAGGTTGCTTCCAACTTTTAAACCTCCTAAGCTTCACTACCTGCATGAACACAGATAGATTACTTTAATAAAATGATTTCCATAACTTAAATTGTGAGAACTTGCCCACTGAGTGCATTAGTACTCAGCCCAAATCTTTTCAAACATTTTCAGGTCAGTAGGCTGGAGCGTGGATGTGACGAGTCTGAGATATGGGCTATTATGATTTACATATTTTTCCGTTGTCCCTTTTTGTTAGTATTCTGTTAAGAATTGAGATTTCTCACTTATGGTATTCTTTTGCTAAATGCTAAGAACTCTAATCTTGGTATTTTGTTGATATGATTCTGCTTCTCTGATTCTGAACTTTTGTTGACTTCCTAGTTAACATGTATCATATGCTTAGCTACATAATTATTCCAAGGGGAGGAAGTCCGTCTTTCGTTATGTCTATTTGATCATTCATTTTGGCCCATGGAAGGGCTTCATTTGTTCAGCATATTGGTATCTGTTTCTTTTGTCGACCTATGAATGGGTCTATTAATTGTTGGTATCTGGTTATTTGTTTCCGTTTGGCCTATGAAAGGGCTTATTGAATTATTACAGCTTCCATTCTTCTCTTATAAGCCGTTATAAACGGGGATTCGCTCTAGTTACAGAGGTTATGCTGTCTAATTTTTCAGAAGGCATAACCTATCTTTGGCATACTCGGTTGTTAAATTTTATTCTAAAGATTAATTTTTTTTTTTGGATTATCACCCCGTTGTTAATTAAACTACCCCATTTCTTTCCCGCTTCTTAATTCCCACCCCCGTGGCGTCCATTTCCACGGTCTTTCGGGACCGGGGCGCTACAAGAAGTTTTCTCGGTTTGACAGGTTATTATCGGAAGTTTATCAAGGATTTCTCAAAGTTAGCAAGACCAATGACACAACTCTTGAGAAAGAAAATCAAATTTGTATGGACTGATGAATGCGAGAAAAGTTTTAAAGAACTGAAGACAAGATTGACAACTGCACCGGTCTTAACTCTCCCAGAAGGAGTGGAAGGATTTGTAATTTACACCGACGCATCTAAATTAGGTTTGGGATGCGTGTTGATGCAAAATGGGAAGGTAGTAGCTTATGCTCTCTCTTCCTCTCTTTCGATAATTTTGAGCAAGAAGATGATGAAGTGAATGGGAAAGAAGAAGAAGAAGAAGAAGAAGAAGAAGAAGAAGAAGTAGATGCAGCTACCCTCATCTCTCTCTCTCGAAATTTTGAAAAAAAAAATGAAAGGAAGATGATGAAGAAGAATGGGGGTTGCTCTCTCTCCATATGCAATCTATTTGCTATTTGGGGAACAAAGAAACGTGAGAGGCATGGGAGAGGTGAGGGGAAAGGCATGGCCTCCCATGCCATGCCTCCCATGCCTTGGTTGACTAAAAAAAAACCCGTTTTAAATACCGATTGTTCGATTATCGTGATATTTTCCGTCTCCGGAAAAATCCCGAACTAAATCGATATTGCTAAAATAATTCACTTATTTTAAAACAATGGTTTATTTAAAATTTTTTATTTTCAAAACACTGCTTTAAAATACTGGTTTTAAATCCTCAATAATTAAAACATCCAAACTTGAGAATATCTAATTCCCTCGACTTTTAAATCACTCTGTTTAAATTATCTAAATTTAAACACTAAATGACTGGAGATTATCTGATTCTCCCAATCCTAAAAATATTTATCGGAATATCTAATTCACGATAAACATACACCGTAAATTTAAAAGAATAGAAATCGAATTTATCTAAAATTACGATTTCGGCTTTCCATACTGAAAAGGGAATAAACCCTAACAGAAATAATAATTAACCCACCTACGAGAATTAATTGACCTTGAATTCAATGAACTTATTTCGACCCTAATCTGACTGGAAATTATTGTGTTTGTACAGTAATCACACACTTAACTGCAATTAAGCAGTAATTAATTTACGGGGTATTACAAAATTGCAGGAATAATGGATTTAGGGTACTCTTTTTCTGATTCTAGAATACATCTTGAACTATTCATAGGACATATTCTGGTGCGTATAAAACGCTATTCTGATCTGATGCGTATAAAACGCTATCCACATTCCATCCACGACAATTCAAGTTGGATTAAAAATATTTCTGACTCAAAGAGCATATAACATATACTTTTATTTCAAAAATAATAATTTCACCCACCTGATAATAGAGACCACGTAAAATCAAATAGAGAATCACAAAGTGGACGAAGATCCTAATTGCGCCGCACCTAGTATTAAATAATATCAATTAAATCATTTCTATTGAATTATATTCATAAAATTAAAATTAAACTAGATTTGAAAACTAACATTCTTTGTATTCTAACTCCAGCTCACTACCGTTGTATAACTCTTTCATTTCCTAGCCATCTTATAAAATTTATAGTGTATAGATTGCTTGATATATTTCTTTTTCTTATGCGCAATGTTGCATTAATAGATGTATATATATAGACTTTTACCGCCGCCGCCTCACTTCATAATCATCTAAATTTCCACCGCCTCATTTTTTTTTCATAGTCATCTTAACTATATTGCATTGCATTTTAGGAGATAAAATATTGAAGAGTCAGTTAGTTCTTTTTTTTTTACAAGATACATTAATTTGGATTTATCTAGTCAATATACATATATATAGAGAGAGTCTTCTCTTTGACCGACTACTATAACTATTTTGTCTATCAAAATTATTTTAAAATCTAATATACACACACATATAGTAATAATAAATTACACCTGAAGACCTATAATTAGAACACATGTATTCATAATTATTATCACTATTTATTACTATTGTATTATCTTTACAAAGTATTTTTATTTTATATTATTAAATCCCACACCTAATATAGTCCTAATCCTTATCATTTTTTTTATCTCAATGTCTTTGATATTATTATTATCATACAATGAATTTATCTAATGTGTAAATATATATACACACAAATTAACATATATAATTAATCATAAGTGATTTATGTAATCAAAATAAAATTATACTCTTAACTTATATAACTTTTATCTAAACAAGACTAGAAAAAAAAAATATATTATATGGCTCAAACTAAACTTTTAAACCCCAAATAATAATTAAAAATATTCTTGATATATACTAGGGGCGCAACTTCGGACTCCCTCAAGTCCAACTAATTTTATTGAGCGTTATTGAATAAATAAAACTCAATTTTTTTTTAAAAAATCAAATAATTTTTATAATTTTAAATCACGTAGAAGTAGGATGTTACATTCCTACCCACTTAAAAAAAAAATTCGTCCTCAAAATTTATCTTACCAGGTTGTCCTAAGGATGGATATTTAGTTAGGATTTCCTCCTCGCGTTCCCAAGTTGCTTCTTCCCTTCCGTGCCTACTCCACTGTACTCTAATTAGCGAGACTTGCCGATTCCTCAACTCATGTGTTTTCCTGTCGAGAATAGCGACAGGTTCCTCTTCATAGGTCAGGTCTTTGTTGAGTTGTATCTCCTCATAATTGATGGTGTGACTTTGCTCATGAAAATACTTCCTTAGCATAGAAACATGAAAGACATCATGCACCAACGACAATCCGGGTGGTAGAGCTAGACGATAAGCTACATCACCAATTCGTTCTAAAATTTCAAAAGGTCCGATAAAACAAGGTCTTAACTTTCCTTTCTTCCCAAATCTTAACACTCCCTTCATAGGAGAAACTTTCAAAAACACTTTGTCACCTACCTCAAAATGCAAATCTTTTCTCCTTTTGTTGGCGTACGATTTCTGTCGATCTTAAGCAACTTTAATGTTACCTCGAATCTTCTCCATTGCTTCCACCATTCTTTCAACTATTTCGGGACCTAAAATTTTTCTCTCTCCAACTTCATCCCAATATACCGGTGATCTACATTTTCGTCCGTATAGCGCTTCATATGGAGCCATGCCAATGCTAGAGTGGAAACTATTGTTATAAGCAAATTCCACTAATGGTAAATGCGTCTCCCAGCTACCTCCTAAATCCATGACGCAAGTCCGCAACATATCTTCCAACGTTTGTATAGTCCTTTCCGATTGGCCATCTGTCTGAGGATGATATGTTGTTGAAAACTTTAGCTTCGTGCCCAATGCTGCATGTAAGCTCGTCCAAAATCTCGATGTGAAACGGGAATCTCGATCTGATATTATGGACACTAGGACTCCGTGTAATCGGACTACTTCCCGAATGTATAGCTGAGTGAGTTGATCCATGGTGAACGTTATTCGTACGGGCAAAAAGTGAGCTGATTTTGTCAGTCGATCAACTATAACCCAAATCGCATCATGATTCTTCACGGTCTTGGGAAGTCTGACCACAAAATCCATTGTAATATGCTCCCACTTCCATTCTGGTATTTCCAGAGGATTCAACAATTCTGATGGTCTTTGGTGCTCCGCTTTTACTTGTTGGCAGGCCAAACATCGTGCAATGTAATCAACAATCGATTTCTTCATGCCATACCACCAAAAACTTCTTTTTAAGTCTTGATACATTTTAGTACTTCCGGGATGTGCTGTGTAAGGTGTTCGATGTGCCTCATCTAAAATTTCTCTCATTATCCCGTTGTTCGGCACACAAATTCTGCCATTAAAGAGTAGAACCCCCATCTGATGATATCGTGAATCCCTTAGAATCGTCCGACACTTCTCTTGCTTGCATCTTTTCTAGAAAATCATCTTCTTTTTGTGTCACTCTAATTCTATCTCGTAGCGTCGGTTGCACTACTAATGCTACGATTATAGCATTAGCTTCTTCTGGTGTGGACACAACCTCGAGACTCAACTTCTCAAAATCCTTAATCAACTCTTCTTGCTGTGTGATTCCCTTAGTAGGATTCACTTTCTTTCGATTAAGTGCATCAGCCACAATGTTGGCTTTTCCGGAGTGATACATGATCGTACAATCATAGTCTTTAACTAATTTCAACCACCTTCTTTGCCTCATATTCAATTCTTTCTGAGTGAAGAAATATTTAAGACTTTTATGATCTGTATAAATCTCACACTTACCTCCATAGAGATAATGTCTCCAACTCATGAGGCTTCAATTGTCTAGAAGCATAAGCAACTACCTTTCTCTGTTGCATCAAGACGCATCCTAGTCCTTGTTTTGATGCATCACTATAAATCACGAATCCCTTAGATCCATTAGGGATGGTCAATACTGGGGCTGTTACCAATCTCCGTTTGAACTCCTGGAAACTCTTCTTACATTTTTTGTCCATTCAAAAGGTACCCCTTTTCGTGTCAGTTGCGTGAGTGGTCCGGCTATCTTGGAGAATCCTTCAATAAACCTCCGGTAATATCCAGCCATTCCTAGAAAACTCCTCACTTCTCCCACATTTGTTGGTGGACTCCAATTGTTGACAGCTTCTACTTTTGTTAGATCAAGCTCAATACCTTCAGCAGTCACTACGTGCCCAAGGAATGCTATCCGATCTAACCAAAACTCACACTTTTTGAACTTAGCATACAATTTCTCCTTTCTTAGAGTTTCCAGCACAACTTTCAAGTGTGCTGCGTGTTGCTCCTTATCTTTTGAATAAATCAGGATGTCATCAATGAACACAATGACAAATTGATCTAAATATGGATGAAATACCCGATTCATTAGATCCATGAACACTCCTGGTGCATTAGACAATCCAAAAGGCATTTCCACAAACTTATAAAGACCATATCTTGTCCTGAAGGCCGTCTTAGGAATATCATCTTCCTTTACCTTTAATTGGTGGTATCCTGATCTCAGATCTATCTTTGAGAACACACTAGCCCCTCGAAGTTGATCAAATAAATCATCAATTCTCGGCAAAGGGTACTTATTCTTTATTGTGAGACGGTTTAGATCTTGATAATCTATGCACGTTCTCATACTACCATCTTTCTTCTTCACAAATAGAACCGGTGCTCCCCATGGTGAAACACTTGGCCGAATATACCCTTTGTCAAGTAGCTCTTGAAGTTGGACCTTCAAATCTTGTAACTCCGATGGTGCCATTCGATATGGTGCCTTAGACATTGGTGTTGCTCCTGGCATTAAGTCAATCGTGAACTCCACTTGTTGATTTGGCGGTAATCCGGGTATCTCCTCGGGAAATACATCCACAAAATCTCTAACTATTGGCACATCATCAAATGTTGGGTTATTTGGCATAGTCCCAATAATACTTAACAAGAATCCTCGGCAGCCACATTTCTTCAAAATCTTCATAGCTTTCATTGCTGATATGATTTTTGGTCTTCCACCTAGTTTAGCTCCGTGGAAGTTAAACTTTTCCTTGTCTAGTTTTTGAAATACTACTTCGCGTTCACGGCAACATATAGTCGCAAAACTTCTGCTTAACCAGTCTATTCCCAAGATTAAATCAAATTCTTGCATCTTGAGAGCATGTAAATCAGCTACAAGCTCTTTCCCCCCAAAATCTAATTTAATATCTTTAGCAACCCTATCAGTTCTTAATGTCTCTCCAGCAGGAATTCTAACATTGAGGGCTAAGTTTTCTACTTCTAAACTTAGTCCTAGCTTAGCACAAAGCTCAATTGAAATAAAAGAGTGTGAAGCACCAGAATCACACAGAGCTAAAGCTGGCATTCTAAAAATTGATATCATACCTGACATCGTACCACTATTCTCCCCAGCTTCTTGATGTGTGAAGGCAAAAAGTCGCGCGTTACCACATTTCTTCGACTCTTCACGTCGCTTCTTAGGACAGTTTGTTGAGATGTGCCCTGGCTCATGACAATAATAACAAACTCTTTTACCCCAATAACAAGGTCCTGAATGTGGCTTCTTACATTCTGGACATAGAGGAACTCCTGTAGGTGCTTTATTTGCGGGACGTGCTTCAGTTCTCGCTTTCTTTATGGGAAAATTCTCATTCCCCCTACTCTGATTGTCCCACTTTCTTTTACCATGGGAATCTGCATTTCTTGGAAGAGCTTTATCTACTTCTAGTCCAGTAGCTACCTCATGAGCTTGTTTAACAGCTTGTCCATAGTCAACGATCCTTTATGCTGCAAGAATTCCACGTATCTCTGGTCGAAGGCCTCTCATGAACCAGTCTGCTTTTTTATCCTCAGCATCTAGTAAACGTGCTGCGTAACGTGAGAGCTGATTAAATCTTCGCTCATACTCTGTCATAGACATATTTCCCTGCTTCAGCTCTAAAAATTCAGTTTGCTTCTGTATGCGAAAAGCACGAGAAAAGTACTTGTCCATAACAATCTCTTTAAACCTATCCCAAGTCAAGCTTTGACGTTCTTCTTCGGTCATGCCAGTTTTGTACGACTTCCACCAGTGGCCAGCATCCTCAGTGAATTGAAAGACTGCACATAAGACCTTGTGTGCATCATCGCACTCTATGTGTTCGAAGATCCATTCGAGCTCCATTATGCATTCTTCAAGAACGAGTGGTCCACTTCTACCATTGAATCTAGGTGGAGTGTAGCGACGAAATTGCTCGATCACCTGATTAGTGGTTGGCGGAATAGGTGCATTAGATGTTGCATTTTGGTGCACTGTAGCATGTGTTTATTATTGTACGAATCCCCGTAGTGCTCTAATCAATTCTGGCACAAAGTTGCCACCGTCTGCATTTCGTGGTTGATTGGCCTCGGGATTACGTGGTGGATTACGATTGAGAGGCGGTCGTCCACATCTCATACTTCTGTAATATGCATAGGTAAACGAAGGAACACATACTACTAAGTTCAAGCCAAATAATAAGTATCTGAATATTTTGAATCTAAATAGGGAAAACATCTACGGAAAATGTTTCTATGTTCACTCTAAATTTCGAGGACTAAAATAATTTCTTTCTTATTCATCATATGCATTTAAACATAATAAAACTTTTCTGCATAAATCATTTCTCAACATTTCTCATCATTCACAGAGTATCTGGAATTTTTCTTAATGCTCACCACATTAAACAACTTTGCAAATAAATAAATCAAACAAAGTACCTTGGAGCAGGAGCATGTGACAGAAATGGGTGGCATACCATAAAATCAATCAATTTAATTCTTTCAAACACATTGAGTCTACAGGAAAGTAGACCTTCTCTGATACCACTAAATGTAACACCCTAAATTCTATAATTTAAAATGTTACTCTTTCTATTCTTTAAAGCGGAAAAATGATTATCAATAATAATTTATCAAGTAATTTTTTTTTTCTTTCTAAAATAATCATGCTAGAAATCCTAAGAAGAAAAATAGAACACAAAATATATATTTTTCAAAAAATACATGTACTCAGAACAAAGTACGTGCATTTCATAAACTCCAAGTTCATTTAAAAAAAGTAATTCATAAGTTCTAAATATAAAATTCAAATTCTTAATATTAATAAAACCATAATATTCAACCACTACATTAAGTTAGATCAAACACTACTAACAAACACAAAAAAAATACTAAATTCAAAATAGTTTATTTTCAGAAGCAAGTGCAAAAATTAAGGTCAAGCATTGGAAACATTTTGAGAAAGTTCACCCCCATTTCCATCGCGCCGCTCCCAGCTCACTGACCTGTAAACATTTAAAAATGTGGGGTGAGCACTCTTAAAGCGTACTCAGTGGTGGGGTATCATGAGAATTTCTTACTATTTATCCAACAGAAATAAATCGCAGGAATAATGGATTTAGGGTACTCTTCTTCTGATTCTAGAATACATCTTGAACTATGCATAGGATATATTCTGGTGCGTATAAAACGCTATTCTGATCTGATGCGTATAAAACGCTATCCACATTCCATCCACGACAATTCAAGTTGGATTAAAAATATTTGTGACTCAAAGAGCATATAACATATACTGTTATTTCAAAAATAATAATTTCACCCACCGATAATAGAGACCACGTAAAATCAAATAGAGAATCACAAAGTGGACGAAGATCCTAATTGCGCCGCACCTAGTATTAAATAATATCAATTAAATTATTTGTATTGAATTATATTCATAAAATTAAAATTAAACTAGATTTGAAAACTAACATTCTTTGTATTCTAACTCTAGATCACTACTGTTGTATAACTCTTTCATTTCCTAGCCATCCTATAAAATTTATAGTGTATAGATTGCTTGATATATTTCTTTTTCTTATGCGCAATGTTGCATTAATAGAGGTGTATATATAGACTTTCACCGCCGCCGCCTCACTTCATAATCATCTAAATTTCCACCGCCTCATTTTTTTTTCATAGTCATCTTAACTATATTGCATTGCATTTTAGGAGATAAAATATTGAAGAGTCGGTTAGTTCTTTTTTTTTTACAAGATACATTAATTTGGATTTATCTAGTCAATATACATATATATAGAGAGAGTCTTCTCTTTGACCGACTACTATAACTATTTTGCCTATCAAAATTGTTTTAAAATATAATATACACACACATATAGTAATAATAAATTACACCTCAAGACCTATAATTAGAACACATGTATTCATAATTATTATCACTATTTATTACTATTGTATTATCTTTACAAAGTATTTTTATTTTATATGATTAAATCCCACACCTAATATAGTCCTAATCCTTATCATTTTTTTATCTCAATGTCTTTCATATTATTATTATCATACAATGAATTTATCTAATGTGTAAATATATATACACACGAATTAACATATATAATTAATCATAAGTGATTTATGTAATCAAAATAAAATTATACTCTTAACTTATATAACTTTTATCTAAACAAGACTAGAAAAAAAATATATATATTATATGGCTCAAACTAAACTTTTAAACCCCAAATAATAATTAAAAATATTCTTGATATATACTAGGGGTGCAACTTCGGACTCCCTCAAGTCCAACTAATTTTATTGAGCGTTATTGAATAAATAAAACTCAATTTTTTTTTAAACAATCAAATAATTTTTATAATTTTAAATCACGTAGAAGTAGGATGTTACAGAAATTATTGGGTGATTAATTTTGATTTGCTAAGGATTTACTTGCCCCATTTAGATCCCTTGAATCAGATTCTTTCTAAACAATACATACTTAAGTTTACAGAAATACCCTTCAATGCACTTATATAATAAAAATAAATATCATGATAACTATCTGTCAGAATCAATATACATGATTCGTCAATTTTATAAATTAATGGATCAGATTAATCCATATTTTACACACTAGGTACCTATATGCATGCTAACCTCCTTGAGGTAGTGTCTCATTTGCCACATTAGATTTAATGGAACACTTTCATCTGCCACAATAGATCTAATGGGACACTCACAAGTGGCCCATTAGATCTATTATGTCAAATTGGGTATTACCTTAAGGGGTAGCAATGATTTCCCTCTATATATATAGTTGATGGGCAGGTCTTGTGTACATTAGGTGCACATTAGACGGTCAACATGTTGATCCGGTCAATGCATTGACCAAAAAATCAGTTAAAATTAATATCAATCGTAAGACTAAAAAGTATCACTCAAAAGCTTAAAAGTATCATTTGTATCCTTAAAATTGTCGGCTAGAAAAAAATATAAAAAAAAAATATGTAAAAATCAGTATCAAATGTAACACTAAAAAATATTACTCAAAATTTAAAAAGTATTACTTATTTTGATGATTTTTTTGTCAACGCATTAACCGTGTGATGTGCATCTTATGTACAAGAGAATATGCGATAGTTGATTAAACTGTGTGTAGAAACAATTTTTTTATATTATTTTTTTATAATTATACAGATTTTCTTTATAAAAATTAGCAAATCTCAAGTCTTTGTATAATTTTATTATTCTTTCATAAAAATGATAGCTATCTCATTTTTTTTTTAATTTTAGTTAATTTCATAAAAATTGGCAAATATCCAGCCTTCATATTTGATTAGTTGGCCAGAATTCTACTGATTGAATAAATTTTGTTATATTAATGATGATTCTTAATTTACATTCTAATTAATCAAGATTTCATTAATTTCTATCATTAAAGTAGAGAGGGTAGGATCTTATGGTTTTATCCTAAACGTACAACCATCATTTATATCATATCATATTTCTAGATATATAGTAGAATAGAATTGCAATATTACTGGTCAAGTAAATTAGTATTAATCCAAATAATCGTATATTTCAAGTATCTTAATTACTACCCTTTGACTGGTTGTTCAGAAAATAAAAACTAAACAAAAATTATAGGCATTCTAATAAAAGTAGAGGATTAAAAATTTATTATAAATAAGGTTAAGTATTTGTTCAGATATGATTAGAAGAAAAGTGAAATAAAAGTGTGAACCATGGGTGTGGGCAAAAGTATGCGTACGCTAGCTTTGATTACGACGTTGGTGCTAATATGCACGAGGAGTGCATTGGCTTCTTTCGGCAAATGCTACTCGAGCTGCTATGAAGACTGCACAGATGCAAATGGAGAGCACGAGTGGTGTATCGCAAAATGCCTTGTCAAGTGCCTCAAGCATCGTGTTACCGCTCCTCATGGAAATAATTTTTGCGATTACAATATCGATTGTGCTGTTAAAATGTGCTCTCGATTTGGAAATGGTAAGTCTACGCTTTTGTCCCTACTCAATTTTTGGTGTTTTTTTGTAATGTTTATTGTTCTATATATACCCAACTGAAAACCCCATAATAAATAAATAAATAAACAAACTAATATAGTGTTGATATTTGGATATACTTGTTATTGTGATGATTTTGTTGCCACTGTGAAAGTATGCATCGCCGACTCATAAATTTTTTTACTCTTAAAACATGCTTTACATTTAAGGACTTCTTTCTTTTGTTTTTGTGGAGATACTCACTACTCATATTCATAAGTCATCACAAAAATATGTTTTCTATTATGTACCTATGTATGTGTGTGTAATTTTATTTTATTTTTAAAACCTCTTGATATAGCGATAAAATTGGCGATTCCATATCAAAAACTAATATATTTCCAATGAGTTATACGTATTAATTAAATAATCTCTCTCTCTGTGTATATATATATTATACACACACGTTTAAATTTTTAAATCATCGAGCTAAATTGATTTTTAACTATTTTTATTTTCAATCAAATGCAGATGTTGACAAAGTGGAGGATTGCGTCAGGAAGTACGGAAAAAATGATTGTTTCCAATCTCCCATTTCTGTTGGAAAAAATTAGTATTGTGAATATGTTCGAATCTACTCAATACCACAAGTCGAAAAAAATAATAATAAAAAAAAATAATATTGTGAATAAGTGTTAATTGATGCAAATAATAAAAGATGTTCTTTTATTTTTACTTATTACATGAATTTTAATTAAAGTTAGTACTTCTCTGTAATACCCCGTAAATTAATTACTGCTTAATTGCAGTTAAGTGTGTGATTACTATTTAGTATAGTAATTTCCAGTCAGATTAGGGTCGAAAGTATCCGTTAAGTTCCATGGAATTCAAGGTCAATTAATTCCCATAAGTGGGTTAATTATTTCAGTTAGAGTTTATTTCTTTATCAGTATGGAAAGCCGAAATCGTAATTTTAGATAAATTCGATTTCTATTCTTTTAAATTTGCGGTGTGTGTTTATCGTGAATTAGATATTCCGATAAATATTTTCAGGACTGGGAGAATCAGATATTCTCCAGTCATTAGTGTTTAAATTCAGATAATTTAAACAAGGTGATTTAAAAGCCGAGAGAATTAGATATTCTCTAGTTCGGATGTTTTAATTGTTGAGGATTTAAAACTAGTATTTTAAAATAGTGTTTTAAAAATCCAATAATTTTAGATAAATTATTATTTTGAAGTAAGTGAATTATTTTAGCAATATCGGTTTAGTTCGGGATTTTTCCGGAGTTGAAAAATATCACGATAATCGAACAACCGATATTTAAAGCGGGTATTTTTTTTTAGTCAACCAAGGCATGGGAGGCCATGCCTTTCCCCTCACCTCTCCCATGCCTCTCACGTTTCTTTGTCCCTCCAAAATAGAAATAGATATATGTATAGTATAGAGAGAGAGAGAGTGCTTCATTACATCATCTTCCATTTCACCTTCTTCACCAAGATTTTCGAGAGAGAGAAAAAGAGGAAACGCAGCAGAGCAACTGTCATTTCTTCTTCTTCTTCTCTATTCCATCTCCATTTCCAAACACATAAATTTTCGAAGGAAAGAGAGAGCCGAAGCCAAGCTTGTTCCAACCATTCTTCACCATTCTTTTGCGGTGCTTGGCGTCGTCGTTGGAAGCTTCGTTTCCAGTCGTACCATCTCTTCCAAGTTTCTTCCAACATTTCTCCATTGTTGTTTGAAAGGTATTTCGAAAACTAGAAATTTTATAGATATGTTGTAGCGCCCCGATCCCAAAAGATCGTGGAAATGGACGCCATGGGGGTGGAAATTAAGAAGCGGGAAAGAAATGGGGTAATTAAATTAATGACGGGGTGTTAATCCAAAAAGGATTAATGTTTGGAATAAAATTTGATCACTAAGTATACCAAAGATAGGTTATGCCCTACGAGAAATCGGACAGCATAACCTCTGTAACTAGGGCGAATCCCCGTTTATAACGGCTTATAAGAGAAGAATAGAAACTTTAACAATTCAATAAGCCTTTTCATAGGCCAAACGAAAACAAATAAACAGATACCAACAATTAATAGACCCATTCATAGGTCGACAAAAGAAACAGACACCAATATGCTGAACAAATGAAGCCCTTCCATAGGCCAAAATGAATGATCAAATAGACATAACGAAAGACGGACTTCCTCCCCTTGGAATAATTATGTAGCTAAGCATATGATACATGTTAATTAGGAAGTCAACAAATGTTCAGAATCAGAGAAGCAGAATCATATCAACAAAATACCAAGATCAGAGTTCTTAGCATTTAGCAAAAGAATACCATAAGTGCGAAAGCTCAATTCTTAACAGAATACTAACAAAAAGGGACAACGGAAAAATATGTAAATCATAATAGCCCATATCTCAGCCTTGTCACTTCCACGCTCCAGCCTACTTACCTGAAAATGTTTGTAAAGATTTGGGCTGAGTACTAATGCACTCAGTGGGCAAGTTTTACAATTCAAGTTATGCAAATCATTTTATTAAAGTAATCTATCTGTGTTCATGCAGGTAGTGAAACTTAGGAGGTTTAAAAGTTGGAAGCAACCTAAGTTCACCAAAACATTTTATCGTGAAGCGCTTAAGAGTATAACCCGTCACTGCCCGCAACCCGAACTACATCACCAGCGCATAAAGTTGAGTATGGCCATAGTATACTCAATGAGTATAACTAATAAGTGTTTCATTTTAGTCTCACCGACAAGGAGTAGGGCAGGACAAACAATGCATGCATACTGTAGCTACTCACATTGACACAGCGCTGGTTTATGAGACTCCGACAACATACAGTAGCATGTAAATATTTAACACAGATAGTCACATATGCAATTTTGACAAAAGCAGAGCTTAATAACTCGAAAGATACAATTTGCAAAGATATAGTATAGTATAACCCACCTTATACATACAGAAGTCCTTCCCTGGTTCCCCTAGGCTAAAATGCTCTAACCATCTCGAGATTCAATCCTTCACCTTCCTCGTAAGTCACGCAAATCCTACAAGGATCGATCTTCAGCTCAGAACGACTACTATATTTTCGAAAATTAATCTACTGTAATCCGAGCTATTATTTAATTTTATTCCTTTTAGAAATAGATTGCGCGACTCTAGAGACCTCGAATAATTCCGACAAAGAAGGAAATAAATTCCAAAATATTATTCTTGATTTATTGGGACCAACCGATTTGACAGGGGTCTCTTTTCAAAATTTGCCATTTTAATCGATTTTTATCAGATTTGTGCCACGGCACTTTCTAACCGTTCAAAAATTATGAAAATATTCAAGGACCATCCTATATATGCCAAGACTATAGTTTGAGAGTTTTAGAATTTTTCGATAACACATGACTCCAGTATAAAAATAACTGCTTATATTAAATAATCGATATTATTCAAAACTCATCCGAAAATTACGAAATTCGACGGGAGCATAGGAAATAATTTTTGGAGCAACTTTCGAGAAGAAACTTTTTCGATTTGACGACCCAAAATGGGTGAAACAGGACAAAAACTCACAGATTTTAGCTGAAATGTATCGGTCTCGATTGAGATCGATACTCGTTGGATTTTCGCTCAAAAGTACAATTTTTGATAGTGCAGAAAATAAGGAATTTAATGGTGTAATCAGATCAAAGATCGGACGGCTAGAACATGAATTCGAGCTAGGCAGATTTATAATATAATATTCGGATCTGGATTTCAAACAACGAGAAATCAAAAATCTATTCCGGTTAACTACAAGATCCAAATGATCAAGGACTATTTATAAAATGAAGATTTCTAATACGACTATCTAGGAAGAGTAGATCTGAGATTTACATAAAATGAAAACGGGGAAAAATACCGAAAACTCACAACATCAAAAATCGGAATCGGTAGAATTAAAGATAATCGAAATATAAGCATATTTAGAACTTGAAATTTCTAAATTCATCGGTCCGAATGACCAGAATCGGAGAAAGTACCTTCTCCGAGGAATTGGCAGCGGTCACGATGATTTTGCATCATGATCATCCTTCGTGTCATCATTTCAATCATGTATTCGTGATCTACGCGTTGACACCTTCAAAATGACTATTTCAGAATTGAAATAGAAAACTAGAGTTGTATATTCTCTGGAAGCTGCTCGGCGTTTCGATTTTGAAAATGAATGAAAAATGAAACCTTAAGCTCCTATTTATAGAGGAAAAATAAATAGGATAATAATGAATAAAAGAAAGAGGATAATGATGGAAAAAGAATAGGATAATTAAGAATAAGATAATCTTTTGAAAAAGAAATTGGATAATGACGGATGTGCCTTTTTCTATTAAATTTATTATTTTCCAACTTAAAGTTGTGCCAAGAGTTCATTTGAACTCGAAATTTGAAATTTCAAAGGTTGGCACGATTCTTGAAATATTTTCTATCAACCCGAGAAAAATATCATAACATATTTTTAAGGCAATTTTTGACCAAATTAGATTTAACAGATTTCCCTGGCTGCGATTTTTCTTTATTTGAGCCATTTAAGGACCCAGCTAATTTTCTAACTTACCAGAGGGTAACATAAGTTGATTAAAATCTTCTAAAATATTTTGGGGTATTACATATGTGTTCCAGTTTTGTGTGAAATATATATACATATGTTTGGGTTGCAAAAGCTTTGAAATAGCATGTTGTTGTTGTGAAGCATGTTAGATTAAATGGTAGAAATAAATTGTATTAGGAGTTAGCATGATTTTAGCTTTTGTTCATGCGTTTTGTTGAGTTGAAAGCTTGAAGTATCGAGCTTTCATGGCGTCGTCGGCCTCAGACCCGCGCGAGCGCGCTTGCGCCACGGGGCGCACAAGGGCGCCGCGGGGGCGAGCGCCGCGGGGCGCACAAGGGCACCGCCGCGCTCACCAGCGCGCCCGCGCACAACAGCACCGCCGCGCACACCAGCGCGCCCGCGCACTCCACTTTCGGCATACTCGCCACCTTTCGGTAAAACGAGCATAACTCCCTCGTGACACGTCGGATTGAGTCACTGTAAATTTTGACGGAAGCTAGACTACCGTGGCTTTCCAATGGTATAGGTCTCAATTTCTAATTCATTCTGAGTAAATTATGAAAAATCGGCAAAGTTGAGTCATGTTTCTGTTTTTAGGAAGTCATGGCAGTTCTGCCACCTTTCAGTAAAACGGGTATATCCGTTTCATTTGTTATCATCTTAAGCCACTGTAAATTTTTAAAAATTCTAGACTTCCGTGGCTTTCTAATGGTATATAGCTCAGTCCATAACTCTTCCTGAATCGATCGTGAAAAATCTTCAAAGTCAGGTCACGAGTTTATTTTCAGAAATTCTGGCAGCTCTGCCACCTTCTAGTAAATCAGTCATAACTTTTTCGTTAGTTATCATCTTGAGTCACTGTAAATTTTTCCATAAACTACACTTCCGTGGCTTTCCAACGGTGTATGGCTTATCCCCTGCACCCTAGCGAGTCAAAACAGAAAATTCTGCAAAGTTTATCGTTGTGCAGAATGTTGTTCAATCTAAGCTTAATGTTGATCTTGTTTTTAGAATCAACTTGCGATGGATGTTGAGGTATTTTTGACACCTTAAATGATGTCGATGTATGTCTTTAGACGGTTAGGAACTAGGGTCGAGATTAACCCTTAAGCATAAGAAAATTTAGAACGGATACTAGACCCTAATAGGCCTTCAATTTCATGTTGAGTCCAAACAACGTATTTGGTTCAACGTACTCAGATTTATGTTAACTCTATGAAGGCGAGCTGTCCAGTGCAAGATAAGGTACGAGGAGGAACTTTTGCTGCAGTTCAAGTGTTAAAACTTCGGTGAAAGGTGGGCTTTCTTTTCAACGAACTCTTAGTCCAAATAATGATTTGAGTTTTTACTCACCTAAAGTTATTTATTTCTGATACAAATAAGTTATTGTCATGCATAAAATGTTTTGTTTTGTATGATATCCTTATCTGTATTTAGTTAGCTCGCAAGGGGCTTTCTAACTCTTAAATCGATCGGGCCTCGTGCTAACTTAGCGTGTTAACCGAGGTTAGTGTACACTTAAGGTCGGTGATATTAGGAAGAGGGAAAGGCTGAGCGGAGCTATTCCTGACTAAGACATCGACGATGCTAAACGCCTGTGGAAAAGGCTGAGCGGAGCTATTCCTCGGAGTTTAGTTCAGATATGTATTCGTGGAAAAGGCTTTAGCGGAGCTATTCCTCGACGTGTGCGGAAAAGGCTTAAGCGGAGCTATTCCTTGGCACTCAGTTCGGATACGGATGATCATATAACAGAAAGGCGTACGCAAAGACAGAAAATGATTTAGTAAAACATAGGGCCTTTTCAGATAAAACCCATGTGTGTTTACTCGGATGCATGATAATAAAACCAGTTTTTAACAAGCGTTCATAATATCAGATATATTATGATAGTTTTGGCAATGTGTTCACTGAGTATACTTGTACTCAGCCCTACATGTTTGTTTTTAAATGTGCAGGTTGAGTGTTGATGGTGCAGGGTAAAGTGCTGAGAAAGAAAGTTGTTTTGTACAGGACTCGGAATATTTCCTATATTTTGTTATGTTATATTGCTTCCGCTAATTAAGTCTAACCGAGTCAAGTCTTCAGTATGTCTTGAACTCGCTCATACCTTTTTGTTATTCTGAGATATATATATATTTCTTCAGTTATATTTTGAGAAATGAAAGTCAGTCCAGAATATTGAGTTCACAGCAAATATCGTTCCTGGAATATAGTAGTTCATTCCTTTATTTAATTATTTTCGGTTCGCACCTTGATCCATCCTTCATTGGGATCGATTCGTGCCGGTCACACTTCATATTAATCAGATATTAATGTGGGGTCGTGACATTCTCCTATGCAATGCACAAAATAAGTGTTGTCTATTGAACAAAAATTATTGTCTAAAATATAGATATTAAATCATATGACAGACAACGCTGTATACCATAACTATTGTCTATCTCATGGTTTTGCTTTAATATATGTATAGATATTGTTACGATTAAAGCCCATGCAACTTTTAACAATTTCAACATATTAAATATTTTTCATTGAAGTTTGTTCGGCGTGTATAGCTAAAATAATGTTTTATATTGATGCAACGACTTAGTTTTACTATTGAAAATACTAACGATATTGTCTTTGCAAATCTTTATATATATAAAAGCGGAATGGTCCTAAAAGTAGCAACTCATCCATTTTCCCGCCTAAATGCACCTCCCAAAAATGAAAATTTTATATTCTATTAATTAATTAATTTTCTTTTTGAGCAAAATCATTTAAATGATTAGATAATTAAAAAATTGTTGTGGGGGCAATTCATTTTCGAAGATGATATTACATTTATTAATTAATTGCATGATAATAAATATATGTGTAATTCATAACATGGTAACTTCATTTGAGGCCTTGAAATCCGTGTAACTTCATTTAAATTAATGCACTATAATCCTAATCATAAATCAATCTTTCTTATTCATTTTTTTTTTCAATTATTCACCCATTATACGTACATTCAATTATATATACATTAGTATTTATGTATATATCCAGATAATACAAATTAGTAGTTATTCTAAAAAAATAATTAGTAACTGAATGGGCAATTAGAATTTTTTTTGAAACATATTAATAAAACATATTATAATAGTTTTCCTTTATGCATCAATATGTATGATTAATATGATATAATGTAATATCTAGCATATATATATACTAGTATATTACACCCGTGCGATGCACGGATTTTATTTAATATTTTGAAGTTATAATGTTAAATGTTTACTAAATAATTATAAAAGTATTTTATAGTCACTGATGTCGATAATTATGTCATGTTTTTATCCTTGATTGAATATAATTGAAAATAATAATAATAATAATAATAATAATAATAATAATAATAATAATAATAATAATAATAATAATAATAATCTAAATCGCCAAACCTCAAAACAAAATTTACAATAAATTGACTTTGTATGTAAACAACAATAAGAACAGTCCCCTTGGGGATGGCCTAGTGGTGGAGTGGTGTTTCTTGAGGCCAAAGGTCTCAAGTTCGACCCACCACCAACACCGCTAGGTGTGAGCCTGTCACACCTGGCCTGCCCTCACACCTGGCCTGCCAAGTGTGGTTTACCGCCCCTGTGTACTTACACCTGGCCTGCCAAGTGTGGTTTGCAGGCTATTACACAGGGGCGGAGTTTATCCAGTGCGCACCACGGTAGGTTGCGGGTTACCCTCGACATAAAAAAAAAAAAACAATAAGAACATAATTTTCCGAAAATAAATTGATTGTAATTAAACTTAAAATTTCAAAAGGCATATGATGGATACTAATGAAATAATTAGAATAAATATTTCAATATTTTGTATGACCATTGCAATGAATTAAACTTGTATCTTGAACATATGGTTAAAGTGTTTGTATCTTGAATATAAGCACAACATCATATTCACATCCATTAATTAAACTATAAAAGTAAAAAACTTGTTTTCTCTGGAATGAGCCAGAGGTAAAGTGAAGTAGTTTAAGTCAGAAGATCTCAAGTTCAAAACACACAAATATTGTTCGGTGTGAGCCTTTCACACCTGATTTTTTAAGTATGGTTTACCTCTTATTTGTCGTTTATTGCCCATTGCACAAGAACAAAACACAGAACTTATATCTGGAACATCTATTAAAATTATTTATTCTTATTATTACTGTATTTTTGTCAGCTTTATAATACTTTCCACGTTCTAAATTTAAACAATAATATTAAGAAAGATTGTTGGAAAAATTATATCCAGTATTTTTACTTCTAAGAGATATATCACAATTATATATAGAGTGAAGTTTTTTCCAACCACTAAGAACTAAGCATATGGGTTCTTTAGAGAGTTGAAACATGGACAATTGAGCTATATATTGGAAGAAGCAAGAGGGATCGGAAAATAATGAAGACATGTGCATGCCTAGTCAAATAATGATTCTTAGTCATTTTAGTGGAAATATTCCCCCATGGCACACCCAGCATATGGGGCCAAAAATTACCTAGAATTTTGTTTAGTCCTAATTAATAATGATTCATATAGTTGACTGAAAATTTAGAAATAACTAATGTTAAAATTTATGACCTAGCAGTAAAAAATTTCCCATAAATCTAATAATAATTCAAACATAGTTCTATTTAAAATTCACAAGTCATAAAAATAGAAAAAATCAAGTTGTGAACTGACAAAAAATATATCCATAAATTTCAGTATTTTAAAATTTGAGCACATTTTTGGTTTATTTGTTTGTTGTGCGATGGTCTCTGTTAAATAAATGATAAATTACAACTAAAGATATAAATTTGGACAGAATTTATAATTTTAGATAAACTTTAAAAGATTGCAATTATAACACAAACTTGCATTTCTTTACAAAATAGACGCCTCGATATTTTTTTTTTCCGGTGAATGGAAAACTAACTTGGCAAAAAAATAAAATTATATGGCAAAAATATTTTTATCTAATCACAAAACGACATCATTTTGTACCCAAAAATTTAAAAAATAAAAAATTAAAATTGTATATTCTTCTTTTGGTTACTCTTTTAGACACAAAACAATGTCATTTTGCAATGAGATGGAAAATATTTTCACATTATTATGACACGGCATAATTTTTGTGCCAAATTAGCTTCCATTTAACGGGGAAATATTGGGGTGAATATTTTGCAAACCCCAAAATAATTAAAAATTTTACATGTATTTTTTTTAAAAAAATTAGTATATAGAATTATTATTGAAGAATAATTTGCCCTTGATTGAGAACAAACATATTAATGCGTAGGCATTTCTAATTCTTTTTTTTTCTTTTTTTTGTGATATCATAAATAATCATTTATAAATTATTCACATGCACCTATTGTGCTCTTGCACAATATCTTTAGATTTAGATGAATAATAACAATATGTTGGCGTACAAAAAGTAAAGCATACAAATATCCTCGATTTCACAGCAACTTAACATTACATCAAAGGTAATTAAATAAAAATATTTATAAGTTCAAACTCAAAACATTACAAAATTGACAACAATATTAACAACTCATCGCATTAAATTGAATAGATTTCTTTTCTATGCCGTAAACATGAACCCTATGAGCTTCTTTACATATGTGTGCATGTTGTAAACTCAGAAATCATATTCATGTGAAAGAGATCGTGGCTGGAGATTGTGTTTGTCCATCCAATTGATGGATAGAGTCATAATGTTTTGGTTATGTAATATCTAAAATAAGATCGAAAGAAATAAAAATAGTTATGTACGTACAAATAAAAGCACTCAAATAAGTTTATACCAACACAAACATGCACATAAGTGAGCAAGCAAGAGACTCGAGCCGACAAAAAAAATGTAAAATAATATATAGTTTACTATGTTTTTTGTGAAAAAGATGGAATTGTGATGAAACACAAGGCAAATGAGTCCACCTATTTATATTAACAAATCCATGCTTGAATGGTTTGTTTATTGTTTATCTAAGATATATATTTAAATGATTTGTTTATTGTTGACAGCAAGATCTCAACGCACGAAGGAAGGCTTGAGTTGCAGCTTCTGTTCCCCAGCAGCTTCATGCATGCTTTGCATGCATGTGCATAATACAAAGAAGAGAACGTCCACGTGTCCATGTAAGAGAGCATGGACCATTTTTATCTCCATCACATCCGTTGATTAGCTTAGACAAGGATCGTGCATGTGCACCGTAGATTAGATCTCTTTCCTAGCTGTGTATAAATACAATAAGCACACCTCCTCTTCTATTGTATTGAACTTTTGTAACTGAATACGAATTGAGATATTTTCAGATAATTTCTACTCTTTCAATGAATTACAATTGATCGAACATTTATGATAGATTGATTACTATTAGGTAATTAGGTTAATATGTATATGATAATTATATATATATATATAATAATAATAAGTTACTGTATATTTGGTCGTATCCAACTATTATAGTGGATTTATTTTTGTAAACGTAATTAGTGCATATTTTTCTTCAAATATATAATCCGATTTTCATATGATAAAACGTTTTACATTATAATTATTCTATATATAAATAATCCTTTATAACCTAATATATGTTTCTATAATTAATATATTACTACTTGGATTTTGAAATATATATTATAATCGATATAATATAAATTGAAGATGGAGATTTTTTATTTGACTAAATGTGTAATTTTTTTAGCTAAATGTATAATTATAAAAACATATAATTAAAAAGGGCATAATTTTTTGGTTTTAATATAATTAAATATTAAGAATACATAAAATTTAATAGATTTTCTATGTTTAGTTTCTATAACTAATTGATACGTTTTCTTAAAAAAATGATTGATAATGGTGGTAATTTTGAGTTGAAATTGTACCATGCGATCAATCAAATTTGAAATGTATTTGCTGGGTATAACATTGCTATAATTAATTGATTTTGTGTGGAGTAACAAAAATAATTAATATTAATTACATGTTATTTATGGATATTATGGTGGATATTATCAAAAGTTGATTTAATAATATTTTTTTAGATTTTATATTACGTATTTTTATATCCGGAAATATTATTGTGGGCGGGAAAACATGGAATTCTAATTTCGGTCACGGTGTTGTTATTATATATTATATAGATATATATATGGGTTAATTGTCTTAAAATACACAAACTTTGAGGTGTTTTTGATTTTTCACACGTTTTAAAAAATGTAGTTTTAATAACATAAACTTAACATTTGTTTGGTTTTTCACATAATTTTCAAATTAGGACACTCTAATCCGATAAAAATCAATCAAAAATTCGTGCATTTTAAGATAATTTGGTGCCTACATAGATGTATGTATACGTGGAAATCTCCGACAATCAAGTCATTTTCATTGACTGAAATTTGAAAATCATGTAAAAAATCAAACAAGTGTTGAGTTCATGTTATTAAAACTATGTTTTTTAAAATATGTGAAAAACCAAAAACACGTCGAAGTTGATGTATTTTAAGGCAATTTACCCTATATATATATATATATATATATATATATATATATACACCATTTAATATTTCACAATCCCCAAAGCGTCGCCTTCTCAATTAGTCGACCATGATTTTCTCAATTAACCTTTTGTTTTGCACTCAGTTATATATAAATTAATCAAAAAATGATATATATAATATATATTCATATCTATATCTATATCTATTTAATAATAGAGTAATGACTAATGAAGTATGATTTTTCCAGCCCATTTAGTATGGTATTTTAGTCAATTAATAAATATCAAAATTGTATAAATTAAGTCATTTTAGGCGCCCATTATTAGGCTTGACTACCTCTTATTAGCACTAATTAACCGCATTCATTATGTCCCAATTCAAAGTTGAATCCTTATTTTTAAATTTCATTTTACCCCACTTTATAAGTTACACCCATTTTATATTTCGATCTACATACCATCATTCGAATAGATGTTATAATTTTCAAGATTTTATTTTCTTAATTTATGTGATGTGTGATATTTGTGTGGTTGATTTGAATAGTTTGCAGGTTAATTTTGAAAGAATCAAGCTAGGATTTACTTTGAATAAAAGAATGATACGGTTTTACTATTTTGCCTCATCAAAAAAGTTCATCATGCAAAGGTCAATTTGCAGTTGCATTTCATGACTACGTACAAGGTTTGTGTTAATTATTATGGTTAATGTATTTGGTAGAGAAAATTTCACTTTTGGTCCCATAGGACACGCCCCTCTCCCCTTTTGGTCCCAAAGCTGTCTGTTTTGGTCATTATTTTAAAAATTCGCTCACTTTTAGTCCCATAGGATTCAAACTATCACTTTTAGTCCCAGAGTTTTAAACGGCTGTTAAAGGCTGTTAAAAATTCACTCACTTTTAGTCCCATAGGATTCAAACTATCATTTTTAGTCCCATAGGATTCAAACTATCATCATCTTATTTTTTTTGTAATTATCATGTGTATTGTCACCAAATCATCAAATTACAACTACTAAATAAAAAAAAAGCCATTTTTTTTATTTAGTTTAATTTTCTGTCGAGCTCGAGTTCGATCAAGAAGATACTCGGCTCGTTTACACCCCTAAATACACGTAATTTTTTTTATTTAGTTTAATTTTACAATATTGTTTATGAGCGTTCACCACATCTAATTAGCGTTTATAATTATTTTTAATATTTAATTTTAATTTTCAATTAATAATTCATTATTATGGTTGATTATTTCATAATTAAATTCTTGTAAAATGTAAAGTAAAAAATCTAGGAAAAAATTATACTTTCATACCTACATTTTGAACTTTCACTACAAAAAATTCACATTTTAGCGATGGAAGCGAGACAAGTCAAGCCCAAAATATTAAAAATAATATAAAATAATAAAAATATATATAAAGTAATATAAAATTTTAAAAATCATAAAGTAAAACTAATAAAAATATAATAAAAATTTATACTCATAATTAATTAGTAATTGAAAAATAAAATATATATATAATATCAAAAATGTAAAATAAATAAAACATTAATAATATTAAACAAGTTAATTTCAAATTCATAATTAATTAGTAATTAAAAAATTAATAATATAAAAAAACTTTAACAATCATAAAGTAAAATAAATAAAAATATTAAAAAAATTATATTCGTAATTTATTAGTAATTGAAAAATATATAATATAAAAAAATAATATATATTATTAAAACATTAAAAATAAAATAAATTGTAAAATGTAAAATAAATAAAAAGTCAATAATATTAAGAAGATTGATTTCAAATTCGTAATTATATAGTAATTAAAAAAATTAATAACATTAAAAAAAATTAAAAATTATCATGTAAAATAAATAAATTTTTTTAAAAAGTTTATATTTGTAATTAATTAGTAATTGCAAAATAATATATATATATATATATATATATATATATAATATTATAAAAAATATGTCGTTATTGTGTCGTTAACATAAAAAAATAAAAAATTACAATTAAAATACGATGTGTGTTCTTTGTTAAGTTAGAGATAAAAAATCTGTCATTAAATATCTGATCTTAATCCGTTGTTAATGTGTCTGTATTTTAAAACGAATTATAATCCGTTGTTAAATCGCGTTTTTATTGTAGTTTATAATCCGTTGTTAAATCGTGTTATTATTGTAGTATTTTTTTAAATAACCCAATTAAAAAATAATAATAAAAAGTACCCCTTATTTACAAATCTAACATTTGATCAATTTTTTGGCTCAAAAATCGTTCATAGCTGATTACATTTTAGGATTTATATTTCGCTGAAAATTTCACTTTTGGTCCCAAATTATCGCTGAAATTAAAATTCCTATGGGACCAAAATTGGCAGTAATTTTAACGTTTTCTGTCACGGAAGGACTAAAATTGACAGTAAAAAAAATTGGGACCAAAACAGACAGCTCTGGGACCAAAAGGGGAGAGGGGCGTGTCCTATGGGACCAAAAGTAAAATTTTCTCATATTTGGTATATGTCAGTTGGCTCAAATAAAGACTGGTGGTACTTATTCATTATTTAATTCGAGGGTATTTTACTTTCGATGTGGCTAGGAATGAAGAAGCATCGGTGGAGATGCTCTAAGAAACTGTTCAAAGTTGAAGAAATTCTTTTTGCAGATGTAAAAAGACACATGTTTCTGGAAATTTGAGATATTTTATTTTTTTACATCAATTTTAATAATTTTATCATTTTCCATGCTTCTACCATATTTTATTCAATATTGTCAAAATTTTAAATATTTCATGTTCAAAACTATATATCTATATATATATATATATATATATTTGACAATATTAATTGGAAAAATTGTGTCCTTGCTATAGACCAAGGAGTGCATTAATAGGAAAAAACTATATATGCCAGACCTATATCTCAAAATATTAATCATGATGCAAGTTTTCATAATATATATATATAGTACAAGATAATGTTTTATTAATATGTTGTTTGATAATGATTGAAATCCGATACATTAGCTTCACAACGATGTTGAATCACGGATATTGATCCGCAACGCGAAGACGATTGGAAACACAAACTTGGATTATATGTGTAGACACCACAAACGGGAATGTTGGATCCGTTTGATAAGTTGATTGAATCTCACAGTGTATTGTAAAATCCGAATAAATTTTCTAGAGAGAAAATGTGATAAATTCACTTTTAATCTAATTCTTAATGATATATATATTTTTAGATTGACTTGGGAGAAATCCAGATTGCATCCTTAGATTAGAAATGACATTTTTAAACTGAAACTAGGCCTAAGATTTATTTTAATGGGCTTCTAAAAATAGTTTTTTTTTTTTTTTTTTGCTCGATTTAATTAATTTTAGCTAAGAAGAGTTATATTTGCTAGGCATTAAAGTCTTGTGCTCATATATAGTTAACTAATGGGTTTTAATATATTTTTATGGTTAATTGGGCTTTAATAAGTATTTATTTATTTAATTTAAGGGCTTTAATAAGTATTTATTTATTTACTTTATGATGTTTAAGCTTGGCTACAAAAGGAATTAAGATTTTTACGAACACACATAAAACGAAAGAGTTATGTTTAGGAAAAGATCAAATCCACAACTACACAAGGAATGATATGGAGTTTGCCAAATGTAATATTGCATCAATTAAGTAAGTTGTTAACCTAAATATTTATTATATAAAACTCTTAAACCTAGAATTTAATTAGCTAGGTGCCACTCTTGATAATTTAGTGAATCACGAATGGTGCTGAGCTCACACCGAGTCCATCGAGATGGTTGTAGTCGGTTGCAGAGATCGGTTTCGTGTCATCTTTGTCGTTGTTGGTTTGTGAGTGGTGTCGTTGAGATTATGGTGGTCTGTCGCCGGAGTCGGAGAAGAGGTAGGAGTAGAAAAGGCGTTATGGAGAAAAAAAAATACTAGGTATTAATTTTCGAAATGGCAAATACTTGCATGCACAAGGTGCATATAAGGCTTATTTCAGATGGGCGAGTCAAATTCGCGGGTCAACCCGCAAAAAAAAAAAACCGGTAAACTCAGTATCAACAGTAACATTAAAAAGTATCACTCAAAATTCAAAAAAGTATCACCTGTATCATCAAAAAGTAAAGGGTCTGCCACTTATCTTAGGGGTTTTTGGGGGTGTTTTTAGGGGTTTATTTTGTGTGTTTTAGGATTTTTTTGGGGGTGCTTTTAGGGGTTTATTTTGTATTTTTCAGGGTTTTTTGGGAGGGTGTTATTAGAGTTTTTTATTGTGTTTTTTAGGATTTTTTGGAGGGTGTTTTTAAGGTTTTACTTTGTGCTTTTTTAGGATTTATTAATTTCATTTTAGGGTATAAATTTATGTTTATTTCAAATAAATTATATCAAATCGATTTAATTTTAGGGTTCATTAATTTTATTTTAGGGTATAAATTTTGTTAGGAAAATTTAAACAAAAAATAGAGAAAATTGGAAAAAAAAATTTAAAAAATTCGCCAGGAAAAAAAAAAAAAAATTAGGCGGGCACGCGTGAGTCGTGCGCGTGGGCGCCACGAGCTGTCTGATATAGGCGTACGTACGCGCCTTATGCACGCAAGAACTTCTCTTTCAAAATTGGAGAGTTTGTTTTCTCTTTTGATTTATGCATAGAGACGTGAGAGAGATAGATAGATGTATCATGTATTGGGATTTGGACTTCAATGTTATTTTCCTTACATTAGTTTATATATATATATATATATATATATATACACATATATAGGGGTGGGTTCTAATAGGAACCAATCCCTCCAATAGAAGCTAGGAACCAATCAAATTTAAGGATTTTGATGAAATGGCGGATAAAAAGGCGGTGACATAGTTATAAATATATAAAATTCAAAATATAAGTGGTAATTCCAGATTTTTTTTATAAAGTGATGTTATCATCTTTTAAAAAATTATTAAAAACTTTAAATAATCATAGCTTACTCGTTTTTTATCCAATTTACGTAAAAAATATATCAAATTAAATATTTTTCATGCTCTTTCATTTAAGATTCATAGTGCATATGTTTATTTGAGCAAAAATTGATGAGAAATACAAAAAAAAAAATTCACGTATATTCAACTTGTAATGGTCAGATATTGCTAATATTATATCACAAATTCACAATATTGCTCATATCTTGTGTTTATGTTGCTAACATGAAATTTTTTATGCACGACTTTGAATCTTAAGTTACTTTCATGAGAAAATAGCTAAAGTATGAGCTATATATATGTAAGTTTGTTAGTGTCGTCTGCACTAAAGTGTTCGGGATTGTCATTATCTGTTTAGATATTTTGGCAATTTCAAAAGAACACAAAAGGTTTTGGTTATTCATGTTCGAATACCATGTTCTGGACAATTTTGTGAACATTTCGCTACCAATCTGATTGAAGATCCAGACATGTACTTAATCATGTTGGAAAACATGATCATGTACATGATTGTCCAGAGAGTTTACAAGAGACGTGCGATGCCAGATTCAAAGAGTTGAAGCTGTAGAATCAAGATGGACGTTTCAAAATAGAAGCTGTCTTGTTCGTGATGAAGATCAAGAAGGAAAGAAGGAGTTCTATTCAAGGAATACATCTAAAAAAGTCCGATTTATATAAGGAAATTGTTTCCTTGTTAAATCCTAGTCAAAATAGGACTTCTGAATACCTTGTTTAGGCTATAACTGTTTCTTATAAATAGCCTGGGATTCAGACGAGTTTAGTGGACACGATTTTTACGAATACACAAAGGGTAGAGAATTCAAAAGATCATATTCGAAGCATATAGCATTCGGGTAGTCTAGGTTTGATCCGCGTGATCATTGTGTTTCTAGTTTGTGTTTGAAACTCACTTTCATACACACTTAAACAAGTCTCGGGAGAGATTTCCTGTGGGAACCAGAGGGATTCTAGGTTGTGAGGGGAGCTCACAATTCAGTTTAGTGAAAGAGGTTGAATCGGGTAGGAAAGGGGTCGAGTGACGGGAGTCTTCATGTAATAGCCTTTATAACCATTCAACGGAGTAGTAAACTGTTTCTCACGGACTTGTGAAGTCCCCCTGACATAGATTAGTTGATGGAACAGGGTTACCAACCTCGTGTTCTTTATTTGCTTTATGTTTTTACATTCTGACCTTACATGTTCACAACAATGTTCAAATACATGATGATCAACATGATCGCACAGTTTATGTAACTTCAAAGTTCATAAACAATTATAACTTTATCAATGTTTAATATTATTTTGAAAACTTGTAATATTTGAAAATTGATGTCATAATCATTATTCACATATTAGCATCATGGTACTAACATATTAGCATATTATTAGTCACATATTAGTAGTGTGTATATATTTCTAACATATTAGCAATATGTTGTATGTATGAATGATGTTACACATGTTACACAATATTATTTTAAATGTGGTCCAATGTTATATGTGTGGTGTTTAATACGTGTCAATTTAGTATTATGATCCCATCAAGTTAGCAATATGGTCATCTACCTCATGTTACGAATAAATTCTCTTGATGTTAGCAATATAAATCTCTCATATTAGCATATTAATACAACGCCAGAAAAGACAACGATTTTAAAGTATTGTCTATTTAATTCCGGGAATTGGGGCTAAAATCTGAAAAAACATAACCTAATTTCTAAATTACGAAAATAAGCCCGCCTTCATTAAGTTCTGAAATATTACAAGTTTGCCACCTTACTTTGACTAAAATTTTGATTAAATTATGATCATTAGATCTAATCAAATCTAAGGTTAGGATTGGTTCCTAGGTTCTCATGGGGGATTGGGGTCCTATTTGAACCATTCCATATATATATATATATATATATATATATATATATATATGGTGGAAACTTTAAGCAATCATAACTTGTATATATAAAAGCACAAATGTCTTGTTTCTAGAAACCTTTAGTTTTTCCCGCCAAAATGCACCTACCCTATACAGTAAATTTAATAAATATATTAATTTAATTATATATCATATTGATAAGATAATATAATATTTTACACACACACATATAAACTAATATAATATATCAAACTAAATATCTACATGTATAGTATATATAATATACAATAATTTAATAATTTATATCTATATATTAATTTATATTATACATATATACAAATAATGTAATAATATGATGGTCATTTTTGAAACCAATGTAACAATATAATATAATATGCACAATATCTATATAATAAATAATTATCACATAAGAGATTATACTATATAGAGACATTACATAATTATAAACTACTATAATAATATAATACAGTGTAATATACATAATACGTATATATATGCATATATATAGTAATATAATACAATATGATCATTATAGTATCATAATTTTTATTGGTAGTCAATATTTTATCTTATCAAATTTTATTATATATTTAAATATTCATCAATACACATATATCACATTGCCTAAATGATTTTCCATAATTTATGTCTATTTTTATATATTACCACATAGTTTGAAAATTATAAATTAATATCAATAATTGTGATTAGAAATCAAATACCCTAATTTATATTAAATGTATCATTTTCTTTGAATACAATTGAATTTCACTTATTATTATTGATTACAATAAATTTTTGTCAACAAATTTGTGCATATTTAATTAATTACCACACTTGTGTGCATGTTCAATTCAAAATGTGTGTATCTTTGATGCCTATAAATACCAAAGTGTTATATCACAATTTCTTAACTTTTGATTTTAATTTTGAGATACATTATGATTTCATTATGTTGTCTCACTCACATATGTCAATACTTTGATTCATGATTTGAGATTTTTTAGAGTTCTAATTCGTCTAACTACAAATGGAAATCGAGTATTTGTCCAACTCTTCAATTTGTCCAATTTATTTCACATGTTTTTGTAAAACAATTATGTTTTAAATATTGAAACCCTATGTAGATATTGTGTTTATCATATAGTATTTATATAAGCTCGATTATTATTTATTCATTATTTCTTTTATTTGATTTTTGCACACAAAGTAATAAAAAAATAACTATCAGTTGTCCTACCCATTGGACAATTTCATGCCATAAAAATTCAAAATATAATATTTGAATAATTCTGCATGGATTTTGTTCAATATTTATTCATTATATAATAATTAAAAATATTGATTAACATAACTATTTTTTCATTTTTAAAATAAGTTAACTTTAAACATATGTAATATTGGATGTCAACATTGAATTTTTAAAATATATTTAGTTAACATAAAGAATTGTATATATTAAAAAATTTAATATTAACATCCAAAATATTAAATTAAATATATTGAATGTCGATTAAATGAATTAATTGATTTTAATATATTTAATGTTGAATAGTTTTAAAATTTTGAAATCAGAACACTTAAGTTATTAATTTAAACACTTTAAACTGATGTGTTTTAAAATTTGAAACAAATTTAATCTACAACGAAGAACTAAAAAATCTTTAATATGTTTTAAATTTATAGAATATAAATATAATAGATATATTTAAATTATATCATTAATTATAATTTGTAATATTTTCACATTTGATTTTATTAATTTTATATTAAAGATTAAATAAAATTTAAATTTTAGAAAACTAAATTATTTAATTGAATATATTAAAATTTTTGAATAAAATAATTTTAAAATATATTGAATTAGTTTTATTTTTTAAAATTAGTTAATTAAATATATTAAAAAGTCGAGATCCAGACCAAAAATTTAAAAGTAAATATATTTAAATTTAAGAATTTAATGTTTATTAATTGATCCTATCAATTTAATGTAAAGTTAATTAATCAGTAATTAATTTACGGGGTATTACATTCCACCCCCCTTAAAATAAATTTCATCTCGAAATTTACATACATTAGAGAAACAATTCTAGGTATTTTGCTTTCATCTTACCCTCGAGTTCCCATGCCGCTTCTTCCTGACCATGGTGACTCCACAGGATCTTAACTAGAGGAATGGACTTGTACCTTAACTCCTGGACTTTTCGATCCAAAATGGCTTCTGGTCTCTCTTCATAAGTTAGATCTGGATCTAACTCAATCTCACTGTGCAGGATTACATGTTTGGGATCATACACGTATTTTCTTAACTGGGAAACATGAAATACGTTATGAACATTACCAAAAATGGGTGGTAATGCCAATCTGTATGCCACTGCGCCTATTCGCTCAAGGATCTCGTAAGGTCCTATAAAACGTGGTCGTAACTTTCCTTTTATGCCGAACCTTATTATCCCCTTGGAAGGAGATACTTTCAGAAAAATCTTGTCTCCTATTGCAAATTGTAAATCTGTACGGCGATTATCCGCATGCGACTTCTGCCGACTCTAGGCTTCTTGAATCCTCCAATGGATTTTTCTAACAATTTCAATCATTTCTGACACTGAGTCTGGCCTTAGAATCCTTTGTTCACCCACTTCATCCCAATAAAGTGGTGATCGACACTTTCGCCCATACAACGCTTCGTAAGGCTCCATATTAATGGTTGCTTGATAACTATAGTTATAGGCGAACTCAATCAACGCTAAAATTTCCTCCCAGCTTTCACCCTTGTCTAGGACCACTGTTCTCAACATGTTGTCTAATGTTTGGATGGTCCTTTCGGACTGTCCATCCGTTTGTGGGTGAAACGCTGTACTGAAATTGAGTTGAGTTTCCAACTCCTTCTGCAAGCTAATCCAAAATCTTGAGGTAAACTTTGAATCTCTGTCTGATGTTATCGACACCGTAACACCATGAAGGCGTACAATCTCTCTGACATAAATCTGAGCTAGCTTATTCGATCCATCCGTCACGCGGATCGGGAGAAAATAAGATGACTTTGTGAGCCTATTAATAATGACCCATATGGCCATATTCCCTCATTTTGACTTGGGTAGGCCTATCACAAAATCCATCGTTATGTGTTCCCACTTCCACTCGGGAATCTCTAACGGTTGTAGCGCACCATAAGGCCTTTGGTGCAATGCCTTAACTTGTTGACATGACAAGCATCGCTCAACATAGGAAGCTACGTCCTGTTTCATTCCTTCCCACCAGAATTTCTGCTTCAAATCCTGATACATTTTCGTACTTCCTGGGCGTGCTGTATACGGAGTATCGTGAGCCTCGCTCATGATCTCGTTTCTAAGCTCAACACAGGGTGGAACACATATCCTATCTTCATAAAGGATAGCATTATCTGATGCTTCCTTGAAGCTTTCTATTTTTCCCGATCTGATCTTCAAGCTCATCTCTTCCATGGTTTGATATTTTCTCTGTGCCTCAATTATCTTTTCTTGGAGATCGGGTATAGCTACTAATGTTGCCACATGACATACAATCGTCTCAGGTAGGTAAATCACCTCTAGCTGTAAGCTTTCAAAATCCCTGATGAGTTTCTCCTCCTGAGTGAGGAGAAAACCCAACCTACTTGTTTTACGACTCAAGGCATCCGCTACCACATTAGCCTTACCTGGGTGGTAACTGATTCCACAGTCGTAGTCCTTTACTAATTCGAGCCATCTGCGCTGTCTCATATTTAAATCATTCTGCTCGAAAAAGTACTTTAGACTCTTGTGATCTGTGAAAATCTCACACCTAACTCCGTATAAGTGGTGTCTCCAGATTTTCAAGGAATGCACTATTGCTGCCAACTCATGAATTCTTAAATGTCTGGATGCATATGCTATTACATTGCCTTCTTACATTAGGACACAGCCTAATCTATTCTTCGAAGCATCCGTTTAAATCACAAATTCTTTATCACAAACTGGAATGGCTAACACTGGAGTAGTTGTTAATCTTTTTTTAAGATCTTGGAAACTGGCTTCACATTCTTCTGACCACTGGTACTTGATTCCCTTCCTTAACAATTGTGTCATTGGCCTCGCTATCTTGGAGAATCCTTCTATGAATCTCCTATAGTATCCAGCTAATCCCAAGAAACTTCTGATTTCATTAGGAGTAGTTGGAGACTTCCATTCTTGTACTGTCTCTACTTTAGAGGGGTCTACTTTGATTCCTTCTGCTGACACAATGTGCCCGAGGAACATTACTTCCTTCAGCCAAAATTTGCACTTACTGAATTTGGCGTAAAACCTTTCTTTTCTTAGTGTTTCTAACACTGTCCTCAGATGTTCTGCATGATCTGATTCATTCTTGGAATAGATGAGAATATCATCTATGAACACAAGGACAAACTTATCTAAGAATGGATGAAACACCCTATTCATGAGATCCATGAATAATGCTGGGGCATTTGTCAATCTGAATGGCATTACCGTAAACTCGTAATGACCATACCGGGTTCGGAAAGCTGTTTTAGGTATATCTTCTGACTTGATCTTTAACTGATGATACCCTGACCTTAGGTCAATTTTTGATAATACACCTACCCCCTTGAGCTGATCAAAAAGATCATCAATCCTTTGCAACAGATACTTGTTCTTCAATGTCAGCTTATTCAGCTCACGGTAGTCTATGCACATCCTCAATGTGCCATTCTTCTTGACAAACAAGACTGGTGCTCCCTATGGTGACGCACTAGCTCGGATAAAACCTAGGTCTAATAACTCCTGAAGTTGAATCTTAAGTTCTTGTAACTCTTTTGGGGCCATCCTGTACGGAGCTTTTGAAATCGGAGCCGCTCCCGGTTCCAAATATATTGCAAACTCGACTTGCCGGTTCGGTGGCAATCCTGGTAATTCTTCTGTAAAAACATCTGCAAACTCTTGCACAACTGGAACATCTTCCATTGTCCTCTCTATATCATCTATCTTGTTTAGATAAACCAGGAAAGCTTGATTTCCTCTCTTGATCATCTTCTTGGCCTGCAGTGCTGAAATCATTGAAGTGAACTTTCCCATTTCTATGCCATGAAAACTTGTTGGCTTTTCTCCTGGAACTTGGAATGATATCTTCCTTTCGCTGCATAGGATCGTGGCATGATTTTCTGACAACCAATCCATTTATAGGATTACGTCGGTATCCCACATCGGTAGGACACTAAGATTATCAGCCTTAATCCTAGTTGTTCCTAAGTCTATTTCTATGTTTGAGGAAACATGAGTCGTAGTCATGGTTCCACCAGTTGGTGTTAAAATCTTTTTCTTATGACTAGCTTGTTTAGTTTTAATCTCTAACTTATCACAACATGCTGATGAAATAAAGGAGTGCGATGCTCCAGTATCAAATAAAACAACTGAAGGCATGCCATGAAGTTTGCCCATACCCGCAAGATTACCTTTCTGCTTCCCTTTCCCGGAGGAACTGGGGTTCATTGCATAAGACCTGGGATTTCCTTGCTGCATCTGCCTCTGTTGTTGTTGTTGGGGTTGTTGACTCTGTTGCCCCGATGCCTGCTGGGCCTTTAGCTGCTGAGGGTTTCATCCCTGTTGTGCATTCGGGCATTGCCTCGCATAGTGACCTTCCTGGGCACAGTTATAGCAACTTGTGTTTCTGGCCTGACACATGCCTTGGTGGCGTTTGTTGCACCTTGGGCATAGAGGAATGCTGGGTTGTGATGGCGCAATTCTTCCTTGAGCAGGAGCACTCTGCTGGCCCTGTTGTCTATTTCCCTGCCAAGGCTTTCTGTAGTCTTGGTTCTGGTTTTGGTTACCTCCACCATTCCACTTTCTCTTCCCTTGGAAGTTCTGTGATGGAATCCTGGTTGGTGCTGGTGCTGAAGTAGGCATTGGAGTTGATACTGGGGCCTTTCTTTCTTCAGGCATTACTGCCTCGATATCCAATGCTCTATTCAATGACTCAGCATAGGTCAGGTCTTCCCGACTTGCCAAAGACATGGCAATCTCATGCCTCAGTCCTGATCTGAACTTAGATGCCATCTTTTTGTCAGTATCTACCTGAAGAGGTGCATACCGTGACAACTTACAGAATACTCGCTCGTACTCTGTGACGAACATCTTCCCTTGTTTTAGAGTATGAAATTCTGCTTCCTTCTTGACTCTGAACGTCTTAGGAATGTATTTGTTGTAGAATCCAGTTTTGAACTGATCCTACGTATAAGCATCAAGCTGATCTGGAGTCATGGTTCTCCTTCTAGACTCGCACCAGAAATCTGCAGATCTAGTTAACTGGAATGCTAGACAGGAGAGTCACTCCTGGTTATCACAGCCGAGGAAATTAAAAACTCGTTCCATCGCTCGGATCCACGCCTCAGCATCGGTTAGGGTTCCACCCCCATCAAACGATGGAGGGTTCTGTCGCAGAAACAGCTCCTCAATTTTGCACTGTGGAGGTGGGGGAGGTGTCTGCTCTCTTTGTTCCTCGTGTTCTTCTTGTTGTTCTTCCTCCACTCTTTCGTGCCTCCCTTTCCTTGGAGGTCTCCCTCTAGGCCTATTTTGTCTTACGGGATTCGCATTCGCATTTCTTCCTCGTGCTGCTCTGCATGGTACCATACTTAAAATTATAGTTCTAATTTATAATTAATAATTAGGCCACTGCCCACTGCTGTATAATAACTCATGCTTTAACTTATCCTTAACATATCTTGAGCATGCAAAACGCGTTGAAACTCTGAAGCATAATCAGCAACCCTTCTAGTCTTATATATATATATACATCAGGAAAATCGCCTCCAACGAGGTCTTACAAGTACATTTCCTAATGCATGGGTTCTTCAAAAACCAGCCATGCCTGGACAACAAAATGCTTACAAGCTACGCATTTCTGTCTCAAAAGGTGGGAATACCTAAGTCCCAAGAATGGTCCTTTAGGGAACACATTCAACTACCGAAATGTACATAACAAAATATATAGTCGTCCTGATACAAAATACACTATTATAGCTCAAAAGCTAACTAGTCAGACAAGATACTGGCCGACCGACCATCCAGGATCCTCTGAGGGCCATCTCCCTCCTCTGGCTATGACTCCTCTCCTACCACCAGTACTAGACGGTCTGCAGCTGTTGCACCTCTCTCCTCAGCTCTCTGGCAGTACACCTCATGTACAACATCTATGGTCCTCTCTAGAGAATCTGCCACCACCTGACGCTTCTTGGGAGGAAGCTCGCCATCTGCGTCTCCTGAGGCTGCTCGCCTCACTCGCGAGGGTCCAATCTCCTCATCATTCCTGTATCCCTGATGTGGCAGGAGATCAGCGTCCACCTGTACTGCTGGCTCCGGAGGCGGTGCTACATGTGCTGCGAAAATGGGAGGAACAAGATGGTCATAAACTCCCCTAGGTGGCTCATCCCTGAGAAGATAGCTGGGCATCTGAGCATATGGGCCTGGATGAGGTACACGATGAGTAAGATACCGATGCATGAGTAGGGCGATAAACTCAGGCAAATTCGCCATCAGCTCAAAAGTCTGAGAGTGCTGGCATATGTAATAGTATGAGGCCTCTGTCGCCCATCCACGCCACAACTGTGGAAGCACTCTAAGCAGGTGATGAATACCCTCCACATGACTGAGCCTCGTATGCAACCATAGCTCGTGGTAGCGTGACAAGAACCCTGCTAGGGTCTCCCCACTCTCTGGCTCACAAGTCCTGAACCAAAAGGTATACTGTGCTACGGATATCGAATGGGGTACAATCTTCTGTGCCGTACATCTCTGTCCCGCCATCTGAGATATAAAGGAGAATTCTTTTATATAGGTACGCCTAGAAGTATATATACAACCGTATTATGACTCTTTCAAACTGATATACTAAACTAAAATGGTAATTCTAACCTTTCCTAAAACTTAAAGGGACTAATAATTTCCACACTCAAAATCATACTGAAATAAGTTCTTACTGATGAACTCTTTGACTTAGAACAATTCTAAGTCTATTTTCGAGATGCTGACTCGAATATTCTTAACTCCTTTGAACATTTCCGACCAACTCTCGAAACATCTACTGGAAAATCCTGAACTCTTAAACTATATTTCAAGGCGCTAACTTGAAATAGAAAACTTCTAGCTATTTTGAGACGCTGACTCAAAAATAAATTCGGCTCGAGGTTTCGAAACACTAATTCGCAGACCATACTAAAATGAGGAATTGATACATCAGCTACTGGAACTGGAATCCCTGATCATCATGCCTCCTGAAACTGGATCTGACTCTGAAACTTGTCTTTTTCTTCAAGTTCTTGAACTTGCTGAATTTCTTCATTAGGTTTCACTGACTGAGTCTTTACTTAAATGAAAGCCAACTTAAAGGGAACTAAGGCAATCTAGATTCCTCTAAATTCCTCTACCTTCTCTGAGGCTTAAATTCATGAAGCAACCTGACTTATCTGAAGTCTGATCGTGTAATAGCCCGACTTATCTAAAGTATGACTCATTTAAATTTTGCAATTATCTAAACTGCACTGCTGCAATCTGGCAACCTCAGGTGCTTGCTTAACTGTTACATCGTGAGCTTGCCTCAATGAAATAAAAATAATTAAAACTCTTTTATACATAAAAGGGCTTTCAAAAACTTTTTCTGATGCAAAACTTTTGCCAATATCTGATTGGTCTTAAAACTTTTGCCAATATCTGATTGGTCTTACCATGCCATTATCTGAATGGTCTTACTGAAAATTTTTATAAAATCGCCACTTCTGGAAGGCCTGATCTAAATGATTTTATAAAAATTTTGCCAATATCTGGATGGCCTAATCTGAATACTTTTATAAAAATCTCACCATTTATCTAAATGACTTAACTGAAAATTTTTATAACTTTGCTATTATCTGAATAGCCTGAACTGAAAGATTTTTTTCAAAATCTCGCAATTATCTGAATGGCCTGAACTGAAAGATTTTCAGAATCTTGCCATTATCTGAATGGCCTGCTTGAATACTGTAATTTTGACAATCACATACCTTTCTTTCTTTAGTTGAGACTGATGTGAGGGAGTGCTGAGAGTTGTTAACTGATCACTGAACAGTCTAAGGAACAATCTTAGACTCAACTAAAAAAAACTTAGAGCTCAGAGCAAAAATGCTCTAATACCACTCTGTCACGACCCTAAATTAATATCTGATTAATACGAAGTGTGACTGGCACGACTCGATCCTAATGAAGGATGGATCAAGGCGCGAACTGGAAATAATTAAATAAAGGAATGAACTACTGTATTCCAGGAACGATATTTGCTGTGAACTCAAATTCTGGACTGATTTCAAGTACTCACAAGGGACAAAATAATAGTAGTACTTAATTGATTATCAAGGTATTGGACTCATCCAAAATCAAAAGCTGAAATATTAGACTTGTTATATAGCTGAGTTACGGAAGCAAAAGAAAGACAATAATAATGATGATAATAATAATAATACAAGGTCATCTGAGCCTTGTACCAAAATGAACTCCACTCTCAGCACTTCTCCCTTCCACACCAGCTCAATCGGCACATTTAAAAACAAACATGCATGGCTGAGTACAAGGGTACGCAGTGAACACATTGCCAAAAATATTTACTGAATTGAACACTGATTTTCTTGTCATGCATCTGAGTAAACACACGGGGGTTTTATCTAAAAAGGCCCTATGTTTTACTAAATCACTTTCTGTTTTTGAGCGCTCTTTTCTGTTGTATGATCATCCATATCCCACTGAAAGTCAAGGAATAGCTTCGCTCAGCCTTTTCCACGAACGTCGGGGGAATAGCTCCGCTCAGCCTTTTCCCTCAAACGCTTAACATAACTAAATGCTGAAGAATAGCTCCGCTCAGCCTTTTCCACGAACATTTAGCATCATCGATGTCTTAGTCAGGAATAGCTCCGCTCAGTCTTTCCCTCTTCCTAATATCACCGACCCAAGTGTACACTAACCTCGGTTAACACGCTAAGTTAGCACGAGGCCCGATCGATTTAAGAGTTAGAAAGCCCCTTGCGAGCTAACTAAATACAGATAAGGATATCATACAAAACAAAACATTTTATGCATGATAATAATTTATTTGCATCAGAAGAATTAACTGCGGGTGAGTGAAAACTCAAATTATTATTTGGACTAAGAGTCCGTTGAAAAGAAAGCCCACCTTTCACCGATGTTTTAAACGGCAGCTGCTAATTCTTCACAGGTCTTATCCCTTGCGGATCTGCTAGCCTTCAATATATAAAAATATACTTAGTATGTTGATCCTAAAACTGACAGGACTCAACACAACACGAAGGCCTATTAGGGTCTAGTATCCGTTTTAGATTTTTCTTAGCTTAAGGGTTAATCTCGACCCTAGTTCCAAACCATATAAAGATATTCATCGACATCATTTAAGGTATCAAAATACCTCAACATCCAACACAACTTGATACTAGAACCAAGGTCAACATTTAAGCTCATAGATTAAACAATATTCTGCACAACGTCTATCTTTGTCAAATTTTCTATTTTGGCTCACTAAGGTGCAGGGGACAAGCCATACACCGTTGGAAATCCACGGGAGTCTAGTTTCCGGAAAAATTGACAGTGATTCCAGATGATAACTAACGAAAAATCTATGACTGATTGACTAGAAGGTGGCAGAACTGCTAGAATTTTCGAAAGAAAATCACGTGACCTAACTTTGACAATTTTTCGTAATTTACTCAGAACGAATTAGAAAATGAGACATATACCATTGGAAAGCCACTTAAGTCTAGTTTTCGGCAAAATTTACGGTAACTCAATACGATGTCTAACGAGGGAGTTATGCTCATTTTACTGAAAGGTGGCGAAACTGCCGAACAGAACTGCGCAGTGCGCCGTCTGCGCGAACTCCAAACAAACTCCGAATCAGTTAGTTAACCGAACTGATGAGTTTCAGTCCGGAACTGATTCACTTCATCAGTTAGTTAACCGAACTGATGATTTTCAGTTCGGAACTGATTCACTTCATCAGTTAGTTAACCGAACTGATGAGTTTCAGTCTGGAACTGATTCACTTCATCAGCTAGTTAACCGAACTGATGAGTTTCATTCTGGAACTGATTCACTTCATCAGTTAGTTAACCGAACTGATGAGTTTCAGTCCAGAACTGATTCACTTCATCAGTTAGTTAACCGAACTGATGAGTTTCAGTCCGGAACTGATTCACTTCATCAGTTAGTTAACCAAACTGATGAGTTTCAGTTCGGAACTGATTCACTTCATCAGTTAGTTAACCGAACTGATGAGTTTCATTTCGGAACTGATTCACTTCATCAGTTAGTTAACCGAACTGATGAGTTTCAGTCTCGAACTGATTCACTTCATCAGTTAGTTAACCGAACTGATGAGTTTCAGTCCGGAACTGATTTATGTCAGTTCAAATACCAAGCTTTCATCACCTCAAAACATCTCAAACTGGACTACACATGCTTGCACATTACCAACTAATTTTCTAAACATTAACGTTATTTAAAACACCAAAAATCCACACATATACTTCTCAAGCTTAGATCTGAAAATATGCGACTAAAAAGGTCATGGTTTTCGAAAATACCTCTTCAAAATAACAAAGGAGAAGAGTTGGAAGAAGCTTGAAGGAGATGAAGCGACTGAAACAAAGCTTCCAACGATGACGCCGGAAACCCAATGGTGAAGAGCGGATGAAGGATAGCTTGAATTTATCTGAAATTCTGATTCCGGATTTCCATAACTAAAAAGAGGATTAAACCCTAACTGAAATAATTAATTCACCTATGGGAATTAATTGATCTTGAATTCCATGGAACCTAACGGATACTTAATCTGACTGGAAATTACTATACTAAATAGTAATTGCAACAATTTACTGCAATTAAGCAACAATTAATTTTCCGGGTATTACACAGATTTTTTTGGCAGAGAGTACTTTAGATTTTGTGATAAAGATTGATTTTTTATTTTTTCGTGCGTTATTTGGATTTTTTGGTTGTTTTTCCCATCACCTGTTTTGATGTATTTTAATTTTTTCTTGTAAACTTTTTTTTTTTGGTGCTTACAATTTTAATTAATCAATGCTAAGTGGAAACATATATTCAATGCAAAAAATAATTAAAAATAATAACCCATATTAAAAGAAAATATCAACATTCATTATATGGAAATTATTTAAATATTTAAAATTGTTGATTATACATTTTCATGAATGTATGGGCTAAACTATTTTGTTATTAAACTATGTTCATAACTATGTTCATAAGAACTTCGGTACCACTTCTTGAAATGATTAAACTTGATCAAAATTTTATGCTATAATATGATATTCGCGGTTATAATTTTTGATAGATATACTTTCTTGATTATCATACTATGTGTATCTAAATATTAGTATATTACACACGAATATGCGGTGTATGCTGCAACTTATGAAGTCCAAATATAAGATGGGTATATTTTTTTTATTTTCTTTTGTATTTTAACCGGTAATCAACATGAAAAAAAGGATATGTTTATGATTTCTACTTTTTTTTCCCCTTCAATATACAGGGCAGTAGCCAACTCTCTTGGATCATATATCCATTTTAATTAATATTTAGTGTAAAATTAAATGGGATAAAATATACCCTCAAAGTCGAACCACTTAATTAGTATTTGCATTGCAAGAATGAAAATGATGATTTCTAAATTGAAACATTAATTGGAGCAAGTGAAAACAACACCAATTACTTCTCTCAATATTTAATACAAAAAAAATTAGATTTTTGTTTTTTAGGGTTGGAATTTTATGATGATTTTGTAGAAGCTAGCTGAATAAAATAATGTAACAACATAATAACAACAATAGTTGAAGATCAAAATATCAATAATTTAAAATAACTTAAATATCGAAATTATATAAGTAAATTTGTAGAAACCCGAGGCCTGCGGAGATTACAGTTTCCTTTAATCAAATTCAACCGTATGAATGTTTGATTCCCAGGATACAGTGGATAGACCGTAACTTTTTTCGGCAAATTGAACACTAAGCTCGAACCTGATCAAAGAGAGCTAGAACTCGAAAATTTAGAACACAACCTTCAAAACACGAATTAGAACTAGAACCCAAGCTTGCTCAAAGAGAGAGCAGAGAAACTAGAGAAGAATTAAGAGACACAGGGAATGATTTTGGTGTGTCTACAAATGAGGAATGAGGCCACCTTTTATAGGCTCCAGGGTAAAACTTCTCACTTGTTTACCATTAAATCTCATGGTGTAACATCCAAAGATGAAAAGTTGCCATTAGGACAAACCTTTGGTATCTAGGGCTTAGAAAATTCTAGATAAATACCATCACATATATTACAAAATTTCCAACAGATTTCTCCAACTCAAAAATTAAGTGGATAAAATTAAAAATATACCAAAATCTTCCCCCAATGTTTAAGCTAAATTTTAGATTGATGGATTTATGTTGGTCGTGTAAAAAAAATCAAGAAAAAACTGTTTGAAGGTGCAATGAGTGTCTATCAATTGGATGCAGAATGATATCTTTTTTTAGGATGCATAATGCCAGAAATGTGTGATGAACACAATTCTAACCATTGACAGTACTTCCGAATTCGTAATTGATCTCTCGCTCATTCAACCTAGACATGTTTTCACATCTCATCGATAATGAAAATACGATGGTTTTCAATTTTCCAAATCACCAAAAATGCTTGAAAACTATACAAAATATTGAAGAAGCTTGCTTAATTCTGTATGCACTCTCTCACGTACTGTGAATGTTGTGTTTATATATGCGTCTAATAAAATGGATTTTGGTCAGTAATCAATAACATGTTTTAATAGATCGAGAATTCCTCTTTACTAATTAAGGGGATGACAATATATACCACAAGACAGAATAAACAGCAACTTTAATTTCCTATAAAACTAGTCATGTTCATAGAAAAGCGAAAGGAAATTAAATATTTAAGAGAAGCCTCGGGTTCAAGATCCACAACTCCTCATCCCCAACTCAATAAAAAAACACTGAATAAAAGAAGGTAAATCTAGATTTTTTTTAATTTCAAATAAACAATGAATTTTAAATAGTACAAATTAAATTGGGGATATAAATAATTGCATCATTTATTTATATATATTAAGAGAAATGCATTACCATCCCACTGTCTTCTCTTGATGCAACTAGAGATCTAACTGATGGCGATTTTTCTTGAGATTGGAGAAGAAATGTCTCTTTAGCTACACTTTTCCGCTTCGCATGAAGTCACACAATCATTAACTTTCTCCACATCTGCATCATTATAAGATCATCGTTGTTAAAATCTTATTTTTAATTTGGCCTAAATATAAAAACATATAAAACGCTTAAATAAAATGTTGTATCAAAATAGTATTATTCAGTGCAAATATATATAAGACCCTACCATCACCGAATTTGGAACATTGATCGACCGCACAACCAAATTTACAATAGAGCTTGCTTGAATTCAAACTTGAACTCAAACTCGAACTCAGATCAGAACCTGCTGGATTAATAATACATTTGGCAAGGCATTTCGCTCCACATAAGAATTTAATCCTTTACCGAATGCAACCAATTATACACACTCCAAAGCAAACTTTGAAATCATGATGATTATCATCTTCTTGTGCTTGCCCGCCTGCATATAGTAACATCAAAACAAACATCACACTAATAGCTTTGCTTTGATACATGCTGTATAAATTCTCTTGCAATATTATAGTTCTTCAAAGTCTATATATTTAATTATGATGATAGCTAGGCTTGATTTACTTCATATATATAGAGACAATTTCCTCTCCCCGGTCCATTCTTAATTTAAATATTATCGTACAAAATATTACTGGTTCTTGCATGGATATATTTTGAGAACTCTTCCCATATTTGAATTGTATATATTTGCTATCAATCAATTAGTATATATCTCGAATAAAGAGTCAACTCTATGTGTACAAGTCATAATTTTTAATTATATATACACATATATAATTCAATGATCTCGTCTGAATTGATCATCAGATCTCTCAATATTAGCATTATATTTTAGTAAACATGTATCGTAAAATTTTGGATATATATATATATATATATATATATATATTCTTAGGTCTATATTTTTTTTTAAGATAGGTGGAAGTTTACTTTGGATGATAGATTAGAGAGGAATATTTGATTGACAATTCATAATTAAGATGGTGTATTTGAAAGATTACATAAATAATACTACTATATATCAAGTTAACTAACAATTGTTTAATCCATCAAAATATATGATATATTAGATTAGATTAGATTAATTTTCATCTATATTCAAGCTATCTAATTAAGCACCAAATTTTTCATCAAAAAATAAAAAATAAAAAAATTTAAGCACCCAAAGTAACAACTAAAAATTCAAAGTGAGACCATCTTGTGTACAAGATATTTCGACTAATATCTATATAATTTGAGGCACACTTGTGTGAGACCATCTAATGGATCTCTTACGTTAGATGGATCTCTATTTGATCCATAAGGTGCTCCCAACTCTCATTTTTCTTTTTCCTTTTCCCTTTTTTAGTAGTCCCCCTTCTCCATTTCTCTCTCCCTTTTTCCTTTTCTTGTTAGTTTTTTTCACTTTTTAATTTCTTCATTTTTTTCATAAATATATATTTAATTTTTTTAAAATAAATATATACCCTAAAATGAAATTAGTTAATCCTAAAATTGAATTGAATTAATTTAATTTTTTTATCCGGCATCTCTCCCAGTGCATTCGTCCGATACTAATGTGTGGGCTCATGCATTGAGCTCAATACAAAATGAAGATTAAAAAAAATTGAAAAAAAATAAAAAATAAAAAATAATAAATAAATAAAATTGAAAAAAAGACTGTCAGAAGCTTCATAAATAACAATACTTCCCTTTATTGCAAGTGAAATTTAACTTCATATGTAATGACATTTATATGTTATTAGTTGTTCATCGGTTTTTATTTCAAAAAAAACTAAGAGCCCATGATTTAAAAAATAAATAGCAAAATAAAAATAAAAATTGCATACTTGATGATACTTCAATTCATATTAAGTGATACTTTAACACATAATTAGTGATACTTTATTTCATAAACACTGGTACTTGTTGTCTGAAGTATCAACAAGCATATTCCAAAAAAAAAATGAAAGATAAATGAATCATCTTCGCTAGCCATTTTAGGCTTTGTCCTAGATTCTTAAAGGTATAAACTGCCTCTATTGAGGAGATGCTTAGGTTGTTCTCTGGAAGTCTCTTGTCGTAGTTCTCTGTTGCTCGCTTGTTTTAAGCGGGGTTGAACCGGGTACTTCATGGGTAAGGGTTGACCCTATATATTTCATTTCTACTATTGTTCCTTGGTTCTCTTCTTGGATTTTCATTTCTGGGGCAGTGTTTGGATGAGTTCCCTTCGTCTTCTTCCCATTTAATCTGAGCCCAGGCTTTAGCTAAGATATCTTTCATGGTCTTGCAGTGGTACTTTGTCACTTCTTTATAAAGGTCAGAGTCTTTCTTGAGACCTTTTGTGAAGACTGAAGTTACTGTGTCGGTGTTACAATTTGGGATTGATACTTTTTCTCTGCTAAAGTGACATACGTAACTTCATAGGGTTTTCTCGAGTCTCTGTGTGATGGTATAGAGGTCATCCTCATGCTTCTCAATTTTGCAACTACTAGCGAACTGCTCGGCGAAGACTGTTGGGGTTTTTTCGAATTGAACCACCATATGATCTATTTGGTTTCTCATTAATCATAGCTTATGTATATCATAATTTTATGCATTTAATATAAATAATTAATCCGAGTGAATTAGCATGCAAGTTGTATATTCGATTCTACAATTGCGGAACATAGATAACATTGAAAAACAACTTATAAATTGATGTTGAGATGAGGATATGATTAAAGGTCTAATTTTGTTGTTGTAGATGTATGTAATCGACACCCACAAGCTTGATATTCCACTTCTCGATCTTTTGCCGGATTCCAAGACCGAAACTAGATACAGAGTGGGTTGTATACTACTAAACAGATGTGAATACTATGGGGATGTTTACTTTAAGGTATTGATTATACACATGATTGACTATTTATAGATTATGTGAGGGATATGATTAAAACAATCTATCAATCCACTGTTTACTATAAAATAGTATTCTTGTGATTAAAATAGTGTTAAAATAATCTACCATTTACTATGGTGGATTATATAGGGATAAAGTCATCTTTACTAAATTACCCTTTTATTGTCAAAACTTGGAACTTGTGTGCAAACAAATTATAAAAATTCTGAAATGTACAACTTATATTTTTTGATTTCTTAGGCTGAGCTTAGATTTTTTTTTTAATTCCTTACAAATTTAATTACGTAATTATGTTAGCTCAAAATATTTTTATAAAGTTATCGTACTTCACACATTGTTGCTTAAACACAATATAAATATAGATATAATTCATGAATAGCTGAAAATAGCATGCAAACCTATTTTTAAAATTATATCATTCACAATATATATATACACACACACACTTCCAAACTCAATCCAACATCGAATAAACAAGTTCAAATCCAATCAAATCAAATAAAGAAATGATCAAACACATCCAAACACAAAATTAAGCACAAAAAAAAAACCAAATTATAAACCTGGCAAAGGCTTAAGAGCAGCTGAAAAACAACTGATCTGATTTAAATTTCAGCTGCATTTAGTAGATAGCTTCCGCAAAGAAATGTTTACCACGAACCTTTACAACGGAGAGAATGAAAGTCTATTACATGACAATGTAATAAAGAAAAACACCCCCGTCAAAATATAATATATCATGATCCATCAATACCATCATATTGTAAAAGGCAAAGAAACTTCATAAAATTGAACTAAAACAAGTCATCAATCTCTACCAATTGACGGACCATTTATCATCACTCAACAATTGAAGCTGCCAAGCCATTTTGCTCATATATCATCACTCAACAATTGACGGACCATCTCTACCTTAGCTTCGTCTGGGAGACTAAAGAACAAGTCAAGTTCCTTGCTGTTATTAACCAACATCTTTGCAACATGCACTTTTTCAGCCAAAGACAAATGTCCAACGCTCCCAAGTGCATCATAAACACTTTTCCTTTGAGTTTGCAAATCGTAGTCAACACCCATTTTCTTCGTTAGATCACTCAAGCCAGATTTTGTTTCTTCACAAAAGGCTCCCATCAACTCCACAAGTTTTTCACCGGCTGAATCAATTGGCCTCTTTCTCTTGGTTTTTGTTTTCTTCCCAGTGGAACTACTCGCTGGTTGGCAAACTGATATGCCATCATTTTCTTCATCAGGGACATTGTTCATAATTCTCTCAAATTCAACATCAATCGCATCCAATTGATCTTTGTCAGCAGCACTAAAATCTTCAGCATTCTCACCAGTTGCTCTATCTTTACCAAAAATTTCACACCAATGATGATAGTGTGGCCACGTTTTGTATCTCATAGTTCGTGCAAGAGGATCAACCTGTATTTCCATAAAGTGAAAAATAAAAAAAATGAAACAGTAAAGGAAAACAATATTAAGAATGATTTCAATCAAAATACCTTAATGTGCTCTTTCCAAATGCTTTCTGATTCAACAGTAAACATTTTAGTTTCATCATTCCAACCAAAGCCACTCCGTCCAAGCATGGAATACAAACTACTATAACACTTTTTCCAAACATGTATTTTAGAGTTCACGTGAGGTTCTGCATGAAGATCAGTACCAGGAAATGCTTTCGCAAGTTCTTTCTCAAGACAAAGTAAGTAACCAGTTCTAAAACCATTTTCACATTTCCATCCAGAAATAATTAAATCTTTCAGAGCATTGATTAGTGCCTCTTCCTCTTGAAAGGTCCATATACGACGCCTATTATCAGTCTTTAAATTTTTTATGGAAACCTTACTAGAGTTTGCACCCTCCATTTCTCCCTACAAAACAATAGTTAGTATGCACATTTAATTCACTAATACATACCACAATTTCTGGAATAAAAAATTACTTCATAATAAATGACAACCATTAAAGTATATTTCCTAACATTGATAATATATGGAGAAAAACTAGCTAGCTACATCACATAAATCCTCTCCATTCATCATACATAGATGTTGCTAAGTTATCTCTCCAAGAAGTCCATTGTTGACTACTCTCTACAACATCAACATAGTCTTCTTGATGAGAATCACTAAAAATAGGAACTTCATTTTCAATCGGGTCTATTTCCATGACATTCCTAATAAAGTTATGAACTAGACAACAAGCTAATATAATACGATTGTGGACTTTGATGGGGTAGAATGAAGCACTTCTAAGGATACCCCATCGGCCTTTTAACAATCCAAATGATCTTTCAATCACATTGCGAGCTCGAGAATGCTTCATATTGAACAATTCTTCTTTATTTCGAGGGTTAGATGTCCCTTCACCCCAATCATTCAAGTGATATCTCACCCCTCTGTACGGAGTCAAAAAGCCTTCGCCATTTGTGTAGCCATTATCACACAAATAATAATTCCCTGCAACACTCTCAGATGTTAACAATATTTAATAGAATAATATTTAATAATATGGTTAACATGAATAAAATTATATATTATTACCCCTTGGGACTCGCAAACCATTTTCACGTATAATAGCATCTCGTAAAACTCTTGAATCTGCAGCACTTCCTTCCCAACCACTCAACACATAGATAAATTTCATGTATTGATTGCATACTGCTAGCACATTAATAGTGGTTTGACCTTTTCTATTACGATAGCGAGCCCTATTCTCTTTACGGGGAGTGACCTGAATATATGTTCCATCTAAAGCCCCCAAACATCCCTATAAATGATTTGAGAATGGAAATATAAATAAATGATACATATGAAAAAATATCTAACAATATCATAATGACACAAACATAACATACCTTAAACCATTTCCACCTATCATTTGAGCAATCTTCACTTACTGGATCAGGTTGTGCAAGTAGCACCGGGTGAAGTCTTATTACAGCATTTAACACCGCATGAAAATTCTTGCTAACCGTTCGTCCAGATCTTTTGTAGTTATGTTTTACTATACGATTTTTTGTATGGTGCCCAAGTATTGCTAGAAACATCGCTACTTGTTCATGTATACTAACATTTCGATTAGCCACTAAGCCACCTGAATGTTGAAGAAGATAACAAAAACGTGCAAATGCATCCCTACTCATCCTCAAGTTATTAATACAAGTGACATCATCCGCATCAATAATTTCTTTTAAATGCTCTAATTGTTTTGGGATTTTACATTTGAGACTATAATGCTCACGAGTCGATTGATAAAACTCATTGGAAGTTAGACGTCTACAATTGACAAAATATTGTAACACTATAGCAAACAATGTTGTAGAGTCATTCATCATCTTTCGCACCATCACAAGTATATCACGTTTTCTCAATTCAACATTCATCCTATGGAAATTTGATTTTGTTAGAACTTGAACCAATGAAACAAGAAAAATATTAACTTTCTCAACAAAACTAACTTTTCAATAATTTTTTTCCAAAAGCTAGCAGAAGAAGCAGTCAGACACACGAGAGAGAGTGAATAATATCTCATTGGGAACTACTTAAGATTAACAAACACAATATATATTAAACTCCTTTTACAGTAAAAATAACAAACACAATAATCTATTGTTCATCTTCTAAACGATGCTTCATTTGGTACAAACTAACATAGAGGTGAAAGAAAGTGAATGAAACAACCATCAACCCCAAAAGTAGTCAAAAGATTATGCATATATTCAACCTCATCCACATTAACTAGCAAAAGAAACCAAATCTAACTATTAATAAAAAAATTGCAACCAAGATAAGAACATCATCATAGAAGCACAGAGGCGTGAATATCAGCTTAAATCATAAACTGAGATAAAAAAAATGGGTGTGAATAAACTAAGCTCAAAATCACAGAATTCAGATAAAATCAACGAATAATTTGAAATTAGAGAAGAACAACTGAGGTACAAATAAAATCATCATCGTAGATAAAAAAAATTGCAACCAAGATAAAAAATATCATCGTAGAAGCATAGGGGCGTGAATAACACCTCAAAATCATAAATTGAGATAAAAAAACGAGCGTGAATAAACTAAGCTCAAAATCACAGAATTGAGATAAAATCAAGAAATAATTTGGAATTAAAGAAGAACAACTGAGGTACAAATAAAATCACCATGAAAATGGGGAGGGCGAAGAAAGACAAATTTATCAATTGAAATTGCATAAAATCGAAATATACCTTCCAAAAACACGAGATCTGTAGTAAGAATGAGAGCCCACTGTCGATTGATGATAAATTTCAAGTATGCATCGTTCTACTTCACAAAAGCCGTCTGCAACTTTGGGTAAGGGTTTTCTCTTTCATCAATTGTTATTTTCTCTTTCATCTACTGCGTTTCTCGATTAGGAGTAGGGGAGGGCAAATTTTGAAATTTTTTCATGAAAGATAGGGATAGATTGGTCTTTTCAGCACTAATTATTAATACTCAGTTGGAGGATTTCTCCAATCAGGAGCTTTTGACCGGATATATATCATTTAAATAATCCCAAAATTTCAATATAATCCCGGGCTCCAGGATATGCGATATTTTTCATCATTCAAAGTAAATGGTAGATTACCCTGTACTATTTTTATCTATCCAGACTAATCAATCAAAGTAAACACCTCCTATGGGGATTAAGAGAGTACAAAAGAGGGGCTGATTTGTATTCCCTAATTTTCATCCCCTAGTACTCCTCTATTTATTAGAGGAGTTGCCGAAAATTAGGTCTGCCAACCTAATGGGTTTGGGCCTCTCACTCATGTTCCATCCCCAGTCCACTGAAGTCACATTGGGCTACAACATGGATATAGAAGAATATTAAATTGGCTTGCTAATTTATTTAATTTTCAATATCCAATAAACTTAGGATATAATTAAATAAATTAAGTATTATTTTTATTTAACTAAAGAAATAATATTGGCCTACCGCTTCAATACATATTTGTGAAGATGTTTTCTCCTATAGTCCAGTGATTCCCCATGTTTAAGATATAATGTCCATTAATTAATTATGTAAGCTTCTGACAGCTATAATTAATTAATATCGTGTTCTTGAGTAGTACCACACAAACTTTATCATGTGCGGAATAAATTCCACCTGCAGGGTTTCACTTGAACTTTGTGCTTCCTCAAGGGGACATCATCAACCTGACGCACCAGGACATAGTGGCTATATATATTGCACGACCCATCATATATGTAAATGATACTGCCCAAAATATTAAGGTTGTTGATTCTGTCAGAGAATCTCACTCATTGATAAATCAAAGCAATAAAATAACATATATATATATATAGGTTAAGAACTCGAACTCTGTGGATCTTTATTCTCTCACTTAAGGTTAGAATAGAGAATAGTATCATATTGTGATCCACCTCAATACACAAACTAGTGTACTAGAATACTCAGCTAGTCAAGATAAACTAACTATCAGATTATTCTACGATGTACCGATGGTGGGTTCATGACCATCTAAGTTGTGAGCCTTTTAATACATTGTAAGGAAATCCGATGATATAATATTTACAGTGTGTATACCCACACTATATCTTCTATAATGCAAGTATATGGAATTGGCAAATAAATATAATAAAAAAAATGCACACAGTGACTGCAATAATTATTCAATCTATATCGTCAAAAAATTGTAGAATGTATATAAAGACATCGTTGAGTCGTGTGAATGATGAGATGGAGAAGTTCGATAAACTGATGAACCATTAGAGGGCTGGGCCGGTGAGGCTTGATCCAAATTCTTTGCACATGTTGGCTTCTCTGGCATTTAGAGGTACTACAGTGGTGAACAACTTTTGTTTATATTGCGCAACGTGGTTGTCAGGATCGGATGTGTTGTTAAACCGTTTCATGCTTGGAAGGGTAAACTTTGAGGGCATCTCGACAAGACTGATTTCATCGGTGAAAGGTGAGTCTGTGAAGTTTGTTGGTGTCATCTTTCTGATTGAGGCGGGCACTCCTGGGATTTATTTAAGCATATCTTCAAGTTGTTGTAGCTTGAGCTCAACCTTGGATCTAGGGTTGAAGTCGGGATTCTCAAACCCAGGTGGTGGCCTCAATGGTGATTCATTTTGATGTTCCTTACCCTTTTGGGTGGCTTCAGTGCTGGTACATGCGGTGAAATGGTTGGTAAGGGAATTATACCTCAAATTAAAGTGTACCTAGTCTTGGTGGTTGTTCAACGTCTGAGTTCAAATCGGTGGAGGAGGCGGCATTCAAACGGATCCATTGGAATGATAGGTTGAGTCATGGCATCGATTTTTTCCTTCAAGACTGAGTTCTCCATTCGGATTGACGCTAGCTCTATTGTGGTGGTGTCAAGTTGTCGCTGGATCGAACGCAGGATTCGAGTGAGGTTGCTGTCTCTTTTCGGTGAGGGTGTGGTGATCACTCCGTCCTTGTGGCAATCACTGCCATTAGTCATTACTCCGTACTTATCGATCGATGCCCCACAGTGGGTGCCAAATTGTAGAATGAGATTATACAATTAACAAGATCTAGATTCAAGATCTGGCGATCTACAAAACAAAGACAAAAGAAAAAATTTGAAGGTGAAGGACCATCGAGGGATTGACAATAGAACGGATTCCGACACTCAAATCAGAATTGAACGTAAAAAAAAAGATTTCAGAAATGATAAAGAATGAAATTAAAGAAGACAATGCTGAGTGATAACCTCATATTTTACATGTATTTTGAGGTACATTTGAGTAGTATTTGATGGGCATTGCATGCATAAAGTGATAATTTTTGCATAACCTCTATGTTTTGTGCAGTGTCACATGTTTGTTCATTGTGAATGGAATTAATGCCATTTTTTGTGTGAACTTCGAATGAGTTTGGGAAGACCTAGAAAGATAGAAAATCAAGTTAGGAATGTATTGCAAAAATAATCGGGTCAATCAGATGAGAAACGAGTGAGAATGAAGTAAAAGAGTGAGAGTGGTGCGTCGTTTTTCACCAAAAATAAATGTTCCGACTTTCGTCGGCAAGCCCACACTGCAGAGTACAGTGGCGAGCAGGATCGTCTCCCAAAGGACCGGTGAGAACTACTCTTGACTTTCAGTCTGTGTGCCCAAACTTCCAGAAACGTGTTTTGCGTGAATTATGTAACAAAATAAATCGAATAATTAAATAACCAACTAACGAAAATACGTGTGCAAACGAACTAAATTAATTCAATTATAAAAGGGTATTCTGGATCCAACAAACTCCACTCCACTTATAACAACGATCACAGATGCAAGAATTAATTAATCAAACCATGCAAATCAGTTATAGTCATCGAAGACGCTTCTGACACGACCTAATCTTTCCATACTGTTTCGATAATTAAGAACACGCTTCATTAATTATTCCCCTAATCGACTGACAACTGTAAGAGACACTCTATGAGTTTAATGAGCCGACAACAATGAGCACAAGAAAGACCCGATTCTTAACTTACAGACTCTGACGCAGAACTGTAAAATTAACTCTGTTATTCCCCTAATTATTTGAGCAACCGTTTTACCACTTATTAAACCTAAACCACAATTATGTATGGCCGATTTAATTGGCTAGTAATTAATCACAACCTACCAATTATTTGCAACTACTCGATAGACTTAGAATAATTACGACCCGAAATCCAAGAATAATAGATACACGCATCAATTAATTATGAACAAACAATTAGATCTCACAGTTATATAAGCGGAGCTTTGTCGTCGTCACCGGAATACGAATAATTTAGCTACTTTGCATGCTGGAATCGATCAACAAGAAATTGTATAAGTGCGCTATGATGATATCGAAGAGAAGAAAATAAAGAACTGAATTAATTCCGATTGCTGCTGCATTCTCGTCTCTAGTGTGTGTCCTCGTTCAAAATAAAATAGATACCTAATATATATTTACAACCCATAAAAGATAAAGTTCTAAATAGGAAATAACATCCTAATCTAGGTAAATCCCATGCAAAATACTTTCAGAGGCGGTGGAGACGTGTATTTCCGCGTCCAGGTGTGGCTTGGGCCGAGAACTGGGCTCAGCAAGCCCAAAACGTATTATGGACCGGGCCTCCAGAAACTTGTCCCTATAATCCAGCTGCATGCCCTTGCAGCTTACTCTGCTCGAACTCGAACCATACACTTCTCTTTACTTATGTCTTTTCACACCAAAACCTGCCTCTTTTCTCCAATTTTACACCACATCCCTACACAACTCAACAACACATCATATATCCAAAATACACAAATAGAGGATAAATAATAAGGTGAAAAGGCACCAAAAAGCCGTGATAATAACAAGTAGAATACGTCCTATCAGAGAGGCTGCCGGATGCGGAAAATACCCGTGACCGAACTCGCGACCCTGTTGGTCGTGAATCTATTTGTGAATCACACTTTTTCATTTTTCTGCACGGTCGCGACAGGGGCCGGGTTCTTCTTTATTTTACTCGCGACCTGGTCACGAATGTGGACTCTGGTCGTGAATTTTTTACCACGTCAGCGCTACGTTATGCCACGTCATGCCATGTGGATTTGTGACCCGAGTCGCGGGCACCTTGGTCGCGAATCTGGTCGAGAGTTGAGTGGGCCTGTCTGATTTTTGACCTATTTTTGGGCTTTTCGTTACTTGGTATTTAAGGGTTTGATGCACGAAAATTCAACACAATTCCATCTACGCAAAAGTTGCCACCAGAGATTTGCTGCAGAGAAAAACAGACGTGAAGAACAAGACCAAGGGATTCAAGAGCTTTCAAGATTTGAGACAAATTAATTCTTCCGAGTTTTATTTTCTCTGTTCTTAGAAATACAATGTTTACTTTGTGGATTGTTTTAGTTATTTATTTTGACATGGACAGCTAAAACCCTAGTATTCTAGGGTTGGATTATGAGTTATTTATGAAGTTCTTTTAATTTATTTTATTTCGTGTCTATGATTTGAAGATGTTTTGATTATTCCTGCTTTTCTCTGTATTATTTACCTGATCACTAAATGATGCAATCTGATTTGTTAATCCATAATTCGAGAGATGAGTTTTAACACAAGATCTGGAATAATTAACTGGTCAGTCAATATCACTCGAGAGAGTTGCGATTAATTTAGAGAACAATAAATCTTTGGAACCATTAGGACTTGCACAATAGGTATTGAACGGGCATGTTAATATTTTTGTGTGATTTACAATCTAGGTGCTTCGAGAGAAGGTTTAGAATACATGAGTGTTTGTTCTAGCATAATTTAAATCTCAACAAGACACTAAATGAATTGATTAAGAGAGTGGATTAAATAATGAGTATCAAATCCTAGAATGCGTCTTTTTCTCCAGTGTTTGATTTATCTATGTTGATTTCTACTATGGTAATTTAGTTTATTTATTATTGTCAGTTTTTATTTAGTTAAATTAAACCATGTTTTATAGTCTAGATAACTGCGAGGGATTAAATTAAATAACTAGTAAATTTATTATTAAATCTCTGTGGATACGACCTTGTTCATCGCTATCCTATAAGCCTCTTTGTACACTTGTAGTTTAGGTGAAAATAAATACCGAATAAGTTTTTGGCACCGTTACCGGGGATTTAATTTTTTATTTGCTATTATTTAGATTTAATTTCTTGTGTTAATCTAGACATTTTTTTCAGTTTATTTTGGTTTAAATTTTATAATTTTCTTTTTTTTTGTGATTAAGTTGTGTATGCGTACACGATCTCAGGGGGAACTACTTCAAACTTTTGATCCTGAGTTGAAGCCACCATCTATCACAAAAACGTAAGGAGAAAAAGAGAGATGGCAAAACAGCAAGCTCCGGTTACCGCTGAACAGATGCGTCGCATGCAACAACAGTTAGAGGAAAATACAGCGGCGATTTCAAGAGCAAGAAGCTGCCAGAAAAGCTGCTCCAGTACCGATCAATTAGATGTTCACACCGGTACTCAACCATGGATAGATTCCCGGTCCAAGCATTAATGCCAACAACTTTGAACTGAAGTCGAGATTGGTGGGCATGGTGCAGCAGCATCAGTATAGAGAGCACAAGACTGAGAATCCGAATGCACACCTGCAATAATTCTTGGAGGTCTGCAGCACAATCAAGATGAACGGGGTGTCGGATGATGCCATTTGGCTTCACTTGTTCTCATTCTCACTGAAAGATGCTGCCAAGGATTGGTATCATTCATTGGATCTCAGTACAGTGGATAGCTGGGAGTGTTTGGCGCACAAGTTTCTGCATAAATTCTTCCCTCCCGGTCTGACTATTAAGTTCAAAGGCGAGATTACTCAGTTTTGCCAGTATGAAGATGAGAATTTATATAAAGCTTGGGAGAGGTTTCGAGAGTTGCTAAGGTAGTGCCCCAATCATGGATTTGGGGTGGATCATCAGGTTTGCATCTTCTACAACGGATGCGATATGGAGGTGAAGAGGCTTCTGGATGCCTCTGCAGGCGGGTCATTGCTGAACAAAAGACATGTTCAAGCCATGTCCATTATTGAAGACATGGCCACAAACAGCTAGCAGTGGACTAATGATAGACAAGTGAAGATACTGAAGAGGGCCGGAGCAGTTGAAGACAATGACCCTATATCTAAGCTTGCCGCCCAGCTGTCTATTCTGAATGCCACAATCAACAAAAGATTTGATGCTATGGCATGACCGGATGTAGATAATCCTATGGGAAATGCAGTTGAAGATGTCAACTACATCAACCAGACAGGTGGCTATGATGGCAACAATTACAGAGGTGGAAATCAGTTCTGCCAAGGTAATCGATCCAACCTTTCTTATGGTAACCCCAATAATGCAGTGCAGCCCCCTCCTGGTTTCTCAGTAACAAATAGCATAATCAATGAGGATAAGAAGCCGAAGATAGATGACTTGTTGATGGCATTCATGGGAAAAACCGATAAGTTCATGGGGGAGTCGCAAGCTAGAGTGGAGAAGTTGGAGAATACTGTGGGTGCTATGAGTGTGCAAATGAAGATGTTCGAGAAGCAACTGGGTCAGCTGACTACAGTTGTAGGGAATCAGCACCAACCGGGACAGTTCTCCAGCAACACCATAATGAACCCCAAAGAGCAGTGCAATGCAATCCATCTACACACTGAAGTCCCTACACCGATCATCATCGCTGCAGCTGTTACTCCCAAGACAGCTTCTGACAAGCTGGATTCTACCATCGAGAATCTGCAGACGGGTCCTATAGTGCTTCCCACAGTAACTGTTCCATTCCCGCAGAAGACCTCGAAATAAAAAGTTGATTCTCAGTTCTCGAGATTTCTCGAGATATTCAAGAAGGTGCACATCAATATTTATTTGGTGGAGGCGTTGCAGCATATGCCAAAGTATGCAAAGTTCTTCAAAGATGTTGTATCCAAGAAGAAAAAGATAGAGGAGTTCGAGATGGTTTATATCCCAGAGAACTGCAGCTCCATCATCTAAAGGAAGCTCCTAGCTAAGATGAAGGATCCGGGGAGTTTTACAATTCCCATCACTATTGGAGAAAAGATTGGTGGTCGAGCACTGTGTGATTTGGGGACGTGCATTAATTTGATGCCGTTCTCATTTTTCAAAAAGCTAAACAGTGGGCAACTCAAGCCCACAACCATGTGTTTGCAGATGGCTGATCGATCTATGGTGTACCCCGAGGGCATCTTGGAGGATGTTCTGATCAAGGTGCATGATTTCATATTCTCAGTGGATTTTGTTGTGCGATATGGAGGAGGACAAGAGCATTCCTCTCATTTTGGGATGCCCATTTTTGCACACTGGACGGACCAACATCGACCTAGACATGGGGATTCTTACTCTCCGATTTGAAGATGAACAAATCCAGTTCTTGTTCGATGTAGAGGAGCACAAGGCAGCTGTGGAGTGTAACATCATTAACACTCAAGAATCTGGCTACATTACTGATGGTGGAGGCATGAAGATGGATGATCGGGGAAGAGAATGGGGGATACCAGTTTCCCTGCTTGTGGGAACTTAAGTTTACAAATTTTTCTGGTTGTCGACGTTAAATGCAGCGCTTGTTGGGAGGTAACCCAATGTGTTTTTATTTTTTTCATTTTCTTTTGTTTAGTTTTTCTTATTTATGTTTTTCACTTCTTTTCTGAGTTCTGTAGGTATAAGGCATGGATGCTGGAATATGGGGGATAGCAAATGAATCAACTTGTCTTGCGACAAGTTTGGGGGAGGACATTAAACCCGAACAGACATCCATTTGATTTCTATAAGTGGTTGACGATACCTACATGCATTTTTACAAACTTATTCCATCCCATGGATTTGAATAAGTTTGGGGAGATGTATGTTTATAGTGTCTAGACCTTTATTTTTTTTTACCTGTTTTACTTGTTTGGTTTCATTTTCCGGAAAGTTTGAAAATTTTGAATTTTGGTCTTGAATTTTTGTGGGATGTTGATGATATATGCTTTATGTTCTATAGACTAGTGTTTATAATCGAGATTACTTGATTGGGGATGATTTGAGCATGTATAGCATGATTTGAATGAACATGTGTTTTGGAGATTTTCGAGCTTTATTTTGTCCAATGTGAGCTATGAGATTTTGAGCCTTTAAGACTATTGTCTTAATTTTTGTTCTTGTGTGTTGGTTGTCTGTACACTTATTTCTCTAGAACTTGCATGCCATCTTGCTTGAGATTGAGATTCTGTTCTTGAAAATAGGAGATGATAGTAGGCCATCTTTTCCTTAGCCATTTATCCCATACACTGTCCTAAATTCATTATATTCCTCGAGCCCTTTTGTGCCTAATTTCCTTTTTTTTGGAAGCCTATTTTGTTGATTCTTGTGGAGAAATAGGAAGAAGGGTAAGGAATTTTGGAGTTGGGATGAAGCAGAAAATGGTGATAATTGGTGATTTTTGTTGGTGCACAAAAAAAAGTGCTATGTGGGTGTTGAAAAGAAAAAAAAAATGAAAATAGCACAAAAGAAAAAAATGTGAAAAGTGCCAATGAAAAGAAATAAAGAAAAGAGACCAAAGGTCCATGAGTTGAAAAAATATGGACGATGTAAGGTTGTGTAGAAGAAGTTGGAAAAATTCCAACTAGTGTTTGATTGTGAAAAATAGTTGGAAATAGAAAGTAAAAATGGTGGATTATGTTGCAATTGTTGAGTCACTTTAGCCAAATATTGCTAACCTTAACCTGAGCCTACATTACAACCTTAACGAAAGTCCTATTTGATCCTAACTTTGAGCACATTCGTTTGTCGGTGGAGAGCTTAGATTACATGCAAGCTCATGGTAGTTCAAGTGTATATTTTAACGTTTTGATGAATGCTTACCTTGCTTATATCACATGTTGGAGTGTTTGAGTGAAACACACACCGGTGAGGATCATTGGCTTGATTTTTGCTCATTGAAATCTTTTGCATGTGTTCATAATTTGAGTGTTGTGCTTGTTCTTGTTATTTCCCAGTTAGATTGTCGAGCTTGTAGATACTAGATTGTAGATTATGATCGTGTGTATTGTTTGAATTCCATGTTTGGTTTCTATTCTTTATTTGGGGACAAACAATGTTTTAAGTTTGGAAGAGTTGATAACCTCATATTTTACATGCATTTTGAGGTACATTTGAGTGGTATTTGATGGGCATTACATGCATAAAGTGATAAGTTTTGCATAGTTTCTATGTTTTGTGCAGTGTCATGTGTTTGTTAATTGTGAAGGGAATTAATGCCATTTTTTGTGTGAACTTCAAATGATCTTGGAAAGACAATAGAAAGATAGAAAATCAAGTTAGGAATGCGTTATAAAAAGTATCGGATCAATCCGGCGAGAAACGAGTGAGAATGAAGTAAAATAGTGAGAGGTTGCCGGATGCGGAAAATACCTGCGACCGGACTCGCGACCTGGTTGCGAATCACACTTTTTCCATTTTTCTGCATGGTTACGACAGGGGGCGGGTTCTCTTTTGTTTTATTCGTGACCTGGTCGTGATTTTGGACTCTGGTCGTGAATTTTCTGCCACGTCAGCGTCACATTATGCCACGTCATGCCACCCGAGTCGCGGGCGCCTTGGTCGTGAATCTGGTCACGAGTCGAGCGGGCCTATCTGATTTTTGACCTATTTTTGGGCTTTTCTTTACTTGGTATTTAAGGGTTTGATGCACGAAAATTCAACACAATTCCACCCACCCAAAAGTTGCCACCAGAGGTTTGCTGCAGAGAAAAACAGACGCGAAGAACAAGACCAAGGGATTCAAGAGCTTTCAAGATTAGAGACAAATTAATTCTTCCGGATTTTATTTTCTCTGTTCTTAGAAATACAATGTTTACTTTGTGGATTGTTTTAGTTATTTATTTTGACATGGACAGCTAAAACCCTAGTATTCTAGGGTTGGATTATGAGTTATTTATGAAGTTCTTTTAATTCATTTTATTTGGTGTCTATGATTTGATTATGTTTTTATTATTCCTGCTTTTCTCTGTATTATTTACCTGATCACTAAACAATCCAATCTGATGTGTTAATCCATAATTCGAGAGATGAGTTTTAACACAAGATCTGGAATAATTAACTGGTTAGTCAATATCACTCGAGAGAGTTGCGATTAATTTAGAGAACAATAAATCTTTGGAACCATTAGGAGTTGCACAATAGGTATTGAACGAACACGTTAATATTTTTGTGTGATCTACAATCTAGGCGCTTCGAGAGAAGGTTTAGAATACATGAGTGATTGTTCTAGCATAATTTAAATCCCAACATAGGCAATAAATGAATTGATTAAGAGAGTGGATTAAATAATGAGTATCCAATTCTAGAATGCGTCTTTTTTCCGGTGTTTGATTTATCTATGTTGATTTCTGTTGTGGTAATTTAATTTATTTATTATTGTCAGTTTTTATTTAGTTAAATTCAACCATGTTTTATAGTCTAGATAACTGCGAGGGATTAAATTAAATAACTAGCAGATTAATTATTAAATCTCTGTGGATACGACCTTGTTCACCGATATCCTATAAACCTCGTTGTACACTTGCAGTTTAAGTGAAAATAAATACCGAACACTGAGCTTTCTATGTTGATAATTAAGATGCTTTCTACGAGTTCAAGAGTTTTAGAATAGTTTTAAGGTTTCCCCCCCCCCCTCTTTTTTCTGTGCCCTGATGCTCCCCGTTCTCCTCCTATTTATTTCATTTTCTCAACTACCTCCCCTCTTAATGTAGGATTTTCTTATTGTGATAGGGTTTCTGACTCGGTCTCTGCTACATCTCTAGTGGGGTTTTGACTGCATCGACTTTTCGAGGACCATTAGGTTTTTAACGGATCTTTTCTGATGATGAATACTATCCCTTCGACCTCGAGTTTCCTTTATTCAAGCTCGAGGTCACACCATACGGTCTTCCATTGATATTGTGCTGCTCCAAGCTATATTCATTTGGGCCTGTAGAAAATGACATCTACAGATAACGTTAAGTATTTTAATTTGGATAATTAGTATCTTAATTTATTATGTCTCTGTGGATTTGATCTTGTTCACTACTACATTAATATTTTCAATCGTAAAAGTAAGTCGTTGCATCAATATAAAACATCGAGTTATTGGTTGCTAGTTATCACACCAAGGTTGATTCTCTCTAAAACCACTCCCTCTATATATACTAGCATTACCCGCCGTGCGATGCGGGGATAAAAATTATAAATATAAAAATATTATTTTATAGAAATATTTTAATAATAATTCATAAAAATAACTATAAAATTAATTTAGATGATATTAAATTTATTTTATTAGTAATATTGTAACAATTTGAACCAAAAATTCAAATAATATATAATTTTAAATTTTGAAGTATTTCTACACACACGTGTATAATAAGAGAGATCTATGTAAAAAAATCATAATTCTAATGGTGATGAAGTTATGATTTCATGCATCCATGTACATAGATGGATGTTTTTGGGTTTTTTTACGTAATTGTTTTAATTTTTCATTGATCTATTTTATGTGACTAATGTATAGCAACGCCTTTTCAATTAGATTCGAAAGGTTAAATTGCTTCAAACAACAAAAAATAAGAATCTTTAATTCTTTTAAATATCAATGATAGTTTGATTAAATTATAACATAATACATGCCGATTATACAATCTTTGAAAAACTTACGATTATGATATTGATACATGGCACAATAAGATATTATAAATAACAATATTTGATACCAAATTATAGCCTACACTTAAACTCATTTTGTATGCTAAATTTAAATGTTAGGAAAACAGATCAATCTTGATTTTTTTTCCCAATGTCGTCCACCGCTAAAAAGGTAAAAAAGAAGAAAAATATAAAAAAAACACTTTCCTCCACTATCTCCAACGTCTTCAATCTCCTATGTCCATCTACACAAATTTTGGTCATATTTATTCATCCTAAAAAACTGAGGTTTAACGTAGACTATGTAATCGGTGATAGACTGACCGACATGTAACAAATTAAGCATGTTTATTAAGTTGATTGACAATGGTTAGTTAATGAGTTAATTATAAGGTGTATATATACATATATATATATATGGACGATTGCATATTACATGTACGTAATGGTACATTAAAAATAATTACACTAAAATATAAAGAACTATATTTAATTATTGATGATATATTATATATTTATATGTATTCAAATGGTTAAATTTATCAAAGATTTAATTGAATGAATATATATTAAATGATATATAATTTAAATTATGAATGTATGTATTAATTTATAAATATAGAGATATTAATTAATTTAGGTATATGATATTTATCTAGATATCTATATATACCTAATATAGTACTCCATATATATATTTTTTACTGAATTAATTATCATATCTCATTGTTTAGAATGAAGATAAATTATTACTACTTATAATATCCGACATTTCCGTATTTGCTAAATGTGAGCTGTAACTATATAAAAATAACAATAAGAGATAAAAATATAAAATTTCACCAAGTCAACTAATTCATACATATAATTAAAGGTTGAATTATATAAAAAAATTATATATTACATTAATTATCAAAAATTTCCTAATTTTGTTGATAGGGTTGGTTTTGGCGGGAAAATTAGATTACTTCTTTTTTTAACTCCAAACTATTTTCCTTTTAGATGTAGTAAGATTGACGTTAATTTATGCAATCTAATTGGATACTTGGAGTGTATGTATAAAATAGTTAATAGTCAAGACATATAATCTGAATATTACACTTATTATTATTATTATTATTATTATTATTATTATTATTATTATTAAATGAATAATTAATTTAAAAAATGAATTGCGGATTTTGGGGTATGGATCGGATTGAATGCTATTAGTTAAATGTATTGATAACTAATTAAGACAAATATTGAAATTGATTAAAAAGTAGTTCAACGAATTTGATTAGAATAAAGAATTGATATGATAATAATATATTAAATTCTAGTATTTTAGCAACTAATTAAGACAAACTAATTTAGATAGCATAGTTTTGGCAGGAAAAATAAATTATGATTTTATCCTACACTATCCTAATTTTAGATATAGTAGGATTTAACATAATTTGACTGTCTAACAATCAAAATTCTAAAAATAGGCCGGGAGTCTAGTACATAAATGGAATTCAATTAGTATTTGAGAGACACAAACCGTTTCATTAAAACCACATTAGGAAGCTCGATTAATTTCAATGATTAAACCTAATGAATTTTTTCCAACGATTGCAATCCTTTATTTAAGATCATACTTTGCTTTGTTGTGAATAAATTTTGGAAGTGATTTGTGGGGAATAATTGGATAGAATCGTGCTTCCTTGATCATCTTGATTTTGAAAGGTCGGGCTCACCACTTGTTTTGATATTGTGCTCATTTTCATAGATGATGGATGCTTTTGTGGGAACCATAAATCGTGATCAAATATATGATTGAGTTACAAGTTTTTCCTTATTGATTCATGTTTTTAATTTCTTGTTTGCTTGAGGACAAGCAAAAGGCTAAGTGTGGGGGAGTTGTTTAGTGTCTAATTGTGTCATTTTAATATATTTATTTTATTGTGTTTAGTATTTATTTTGTATGATTTTATATTGTTATGTGTTGATTTTATGTGTTTATTTGTGTTTATTGCTCTAATGGTGGATTATGCCAAGTATTGCAAAGCTTGAGCTTTTAATCATAAAAGTAGGTAAGTTACGACAATAAAGTGGCAAGTGCAAATCGAATAATTGAGATGGATCGTTTAAATAAGAAGATCAAGATTTTCTTAAGAAATTGAGAAAAAACACCTGCGTGGGCGGGCTAGGTAGCGCGGGCAGGCATCAAAAGGCCGAGAGCCCCACACCCCCGCCGCGCCCCGCGGCGCACACCAGCCCACCACGGTGCCCGCCCTGTGCCCCTGCGGCGCCTGCATGCCCCGCGGTGCCTGCCCTAGCGGCGCCCGCGCCCCCGCCGCGGTGTCCTCCGCCGCGCGCCCTATGCCCTGTTGCACCGCACCCTGCCGCCGCGTGGGGCGCCTCCCTCTCCCTCTTGGGTCCAGTTCTCCCCCATGTTCGTTGCAATTCCACTCCTTTTCACTCCAGCTCCCATCACTTTTCTCTTTCTCTCTCTCTTTCTCTTATTCTTTGGTATCTCTCCCCTCTCTCTCATATCTATTGGGGATTTTGGGGATTCATCACACATCTACCATACCATCTCATTCCATTCTCTCACCACATCATCTTCTCCACCACTCCATCTCTATTTTCTCTACACACACACTACACACACTAAATCTCTACACCACCATTTCTCACCATTTTCACCATCAACACCACCACAAAAGAGAAGAGGAGAAGATGGAGAAGAAGGGAACCAAACCAAGCAAGAAGAAGAGAAGACGAGAAGGAACGGACGTCGAGCCATCCACGGAAGCTACGTTCGAAGGAGGTTTCTCTTTTGTATTTTCTTTGTATTTCTTGGATGTTTGTGGAGATTTGTTCCAAACTCTTGAAGGATATATAATATTGTAGAAGTTATTGTTGTTTGCATTTGATTTATGAAATGACTTTCTTCTATGATATATGTGTTGTTTTAAGCATGTTTAGTGGCTAATCTCTATATTAGGGGGGTAGAGGATCGATGTGGTTTTGATCTATGCTTGTTCTTGTTGATTGTTGTTGGAATCGTGCTTTTTCATGCTTAGGTACTTGATCACTACTTGAACATTGACAGAATTTAGAGGAGTCTTGATTGTGAATCTAAATCCGGAAATTGGTTCCTTCGACGTTAGGTGGATGGAGTTCCTAAACCTAATATGTCAATCTTGCTTATACGATATAGCTAAGAGAGATTTAATGGATAGACGGTGACAGTAATTGAAGTTAAACTAATCGGAATGGTCTATCGTATTTGTGAGAGTAGGATTATCAACTTGAATAAAGCATAGTGATAAAACCATTGAGAGAATCTACACCCTAATACCTTAATCCAACTCATTTCCTCCAATCTTAATTTAACTTGTGTATTTGCATTTAATTGTCTTGCTTTATTATCTATTTCAAATTCTTAGCATAATCATCATCAAACCCCCTTGTTAGAATGTTTAGATTTTATTTTAGTTGCTTAGTTGAAAGCATGTGTAACCTTTAGATAATTCTTTTCTATAAAGTCTTCTTTGAGAGATCGACTCGGGTTAAGCTTATTGCTTCTACAATTCACCCCGTCTAATTGCGTGTGTGGTCCTTAGTAGTTACCTAGTGAGCGTAAACCGGAAATATAAGTGTAAATTTGGACCCAATCATATATAAAAACAGAAGACTTAAATGAAAATCTTGTATCAAAATATTTTCAAGTGAAAGATAACATTATAAATAATCATTATTATAAGGTACCATCTCCAAATTGAGCACATTGATCAATAGCACAACAATACTTGCAGTATTCCATGGTCGAAATTGATCCTTTATCAATGATGCATTGGGGCAAGCATTTGGCTGCACATAGCTTTTTGTTCTTTGAGAAAGCACATCCAACAATACAGCTTGTAAAGCAATGTTTGAAATCAGTTGCCGCTTGGCCTGCGCAAATTAATATGATAATGAATATCACATTTATAGTTTTGTTTTGATACATAGTGTTTATTTAAATTATTTTGTAATATAGATATCTTTTATATATTATATTGTGATTAATTGATGAGTTAGATGCTCGATTTGATTCATTTATATAGAGAGAGGAGACAGGAAAACCAAATCTTGCAATCAATCCCACATATATTCTGGCTTAATTAATTTGTAGAAGTAAATTAGCCAAACATAGAATAGGATTTTAATTTGTGTTCACAATATTTAATTAAATTTGAAAGGAATTAGGTAGGGATAGAATTGTCTTAACAATCATTTTAATTTTCACATGGATTAGAGAAGAAACATATGGATTAGTTAAAATTAATCGCCAAAATTTTCCTGATATTATATTGAGGGATAATATAAAGCCATTGATTAATTGTTGGGGGAATACTGTGTGAAATGGTTTAAGGGTTAATATTTAAAGTTAGTTGTCAAATAATTAAACATTGATTTTAATGTACAACGAATATTACATAATAACAATTAAAAACATTACTAAACATTATTTATAAGCCACTATTTTAGATTTTACTTATTCTCTCCATTTATTTTAATTAAAAAAAATATTCAATTTGATATTGCTAAATATTGATTTTAATTATATGTTAAACATTGATTTTAATTAAAATGAAGATTAGTATTTTTTATCTGCTATATATGGTATTATTATTCAAATAATAATATAAAAATGTATTGGCATAGTTAGTTGTGTTTTGAAAATCGGTCAGGACCAGCTGGTTAGACCGGTTTAACCGTGAACTGGTCATTTGTCTGGTCCGATTATATGTTTACTACGGGCCACCTATGACGCAAAGTGAATCGGTCAAAAACGGTTCATTTTTTTAGTTCTGTCCTAAATTAATTTAATTCCTTCACTTGAAGGAGTTGAACTAAAGACCTCCAAAAATCGAATACCTTCGTCCAATGTGCTTAACCAGTTGGAGCAGTAGACTTTTATGTCATTATTCGAATACTTAAAACACACACACACACACACACACACACACACATATACATATGCACAAATTAAAAATTAAAAATCTCCCTTTTAATCAAAATCAATGTTTAGCATATAACTAAAATACATATTTTACAATATCTAATTTAGCATTTTTAAAATAAAATAAATGGTAGGAAAAACTGAAATCTAAAATAGTGGTTGTAAAATAATGATTAGCAATGTTTTTTAATTATCATTGTGTATTATTCTTTTTAATTAAAATCATTATTTAATTAATTAATATTTAATTATATATTTTTTCAAAATCGAGTATTTGATTTTAAATATTTATTTTTATAAATATTATACTTTTAACTACTTAACTTATGGAATAAGTATCGATTATTTAAACACTTTAGTTCTTTGCATTGATATAAATTTGTTGTATTTCTTAAACTTATTTAATATATTTATCACGGCACTTGTTTGTATGAATTTATTATATTTTACTGTGTATATATATATATATATAAATATCATATTACGGGTTATCTAGTTTTTTCAAAACGATCAACCGGTTGAACCATTAACATAGTGACCCAGGTTTGGTGTCTGGTCCAGTTTCAAAAATAATGATAGTTGGTTAAGCACATAGTACAAAGCTAATTAATTTTTGGAGGTCTAAGATTGAATCCCGCAAGCCTCATTTTGAGATATTAAATTTTAACCTATTCATTGATTTTAACTGGTTCAATCGGATTTCACCGAATTTTAGCCGGTTTTGATCAGTTTGCAACGAGTCAATGGCAACCCGTTATGAGAGTGTAATCGCACCAGATACATGGTTGGCTCGCGGTTATACCGGTTCAACCAATCTATCTGATCCGATTTTCAAAACATTATTCTAGAGGGTGACAACTAATAATGATATGCCAATATGTGGAAAGTTAAAAATAAAATTAGAAATTAGTAAAAATCTATTAGAATCACAATTAAATAATTATTTACAGCTAAATCTGACAAAAAATGTTTAACCTAACTTAAATGAAACAATGTGAATTTCAGATGTAAATGGCAAAGTTAAATGAAATATTGAAGCTAGTGTGACCACATTGCCTTCAACATGCAGCGGAAACATAAACAGAACTTTGCACAAAATAAATTTTAAATCACACTCCTTACGGTGTGTGATTGCCTCAAGGTGAAATCCACTAACACGAGTGATAAACAATTCAACGCTGATGTTGTCTCGGTTCACTCTCTTGACAACACTACTTAAATCATACAGAGGACTATCCTAGATTCACTAACTCGAATAATCACTCAAACAAACCTATCTAAACACTTAGATAGATTACAACAAGTCACTCAAAATCCTAGACTCTCAAAGGCGACTATCTAACCTACACACACAACTGGAATGAATGTCTCCAGTTGATTGGGACGCTAGGCTGATGTCTGGGAGAATGTCTTGGATTTTTGAGACGACACTAGATGCAAGTTTCAGAGCTTCTCACAAACCACGGTGATAACCTGCTTGCATAAATGATTTTAAGGTCTAAGGAGACCTTAAATACTTCCTCCATCTTGTATGAGCAGTTGTTCCACGAACCAAAGATGACTTGGACTTGAATCAACCACCTTCCACTTCCCATTGCTGAAGTGGACTTCAGATAACCGTCTTCTGCATTACATGGCACACGTTCTTCAACATCGTGCAATAGTAGCGGTTACTCCAGTGACCCACGATCTCCTGCAACGGTTAGTGTCAAAGACAGAGTGGGAACATCACATCCCTATAAAATCGGAACAGATTTAGACAAAGTCAAAATCAAATATAATCCAAGATTTAATCAGTAATAAAATATCCAATAAATCCCAAATTACGTGGAAAATCATATGTGACAAAAATTACAAATTATTCAGATTAATTTAAAATAAATTAATCTAAAATACTACGAAAGGATAAGATTAATATTCTGAGCGTTATACTCGATGTGACGAGAATGACGGAACATCATTAGATACGATATTGATTGCGATGTTATCAAACAAAGTGGTAACATCATCTGGAACATGTCATACTCAACACATTATTTTATAACGGTTCTTTATTTTTATATTTTTCAATTCAAAAATGCAAATAGAAAACTAATTAGATAAATATATTAATTACATGGAAAATACTAATAAGAGTTTTGTAGGTATTTAACTTAGAACAACCAGTTAAAGTACTCCAAAGATGAGGTGGTTTGCAATACAAAAAAATTATTTACTAAAATAATTTCTGAAATTTCTACGTAAATACTGAAATTACAATGTTTCGGAATACAAAGAAATGGAAATTACAATATTTATTTCTTTTTCAATAATTTATTTTTCTTCATAAATTTGCAGAGCACTTGGTGTCTTCATGTAACTCTGTGTGATGAGCTAATGTCCGAGGAGTGCAGAAGAAATGACCTTACATTTTTCAGTCTTGCAGGCAGTCACACAACTATCAACTTTCTCTATATCTGCAATATTAATTATCATCAATTTAATTAGAAGAGTCAAAATTTTCCAAAGCACAATATCAAATACGCATAAAAGAAATCGAGTTTGTTTAATAGAGAAAATAATCTAGAATTTCATATGCATATATATAAACATATTATACAAATAAAAGATATCAAATTAATTACGGGTTATGTGCATTTTTCTGTTAGCTCATGTGTCTTGCGATGGGAGACTGATATCTCCGACGAATGTCGACACTTGCCCTTGATAGGGCTTTCGAGTCTCCCAACGCGTGACCCCACATCATATATAAAAACAGAACACTTAAATGAAAATGTTGTATCAAAATATTATCAAGTGCAATATAACATTATAAATAATCAATTATTATAATGTACCATCTCCAAATTGAGCACATTGATAAATAGCACAACCATATTTGCAGTATTCCATGGTCGAAATTGATCCTTTATCAATGATGCCTTAGACCAAGCATTTGGCTGCACATAGCTTTTTGTTCTTTGAGAAAGCACATCCAATAATACGACTTGTAAAGCAATGTTTAAAATCAGCTGCCGCTTGGCCTGCACAAATTAATATGATAACGAATATCACATTTATGGTTTTATTTTGACACATGGTGTTTATTTTAATAATTTTGTTATATAGATATCTTCTATATATTATATTGTGATTAATTGATGAGTTAGATGCTCGATTTGATTCCTTTATATAGAGAGAGGAGAGAGGAAAATCAAATCTTGCAATCAATCTCACATATTCTGGCTTAATTAATTTGTAGAAGTGAATTAGCCAAACATAGAATTGGATTTTGATTTGTGTTCACAGCAATTAATTAAATTTGAAAGGAATTAGGTAGGGATAAAATTGTCTTAATAATCATTTTAATTTTCACATGGATTAGAGAAGAAACGTATGGATTAGTTAAAATTAATTGCCAAAAATTTCTTAATATTATATTGAGGGATAATATAAAGCCATTGATTAATTGTTGGGAGAATACTGCGTGAAATGGTTTAAGGGTTAATATTTATAGTTAGCAGTCAAATAATTAAACATTGATTTTCATGTACAACGAATATTACATAATAACAATTAAAAACATTACTAAACATTATTTATAAGCCACTATTTTAGATTTTACTTATTCTCTCCATTTATTTTAATTAAAAAAAATATTCAATTTGATATTGCTAAATGTTGATTTTAATTATATGTTAAACATTGATTTTAATTAAAATGAAGATTAGTAATTTTCAGTTTGTGCATATATATGTTATTATTATTCAAATAATAAAATAAAAATGTATTGGCATAATTGGTTGTGTTTTGAAAATCGGTCAAGACCAGCTGGTTGGACCGATTTATCCGCGAACTGATCATTTTTCTGGTCCGATTATATGTTTATTACGGGCCGCCTATGACGAAGAGTGAATCGGTCAAAACCTATTCATTTTTTTTAAGTTCTTTCCAAATTTAATTTAATTCCTTCACTTGAAGGATTTGAACTAAAGATGTCCAAAAATCGAATACCTTTGTACAATGTACTCAACCAGTTGAAGCAGAAGACTTTTATGTCATTATTATTTAATGAGTGAGATTCTCAGATAGGATCAACAACCTCAATATTTTAGGTAGTGGCATTTACATATATGATGAGTCGTGTAATATATATGGTCACTGTGTCCTGGTGCGCCAGGTTAATGATGTCCCCTTGAGGAAGTACAAGGATCATAGAAAGCCTTGCAGGCAGAATATTAATTTATTCTTATCATGATAAACGGAAGTCGTACGGTACTGCTCAAGGAACAAGATATTAATTAATTATAACTGTCAAAGCTTACATGATTAATTAATGGATATTATATCTTAAACATAGGGAATGGTTGGACTAAAGGAGAAAACATATTCATAAATATGTATTAAATTGGTAGGTCAGTATTATTTCTTTAGTGGAATAAAAATAATACTTCATTTATTTAATTATATCATTCTCATGGATATTAGAAATTAAATAAATTAGTATGCCAATTTATTATTCTTCTAGATCCCTGTTGTAGCCCAATATGACCTAAGTGGATTGGGAATCGAACAAAAGTTGGAGGCCCAAACCCATTAAGGTTTGGGGAGTTGATTTTCGTCCACCCCTTTATTTAATTAAGGGGTGGGGCACGAAATTTACAACAACAATACATCCCCTCTACGTGCTCTCTTGATTCCTAAGGTTTCCACAACCGTTTAGTAGTCTACAGCCCACCCTGCATCTAAACAAGGTCTGGGAATACATCTAAAGATCAAGAATTAGAATATTAGAGCTGTGAGAATTCGAACACCATGGAGAATGAAGTTGCCGTCCATGTGTTCTCCATGAATAATGGGATTAGACCTTTAATCCTGTGAGCAATCTGACAACGTTTGTAAGTACCGGTTTCGATTGTTTCTATTTTCTTCCGCTGCAATAGATTTAAAATTGGACTTGCATGTTAATTCAATATAGAATAATTAATGTCACAGATAAAATTATGATTTACATGAGCTTAGAACTAATGACATCCAAATAGATCATGTGGGGTACAATTCAAAAAAAAATGCATACGTTAAATTTATTATATCTAATTACAATTTCTAGTTGTTTATTAATCTTATCTTTAGATTTTGGGAATTTTTAAAATTTAGACCATAGTTCATATAATTTGCTCACTTTTGGATTTTTGCATTCAAGATGAGATTATAATTAATATGTGGTTTTTTCTATTATATATTTTGTGTGTGTCACTGTGTGATGATAAGGATACTCTTAGTTGCTATTCGAGATGGTGCACATTGGAGAAAACCCTGCTCCTATCCATTAACTTGCAAAGCATAAAGAAAATGTAAACCGCACTTGAAAAAATAGATGTGACAAGTTCAATATATTGGTAATATTTAAATTCGTAACTTTCGATCTCAAAGTATCTATACCACCTCATCACTAGATCATTCACAACTCGCAAGTGAACAATCATGTAGAGACAAGATGTAATACCCCGAAAATTTAATTATCTAAATTTAATTAGGAGTACAAATCTAATAGTTAGAATAAGTGTAATATCCAAAAAAAAAAAATGGATATTAAAAGAATAGTTTATGTTAACCTTAAGGATAAGGTAGGGAAGAAAATAGACCATTAAAAATTTTATTTAGGTAAAGTGTGTCATTGGATGGGTTAGCGATACCCGGTACATTCTTATATTTTTATTATAAGACTTTAGTGTAGTTTAAAATACTAAAGCATGTTTGTTATTATTACTTTGGGTGTTAAAATATATTTTCTCGGATATAATCATACTTGAATTATAATAATTATCTAAAGATATATTATGGTTTTATATAGAAACCAATAATATTTATATACATATATACGTATAAATGCACACAAGTCAATACTAAATATGTGATAACTAAATTATATAGTACTTGGAGAGATTAACTAAAAAAAAAGATAATTAAAAAAATAAAATAAAATAAAGAGTACATGCATAGCTCCACGTAGGAGCACTTGGCATATGGTGATAATTTCAAATTCTGCAAAGTTTGGCTAAGTCTAATAAATTAATTAACAAACAAATAATAATTTAAAAAGAAGAAGAAAGAATTAGAAGTGAGATGATGACTCATCCATTCCTTCACTATAAACTGCTCAAGGTAGTTCATAATGAAATAGAAGAAAAGTCGGTGGTTTCAAGAAAGAACAATAGAAGGTTAGTTTCTAATCTTATTTTATTTAAAAAAAAAAAAACGTGTTCTTATAATTGTAGGATCATTTTGATACTCATGATTGTGCAGTTAAAGTTTGTATCACAAATTCCATTTTTACAACAAGAGATAATAAATATAATATACAATTTAATATTTGTGGTTTTCTTATTTTCTAATACAAAATTTCTAGAACTGCAAGTGACTTAATTCCATTCATGCTATTTTTAATAGTTACTGGAAAAAAAAATGAGAAATTGGGAAAAGGATAAATTTAAATAAAAACTTTTCAAGATGTGAATTCAATATATCTATGCACTTACAATAAACATGTGGAAAATTATTAAGTAGTCTTAAATTAGAATTAATGATTGAGGCATAACACTTGATTATTTTGCTTTAGGGGCATAATGTTATTCTCTTGTATAAAATTATTGATAATAATACAAAATATCAATTAAAGGTGAATAAACAATCTAATTTGCTATTTTATGACCTATAGATATCGGTCAGATTATTGTTTTATAATATTTGGTTAGAATTAATATCAAATATATTCATACATAATTATATATATGTGTGTGTGTGTGTGTGTGTGTGGGGTGAACATTAATTATGTAATAGAACTAAGATAGGAATATAGTGTAAAGTATTGAGAGTTGCCAAACTCTAAATTACAAAAAAAAATGTTATTTAATAGAAAATTTAAAATAGAGCTTAAGGATTGAGTTTTAATAAAAGACTCTTATAGGAAAACTAAGTCAAGATTGGTTGGTGTAGGCCCAGAAGAAGTTGCAGAATTTGAGCGGAACCAACCAAAAATTTGAAAGCTTAACTTCTGTTCAGGTGGGCTACTATATCTTTGCAAATTGTATCTTTCGAGTTATTAAGCTCTGCTTTGTTAAAATTGCATATGTGACTATCTGTGTTGAATATTTACGTGCTACTGTATGTTGTCGGAGTCTCATATACCAGCACTGTGTCAATGCGAGTAGCTACAGTATGCATGCATTATTTGTCATGCCCTACTCCTTGTCGGTGAGACTAAAATGAAACACATATGGGTTACACCCATTGGGTATACTTGGCCATACTCAACTTTACGCGTGGTGATTTAGTATGGGTTGCGGGCAATGACTGGTTACACTCTTAAGCGCTTCACGATAAAATGTTTTGGTGAACTTAGGTTGCTTTAAATTTTGAAACCACCTAAGCTTCACTACCTGCATGAACACAGATAGATTACTTTAATAAAATGATTTGCATAACTTGAATTGTAAAAACTTGCCTACTGAGTGCACTAGTACTCAGCCCAAATATTTTCAAATATTTTTCAGGTCAGTAGGCTGGCGTGTGGAGGTGACGATGCTGAGAGATGGGTTTTTGTTATTTAGTTATTTTCCCATTGTCTCTTTTTGTTAAGCATTCTGTTGATAATTAAGTCTCCGCGCTTGTAATATCCTTTTGTTAAACACTAAGAGCTCAGATCTTGGTGTTATGAATAGGTATATATATTATTATACAGCATGTTTGATTATTCTGAGTCTTCTGTTGAGATTCTGTTAATCAGGTTACCCCCTTTCTTTCCCGCTTCTTAATTCCAACCCCCGTGGCGTCCATTTCCACTCGCCACGGTCTTTCGGGACCGGGGCATTACACAAGATGATTTAATTAGACTCCCTTATACTTGAGAAGCATATATCGATAGCCCAATTAATTATAGCAGCAGCTAACTAATAAATTGTATGCATATATACTACTCGAAAAAATACAATTTAGCACCACTCATGTCCCTCAATTCCATCACTAATTAATTCATGTGTTTTCTTGTAGTAGTGATATAATTGTTGCAAAATAGTGAAAACCAATAATTTATTAGTACATTTTTAATTGGAGGCATACCTACTGAAAAAATTAGACATGTGACTGATATTTTTATTAGCATAATCTGAATCTTGATAAATTGAGAATTTCGTAGGATAACATTTGGAATTGGAAGTGTAGATTAATTACGAGATGAAATCGTTTGATCTTTTAATCAGTGTCTGAATCCTTGTTTAAATATTTTTGTAATGATTATGCATTATGAGATAAGATTTTTCCATTTAAATAATAAGATTGTCAAAACGAAAAGAGACACATACTAAGATACTAAATTGTGGATCAGATAATTTCATCTCGTAAACTAGACATGTGATCGGTGCCTACTGCAATCACACACACAATTACACAAAGAAAGCTTCCAACTTATTATTTATTTTTGCTTTATTATTTTTGGGCCTTGCCCCTCTCGTTTTGCGATTTTCGGTCACGATGCCATATCACTTGTTACTCAGATTGACAATGTCAAATATAATTGATCTATACGTAATTATATTGGAATAAAGTATTTGATCCCGAGATCTATTTCGAGAAATAACTCGAGGCTTTTATGCAACACTCCTTAACAAGATGTAAACCTGAAAACTAGCATAATCTCTGAAATACTAATTAAGAAACTTCATACTTAGCAGACGTTTGAACAGGCATCTGCACAGCTCCACATTTGCTCTGCATGAAATAATCAAAATTAATTAATCAATCTAAAATCTCATTCAATTCAAAACTAACACAACTAATATTGTCTGTTTAAATCGAACAAACTTACTACTTTAAATAATAGTTATTATTAATTATTATACGAATAAAGACTATTTTTTATTGTGATCAATCATAACTAACCTTTATCATCAAAGAATTTAAAAAATATATAGATACAAGCTAATAATGAAATAATTAACCCTAACAATCAACTGGTAAACTAAAATTTAATGATAAAAAAACTAAAAGTAAAATCATAACAAAATGAATACAATAAACCCAAATAATTAAAAAACTTAGATGAAGAGTTAGATTGCAATAAAAAGACTTAGATGAAGCAACCTTGGGAGGATTACAAAAAGTTTCGACACAACCACGAAAACAGTTATTGATATTTGACTTATCTTTGCAATATTTTTTGCATCTCACAAGACTTGAATTTTCATTGCCATTTATTTTAACATTTTCTGCTAATTGTGCTGAAGACATACCCAAAATAATTGCCATTATGAAGAATAACTTTGCACATATCGGCATCATTTTTGTTTTGTGTTTTCTTTTCTGTTGCTTTTGGGCTTGGTAATTTCTTTTGCTCATCTAAAAGTATTCTTATATATAGAATTGTAGGTTTTGGAAAATCAGGATAGAAAAATCTTAGTTATTATTATTTGGAGTTGATATGACTAAAATTACTCAATGAGTTTTAATGGTCGATGATCCTTGGCCCACATGTTAAAGATGTCCTAATTCCCAAAACAGGTAGTAAATTTTGAGTGATTACAATATGTACGATTCACGTGAGATTCAATCAATCAATTAATTTCTGTATTCTTAAAAAAACAGAAACTAATCATTTAATTTTTTGAAAAAAGAAGAAAATTTTGTTTACGTACAAACCCCAAGTTTGTATCAAAAATAAAGATTTCTCGAGTTTATATATATATATATATATATATATATGTATATATATATATATATTTGTGGAAGAACTAGAAACGGTGTTTATTTACTACAATTTTATAACTTATGTTATTGTATTTTAGTGCTTATTAACACTTGCTGACACTAAAATATAAAAGTATAAGCAATAATTTTTTTTAAGTAACACTAAAATACAATAAAGTAAGTTATAAAAACATAGTAAATAATCAATGGTTCTAGTTCTCACACGAATCACTAGTAACCATTTGAACCAAATCCATATCTACCTTTACTATAAAATGGAGTTCCTCCAAACAAAATTCCCTCCCAAAAACATCAAATCATCTACAGTAATTTTTTTAATTTTTTTAATGTCTCACCACCCTCTCTCTCTCAAACACAAACATTTGCACATATTTTTTATTATATAATTAATTTATTTATACTATAAAATGGAGTTCTCTCTAAAAAAAATTCCCTCCCAAAAACATCAAACAATCTACAGTAATTTTTTTTATTTTTTAATGTCTCACCATCTTCTCTCTCTATCAAACACACACACATTTGCACATATTTTTTATTATATAATTAATTTGTACACTTTAGTACCTGAACGATGGACATTTCTACACTTTTATCATAAAATTTTAAAAAATTACATATCAACACTTAATGTTTGCATTGATGAAACACTTATAGAATTATAACAAATTTTCAATCTCGCAACTGAAAATCTTTTAAATTCTTTTAAATTCAGTCTTTAACTTATTCCATTTGTAGAAATATTGAATGTTTTTGTTGCTTTTTACAATATTCAACAGTCCATGTTTACATTTGTGAGGCTATAAAATTATTTTAATGTTATAAATGTTAATTTGTGCAAATGTTTACTATCAATATGTAAATTTTAAAAATTTGGAACACAAGTGTAAAAGTATTTGTCACGACCCCAAATTAATATCTGATTAATATGAAGTGTGACTGGCACGACTAGATCCCAATGAAGGATGGATCAAGACGCGAACCGGAAATAATTAAATAAAGGAATGAACTACTGTATTCCAGGAACGATATTTGCTGTGAACTCAAATTCTGGACTGACTTTCATTTCTCAAAATATAATTGAAGAAACATATATACCTCAAAATAACAAAAAGGTGTCAGCGAGTTCAAGACATACTGAAGACTTGACTCGGTTAAACTTAATTACCGGAAGCAATATAACATAACAAAATACAGGAAATATTCTGAGTCCTGTACAAAATAACTTTCTTTCTCAGCACTTCACCCTGCACCATCAACACTCAACCTGTACATTTAAAAACAAATATGTAGGGCTGAGTACAAGTATACTCAGTGAACACATTGCCAAAAATATCATAATATATCTCATATTATGAACGTTTGTTAAAACTGGTTTTATTGTCATGCATCTGAGTAAACACACAGGGGTTTTATCTAAAAAGGCCCTATGTTTCACTAAATCATTTTCTGTCTTTGCGTGAGCTATCTGTTGTATGATCATCCGTATCCGAACTGAGTGCCAAGGAATAGCTCCGCTTAAGCCTTTTCCGCACACGTCGAGAAATACCTCCGCTAAAGCCTTTTCCACGAATGCATATCTGAACTAAACTCCGAGGAATAGCTTTGCTTAAGCCTTTTCCACGGATGTTTAGAACCGTCTATGTCTTAGTCAGGAATAGCTCCGCTCAGCCTTTTCCTCTTCCTAATATCACCGACCTTAAGTGTACATTAACCTCGGTTAACACGCTAAGTTAGCACGAGGCCCGATCGATTTAAGAGTTAGAAAGCCCCTTGAGAGCTAACTAAATACAGATAAGGATATCATACAAAACAAAACATTTTATGCATGGCAATAACTTATTTGCATCAGAAATAGATAACTGTTGGTGAGTAAAAATTCAAATCATTATTTGGACTAAGAGTTCGTTGAAAAAAAAGCCCACCTTTCACCGATGTTTTAATGTTGCAGCTGCTAGTTCCTCACGGTTTTATCCCTTGTGGATCTGCTAGCCTTCAATAGATAAAAATATACTTAGCATGTTGATCCTAAATCTGACAGGACTCAACACGACACGAAGGCCTATTAGGGTCTAGTATCCGTTCTAAATTTTTCTTGTTTAAGGGTAAATCTTGACCCTAGTTCTTAACCATATAAAGACATTCATTGACATCATTTAAGGTATCAAAAATACCTTAACATCATCACAACTAGATTCTAGGAACAAAGTCATCACTAAGTTCGTAGACTAAACGATGTTTTGCTCAATGTCTATATTTGAAAAAATTTATGTTTTGACTCACTAAGGTGTAGGCATTGTGCCATATACCAATGGAAAGCCATGGAAGTCTAGTTTCCGGAAAAATTTACGGTGACTCAATATGATAACTAACGAAAACATTACGCTCGTTTTACCGGAAGGTAGCAAATCTGTCATGAATTTTCGAATGAAAAACACATGCCTTGACTTTGACGATTTTTCATAATTTACTCAAAACGAATTAGAGAATATGACATATACCATTGGAAAGCCACGGAAGTCTAGTTTTCAGAAAAAATTACGGTGACTCAATCCGACGTCTACCGAGGAAGTTATGCTCGCTTTACCGAAGGGTGGCGAGTCTGCTGAAAGTGAAGTGCGTGGGCACGCGAACATGCGCGGCGGCGCATGTCTTGCGCGGGCGCGCTGGTGTGCATGGCGGCGCCCTTGTGCACCCCGCGGCGTTCCTCCCCGCGGTGGCGCCCTTGCGCGCACTCGCGCGGATCTGAGGCGGAGAACGACGCCATGAAAGCTCATACTCAAGCTTTCAACTCAAACAAAACCCATGAACGAAAGCTAAAATCATGCTATAACTCATAATACAATTCATTTCTACCATTTAATCTAACATGCTTCACAAGAATAACATGCTATCTCAAAGGTTTTACAACACAACATATATATATATATATATATATATATATTTCACGCAAAACTGGAACATATATTTATAAAATTTCTAGTTTTCGAAATACCTTTCAAACAACAATGGAGTGAAGATGAAAGGAGCTTGAATGGGGTTGACGATGGAAGAAGAAGGCTGGAACAAGTGACTGCAACTTCACTCTCCTTCTCTCTTCTTTTGAAAAATGAAAATGGCGGTGGTTGTTCTTGTTGCTCTCTCTTTCTTTCTCTCTCTCTTTCGAAAATGTGTGCAAGAAATGAAGATGAAAAGATGGAATGAAGATGAAGTAGAAGAAGTTGACTGCTATTTTCATCTCCCTCGCTCTCTCGAAAACTTGGTGAAGAAGATGAAATGAAGAAGTGTATGGAAGATGATGAAGTGAGCCACTTATCTCTCGCTCTTTGCAATTTTATACAATACATATATCTATTTCTATTTTTGAGGGGGGGAGGGGGGGACAAGGTGACGTGGGAGGGAATGGAGAGAGGTGAGGGGGGAAGGCATGGCCTCTATTCCTTGGATTTGACTAAAAAAATATCGGTTTTAAATACCGATTGTTCGTCTATCGTGATATTTTCCATCTTCGGAAAAATCCCGAACTAAACCGATATTGTTAAAATAATTCACTTACTTTAAAACAATAGTTATTTGAAATTATAAATTTTTTTAAAACGCTGCTTTAAAATACTGGTTTTAAATCCTCAACAATTAAAACGTCCGAACTATAGAATATCTAATTCTCTCGGCTTTTAAATCATCATGTTTAAATTATCTCAATTTAAACACTAATGACTGGAGAATATCTGATTCTCCCAGTCCTAAAAATATTTATCGGAATATCTAATTCACGATAAACACACACCGCAATTTAAAAGAATAGGAAATGAATTTATCTGAAATTACAATTCCGGCTTTCCATAACTAAAAAGGGGATTAAACCCTAACTGAAATAATTAACCCACTTACGGAAATTAATTGACCTTGAATTCCATGGAACTTAACGAATACTTTCGACCCTAATCTGACTAGAAATTACTATACTAAATAGTAATCACACACTTAACTGCAATTAAGCAGTAATTAATTTACGGGGTATTAGATTCCACCCCCCTTAAAATAAATTTCGTCCCGAAATTTACATACTCTAGAGAAATAATTCTGGGTACTTTACTTTGATCTTATCCTCGAGTTCCCATGTCACTTCTTCCTGACCATGGTGACTCAATAGGATCTTGACTAGAGGAATAGACTTGGTCCTCAACTCCTGGATCTTTCGATCCAACACGGCTTCTAGTCTCTTCATAAGTTAGATCTAGATCTAACTCAATCTCACTGTGCTAAATCACATGCTTGAGATCATACACGTATTTTCTTAATTGAGAAACATGAAATACGTTATGAACATTATCAAAACTGGGTGGTAATGCTAATCTATACGCCACTGCGCCTTTCCGCTCAAGGATCTCGTAAGGTCCTCTAAAACGTGATCGTAACTTTCCCTTTACGCCGAATCTTATTATCCCCCTAGAAGGAGATACTTTCAGGAAGACCTTGCCTCCTGTTGCAAATTGTAAATCTGTACGGCATTTATCCACATAAAACTTCTGCCGACTCTGGGATTCTTGAATCCTCTGACGGATTTTTCTGACAATTTCAATCATTTCTGACACTGAGTGTGGCCCAAGAATCCTTCGTTCACCCACTTCATCCCAATAAAGTGGTGATCGACACTTTCGCCCATACAACGCTTCGTATGGCGCCATATTGATGGTTGCTTGATAACTATTGTTATAGGCAAACTCCATCAACGCTAATATTTCCTCCCAGCTTCCACCGCTGTCTAGGACCATTGTTCTCAACATGTCCTCTAATGTTTGGATGGTCCTTTCGGACTGTCCATCCGTTTGTGGGTGAAACGATGTACTGAAATTGAGTTGAGTTCCCAGCTCCTTTTGTAAACTAATCCAAAATCTTGAGGTAAACTTTGAATCTCTATCCGATGTTATCGACACCGGAACAACATGAAGGCGTACAATCTCTCTCACATAAATCTGAGCTAGCTTATTCAATCCATCCATAACTTGGATCGGAAGGAAATGATCTGACTTTGTGAGCCTGTCAATAATAACCCATATGGCTGTATCCCCTCGTCTTGACTTGGGTAAGCCTGTCACAAAATCTATCACTATGTGTTCCCACTTCCACTCGGGAATCTCTAACGGTTGTAGCGCACCGTAAGGCCTTTGGTACAACGCCTTAACTTGTTGACATGACAAGCATCGCTCAACATAGGAAGCTACGTCCCGTTTCATTCCTTCCCATCAGAATTTCTGCTTCAAATCCTGATACATTTTCGTACTTTCCGGGTGTGCTGTATATGGAGTATCATGAGCCTCGCTCATGATCTCATTTCTGAGCTCAACACAGGGTGGAACACATATCTTATCTTCATAAAGGATAGCATTATCTAATGCTTCCTTGAAACTTTCTATTTTACCTGATCTGATCTTCAAGTGCATCTCTTCCATGGTTTGATCTTTTCTCTGTGACTCAATTATCTTTTCTCATAGATCTGGTACAGCTACTAATGTTGGCACACGACATACAATTGTCTTAGGCGGGTAAACCACCTCTAGCTGTAAGCTTTTAAAATCCTTGATGAGTTTCTCCTCCTAAGTGAGGAGAAAACCCAACTTACTTATTTTATGACTCAAGGTATCTGCTACCACATTAGCCTTGCCTGGGTGGTAACTGATTCCACAGTCGTAGTCCTTTACTAATTCAAGCCATCTGCGCTATCTCATATTTAAATTCTTATACTCGAAAAAGTACTTTAGATTATTGTGATCTTTAAAAATCTCACACCTAACTCCGTATAGGTGGTGTCTCCAGATTTTCATGGCATGTACTATTGTTGCCAACTCTAAGTCATGCGTAGGATAATTCAATTCATGAATTCTTAACTGTCTGGATGCATATGCTATGACTTTGCCTTCTTGTATTAGGACACAGCCTAATCCATTCTTCGAAGCATCCGTGTAAATCACAAACTCTTTATCACTGACTGGAATAGCTAACACTAGAGCAGTGGTTAATCTTTTCTTAATCTCCTGAAAACTAGCTTCACATTCTTCTGACCACTGGTACTTGATTCCCTTCCTTAGCAATTGTGTCATTGGCCTAGCTATCTTGGAGAATCCTTCTTTGAATCTCCTATAGTATCCAGCTAATCCTAAGAAATTTCTAATTTCGTTAGGAGTAGTTGGAGACTTCCATTCTTGTACTGCCTCTACTTTAGAGGGGTCCACTTTGATTCCTTCTGCTGACACAATGTGCCCAAGGAACATTATTTCCTTCAGCCAAAATTCGCACTTACTGAATTTGGCGTAAAGCCTTTCTTTTCTTAGTGTTTCTAACACTGTCCTCAGATGCTCCGCATGATTTGATTCATTCTTAGAATAGATGAGAATATCATCTATGAACACAAGGACAAATTTATCTAAAAATGGATGAAACACCCTATTCATGAGATCCATGAATACTGCTGGGGCATTGGTCGATCCGAATGGCATTACTGTAAACTCGTAATGACCATATCTAGTTCAGAAAGCTGTCTTGGGTATATCTTCTGACTTGATCTTTAACTGATGATACCCAGACCTTAGGTCAATTTTTTCAGAATACACTTGCCCCCCTAAGCTGATAAAGAAAAATCATCAATCCTTGGCAAATGATACTTGTTCTTCAATGTCAGCTTATTCAGCTCACAGTAATCTATGCACATCCTCAATGTGCCATCCTTCTTCTTCACAAACAGGACTGGTGCTCCCCGTGGTGACGCACTAGGTCGGATAAAACCTAGGTCTAATAATTCTTGAAGCTGAATCTTGAGTACTTGTAACTCTTTTGGGGCCATCCTGTACGGAGATTTTGAAGTCAGAGCTACTCCTAGTTCCAAATCTATTACGAATTCGACCTGCCGGTTTGGTGGCAATCCTGGCAATTCTTCTGGAAAAACATCTGCAAACTCTTGCACAACTGGAACATCTTCCATTGCCATCTCTATATCATCTATCTTGTTTAGATAAACTAGAAAATCTTGATTTCCTCTCTTGATCATCTTCTTGGCCTGCAGCGCTGAAATCATTGGAGTGAACTTTTCCATCTCTATGTCGTGAAAACTTGTTAGCTCTTCTTCTAGAACTTGGAATGATATCTTCCTTTCACTGCATAAGATCGTGGTATGATTTTCTAATAACCAATCCATTCCTAGGATTACGTCGGTATCCCACATCGGTAGGACACTTAGATTATCGGCCTTAATCCTAGTTGATCCCAAGTCTATTTCTATGTTCGAGCAAACGTGAGTCACAGTCATAGTTCCGCCAGTTGGTGTTAAAATCTTCATCTTATGACTAGTTTGTTCAGCTTTAAGCTCTAACCTATCACAACATGCAGATGAAATAAAGGAGTGCGATGCTCCATTATCAAATAAAACAACTACAGGCATGATGTGAAGTTTGCCCATACCTGCAAGGTTACTTTTCTTCTTCCCTTTCCCGGAGGAACTGGAATTCATTGCGTAAGACCTGGAATTCCCTTGCTGTGTCTGCCTCTACTGTTGCTGCTGATATTGTTGTTGTTGACTTTGTTGCCCCGATGCCTGCAGGGCCTTTAGCTGATGAGGGTTCCGTCCTTGTTGTGCCTTCGGACAATGCCTCGCATAGGGACCCTCCTGGCCACAGTTATAGCAACTTGTACTTCCCACCAGGCAGTTTCCCTTATGCGGCTTATTGCACTTTGGACATAACATATAGTTGGTTTGTGCTGGCACAAATCTTTCTGGGGCAGGAGCATTCTGCTGTCCTTGTTGTCTATTTTCTTGCTAAGGCTTTCTATAGTCTTGGTTCCTTTTTTGGTTACCTCCATCATTCCACTTTCTCTTCCCTAGGAAGTCTTGTGATGGAGTCTGAGTTGGTGCTAGTGCTTGAGTTGGCATTGGAGCTGACACTGGAGCCTTTCTTTCTTCAGGCATTACTGTCTCGATATCGAATGCCCTGTTCAAGGACTCGGCATAGGTCAGGTCCTCCTGACTTGCCAAGGACATGGAAATCTCATGCCTTAGTCCTAATCTGAACTTAGATGCCATCTTCTCATCAGTATCCACCTGGAGAGGTGTATACTGTGACAGCTCGCAAAATACTCGCTCGTACTCTATGACGGACATCTTCCTTTGTTTCAGAGTATGAAACTCTACTTCCTTCTTGAATCTGAACGTCTTAGGAATGTATTTATCGTAGAATCCAGTTTTGAACTGATCCTACGTGTAAGCATCAAGCTGCTCCGGAGTCATGGTCCTCCTTCTAGATTCCCATCAGAAATCCGCAGATCTGGTTAACTGGAATGCTACACAGGAGAGTCGCTCCTAGTTATCACAGCGGAGGAAATTGAAAATCTGCTCCATTGCTCGGATCCACGCCTCAGCATTGGTCGGGGTTCCTTCTCCATCAAACGATGGAGGGTTTTGTCGCAGAAAAAGCTCCTCAATTCTGCGCTGTGGAGGTGGGGGAGGTGTCTGCTCTCTTTGCTCCTCGTGTCCTTCTTGTTGTTCTTCCTCCACTCTTTCCTGTCTTCCTTGCCTTGGAGGTCTCCCTCTAGGCCTATTCTGTCTTACGCGATTCATATTCGCATTTCTTACTCGTGTTGCTCTGGGTGGTACCATTCTGTAAATTATAATCTCAGATTATAATTAATAACTATGTCGCTACCTACTGCTGTATAAATAACTCATGCTTTAGCTTGTCCTTAACATATCTTGAGCACGCAAAACACCTTGAAACTCTAAAGCATAAATCCACAGCCCTTCAAGGCTTAAATATATACATATCAGGGAAATCGTCTCTAACGAGGTCTTACAAGTATATTTTCTAATGCACAGGTCCTGCAAAAACCAGCCATGCCTGGACGATAGAATGCTTACAAGCTAACGCATTTCTGTCTCAAAAGGTGGGAATACCTAAGTCCCAAGAATGGTTCTCTAGGGAACACATTCAAATGTACTATGACTCTCTGAACTGATATACTGAATTGAAATGGAAATTCTAGCATCTCCCCAACCGAAAGGGAAAAAAAGAAAATTTCCACAGTCAACCTCGCACTAAAATGAGCTCTTACTAATGAACTCTCTGACTTAGAACATTTCTAAATCTATTTTCGAGATGCTGACTTGAATATTCTTAACTACTTTTAAACATTCCTGATCGACTTTCGAAACTTCTGCTGGAAAATATTGAACTCTTAAACTCTATTTCAAGACGCTAACTTGAAATACAAATCTCCTGGCTACTTTTCAAGTTTTTGACTTGAAAACTCTGAACTTACTATTTGAGATGCTGACTCAAATACTGAAGTTTTACCTCGAGACGCTAACTCGAGATAAAAATTTTGAGGTTACCCTTTTCGAGACGCTGACTCGAACTAAAATTTTCAATATTCTATCTTGAAGGTTCCTGGACCAATTTATTTTGAGACGTTGACTCAAAATAAATTCGGCTCGAGGTTTTGAAACACTAATTCACAAACCTTACTGAAACGAGGACTTGATGCATCAGCTACTGGAACTGGAATTCCTGATCATCATGTCTCCTGAAACTAGATCTGCTTCTGAAACTTGTCTTTTTCCTTCAAGTTCTTGGACTTGCTGAATTTCTTCATCAGGTTCCACTGGTTGAGTCTTTACTTAAATGAAAGCCAACTAAAAGGGAACTAAGGCAATCTAGATTCCTCTAAATTCCTCTATGTTCTCTATGGCTTAAATTCATGAAACAACCTGACTTATCTGATGTCTGATTGTGCAAAAGCCCGACTTGTCTAAAGTCTGACTTAATGGAACTTTGTAATTATCTAAACTGCACTACTGCAATCTGGAAAACTTGGGTGCCTGCTTAACTGTTACATCGTGAGCTTGTCTCAACGAAATAAAAATAATTGAAACTCTTTTAAACATAAAGGGCTTTCAAAACTTTTTCAGATGCAAAACTTTTGCCAATATCTGATTGGTCTTAAAACTTTTGCCAATATTTGATTGGTCTTACCATGCCATTATCTGAATGGTCTTACTGAAAATTTTTATAAAATCACCACTTCTGAAAGGCCTGATCTGAATGATTTTATAAAAAATTTTTGCCAACATCTGGATGGCCTGATCTGAATACTCTTATAAAAATCTCACCATTATCAAAATGGCTTTAACTGAAAATTTTTATAACTTTGCTATACTCTGAATAGCCTGAACTGAAAGATTTTCAAAATCTCGCCATTATTTGAATGGCCTGAACTGAAAGATTTTCAAATCTCGCCATTATCTGAATGGCATGAACTGAAAGATTTTCAAAATCTTGCCATTATCTAAATGGCCTGCTCGAATGCTGTAATTTTGAAAATCACATACCTTTCTTTCTTTGGTTGAGACTGATATGAGGGAGTGCTGAGAGTTGTTAACTGATCACTAAACAGTCTAAGGAACAATCTTAGACTTAACTGAAAGAACTTAGAGCTCAGAGCAAAAACGCTCTAATACCACTCTGTCACGACCTTAAATTAATATCTGATTAATATGAAGTGTGACTGGCACGACTCGATCCTAATGAAGGATGGATCAAGGTGCGAACCGGAAATAATTAAATAAAGGAATTAACTATTGTATTCTAGGAACGATATTTATTGTGAACTCAAATTCTGGACTGACTTTCATTTCTCAAAATATAATTGAAGAAACATATATACCTCAGAATAACAAAAAAGTATCAGTGAGTTCAAGACATACTGAAGACTTGACTCGGTTAGACTTAATTAGCAGAAGCAATATAACATAACAAAATACAGGAAATATTCTGAGTCCTGTACAAAATAACTTTCTTTCTCATCACTTCACCCTGCACCATCAATACTCAACTTGCATATTTAAAAACAAACATGAAGGGCTGAGTACAAGTATACTCAGTGAACACATTGCCAAAAATATCATAATAAATCTGATATTATGAACGTTTGTTAAAATTGGTTTTATTGTCATGCATCTCAGTAAACACACAGGGGTTTTATCTAAAAAGGCCCTATGTTTCACTAAATCATTTTCTGTCTTTGCGTACGCTTTTCTGTTGTATGATTATCCGTATCCAAACTGAGTGACAAGGAATAGCTCCGCTTAAGCCTTTTCCGCACACGTCGAGGAATAGCTCCGCTAAAGCCTTTTCCACGAATACCTATCTGAACTAAACTCCGAGGAATAGCTCCGCTTAAGCCTTTTCTGTAGACGTTTAGAACCGTCGATGTCTTAGTCAGGAATAGCTCCGCTTAGCCTTTCCCTCTTCCTAATATCACCGACCTTAAGTGTACACCAACCTCGGTTAACACGCTAAGTTAGCACGAGGCCCGATCGATTTAAGAGTTAGAAAGCCCCTTGCGAGCTAACTAAATACAGATAAGGATATCATACAAAACAAAATATTTTATGCATGATAATAACTTATTTGCATCAGAAATAGATAACTGTTGGTGAGTAAAAACTCAAATCATTATTTGGACTAAGAGTCCGTTGAAAAGAAAGCCCACCTTTCACCGATGTTTTAATATTGCAGCTGCTAGTTCCTCACGGTTTTATCCCTTGCGGATCTGCTAGCCTTCAATAGATAAAAATATACTTAGCCTGTGTTGATCCTAAATCTGAAGGGACTCAACACGACACGAAGGCCTATTAGGGTCTAGTATCCGTTCTAAATTTTTCTTGTTTAAGGGTAAATCTTGACCCTAGTTCTTAACCACATGAAGACATTCATCGACATCATTTAAGGTATCAAAAATACCTTAACATCATCACAACTAGATTCTAGGAACAAAGTCATCACTAAGTTCGTAGACTAAATGATGTTTTGCTTAACGTCTATCTTTGAAACATTTTCTGTTTTGACTCACTAAGGTGTAGGGATTGTGCCATATACCAATGGAAAGCCACGGAAGTCTAGTTTCTGGCAAAATTTACGGTGACTCAATACGATAACTAATGATAAAGTTACGCTCGTTTTACCGGATGGTAGCAAATCTGTCACGAATTTCCTAAAGAAAAACACATGCTTTGACTTTGATAATTTTTCATAATTTACTCAGAACGAATTAGAGAATGAGACATATACCATTGGAAACCCACGGAAGTCTAGTTTCCGGCAATAATTACGGTGACTCAATCCGACGTCTACCGAGGAAGTTATGCTCGTTTTACTGAAGGGTGGCGAGTCTGCCGAAAGTGAAGTGCGCGGGCGCGCTGGTGTGCGCCGCGGAGCCCTTGTGCGCCCCGCGGCGCTCCTCCCCGTGGTGGCGCCCTTGCGCGCTCGCGCGGATCTAAGGCCGAGAACGACGCCATGAAAGCTCATACTGAAGCTTTCAATTCAAACAAAACCTATGAACGAAAGCTAAAATCATGTTATAACTCATAATACATTTCATTTCTACCATTTAATCAAACATGCTTCACAACAACAACATGCTATCTCAAAGCTTTTGCAACACAACATATATATATATATATATATTTCACGCAAAACTGGAACATATATCTATAAAATTTCTAGTTTTCGAAATACCTTTCAAACAACAATGGAGTGAAGATGAAAGGAGCTTGAATGGGGTTGACGATGGAAGAAGAAGGCTGGAACAAGTGACTGCAACTTCACTCTCCTTCTCTCTTCTTTTGAAAAATGAAAATGGCGGTGGTTGTTCTTGTTGCTCTCTCTTTCTTTCTCTCTCTCTCTTTCGAAAATGTGTGCAAGAAATGGAGATGAAAAGATGGAATGGAGATGAAGTAGAAGAAGCTGGCTGCTATTTCATCTCCCTCACTCTTTCGAAAACTTGGTGAAGAAGATGAAATGTAGAAGTGTATGGAAGATGATGAAGTGAGACACTTATCTCTCGCTCTTTGCAATTCAATACAATACATATATATATTTCTATTTTTTTTTTGGGAGGGGGGGACAAGGTAACATGGGAGGGAATGGGGAGAGGTGAGGGGGGAAGGCATGGCCTCCATTCCTTGGAGTTGACTAAAAAAATACCAGTTTTAAATACCGATTGTTCGTCTATCATGATATTTTCCATCTTCGGAAAAATCCCGAATTAAACCGATATTGTTAAAATAATTCACTTACTTTAAAACAATAGTTATTTGAAATTGTAAATTTTTTAAAACACTACTTTAAAATACTGGTTTTAAATCCTCAACAATTAAAACGTCCGAACTATAGAATATCTAATTCTCTCGGGTTTTAAATCATCATGTTTAAATTATCTGAATTTAAACACTAATGGCTGGAGAATATCTGATTCTCCCAGTCCTGAAAATATTTATCGGAATATCTAATTCACGATAAATACACACCGCAATTTAAAAGAATAGGAATTGAATTTATCTGAAATTACAATTCTAGCTTTCCATAACTAAAAATGGGATTAAACCCTAACTGAAATAATTAGCCCACTTACGGGAATTAATTGACCTTGAATTCCATGGAACTTAACGGATACTTTCGACCCTAATCTGACTGGAAATTACTATACTAAATAGTAATCACACACTTAACTGCAATTAAGCAGTAATTAATTTACGGGGTATTACAGTATTCAACGTTGGGTACTAAAATGTAATCAACCATATTTTAATGCAAATAAAATGAAGATTCATATATAATGAAGGCATATAGCTAGGCGGCATTATTATAGTTTCTTTAAATTAGAATTTTTATGTTTCAATATATATTTATTAACATTATTTTGATTACATTTATTTTACGTACAATATAATTATTAATTTCTTAAGAGTTAAATCTAGCAAATCTATAAAATATATACAACCCTAAAAACCTTTAAAATGAAACATAAGTTATTGTTATAATCTTTGTTCATATGTAATTTTCATAATTTTTATAGTCACAGTCAATTATATGTAGTTGTTTCACAAATCACAAGTCATGTTAGTTTAAAAGTTTTAATTTGTAAAAATGATGATAATGTAAGAAATGTTACTACAAACGTTGAATACATACAAGTGTTGCTCAATTTATAATATAATATTTGATTGTAGTAGTTTATTAATTATTTGAGTTTATCAAGCAAAATATTAATTATATAAAATATGAAAATGTAAGTGTCACATTTTCAAGCAAAATACTCAATTATACTCAGTGATTATATATTTAATGTAAGTGCCACATTTTCATTAAATATATAATAATGAACAATCTCAAACTGTAAAACTGAAACCGAACTGAACAAATTTTTGTATATTAGGTCCGGTTTGGTTCTCTTTTTAATAAAAAGTCGGTCCTCGGTCCAATCCGGTTCAACAACGGACCAAACAGACCGAACCTTTTTAGTTAATAATAATTTATGATTTTTTTAATTGTTTGATACTTTGTATATTTGTATTGTTATTTGTCGGTTTTAGTTTTATATGTTAGTTATAAAGATTTATTTATGATGTTAGTTATAAATTTGTGAAATTTGTTCATTATTTAGCTATTATTTCCACAGTTAGTCAAACAATTCAAAATTAAAAAATAAATAAAAAAGAAACATAAAAATCAGATTGGAACAAACCGAATAAAAATTCGGTTCGGTTCGGTCCTAAATATTTCTTGATTCGGTCTATTCAGTTTTATAATTTTTGCACCGAAATAGATCAAATAGACCGAATGCTTACCCCTAGAATGAGCCCGTGCACGCACGGGCGGAAATCTAGTATATATATATATATATATATATATATATATATATAGGGAAGGGATCAAATGAGAACCCTTTTCCTAGGTGGGAACTAGGAACTAATCATATCCCTTCATTGGTTCAATCTGGACGGCCCAAATTAAGTGAATGGGGCGGTGGCATAATTGTAATATTTGGCAAGTTTGATGAAGGGGAGGGCAATATAGTAATTAAGTTCTTCAACTTTCATTCTTCAGATTTTTTCGCCTTGTCTCTCCCTCTCTCCCTGATTTACGTTCTTCTTCTTCTTCTTCTTCTTCTTCTTCTTCTTCCCTTTTGATTTCTCATTATTTTTCAGCATCTGCTTTCATCTTTTTATCGTGAAGATTCAACCCTATGATTCGTAGAGTTCATCGACGGCGCTGTCTTTGTATGGTGACTCCATGTATGTGTTTTTTTTTTCAATTTATTTTAGCAGTTTGGTATGTCGATTTATTTCTCGTTTCTTCTCGTGATTTTTTTTCTCATCTTATTTTACTTTATGGCTCCATCGTTTTGTTATGAAGATTCGATATTTTTGATTGATTTGATATTTTTCGTTCAGATCTGGGTTGTATCAGTTTTTTTTTTAGAAAAATGTCAGTTATTTTCTAATTGTTAGGAATTCTAGGGTTTAGTATGTACGAGAATATACAGAATATGTATTAATTTGATCTGTTTATTTGTTTTAGCATGTTAATGTATTCATTTTAGCCTATCGTCACATATGTTTTATCATGTTAATGTAGTCGTTTTAGCCTGTCGTCACATATATATGTTTTAGCATGATAACATGCTGGTTTAATGTTATTTCTACTGCACTCTGTAAAACATGTCATACAAACCATGCTTTGCTTTTTGTTTCTTTTGTGTGTGTGTGTGTGTGTTTTTTTTTTTGTGACTCGGCTACACAATGTTATAGACACCATGTAAATATTAGAATATTTGGGTGCTAAAATGTATGTTGCATGATGCTAGAATGGTACATACCTAATGCTAAAAATCAATTTTTGTGTCTGAACATCTCTTGATGTGATTGTATTATTATTTTACCTTGTTCAGTTTATAATTTTTTGATTTTAATGTGTCAGCTTCTTTAGTTTGAAGTGACCATAGTAAGATTACTCACATGGTGATATGGAGGGTTCTACTTCACATAGCAAGACGATAATGTTTGAACAATTCTACGGTTTACGTGCCCCTTCTGAAGTTGTTGTTCATCTACCTATTCCAGTTAAAACAAAAGGTAGCGACAGTCATTTGATATCTAAGAAGAAGGCAACGAAGAGAAAGGAGAACAAACCACTCAGAATGTGTAGCAATTGCTACAATTTGTTAGATCATGATGCTAGGAACTGTCCAGCTTGATGTTATTATAGCGATTGAGTATAGTTTAATATCATGTTTTACCATGCTTGTGAATTGTTTTCAACACATTCATTTTTAAGAATATATATGATTTTTAATAAAAGTGTTTATGACATTTTCTTTGCAGTAATTATATTACTATTAAGTTTTACTAACCATGGTTACTTTTAGAATATGATGCTAAAATAACAGAAGCATGAGGTTAAATACCTTGTCAGATTCCCACTGTATATTTTGTTTATCAGAAGATGCTAAAATGAGAAACGCATGAGGCTAAAATGATTGAAGTAGGAGGCTAAATTTGATGTGACATTTTCCACTAGGATTCACCATTCCCAATTATGGTTTATTACGTTCCAATTAGGGCTTATATGATACCAACTAGTAATTCTGAGATTCCCAGTAGGGGTTCACTGTTCCCATAAAGGGTGTATTGTGTTTCATTGCAATGAAATCACCGTTCCATATTTTGTTTATCAACACATGCTAAAATGAGAATCATATGAGGTTAAAATGATAGAAGTAAGAGGATAAAATTGATGTGACATTTTCTACTAGGGTCCACCATTCCCAATTAGGGTTTCTTACGTTCCGATTAGGGCTCATCTGATCCCAACTAGTAATTATGAGATTCACATTAGGGTTCACTGTCCCTAAATAAGGTGTATTGTGTTTCATTCCAATGAAATCATCGTTCAATTTTTATTTATCAACACATGCTAAAATGAGAAATGCATGAGGCTAAAATAAGTGAAGTGGGAGGCTAAAATTGAATATGGACAGTTTCTGAGTTCAGTAATTAGGGTTTATTACGTTCCGATTAGGGCTCATCTGATCCCAACTAGTAATTATGAGATTCATATTAGGGTTCACTGTCCCCAAATAGGATGTATTATGTTTCATTCCAATGAAATCACCGTTCCATATTTTGCTTATCAGAACATATATGCTAAAATGAGAAATGAATGGGGCTAAAATAAGTGAAGTAGGAGACTAAATTTGATGTGATATTTTCCACTAGGGTTCACCATTCCCAATTAGGGTTTATTGCATTCCAATTATGGTTCATCTGATCCCAATTAGTAATTATCAAATTCCCTTTAGGGTTCACTGTCCCTATATAAGGTGTACTATGTTTCATTCCAATGAAATCACCATTCCATATTTGTTTATCAGAATATACATGCTAAAATGAGAAATGAATGAGACTAAAATGAGTGAAGTATGAGGCTAAATTTGATGTGACATTTTCCACTAGGGTTCACCGTTCCTAATTAAGGTTTATTACATTCCAATTAGGGTTCATCTGATCCCAATTAGTAATTATCAGATTCTCATTAGGGTTCATTGTCCCCAAATATGTGTATTGCATTTCATTCTAATGAAATCACCGTTCCATATTTTGTTTATCAGAACATGCTATAATGAGAAATGAATGAGGCTAAAATGAGCGAAGTAGGAGGCTAAATTTGATATTTGTTTCGGAAAATATTTACGCATTTTCTTTCTTAGTTGTCAGTCACCTCCTTCGTTGCTTTGCTTTCTCATTCTTTTTTTTTATCATTAACTCGTATTTTTTCATTTTGTAGTGTCTATATAGGTGTAGGTGTTTATATAAAACTGTTAGAAATATATTCATAATATCACCCGCTAAAATGTATTACACAATATGCTAAAATGTTATATAGGTCATGCTAAAATGTTGTATACAGCATGCTAATATAAATCTGGGGTTGCTCTATGCGAAAATTATGCCTAAAAATGATTTTTTGTATTTTTCATCTATTTTTTTCAAATAAACATATGCAATATGGATCTTAAATGAAAGAGTATGAAAAGAGCTTTAATTTGATATAAGATTTGCGTAAATCCGATTAAAAATGAATAAATTATGATCATTTAAAGTTTTTAAGAATTATTTCAAAACATGATGATGTCACTTTTTTTTGTTCCAATTTTACCCTTAATGAAACGCGTGAATTTAAAGTTTTCATTTTAATTAAGAGATTGCCACCTCCCCTATTCCACTTTATCTATTTAATCTGGACCGTCCAAATTTTGGAATGAAGAGATATGATTGATTTCCAGTTTCCACCTGGTGACTGGTTCTCACCAGATCTCATCCCTATATATATATATTTGTGTGTGTGTGGGGGGGGGGGGTGTTGTGTAACGGTCAAGTCTTTTGAACAATGAAGCTAATTTATAATTAATGATTAGCTAATAATGCTTGGTACTATCTATATATATATATATATATGTAATATGTATCGCTGGACTTTTCTTCAAATTTTGACAAGTTCTTTCAAATTGTTTTCTTGAACTTTTCTTCAAATTCGAACATGTGATCTTGAAATTAATATCTTTTATCGTCTTGCTACAACAAACACAATCATACATATACATATATATATAGATGGAAAGAAACTAATACTCCCTCCATTTCACAATTATAATCTCTTATTCCATTTTTTGCCGTCCCAAAATTATAGTCAATCAATTTTCTTTATTTGATATGCATTAAATTTTTTTTTTCTTGGTATGTATACCCTTAGGCAATGTTTGGTATACTGGTACGGATATATCCGTATTAATAAAATCTGGATTGCTTTGAAAGATAATTGCGTATTAGCTATTTTAATTGTTTGTTTGGTTATCAAGATAAATATACTAAGATTGATTCACACACCTGTTAGGTACATTGTTTTATTTGGTATAATGAGGGGAGACGTTGGATACATTGTCTAGAAACTATATTCGAGGGGGCGTCGGATACATTATCCAGCCGAATCAGTAAATTACACCCCGGGCCTTGCGTTAGAACCGGGCCTCACGTGAACAAATAATGACTATCAAACACACGGTTCTTGCTGGATACCTATACTAATATGCCTTTATACAGGCTACCAAACATTGCCTTATTTAATATTATTTGAAAGTATCAGTCATTTTATTTTCAATCTATAATTAACATTATGCTACGAAAATTTTATACTTCCTTCGTCCCAATTATATGGCCCACATTATTATTTTGGAGTATCCCAATTATATAATCTCATTATTATAATTAATTTTATTTTTCATAGTTATTTACAAATACACCCTTATTAGATTTTGGTTAAAAGCTAACAATTTATTTCTTTGAAAGTTATAAATCTTAAATAGGGGTAGTCTTGAAACTTTAGCTTTTGTTTCTTGCTTTCATAAATATTTTTAATTTACGTGCAATTAGAAAATGGACTATATAATTGGAACGCAGGGAGTTTAATTTTATGTTTCCAAGTACATTAAATATATTTTCTTAATATATGTAAAATTGGAGTGTACTATATTAATTATGTGACTGGGCGAATACTATATTACCATATATAATTTTAGTCAAATATTACGTGATTTTGATCATATCTTTCAGCAATCAATTATCATGCATAAATAATCAAAACTATCTTAATTAACGAACGAGATCATTCATGTTCATAACGTTCACATGTTTATAATTTGAAAACAAAAATCGATATTTTCAATTCAAAAAAATTATTCTTAAATTTTCTAGTTCTTTTTTAGTGGCGATTGAAGTTTTTAAAAATGCATATGGCGGAAATCTCATGATTGAAATAGATGAAGAAATAGAATGTTGGAATGGATCAATGATTTTAGGTATTTACTAATGTTAATTAATTTTTTAGAAAAAAAAAATCGCACTGCACTGCAGAAACTGTGACTAAATTGATAACTTCCTTGGAAAATTAAGTAAAATAGCAAAATCTCACCAAAATTTTGATTTCTTTTTGGCTAATAAGCCTTTTCAGAAAATATCTCTTTTATTAAATAGCCGAAGAATAAACTCTTTTCTTTTTATTGTGCAAGAAAAAAAAAGGGGAGAAATGAAAGAAGATTAAATCAGCATAATTAGTAATTGTTTTTGTACCGTTCACTGATATTGATCAGTTACTGAAATTATTCTTGTAACGACCCGCATTACGTAATTTGAATTATTTTAAATTGCTTAATTGCTTGGAATTGAATTTTAATTTATTTTATTCGTTGATGCTCGATAAATTAGACGAACCTGAAGGAGTCTGATATTGCGCCCCTAGTATAGACGAAAATTTTTAGAATTTAAATTTGGGCCTTAGAATTATTATTTTGTACTTGTCGAACTTATTTCGAAATAGAATGATTTTATTTTTTGTAGTTGAGCTTGGGTTAGTATATTTATCTTAATGGGTAATCTTTAAGAATCTAGAAGTGGGAAATTTGTGTCAAACGAGCCTACCTTTGGGAAAAGTCTTGCTAGAGAAGCTTGGCAAGCTTACTAGGGAAGCTTATCAAAGCTTATGAGAGAAGCAACTTAAAACAAAATAAATAAATATCACTCTATCCTCCTCAACACCCTAGAAGTTTCCATATTCACACAAAAGAAATGTCTTCCCACCTTTTTACTCCAAACCTCTCGGCTAAGATTCAAGAACCATAGCAAGTCCACAAACTCACTTCTTCAACCTTTCAATTCAAAGAACTGCAGCAAGATCAATTATATTTCGTAAGTTTTTCCAACTCAATTTTATGTATTAATATTTCTCATTTTATACCAAAGTTTGATTTAAGTTCCCTACATTCATAGATCTATAACAATACCACTACTTTTCTTTGAAATTAACCTCAAACACCATATCAGTTTCAAACATAAACTTTAAAAAGTACTAGCTTTTATTTGTGATGAATTAACCTCAAAATATTTCTCTAATCTCCATAAACACGTGAGCAACACAATCATCCATTTAATCTCTATTTTCCTATTTCGAGGCATATGCTAATTCCTCCAAAATTTACAAGTTGTTCACATCACCAAAATTAACCCATTTGAGATACATTTCTGCAACCAAGCATAATCTATCACCTATTCTTGCTAGCTACAAATCATGCTCATAATTCACACATATACTTGACATCTTACTAACTGCCATGCTCTATTTACAAGCAAAATCTCTGAATATTTCCATCTTCTACACCGTAAATAACTAATTCAATGCCAAAACAAAGAACCATTTCAGCTTTATCACACACACACGCACGCACGGTTCCATGATTCACCAATTAACACCACCATCAATTTGACTTCTCCTAAGATCAATTTCATCTCCTACACACCGTTCCTTGTTTCAAGAACATTTAGAAATTAAACTAACAGATTTCAGAAAATAGCTAGAAAATTAAGAAATTTCTGAAAAATAGAAGAAAAGGGGAAGGAGTTTTCAGGGTTGTTGCCTCGTTGGTCTCGGCTAGAGGTTAGTGGTGTCTGCAACGTGTTGGGTTGGGCAGAGGTTAGCTAGCTGTTTTGGGTTCTGTCGAAGCAGAGGAGAGTGGTGTCGATGTGCTCGGGCTGTGTCGAGTCAAGTGTCTACCGGGTCTGTGTCGTGGCTGAGATTTGTACTTTATTTACCGGTATTGATTGGAGATGGAGTCGAGTCTTGTAGTCAATCGCCGGTGAAGTTGCGTCGTGTAATTGTTGCGGCTGAAATTGCGTTGTGTTGTTGTTAAGTTGGGTTGGCTAGGATTGGCGTCGAGTATGTGGCAGCCGTGTCTTCATGGTGGTCATGAGATCAGCGGGTCGCCGGAGGAAGGAGAGCTCACCGGCGTCGAGGGAGAGAGAGAGAGAGAGAGAGGGAGAGAGAAGAATTAGGGATTTTGGTTTTTAGATTTGGGGATTTGATTTCTATTTTTGTTCCCAGCGTGTTTTGCAAAGAAGAAGAAGAAGGGTTTAAATTGCAAATAAGTTATTTTCCATTTTGGAACCATTAGTTTATAGAAATTAGAAAATGACCCTAGAAAGTTTTTGAACTCTAGATTTAGTCCTATTTATTTTCAAAATTCCAAATTTACCTAGAAACTTTTCACAACTTAAATTTTGTCCCAGAACTTCATAAATTGATTTTATTAGCCCATAATTTTCTAATTTTCAGATTTATTAAAAAAAAAATTATTTAACATTAAATTAAAATTGGCCCAAATTATTTAATTAAAAATTATTTATTTTGATTCTAGGTGCGGCGCAATTAGGATCCTCGTTCATTGAGTGACTGTTCAATTTTACGTGCTCTTTATTCTCAGGTGGGTAAATATCTGCTTTAAAGTTGTATTTTGAAATGGATCATATTATTATTTACGAAAGTATATGATATATGTGCTTTTTGAGAAAGAAAATTATTTTAATCCTACTTGAATTTATCGTAGATGGAATATGGATAAGAATAGCGTTTCGTACGCATTAGAATAGTGTAACGCACGTACCGAGAGCGTGGCTTACACAACAGAAGAGGTATGTCCTGTGCACAGTGTGATATATCCGAGAAGAAGAAGTACCCTAAATCCACTATTCCTGCGATTTAAATTCAATTGGATAAATAGAAAGAAATGCCCATGATCCCCCACCACTGAGTACGTTTTAAGAGTACTCACCCCCATGTTTTTAATGTTTTCAGGTCAGTGAGCTTGGAGCATCGTGAAGGAAATGGGGTGGCTTCGCTTTTGATGTTTTGGATACTTAACTCAAATATTTGGGATTTTGCTGGTTAAGTAACCTATTTTGAGCCTAAAACTTTGTGGCTAATGACTTTTGAACTAACTTAAACCAGTAGCTAAATATTATGATTTGGTCTATTATAAATTTTATGATCTAGAACTTATATGTTTTATTTTTCCAACTTAGGAATTAAATTATGTTTATAAAAAAATTATTATGCATTTTAAAATAAGCACATATTTTCTTTTAAATGCTACAATTCATTTTTTTCTTTCATATATAATTTCTAGCATGAAAATAGAAAAAGTAACATTTTAAATTAAAGAATTTAGGGTGTTACATTTAGTGGTATCAGAGCGAGGTCTACCTTCCTGTAGACTCGAAGTATATGGAAAAATTATATTATTAGATTTTATGGCACGTCACCCATTTCAGTCACGCGTGCTTCTGCTCCAAGGTACTTTGTTCGCTTTGCTCAAATTTATTTATTTATTTTGTAAAAGTTATTTAAGTGGTGGGCAACACAAGAAAGAATGAGAAATGTTGAGAAAATATTTATGCAAATAAAGAATGAGAAGCAATTTATGCAAAGAAAGAATGATAGATGTTGAGAAATTATTTATGTAAATGAGTTCTTTTATTTTTTGAAATGCATGATGAATGATATATAAATTATTTTTAGTCCTCGAAACTTAGAAGAACATAGAAGCTTTCTCCATAGATCCTTCTCTATTTATATCTAGGTATTTATAGACTTGTCGATTGACTTAAACTTAGCAGTGTATGTTTTCTTCGATACCCATGTGCGTTACAGGAATCATGAGACGACGAGGACGACCACGCCTTAATCAAAGTCCACCTAGAAATCCCGAGCCCAATCAAGCGCCGAATGTAGAGGGAAATAACTTTATGCCTGATCTTATTAGAGCACTTCAAGGATTCGTCCAACAGCAAACCCAAGCTGCAATGAATAACCAAAATGTGGCACCCAACGCACCTGTTCCGCCAACTACTAATCAGGTGATCGAGCAATTTCGTCGCTACACTCCACCTAGATTCAATGGTAGGAGTGGACCACTCGTTCTCGAAGAATGGATTATGGAGCTCGAGCGAATCTTTGAGCACATAGAGTGCGATGATGCACACAAGGTCTCATGTGCAGTCTTCCAATTCACTGAGGATGCAGGCCACTGGTGGAAATCGTACAAAACTGGCATGACCGAAGAGGAACGTCAAGGCTTGACTTGGGATAGGTTTAAAGGGATTGTTATGGATAAGTATTTTTCCCGAGCTTTTCGCATGCAGAAGCAAACTGAATTTCTAGAGCTGAAGCAAGGAAATCTGTCCGTGACAGAGTACGAGCGGAGGTTTAATCAGCTATCCCGCTATGCAGCACGTCTGCTAGACACTGAAGATCAAAAAGCAGACTGGTTCATGAAAGGCCTTCGACCAGAGATACGTGGAATTCTGGCTGCTCAAGGGATCACTGACTACAGTCAAGCTGTCAGACAAGCACATGAAGTAGCTACTGGATTGGAAATGGATAAAGCTCCTCCAAGAAATACGGATCACCATGGGAAGAGAAAGTGGGATAATCGAAACAAAGGAAACGGGAATTTTCCAATCAAGAGAAACAAACCTGAAGCACGTCCCACAAATAGAACACCTACGGGAATCCCTCCGTGCCCAGAATGTAAGAAAATCCATTTTGGACCTTGTTTATGGCGCAAGGGAGTTTGCTATAACTGTCAAGAGCCAGGGCACATGGCAAACAATTGCCCTAAGAAGCGACGTGAAGAGCCAAAGAAGGGCGGAAATGCACGACTATTTTCCTTCACACAACAAGAAGCTGGAGAAAATAGTGGCACGATGTCAGGTATGATATCAGTTTCTGGAATGCCAATTTTAGCCCTGTTCGATTCTGGTGCTTCACACTCTTTTATCTCTATTGAGCTTTGTACTAAGTTGGGACTGTGTTTAGAGATAGAGAACTTAGCTCTCGACGTTAGAATCCCTTCTGGAAAGACCTTGAGAACTGATAGAATTTCTAAAGATGTTAGATTGGACCTTGAAGGGAAGGAACTTGTGGCTGATTTATACGCTCTTGAAATGCGAGAATTTGATTTAATCTTAGGAATGGACTGGTTAAGCAAAAGTTTTGCGATGATACGTTGTCATGATCGAGAAGTAGTATTTCAGAAACCGAACGAGGAAGAGTTCGTATTCCATGGAGCTAAGTTAGGTGGACGACCAAGAATCATATCAGCAATGAAAGCTTTGAAGATGTTGAGGAAGGGTGGATATCAAGGATTCTTGGTGAACGTGATCGGGTCGACATCTACAGAGCTGACATTAGATAGTGTGCCAATAGTTAGAGATTTCACGGACGTGTTTCCTGAGGAGATACCTGGATTACCACCGGATAGACAAGTCGAGTTTGCGATCGATTTAATTCCAGGAGCAGCACCTATGTCTAAGGCACCATACCGTATGGCCCCATCAGAATTACAAGAATTGAAGATCCAACTTCAAGAACTTTTAGACAAGGGATATATTCGACCGAGCGTTTCACCGTGGGGAGCACCGGTCTTATTTGTGAAGAAGAAAGATGGTAGTATGAGAATGTGCATAGATTATCGAGATTTAAATCATCTCACCGTGAAGAATAAGTATCCCTTGCCGAGAATTGAGGATTTATTTGATCAACTTAGAGGAGCAAGCGTGTTCTCAAAAATAGACCTAAGGTCGGGGTATCATCAATTGAAGGTCAAAGAAGACGATATTCCTAAAACAGCCTTCAGGACGAGATATGGTCATTACGAGTTTGTGGTGATGCCTTTCGGATTATCTAATGCACCTGGTGTATTTATGGATCTAATGAATCGAGTATTTCATCCCTACTTAGATCGATTCGTCATTGTGTTTATTGATGACATCTTGGTGTACTCAAAAGATAAAGAGCAACATGAGGCACACTTGAGAGTTGTGTTAGAGACTTTAAGGAAAGAGAAATTGTACGCCAAGTTTAAGAAGTGTGAATTTTGGTTGGATCGTATAGCATTTCTTGGACATGTAGTGACCGCTGAAGGTATTGAGGTTGACCCAACAAAGGTGGAAGCCGTTAGCAATTGGAATACGCCAACCAATGTGGGAGAAGTGAGGAGTTTTCTAGGATTGGCAGGATATTACAGAAGGTTCATCGAAGGTTTCTCCAAGATAGCTGGACCACTCACGCAACTAACGCGAAAGGGGATACCTTTTGAGTGGACGGAAAAATGCGAGAAGAGTTTTCAAGAATTGAAGCGAAGATTGGTGACGGCACCGGTATTGACCATCCCCGATGGGTCAAAGGGATTCGTGATATACAGTGATGCATCAAAACAAGGATTGGGATGCGTCTTGATGCAACAGGGAAAAGTGGTTGCTTATGCTTCTAGACAATTAAAGCCTCATGAGTTAAATTATCCCACTCACGATTTGGAGTTGGCTGCTGTTGTGCATGCATTGAAAATTTGGAGACATTACCTCTATGGAGGCAAATGTGAGATTTATACGGACCATAAGAGTTTAAAATATTTCTTCACTCAGAAGGAGTTGAACATGAGACAAAGGAGGTGGTTGGAATTGGTCAAAGATTATGATTGCACAATCATGTACCATCCAGGAAAGGCCAACGTTGTCGCTGACGCACTCAGCAGAAAGAAGGTAAATCCTATGAAGGGAGTTACGCAACAAGAGGAATTGATCAAGGACTTTGAGAAGTTAAGTCTCGAGATTGTAACCACGCCCGAAGAAGCTAATGCTATAATTACAGCGTTAGTAGTTCAACCGACGCTACGAGATCGAATTAGAATCGCACAAAGAGAAGATGGTTTTCTAGAAAAGATGCGAGCAAGAGAAGTGTCAGACGATTCTAAGGGATTCACGATATCATCAGATGGGACTCTACTCTTCAAAGAAAGAATTTGTGTGCCAAACAACGACATAATGAGAGAAATCCTGGACGAGGCACATCGAACACCTTACACGGCACATCCTGGAAGTACTAAGATGTATCATGACTTAAAAAGAAATTTTTGGTGGTATGGCATGAAAAGATCAATTGCAAATTACGTTGCTCGATGTTTAGCTTGTCAGCAAGTAAAAGCAGAGCACCAAAGACCGTCAGGATTGTTGAATCCTTTGGAGATACCGGAATGGAAGTGGGAGCATATTACAATGGATTTTATAGTTAGACTTCCCAAGACCGTGAAGAATAATGATGCGATTTGGGTTATAGTGGATCGATTGACGAAATCGGCTCACTTTTTACCTATAAGAATGACCTTCACCATGGATCAATTCGCTCAACTATACGTTCGAGAAGTTGTCCGATTGCATGGAGTCCCAGTCTCCATAATATCAGATCGAGATCCCCGCTTCACATCGAGATTTTGGAAAAGCCTACATGCAGCTTTGGGCACGAAGTTAAAGTTTTCAACGGCATATCATCCTCAGACAGATGGCCAATCAGAAAGGACTATACAAACATTGCAAGATATGTTACGGACTTGTGTCATGGATTTAGGAGGCAGTTGGGAGACGCATTTACCGTTAGTGGAATTTGCCTATAACAATAGTTTCCACTCTAGCACTGGCATGGCTCCGTATGAGGCACTATATGGACGAAAGTGTAGATCACCGGCGTACTGGGATGAAGTTGGAGAGAGAAAGATTTTAGGTCCTGAAATAATCGAAAGGACGGTGGAAGTAGTGGAGAAGATTCGAGATAACATTAAAGTTGCTCAAGATCGACAAAGATCGTACGCCAATAAAAGAAGAAAAGATTTGCATTTTGAGGTAGGAGACAAAGTGTTTTTGAAAGTCGCTCCTATGAAGGGGATGTTAAGATTTGGGAAGAAAGGAAAGTTGAGACCTCGTTTTATTGGACCTTTCGAAATCTTAGAACGAATCGGTGATGTGGCTTATCGTCTAGCTCTACCACCCGAGTTGTCGTTAGTGCATGATGTCTTTCATGTTTCGATGCTAAGGAAGTATTTGCATGAATCAAGTCACACCATCAACCATGAGGAGATACAACTCAACAAAGACTTGACTTATGAAGAGGAACCTGTCGCTATTCTCGATAGAAAGACCCACGAGCTGAGGAATCGACAAGTTTCACTAATTAAAGTGCAGTGGAGTAGGCATGGTAAAGAAGAAGCAACTTGGGAGCGTGAGGAAGAGATCCTAGCTAAGTACCCATCCTTAAGACACCCGGTAAGATAAATTTCGAGGACGAAATTTTTTTAAGTGGGTAGGGTTGTAACGACCCGCATTACGTAATTTGAATTATTTTAAATTGCTTAATTGCTTGGAATTGAATTTTAATTTATTTTATTCGTTGATGCTCGATAAATTAGACGAACCTGAAGGAGTCTGATATTGCGCCCCTAGTATAGACGAAAATTTTTAGAATTTAAATTTGGGCCTTAGAATTATTATTTTGTACTTGTCGAACTTATTTCGAAATAGAATGATTTTATTTTTTGTAGTTGAGCTTGGGTTAGTATATTTATCTTAATGGGTAATCTTTAAGAATCTAGAAGTGGGAAATTTGTGTCAAACGAGCCTACCTTTGGGAAAAGTCTTGCTAGAGAAGCTTGGCAAGCTTACTAGGGAAGCTTATCAAAGCTTATGAGAGAAGCAACTTAAAACAAAATAAATAAATATCACTCTATCCTCCTCAACACCCTAGAAGTTTCCATATTCACACAAAAGAAATGTCTTCCCACCTTTTTACTCCAAACCTCTCGGCTAAGATTCAAGAACCATAGCAAGTCCACAAACTCACTTCTTCAACCTTTCAATTCAAAGAACTGCAGCAAGATCAATTATATTTCGTAAGTTTTTCCAACTCAATTTTATGTATTAATATTTCTCATTTTATACCAAAGTTTGATTTAAGTTCCCTACATTCATAGATCTATAACAATACCACTACTTTTCTTTGAAATTAACCTCAAACACCATATCAGTTTCAAACATAAACTTTAAAAAGTACTAGCTTTTATTTGTGATGAATTAACCTCAAAATATTTCTCTAATCTCCATAAACACGTGAGCAACACAATCATCCATTTAATCTCTATTTTCCTATTTCGAGGCATATGCTAATTCCTCCAAAATTTACAAGTTGTTCACATCACCAAAATTAACCCATTTGAGATACATTTCTGCAACCAAGCATAATCTATCACCTATTCTTGCTAGCTACAAATCATGCTCATAATTCACACATATACTTGACATCTTACTAACTGCCATGCTCTATTTACAAGCAAAATCTCTGAATATTTCCATCTTCTACACCGTAAATAACTAATTCAATGCCAAAACAAAGAACCATTTCAGCTTTATCACACACACACGCACGCACGGTTCCATGATTCACCAATTAACACCACCATCAATTTGACTTCTCCTAAGATCAATTTCATCTCCTACACACCGTTCCTTGTTTCAAGAACATTTAGAAATTAAACTAACAGATTTCAGAAAATAGCTAGAAAATTAAGAAATTTCTGAAAAATAGAAGAAAAGGGGAAGGAGTTTTCAGGGTTGTTGCCTCGTTGGTCTCGGCTAGAGGTTAGTGGTGTCTGCAACGTGTTGGGTTGGGCAGAGGTTAGCTAGCTGTTTTGGGTTCTGTCGAAGCAGAGGAGAGTGGTGTCGATGTGCTCGGGCTGTGTCGAGTCAAGTGTCTACCGGGTCTGTGTCGTGGCTGAGATTTGTACTTTATTTACCGGTATTGATTGGAGATGGAGTCGAGTCTTGTAGTCAATCGCCGGTGAAGTTGCGTCGTGTAATTGTTGCGGCTGAAATTGCGTTGTGTTGTTGTTAAGTTGGGTTGGCTAGGATTGGCGTCGAGTATGTGGCAGCCGTGTCTTCATGGTGGTCATGAGATCAGCGGGTCGCCGGAGGAAGGAGAGCTCACCGGCGTCGAGGGAGAGAGAGAGAGAGAGAGAGGGAGAGAGAAGAATTAGGGATTTTGGTTTTTAGATTTGGGGATTTGATTTCTATTTTTGTTCCCAGCGTGTTTTGCAAAGAAGAAGAAGAAGGGTTTAAATTGCAAATAAGTTATTTTCCATTTTGGAACCATTAGTTTATAGAAATTAGAAAATGACCCTAGAAAGTTTTTGAACTCTAGATTTAGTCCTATTTATTTTCAAAATTCCAAATTTACCTAGAAACTTTTCACAACTTAAATTTTGTCCCAGAACTTCATAAATTGATTTTATTAGCCCATAATTTTCTAATTTTCAGATTTATTAAAAAAAAAATTATTTAACATTAAATTAAAATTGGCCCAAATTATTTAATTAAAAATTATTTATTTTGATTCTAGGTGCGGCGCAATTAGGATCCTCGTTCATTGAGTGACTGTTCAATTTTACGTGCTCTTTATTCTCAGGTGGGTAAATATCTGCTTTAAAGTTGTATTTTGAAATGGATCATATTATTATTTACGAAAGTATATGATATATGTGCTTTTTGAGAAAGAAAATTATGGGCTAATAAAATCAATTTATGAAGTTCTGGGACAAAATTTAAGTTGTGAAAAGTTTCTAGGTAAATTTGGAATTTTGAAAATAAATAGGACTAAATCTAGAGTTCAAAAACTTTCTAGGGTCATTTTCTAATTTCTATAAACTAATGGTTCCAAAATGGAAAATAACTTATTTGCAATTTAAACCCTTCTTCTTCTTCTTTGCAAAACACGCTGGGAACAAAAATAGAAATCAAATCCCCAAATCTAAAAACCAAAATCCCTAATTCTTCTCTCTCCCTCTCTCTCTCTCTCTCTCTCCCTCGACGCCGGTGAGCTCTCCTTCCTCCGGCGACCCGCTGATCTCATGACCACCATGAAGACACGGCTGCCACATACTCGACGCCAATCCTAGCCAACCCAACTTAACAACAACACAACGCAATTTCAGCCGCAACAATTACACGACGCAACTTCACCGGCGATTGACTACAAGACTCGACTCCATCTCCAATCAATACCGGTAAATAAAGTACAAATCTCAGCCACGACACAGACCCGGTAGACACTTGACTCGACACAGCCCGAGCACATCGACACCACTCTCCTCTGCTTCGACAGAACCCAAAACAGCTAGCTAACCTCTGCCCAACCCAACACGTTGCAGACACCACTAACCTCTAGCCGAGACCAACGAGGCAACAACCCTGAAAACTCCTTCCCCTTTTCTTCTATTTTTCAGAAATTTCTTAATTTTCTAGCTATTTTCTGAAATCTGTTAGTTTAATTTCTAAATGTTCTTGAAACAAGGAACGGTGTGTAGGAGATGAAATTGATCTTAGGAGAAGTCAAATTGATGGTGGTGTTAATTGGTGAATCATGGAACCGTGCGTGCGTGTGTGTGTGATAAAGCTGAAATGGTTCTTTGTTTTGGCATTGAATTAGTTATTTACGGTGTAGAAGATGGAAATATTCAGAGATTTTGCTTGTAAATAGAGCATGGCAGTTAGTAAGATGTCAAGTATATGTGTGAATTATGAGCATGATTTGTAGCTAGCAAGAATAGGTGATAGATTATGCTTGGTTGCAGAAATGTATCTCAAATGGGTTAATTTTGGTGATGTGAACAACTTGTAAATTTTGGAGGAATTAGCATATGCCTCGAAATAGGAAAATAGAGATTAAATGGATGATTGTGTTGCTCACGTGTTTATGGAGATTAGAGAAATATTTTGAGGTTAATTCATCACAAATAAAAGCTAGTACTTTTTAAAGTTTATGTTTGAAACTGATATGGTGTTTGAGGTTAATTTCAAAGAAAAGTAGTGGTATTGTTATAGATCTATGAATGTAGGGAACTTAAATCAAACTTTGGTATAAAATGAGAAATATTAATACATAAAATTGAGTTGGAAAAACTTACGAAATATAATTGATCTTGCTGCAGTTCTTTGAATTGAAAGGTTGAAGAAGTGAGTTTGTGGACTTGCTATGGTTCTTGAATCTTAGCCGAGAGGTTTGGAGTAAAAAGGTGGGAAGACATTTCTTTTGTGTGAATATGGAAACTTCTAGGGTGTTGAGGAGGATAGAGTGATATTTATTTATTTTGTTTTAAGTTGCTTCTCTCATAAGCTTTGATAAGCTTCCCTAGTAAGCTTGCCAAGCTTCTCTAGCAAGACTTTTCCCAAAGGTAGGCTCGTTTGACACAAATTTCCCACTTCTAGATTCTTAAAGATTACCCATTAAGATAAATATACTAACCCAAGCTCAACTACAAAAAATAAAATCATTCTATTTCGAAATAAGTTCGACAAGTACAAAATAATAATTCTAAGGCCCAAATTTAAATTCTAAAAATTTTCGTCTATACTAGGGGCGCAATATCAGACTCCTTCAGGTTCGTCTAATTTATCGAGCATCAACGAATAAAATAAATTAAAATTCAATTCCAAGCAATTAAGCAATTTAAAATAATTCAAATTACGTAATGCGGGTCGTTACAACCCTACCCACTTAAAAAAATTTCGTCCTCGAAATTTATCTTACCGGGTGTCTTAAGGATGGGTACTTAGCTAGGATCTCTTCCTCACGCTCCCAAGTTGCTTCTTCTTTACCATGCCTACTCCACTGCACTTTAATTAGTGAAACTTGTCGATTCCTCAGCTCGTGGGTCTTTCTATCGAGAATAGCGACAGGTTCCTCTTCATAAGTCAAGTCTTTGTTGAGTTGTATCTCCTCATGGTTGATGGTGTGACTTGATTCATGCAAATACTTCCTTAGCATCGAAACATGAAAGACATCATGCACTAACGACAACTCGGGTGGTAGAGCTAGACGATAAGCCACATCACCGATTCGTTCTAAGATTTCGAAAGGTCCAATAAAACGAGGTCTCAACTTTCCTTTCTTCCCAAATCTTAACATCCCCTTCATAGGAGCGACTTTCAAAAACACTTTGTCTCCTACCTCAAAATGCAAATCTTTTCTTCTTTTATTGGCGTACGATCTTTGTCGATCTTGAGCAACTTTAATGTTATCTCGAATCTTCTCCACTACTTCCACCGTCCTTTCGATTATTTCAGGACCTAAAATCTTTCTCTCTCCAACTTCATCCCAGTACGCCGGTGATCTACACTTTCGTCCATATAGTGCCTCATACGGAGCCATGCCAGTGCTAGAGTGGAAACTATTGTTATAGGCAAATTCCACTAACGGTAAATGCGTCTCCCAACTGCCTCCTAAATCCATGACACAAGTCCGTAACATATCTTGCAATGTTTGTATAGTCCTTTCTGATTGGCCATCTGTCTGAGGATGATATGCCGTTGAAAACTTTAACTTCGTGCCCAAAGCTGCATGTAGGCTTTTCCAAAATCTCGATGTGAAGCGGGGATCTCGATCTGATATTATGGAGACTGGGACTCCATGCAATCGGACAACTTCTCGAACGTATAGTTGAGCGAATTGATCCATGGTGAAGGTCATTCTTATAGGTAAAAAGTGAGCCGATTTCGTCAATCGATCCACTATAACCCAAATCGCATCATTATTCTTCACGGTCTTGGGAAGTCTAACTATAAAATCCATTGTAATATGCTCCCACTTCCATTCCGGTATCTCCAAAGGATTCAACAATCCTGACGGTCTTTGGTGCTCTGCTTTTACTTGCTGACAAGCTAAACATCGAGCAACGTAATTTGCAATTGATCTTTTCATGCCATACCACCAAAAATTTCTTTTTAAGTCATGATACATCTTAGTACTTCCAGGATGTGCCGTGTAAGGTGTTCGATGCCTTGTGCATACTTGTGATGTTGGGAACGTGCGGAATGCATACTGTAAACCTTGATAGCCGGAATGTGTTTATTGTTCATACTCTTGGATGAGTACAAGAACTTGAAAGTGTGAGAACGTAAGATGAACTTAGCCTATAGTTGCTGAACTTAGGCTGAATTTGTAAACACTAATGAGATTGTTGAGAACATAGTTTGACTGAGGAAACGTTTCATTTTGATGACTGAACATAAACTTACGGCTCGGAATAACTGCCACATGTATATCACGATTAGCGGATTATGAGATTTTGTACATATACCAAGAAAGAGATCGATTCGGTGTTTGAGTTCATTGGGGAAATAACCTACTCCATGGGGGTCAATATCCGGTTAGAAGAAGTCTTTCAGATTGAGCTGTGTTAAAGTTGACCAAGAATTTGCGTTGTTACTAGGAAGATGGAGACAGTAAGGAATAAAATATTTTGAAAACAAAAACATAAGTCGACGATCTATGTGGAGACTGTGAATTTTTGTGGGTAAATATGTTAGACGATGATGGCTACTACAAACAAGGTTCAACATCAGAATTGTCACCTGAGCGAAATATTGAGATAGACCGATCACCGTCTTTTATACCTCCATGTGGAGATGAGGTTATAAAGCTTTAACTTTGAACTAGAAGCAAACAAACGAGTAATCGATTTATAGGCCAGTTATCAGATTGTAGATCTATTACACGTTCAAGAAATCCCTACGCAAGCTTTCAACTCAGGAGTCACGTTTAACGATCCTGTTGCAATTACAGGGAATAAAGATTCGTTCCTCCAAGAGAAAGCTCTTCACCTTAGTGGATGGCTAATCGAGGCCCTAACGTGTTTCATGCCCAAGATTTGTAGCTTGTTTTAGATCAATTTTTAGAATAAGGGTAAAGATGGTCGTCACAATTGCAGCCAAAATAATTTAAAGATATGTTTGCCGGTGTTCTACTCAGCTTCCAGGAGAAGTTAGTCAAACTATTTTGAGTCTAAGAGGTATCATAGATCAAGTCGTTCTCTCGTATCCTTCCGATGGGTAGAAAATGAATCCCAAGACGTCGCTTTTCCAGCCAGTGCAAAGTCATGCCGACTCGTGCTTTATCGTAGCAACCTCGTAAAAAAAAAACAAGATGGGTGAAGCTCAAGAAAGAAGGAAGGAGAACCCGAAGAAAATCGTTAAGAAGATAGACCTAGTGTTCAATAGATTGAGAGTTTCATTATGATAGGAAGTTTTGATGAGTCTATTTATTCATTCTTGTGTCGATATAATCGATTTATTCATTCTCTTTTGAAATCGATTTATTCTCTTATTAATTGAATCAATTTCCCTTCAACAGCTTCATATCATTTGAAATTCTCCATTTATACCATTTGGGATTCGTTGATTTTATCCTCTTGGATAATTTGAAATCTTTTGGATGATACTTCTTTAATCATCAAGAATCAGCAATGGCATTTCCTTATTAGGCTATGCTGACGCCTTTATGACAATATTTCAGCACGGTTCTCAGCTCATAAGTGTTGATTTTCTTTTGTTATTCCCATATATCTTTGTAAAATGCGAGAACCTTTCGAGTTATAAATCCTCTAAAAAGGAAATATTTTTGGAATAAATAATCTAGTGTTATATCTCTTTCAGCTTTTGAACTTGTTAAAGATTATTGATCAGATAAAGTCCTCACTCCGAGGCGTTTGTTTCTTTTAACTTCCACTCATAGAAATTAAGTGTGAGTCTTCAAATAGAAGAGAGAGCTTATAGAAGTATTTATTTAAGTATATTGTCAGGAGAGGGAATGATAGTATTCCATAATGACGAATGGAATCGAAACAGTATCAGTTAGTGTTCTCCAAAGTCGAAAGTACATTTCTAAAGTAATTTCTTAGTCGTAACATTTAAGATGATCAATGGATGTCAAAAAGCAAGTTTCGAGCTTACAGTTAAAGTCTAGACATGCGATTCTTATTATGCATGCAAGCGAAGGTGATCACTAGCGGGAGCCAGACAGTCGGATTACCACTTTAAAGAAAAGAGAATAGTATAACAAGGAAAATGAGACTAATTTGCATCGGAAATACGATTCAAGCATGCTTCAAGAAAACGTGAACGTCAAATCTCAACATTTTAAGGAAAGAGATAAAACACAGTTCGAACCTGATAGAATTTGTAATCCAACCATCCAAGGATGTTCTCATTCGAATCATGGGGAGATTATATGAAGTCGGTGCATCGTGATAGCTCTCACAAAGGATAGAGAAAGATGGCGAACGTTTAGGCTTTCAGAAAGATAAATTTGCGTGGAAAAGAAGAGCGAGTATAGACTCTTCAAAGAAGTATTTAACCAAGAAGAAAGCGGAAAGAGGGATAAAGGTTGAGAATCAACCTAAAGAATAGAAGACCCATATCGGTTCTAGGCTGCAAGTACAAAAATTGAGGTTTTGAACCCTGAGGATGTACTTTGATATTTCTTCTCAAGATATGGAAATTTCGGGACGAAATTTATTTAAGGGGGGTAGAATGTAATACCCCGAAATATTTTAGAAGATTTTATTCAACTTATATTACCCTCTGGTAAGTTAGAAAATAAGTTGGGTCCTTAAAGGACTCAAATAAAGGGAAATCGCAGTCAGGGGAATCTGTTAAATCTAATTTGGTCAAAAATTGCCTTAAAAATATGTTATGATATTTTTCTCGGGTTGATAGAAAATATTTCAAAAATCGTGCCAACCTTTGAAATTTCAAATTTCGAGTTCAAATGAACTCTTGGCACAACTTTAAGTTGAAAAATAATAAATTTAATAGAAAAAGGCACATCCGTCATTATCCAATTTCTTTTTCAAAAGATTATCTTATTCTTAATTATCTTTTTCTTTTTCCATCATTATCCTCTTTCTTTTATTCGTTATTATCCTATTTATTTTTCCTCTATAAATAGGAGCTTAAGGTTTCATTTTTCATTCATTTTCAAAATCGAAACGTCGAGCAGCTTCCAGAGAATATACAACTCTAGTTTCCTATTTCAATTCTGAAATAGTCATTTTGAAGGTGTCAACGTGTAGATCACGAATACATGATTGAAATGATGACACGAAGGATGATCACGATGGAAAATCATTGTGACCGCCGCCAATTCCTCGGAGAAGGTACTTTCTCCGATTCTGGTCATTCGGACCGATGAATTTAGAAATTTCAAGTTCTAAATATGCTTATATTGCGATTATCTTTAATTCTACCGATTCCGATTTTTGATGTTGTGAGTTTTCGGTATTTTTCCCCGTTTTCATTTTATGTAAATCTCAGATCTACTCTTCCTGGATAGTCGTATTAGAAATCTTCTTTTTATAAATAGTCTTTGATCATTTGGATCTTGTAGTTAACCGGAATAGATTTTTGATTTCTTGTCGTTTGAAATCTGGATCCGAATATTACATTATAAATCTGCCAGTTTTGAATTTATGATCTAGCCGTTCGATCTTTGATCTGATTACACCATTAAATTCCTTATTTTCTGCACTATCAAAAATTGTACTTTTGAGCGAAAATCCAACGAGTATCGAGCTCGATCGAGACCGATACATTTTCAGCTAAAATCTGTGAATATTCTTACCGAAACTCCCGTTTCACCCATTTTGGGTCGTCAAATCAAAAAAGTTTCTTCTCGAAAGTTGCTCGAAATAATATTTCCTATGCTCCCGTCGAATTTCGTAATTTTCGGATGAGTTTTGAATAATATCGATTATTTAATATAAGCAGTTATTTTTATACTGGAGTCATGTGTTATCGAAAAATTCTAAAACTCTCAAACTATAGTCTTGGCATATATAGGATGGTCCTTGAATATTTTCATAATTTTTGAACGGTTAGAAAGTGCCGTGGCACAAATCTGATAAAAATCGATTAAAATGGCAAGTTTTGAAAAGAGACCCCTGTCAAATCGGTTGGTCCCAATAAAGCAAGAATAACGTTTTGGAATTTATTTCCTTCTTCGTCGAAATTATTCAAGGTCTCTAGAGTCGCGCAATCTATTTTAGAATAGAATATAATTAATAATAGTTCCGTTTATAGTAGATTAATTCCCGAAAATATAGCGATTATCCTGAGTTGAAGTTTACCTTCTGTAGTACCAACTGAGCTAGAGAAAGAGTATCAGGGTTGACTCTTCAGGAGTTAGCTTTTCAGAATCCTGAGAAAGGTGGGCTACTATATCTTTCTAAATTGTATCTTTCGAGTTATTAAGCTCTGCTTTGCTAAAATTGCATATGTGACTATCTGTGTTAAATATTTACGTGCTACTGTATGTTGTCGGAGTCTCATATACCAGCGCTGTGTCAATGTGAGTAGCTACAGTATGCATGCATTGTTTGTCCTGCCCTACTCCTTGTCGGTGAGACTAAAATGAAACACGTATTGATTATACTCTTTGGGTATACTATGGCCATACTCAACGTTATGCGCTGGTGATGTAGTTTGGGTTGCGGGCAGTGACGGGTTATACTCTTAAGCGCTTCACGATAAAATGTTTTGGTGAACTTAGGTTGCTTCCAACTTTTAAACCTCCTAAGTTTCACTACCTGCATGAACACAGATAGATTACTTTAATAAAATGATTTGCATAACTTGAATTGTAAAACTTGCCCACTGAGTGCATTAGTACTCAGCCCAAATCTTTTCAAACATTTTCAGGTCAGTAGGCTGGAGCGTGGAGGTGACGAGGCTGAGATATGGGCTATTATGATTTACATATTTTTCCGTTGTCCCTTTTTGTTAGTATTCTATTAAGAATTGAGCTTTCGCACTTATGGTATTCTTTTGCTAAATGCTAAGAACTCTGATCTTGGTATTTTGTTGATATGATTCTGCTTCTCTGATTCTGAACATTTGTTGACTTCCTAGTTAATATGTATCATATGCTTAGCTACATAATTATTCCAAGGGGAGGAAGTCCGTCTTTCGTTATGTCTATTTGATCATTCATTTTGGCCTATGGAAGGGCTTCATTTGTTCAGCATATTGGTGTCTGTTTCTTTGTCGACCTATGAATGAGTCTATTAATTGTTGGTATCTGGTTATTTGTTTCCGTTTGGCCTATGAAAGGGCTTATTGAATTGTTACAGCTTCCATTCTTCTCTTATAAGCCGTTATAAACGGGGATTCGCTCTAGTTACAGAGGTTATGCTGTCTAATTTTTCGGAAGCCATAACCTATCTTTGGCATACTCGATTGTTAAATTTTATTCCAAACATTAATCTTTTTGGATTAACACCCCGTCATTAATTTAATTACCCCATTTCTTTCCCGCTTCTTAATTCCCACCCCCCGTGGTGCACACTGGGTAAACTCCGCCCCTGTGTAATAGCCTGCAAACCACACAGGAGAGGTAAACCACACTTGGCAGGCCAGGTGTGACAGGCTCACACCTAGCGGTGTTGGTGGTGGGTCGAACTTGATACATTTGGCTTCAAGAAACACCACTCCACCACTAGGCCATCCCCAAGGGGACATTTATTTATTTATTTTATTTTGGAGGGAAACATAAGTGTTATAGCACAAAATATTTTTGCCTCATATCCAATCAACACACACACAAAATGTTTTTGACATGTTAGTGTGCATTATCGTGTATATGTATATCAACATTCCATTAACAAGCTAAGTAATGCATGTCATGCATTTGAATAATTGCCGCAATTGAACCCTATTGTAGATTTTCAATTATTTTTTCTTTGAATGGCGAGGGGAATTCACCCTCGGTGAGTTTGCACACCGGACAAATATAAAAACACAATTATTCAATAAAAGAAGTCTTTGATTTCGATTGATAATATATGTCTAGTGTCTACATAACAACACAATTATTCAAGATTGTTTGAAAAAGGCAGAGCCTAATAAGATGAAGATGGTGATATATATTATCCGGCAATATCTATAATCTCCGACGCGGGCGGTGCGAATCGGGCACACTGACTCCGGCATTGAGCAAGGCAAGAGGGCATGCGTCTCTCTTCGAAACAACCTTCGCCACACTCCGTCACACATTTGGTGTACGGATCCGTTTGTGCATCGCCGGCGCAGAACATCAGAGCCATAATCACCAACACATTCACAACGCTCATCTTCATTTTTCTTTTCTCTATATATTTCTCGTTCTACACAGGCATCAGCTCACTATTTGTAGATTCTTTTCAGGCTATTTTAGGAAAATAATTATTGCTCATGAGAATCTTTTCAAATTTATTATTTTTGTATGAAATATTTTATCCTTGATTCTAGAAATTATCATAATTATGAATCCTCAAAATATACAATTTCAATATGTTTTTATATCTTATTGCACCTGCTGTAGTTTTTCTATGTTAAAAAAATCCGTATGTAATGCTTTATGTTCGTAATATACGAGTGATTTAATTAATTAATTAATTAATATATATATATATATATATATATATGACAAACTTGTATGAGACCGTCTAACGGATCTTCTTGCGTTAGACGGGTCAAAACCCGCCCCAAGACCCACTGTTGTCCGAATTTATTTTTATTTTATTTTTTCTGTTCTGGGCCTGCCAGCCCAGCTGCCAGTCCATTTTCATTAATTAGGGATGAAGTATCACTAATTGCAGAAGAAAGTATCACTAATTAAAGAAAAATATCACTAATTGTAGAAGAAAGTATCACTAATTAGAAAGAAAAGTATCACTAACTGCAAAGAAAGTATCACTAATTGAAGAAAAGTATCACTAATTGCAGAAGAAAGTATCACTAATTAGAAAGAAAGTATCACTAATTGAAGAAGAACGTATCACTAATTAGAAGAAAAGTATCACTAATTGTAGAAGAAAGTATTACAAAAGTATCACTAATTGCAGAAGAAAGTATCACTAATTAGAAAGAAAAGTATCACTAATTACAGAAGAAAGTATCACTGTTAGTGATGCTTCATTTTTTATTACTAGTGATACTTACTTCATAATTAATGATATTTTTTTGTTGTTAATTTAATAATTAATGCTTAATCATCGGTAATTTTCATTTTAATGAAAATATAACTTTTATCTGGTGAAGTATCATTAACATTGATGTAAAGTATCATTAATTATGGATGAAGTATTATTAATAAAATCATTACAAAAAAAATACGCAACTTCCAACTCTTCGTAGTGAAACATATATTGGAGCCGAAAAAAAAATGACGAAAAGAACTAACAAAAAAGAGAAAAAAGAAGAAAAAAATTGACGAAAGTGTTAGAGAGAGGGTGGTTGTAAGGTAGGGTGGGGTAGGGTGGGGTAGGATGGAGTGGGACCACTTTGTAGGTCAAATAATATCCATCTAACGTAAGGAGATTCGTTAGACGGTCTCACACAAGTCCTCCCATATATATATATATATAGATTGTTGAAATGATTGATAATTGACGAAAAATATGATGGCTTTGAAATTACATTGTCCAAATATATTCCAGCTTTATTCCTAATTGGTCAATTTCGCAGGTCAACCCACCACATTCCTAAAAAAAAAAACTCCAGAAAAAAATATGACGCGTAACATTACTCCTACTTCGCTTATATGAGTTTATTACATCCGAATTAATGGTTAATACATTATACTTATCATTTATTAATCCCAATTAGGATCACTACAAAAAATTCGCATTTTAGCGACGAATTTTTCCGTCACTAAATATCAAAAATCCGTCGTTAAATCAATTTAACGAGATGGATCCAATCCGTCGTTAAGCCTCTCGTCGTAAAATCATTTTAACGACAAATTTAACGACGGAAAAATGTTAACGACGGAATTTGCGACGAAATTTATCCGTCGCTAACTTATTTCCGGATTCGGTCGTGAAAAATAAAAAAATAATAAATTTAACGACAGAATAATTCCGTCGTTAAAAAAAAAATTCAGCCAAGCGAGGGGGCATGAGCCGCGGCTCAAGCTGAGCCGCCGAGCCGAGCCCGTGGAGCCTAAATTAATTCAGGCGAAATCTGCACTCTAGGAGATTCAAACACGGGCCAATGGCCTTATGCCTTAAAGCTCTAACCAAGTAGGCTAGAAGGTATTTGCATTAAAATATACAACTAGTATATATATATATATATACACACACACACGAAACCTATTTTCATTGATTTTTTATTTCCAAATTAAATAATTATATAATATAAAGTCCTAAAAATTATTAAAATAAAAAATTATAAAAAAGTCATAAATTAGTAATTTAAATATAACAAAAGATATAATATATTAAAAATAATAAAAAAAAATTAAAGATAATAAAATAAAATAAATCTGAAAAATTAAAATAAATAAAAATATTAAAAAAATTCAGATTCATGATTGAAAAATAAAAAAAATTAAAAAATAATATAAAATATTAAAAAAATTAAAAAATAAAATAAATCTGAAAAATAAAATAAATAAAATTTCAAAATTTTAAAAAAATTAATTTCAAATTCGTAAATTAAGTATTAATTGTGACATTAAAAATAAAAAAAATAAAAATAAAAAAATGAAAATAAAAAAAATTAACAACGGAATTTTTTCGTCGTTAGTCCGTCACTAAGTTTAAAAAATATTAAAAAAAATTAAAAATTAAAAAAATTAGTTTTTAACGACGGATTTTTCCGTCTTTAACGTAGCGACGGAAAAATCCGTCGTTAGTCCGTCGTTACCTTAAAAAATTAAAATTAAAAATATTAAATTCAATGTTTAACGACGGATTTTTCCGTCGCTATGTTAAAGACGGAAAAATCCGTCGTTAAAAGTCTCAATCGCAATTCGTCCTTAATTTATCGTTAATATAGCGACGGATTTCATTCCATCGCTAAATTCGTCGTAAAATCGCTTTTTTATTGTAGTGGATGTATTTGTTTTTAGGGTTTTATTATTTTTTAACATTTTTTTTTGTAGCCCCCCGATCCCGATAGACTGTGGAAATGGGCCCACGGGAGTTGGAATTAAGAAGCGAGGAAAAAAGGGGTAACCTGATTAACGAAACCTCAATAGAGGACTCAAAACAGCCAAAGATGCTTTTTAATTAATTACATATACTTATCCATAATACCAAGATCGGGGTTCTTAGTATTTAATAAAAGAGTACCAGAAGTGCGGAAGCTCAACTTCTTAACAGAATACTTAACAAAAAGAGATAACGGGAAAATACATAAATAACAAAAGCCGATTTCTCAGCATCATCACGTCCACCCTCCTGAAAAATATTTGAAAAGATTTGGGGTGAGTACTAATGCACTCAGTGGCAAGTTTTCACAATTTAAGTTATGCAAATAATTTTCTAAAATTGATCTATTGGTATCCATGCAGGTAGTGAAGTTCATGAGGTTTTAAAGTTGGAAGCAACCTTAGTTCACCCAAGCATTTTATTATGAAGTGCTTAAGAGTATAACCAGTCACTGCCCGCAACCTCTACTACATCACCAACGCGTAAAGTTTATGGGTATAACCAATGAGTGTAACATTCATTTTAGTCTTTTGACAAGGAATAGGGCATGATGAATAATGCATGCAATACTGTAGCTACTCACATTGACACAACACTGGTTTATGAGACTTCGACAACATACAGTAGCACGTAAATATTTACCACAGATAGTCACATGTGCAATTTTAACAAAGCAGAGCTTAATAGCTCGAAAGGTATAATTTGCGAAGATAGTATAGCCTACTTGATAGATACAAAAGTCCTAACAAGGATCCAACACTCGATCACGGTCCTGGGGATGGAGCAACGGTCTGGAGTTTCTTCTCGCGTTCCTCTAGGGCTCACCTGCTCTAACCACCTCGAGATTCTACCCTTCACCTTCCTCGTAACTCACGCAAGTCCTATAAGGACCAATCATTGCTTCAGGATCAATAACTACTTCCGGAATTAATCTAATATTTGCTTTAATTTAATTAGAGCTTTATTCATTTTACTTCGACTTGGAATGCGCAATACTCGGATTTTAAACCCAACACGACTCGATAATATGTTCGTATGATACTTTCCAATTAATTTGAAACAAATTCGACAAAAAATGGAACGACTTAAAACAGGACAGGAACTTTGAAAAATCATAGAAAATTCAATTCAAATATGATCGAGGCATGGTCAATGGTCGCGAGTCCATGATAAAGAGAGCTACAATTGGTCAGAAGGAGGCGGAGACAAATTCCAATCAGCCTGACCGAAAATCAGCCGAAAAAGTCACTATTACTGTTCACCTAAACAGATTTATCAACAAGAAGTTTGAGGCTCGATCGAGCTCGATACTCAATGAATTTTGGATTAAAAGTACAATTTTTCATAGTATGGAAAATAAGGATTTTAATGAAATAAACATTTCAATAATAAAATGGCTACAACGACTATAAATGAACAAGGAATATATCATCTTCAACATAGATGAAATCTATCAGAAAACAATGTGGGTTTCGGGAAATTTACAGCTAGGATTCGAAGGATGAAATAATGTTTGATCTTAGATCGGACATAAGGTATTAAAATACTGCAAGGAGGAGTTTCTATATACCAAAAATCAAGTCCATACAATAGAGCAAACCACGGGAAATAGCCTCTGAAGTTGCACTCGCAACACAGCGATTTCTACAGCAGATTTGACACGTCGATTTATGACGTATCTTTGATAGACCAAATGATATCGTATTGATGATCTGAGACCTAATCTGGAAACCATGAAAAGTGAAGTTTACATCAATGCAAATCCCATGGAAAGAAAAACATCTAGATCAATGAAAAAAGACGTCAGAAATAACTTCAGTGAGTTACGAAAATTTAACCGCCCAGAAAATAGTTGAGCTTCATTTAGGAAATTCGAAGCACTGAATTGAGAAATTCTCGAGCCTAAAATCATCTACATAACTATAGGAGAAACATACTCGAATTTCAAAATTTCTGGATGAGATTTAAGGGACGAAAATGGTAAAATACGAGTGCTACACTCATGATAAAACTTATAGCTAGAAACCACAATTTCGCTTGTCCTCATTTCTAACTTTTAGGACAGCAAATCGAGCGATTCCAGTAGATAACTTCAACTAAGTGAAAAGAGGAACAACATATCTAAATTTTAGTAATGTTGGTGGAGATTTGAAGGTTGAAATATACAAAAGAAAATTATTGTTGCAGCTGTGGCGGAAGACAACAACTAGTGTAAACCATATGAGAACCAAATTGGATGATTTCTTCATCTAACATCATCTACATGAAAATGGAAAGCTATCTGTAAAATTTAATAATTGTTGGCTAAGGTTTGAGGGTCGAAACTAGAAGAAAAAGAAAGGTTGCTGCTGGTGGGAGGGGAAGAGAGAAGCCATTGGAGAAGTGAATGTGGGGGAAAGTTGGGCTCTTGCTCGTTTTTTCTCTATTTAATTCAACCAACATCTGTATAACTATGATAAACATGTGTAGGACATGCATCAAACTAGATGGAGTAAATCATGACACATGGAGCAATGCATGATGACACTTGGAGCAATGCATGGTGACACTTGAAGCAAGGTAAGTTTAGCGGTGACAATGAATTTGTGATGTATTTTAATATACGGTATTGGGTTGAAATAAAGAATGAATAAAATTCCGTTGGAAGGTAAAATGACTCATTTTTTAATGAAATCAATGACCACACGATTATGAAAAGATTTGTGAGTCCTAGTCAAAGGCAAAACCAATTTCGGAGTTAAACATAAAACGGTAAAATTTTAATTTAGGGATGAAAATACGGTCTTTCAATAATTATGACACCCATAATTTAATGAACGTCCAAATGACGAATGAAAAAGACTCATGGAAATGTCTCATCACGAGAAATAAAATATATGATCGAGAAGGATTTAGAGGACAACATGATTTTAAGAATAGAATCGAGTCAACTTTGAGAGTCGTTTTCTCTATGTGGAATTTTCAAAAACTATTTCAAAGTATCCTATAAACAATACATGTTTCCTATATGGTTGGAGTAATTCACAGATTTATTTTGGGACGGAGTGTTACATTTTTAATGTTTTTATATTTTTAGGGATTTTAAGGATGTATTAATCTTAATTAGAGTTTATATTTAATTTTAAAAAATTAATTGTAAAGTGAAATTCATGAGTCCATGTGTTAGCATCGGTCGAGTGCATTGCACAAGTCGTTAAATAAAAAAAATCACTTTAATTTTAGGGTTTACTAATTTCATTTTAGGGTAGATATTTATTTCTAAAAAATTAATTTTGAGAGGGATGCATGAGCCCACGCAAAGTGACCGATCCAGAAAATTTTCTTAGAGGGGCGGAATAGTAACACTTTGAGCTTACCGTTTGCTCGTGCGGCTAAGAAAGAAAAGTGAAGAATCTCAAAATAATTGCTAATATTTATATATTTAATTTCCTTTAATCGTGTTTATAAAATTATGACAGTTCTAGTTTTTTCATATTTTCTCTAGTGATATAATGTCATTTTAATTCGACTTTCTCCTGTTTCCCAATATTAAATTGAAAAGATTGTTGTTGTTTATTAAAATAAACAATTCAAAATAATTACTAAAGTAAAATAGATTTGAAATGATGTTTTATGAACTTATAATTTACTAATCTCAATTAAATTGGCTATGCCTAACAATAATAATTCGAAAGAATTAATTTGCACAAATAATTTAATATAGTTCTACCTGTAACCGATGTCATTTTTCCACGACCTATTCAGTAGTAATAGATACACTAGAAGATGAAGAAGAGACACTCTACTAATTTTTGAAAAAAATCTCCCCACACACACACACACACACATACATATATATATGTATAGGGAATATATCATTTGTAAATAGTTCCCTAGTGTGTAAATAAGGGATTGATGATATCCATTTAAATTGTTTGATGGATGGTTTGGATCTATATTCATTCAATTACTTTTTTTATATTTAGTTTATGTATAAAAGGTTGTAATTGTTCACTAAATTTAATGAGATCTTTTAATATATTTGAAACTGTTGGAATTTGTTGCCACAAACACTGAAATTAGACACAGATTCGTAATGTCAAACTCAATGTTACAGACAGTTAACACAACTATCTTAACACAAATATGCAGGAAATAAAATGCGCAATAATACAAGATATAAATTTTAAATCACACACAACATATGTGTGATTGCCACATGGCGAAATTATACTACTATGAGTACAAAATTATCAAGCTGTCGATGTTAGACGCGAAGGCTCTCAACACTACAGCAACATTTACAAGTTCTAATCTAGTCTAACACTAAAAAGAACTAAAGCATATAAATTGACATCCCGTCAATTCATATACAAACTACAACATACAAATTGACATCCCGTCAACTTGTATACAAACTAAAACAAAAAAATGACATCCCGTCATTTTGTATACAAACTAGTAAAGGTTTTACAACCTTGCTATCTATCCTAATTTGAACAATCTACTCCGTGAAAGGATTGAACAACAACAAACATTAAGATAGAAAAAGGAACGAAGAATGAAACCTAAACTAAGTTTGTGACTCAAGCTTTCTTCAATCTTCACGTAGCGGAAAATGGATTGAGCTTGAATAAGTCTTCAAGTGTCGACCATGCTTCTTAAATATGCTCTTCACTTGAATCCTACAAGGTCCACGATTTCTCTTTCTTGAACATGGGTTGACGATAACCGCTCCACTCCATGACTTCACCGAATATGGAAGAAACCGCCTCCCAAGCGTGGTTGAAAGTTTCCCCACGTTCATGCTATTTTTCTAAATATCCAGCAAATATAATTTTCTGAAAAAGAAAAAGGAATAAATAGAAAAATCGCTAGACCTAAAAAATAGGAGATAGAGTTTTGACTTTGTGAAACTCTATTTTAAATAATATATCTAATTATGTATATATCCATTTATTTGAAATATCAATTTCGTGGATATACACATATATTTTAAGATATATAAAATTATTTTATTTATTAAAATAATAAATACAACTAGGAAAGGATAAGATTAATTACGACTATATCACAGACAATGTCGCAGGGAGTCTGTCTGACATCAAGTGCAATATTGAACTTCAATTTCATACATCACTCAACAATCTCCCCCTTAATCTTAGCCTTTCTGCACAAAACATACAACTTAATGTATTTTGTACAATTAGAGTCGCAGCGGAAAATGGAGATCTTAAAATCTCCCCCTTAAGGGTTACTCCCCCTTAATTAGATCATCATATAATAGGAACATATCATATTATAAAATCAATGTTGAACAGAAAGTTCAACACAACAATATCAATGTTGAACTGAACATTCAACACAAAATATCAATGTTGAACTCAACGTTCAACACACTATAATCAAGACATATTGATCATTCAATATCTCAAAACAAACTCAATATGCCTAATCATAATGATATGTCACGAATATCAAAAAACTGAATAAGCATATAGAATTAAGAACACTATCATAAATTGCATTCAACAAACAAAAATAAGATATGCATAAAATGCATACGAAAACCGTGTGTCCAGCACACACATAAAAAGCAGTTTTAAACACAGAAGCTTAAACACTAAGCTTAACATCATTTTTCTCTTTCCTTTGGCTGCACTTTTTCTCCCCTTTGCTTGACCAGCAACACTCGGTCCAGCATCAGCATCTGTGTCTCCAGCATCCGCACCATCACCATTAGCATCATCATCTACTCCCCCTTTTTGTGTAGAAAGGAGAATCAGAAGAGAATCTCGAGCCTTGGTGAGTTGACCAATAACATTATCAAGCAGTGAAATTTGATGTTGAAGAGTCTCCAGCGGCATCATGATAATTGGAATAGCAAGCGTGGAGGCAACATCAGGATAGACATCAGATTGGGAAGGTGTGGGGATACCTTCGGTAGAAGGAGGCACTGGATTAGCAGCATCATGAGCATAGGGAAGATCAATGATCCTGTCATCATTCCCCTTGGGCTTCATTATAGAGATGGAAGACTACTCGGACATCACATTCTTTTTGCGTTCCTTTAACCCTTGGTTCTTAAGGATCCCATAGATCAAACATGGGAAAGGAAGCAAATTGGAGGAACTTGATTTAGAGGCAGCCTTCAAGGTAGCATCAAAAATGTATGCCCCAAGGTTGAAAGGAAGTTGATTTCCTATCTTGTACAGGAGAATGGCCTGAGCAACTGTGATGATAGAGGCATTTGATGTGGGCAGCCAATTGCTCACTGCAAGCTTGTATAACACTGAGTAAAAGAATGTTAACTTGGAAGCAGGTACTTTGTTGAGCCATTTTGGAACCAAACCTCCAGTAATAACATTCACCACATCATCAATCAAATGTAAAGACATGATTGTGTCCTCATTGCTCAACTCAAGAAACGTGTTAATAATATTAGGAGAAAACTTATATATCTTTTCCCTAACATACACAGTTCCAAAACACAGTTTAGTAGGATCTCCCATATCAGAAGTGATGTTAGCGTAGAATTCATGAATAACATCAGGATCATATGACACCAGTGACGTAACAGATTTCCATAAAATTCTCTTCTTAAAAAACACATCCATCCCATATTTTTTAAAGCTAAGAACATCTATCACTTTCTCAATCTTAAGAGTTCTCTTAATATAAAGAGCATGGGATTTCTTAGCCTCTTCAGAATAGAAAATCTTACTGAAGGCTTGCGTGACGTCAAGAGGAGAGTCCTCATCTGTGTTGGAATCCTCATCCAAGGGCCCAGCAGTAGGATTGACACTCTGTGTGACATTAGCAGGAGGAAAAATAGGAACTTGTTCACCAGTGGAGTTGGATTCATCTTGCAACGACCGGGAGGCAGCCTTAGACCCTTCTTTTTTCACCTTCTTGGAGGAGGTGACTTCAGGTTTGTCAGTTGTATCACTGTGAAGACGCTTCGATTTCCTCATCGATGGAGAAGTCTTCGTCATCTTTGATAGAGACTGCAGGTGAGAAGTGGCTTCAGGGTCGATTAGATTTGTGAAATCACCAAGCACATTCATCTTGATCGGCATAGAGTTTGGGATCTCAGTTCCAGGAGGAATAATGAGATCCGGATGAGCCTCGACTTTAGTTGGCGTCGCCTTTGGTGAAGAAGGCTCAGTGACATTTGCTGTTGCTACTTCAGCTTGAGCAGTTGCAGAGAGTGGGGGTTGTACTGCAGCAGCCGGTGTAGAGGCTGATGATGGGGATCCTTTTGTGAGCTCCATCATCTGCTGCAACATCATCATCATAGCTTGAAAGTGATTAGGGTTTTGGTCCGCCATGGATGAAAAAGGAGAGAGAAAAAAAATTTGAGATGCAGAGAAGATGAATCGCTTAGAGAGAGAGTAAAGTGAATCGGATATGGCGAGAGAGGGGGTTTTCGAAATAAAAAGGAGATAAAGACAAAACCACTTTTTGTTATTAAAATAAAGAAAGTGATATCTCTCACTCTCTCTCTCTTATCATATCAAACGATATGCAGATAAATATATCTGCGTATCAATAGTGTTTCAATTATCTATTGTTTAAACAATAAAGAATAAATAAAAAAAACAAATTCTGAAAATAAATAAAATAAATTGAAACGAGTCATGATTGAATAAATTCACATGAATTGATTCGTAATAGAAAATCATATCATCGTATCATAGTTTTATTATCTTCAGAATTACAGGACCTGATGTCAAAGATTATAACATTGACTTTAACATCAGGATGTCAAACATTGACTAACAGACTCACATTCCAAGATTTTTCCTCAGGGAAGAAAATCTCTCAAAATCCAGAGGTTTAGTAAAAATATCTGCAACTTGATTCTCTGTAGGAATGTATTCCAATTTGATGATATCTCGTTCAATGAGATCTCGGATAAAGTGATGTCGGATGTCAATGTGTTTGGTGTGAGAATGTTGGACTGGGTTCTTCGAAATTTCAATTGTACTAACAATGTCAAAGAAGGACTAGTCAGATCATAATCTAATACCATTTGATTTAACCACAACAGTTGAGAGCAACAACTAGTAGCAGCAACATACTCTGATTCAGCTGTGGAGAGTGAGATACAATTTTATTTCTTGCTCGACCAAGAAACCAGATTGTTGCCAAAATAAAAACAGCCTCCGTTAGTGCTCTTTCGATCATCGACACCACATGCCCAATCCGAGTCACTATATCCTACAAGATGAGTGTTAGAACTTTTGCAGTATTTAATACCAAACCCAATTGTGCTAGAAATATAGTGAATGATTCTTTTAACAGCTTTAAGATGAGATTCTTTAGGCTGAGATTGATATCTCGCACAAATACCAACACTAAACATAATGTCAGGGTGATTAGCTGTTAAGTACAATAAACTGCCTATCATTCCTCTATACATGGTAGAATCAACATTGCTACCAACATCATCTTTGCTCAATTTTTCGGAAGATCCCATAGGCGTCGTCATAGGTTTAGCATTCTCTAATCTAAAACGCTTGACCAATCCTCTAGCATATTTGCTTTCAGAGATGAAGATCCCATCTTTATCTTGCTTGATTTGTAGACCAAGGAAATAGTTGAGCTCTCCAACCATGCTCATTTCAAACGTGTTGCATATTGAGTCTACAAAATCTTTGAGCAGATTAGTACAAGTCGAACCAAAAACAATGTCATCAACATAGATTTGAGCAACAGTAATATGTTTTTTATTCTTCTTAATAAACAATGTTTTATCGACTTGACCACTTGCAAAACCAATTTAGAGCAAGAAATCGGTAAATATGGCATACCATGCTCTAGGGGCTTGTTTGAGACCATACAAAGCCTTTTTGAGCTTAAAAACGTGCAATGGTTTCTCATGACATTCGAACCCCTTAGGTTGTTCGACATATGACTCTTCATTGAGAAAGCCATTCAAGAAAGCACTTTTAACATCAATTTGATGTAAAGTAAAACCCACATGATATGCAATTGCACATAAAAGACGAATGGATTCAATCCTTGCAACAGGAGCAAAAGTTTCGTCAAAGTCTACCCCTTCAACTTGGGTGTAGCCTTGAGTGACTAGACGAGCTTTATTTCTGACAACATTGCCAGACTCATCCGTTTTATATTTGAAAATCCATTTTGTCCCAATCACATTTTTATCTTTGGGGCGTGGAACTAATTCTCATACATTGTTCCTTACAAACTAGTTTAGTTCCTCATGCATAGCATTGATCCAAAAATCATCATTAAGTACATCCTTAATGTTTTTTGGTTCAATGTTAGACAGAAAATAAGTGTTTCACATACAAACATTTAAGGAAGACATGCTTACCAGTTTCAGCATTTCTTTGTATTCCTCATAATTTTTGCTCCTGGTTTGAACTCCTTCGGATTGATCTCCAATGATCTGTGAATCTGGATTATTCTTCCGAATTTGACTTGGAGAATCTCTTCTTGGTTCATCTTCTGCAGTCATCACCTGATCGTCTTCACTGTCTGACGTGAATGTTTGAGTTGATGTTTTAGCTGAAGCTTCATCATTTTGTGGAACATTCACTTTGACATTCTCAGTGGATGTCTTGTTCTCACAATCACTTCCAGTCTGATCACTTGACATTTCACCTTTGTCAATAAGATCAATCACATCATCCTCTTCAGATTTTGAAGCAATACCTGTGTGGTTATCAAAAACAATGTTAATTAATTCTTGGACTGTTTTTGTCCTAAGATTAAGCACACGGTAAGCACGACTGTCAGATGTGTAACCAAGAAAATCCCTTTGTCACTTTTGGAATCAAATTTTCCCAGATGATTCCTGTCATTCAGGATGTAACATACACATCCAAAAACATGAAAGTACTTCAAATTGGTCTTCTTTCCCTTCAGAAGTTCATATGGTGTAACAATTCTGCCTGGGTGAAGAATCACTTTGTTCCCGATGTGACAAGCAGTGTTAACTGCTTCAGCCCATAGCTTCTTGGACAACCGTTGATCTTGTAACATTGCTCTTGACATCTCCTAGAGAGTTTGATTTTTTCTCTTAACCACCCCATTCCGTTGAGGTGTCTTCAGAGTAGAAAACTCATGAATGATGCTTCGTTTTTCACAAAACTCTTCAAACATTGAGTTTTCAAATTCCAGCCCATGATCTGTTCTAATGCATTTGATATTGGACTCATGTTGTCTTGACACCAACCTGTAGAACTTCTTGAACATCCTGAAAGCTTCAAATATTTCTTGAAGAAATTCAACCCATGTGAATCTCGAAAAATCATCAACTATCACCAGAATGAATCTTTTTCCACTCATGCTTTTGGTGTCAACGGGACCCATGATGTCTATGTGAATCAAATCGAAGCACTTCGTGGTTTGACAAGCTGAGGAACTTTTATGTGAAGCTCTCACCTGTTTGCCTTTTTGACATGCATTGCAAACAACATCGAGATTGATCTTCACAGATGGAATACCCCGAACAGCATCAGCTTTAATTAGTTTCTTCAAACTTCAAAAGCTGAGATGGCCCAGTTTTTAATGTATGAGTTGAGTGTCAACATTGACTGAAACATTGCATTTTTTGTTCTTGTCAGCATGATAGCAATTATCCAATGCTCGACTTCCGAACATAATGCATTTATTCTTGCTATCAAAAACCTCACAGGTGTTCTTATTGAATCTGACATGCATACCGTCATCACATAGTTAACTTATGCTGATTAGATTTGCTGTTAAACCTTCGACATGAAGCACATTGCGTAACTTGGGAAAGTTCTTGACATTCAAGGTTCCTTTTCCTACTATGTTGCCTTGTGCTCCTCCACCATAACTAACTTTTCCTTTGCTTGTCGTGGTATAGTCATCGAGAAACTTAGAATTTCCTGTCATGTGCCGTGAGCACCCACTGTCAAAGTACCATGTACCAGCAATGTTGGCTTTCAGAGATGTGTAGACAACGTTGCACAAGATCTTTGCCTTCTTTGAGTGTTTCTTCTTCTTGGAAGGTTTAGAAGAATTTTCCACGACAATCTTTCCTGTTGCTATATCATCATGATATTTGAAGCAATAAGGTTTGATATGTCCAGGCTCTTGGAAATAATGACAAACAAATTTCTTCTCTTTAGATTTGTCATTGACATTCGGTTTGACATTTCCGTCAACATTGACTGGAACATCCTTAGAGCTTTCTCCTTTGACAAACTTGATAGGATTTGAGATAGACATTGATGTAATCGATGTATATCCCAAGCCTGCTTTTGTGGTCTATCCCAATGTCAGAACCTCATTCATAGTACATGTTCCTTGATTGAGTTGTCGAAAGGTTTTCAAGGCAGCTTCTACTTCCTTTCTCAACTTGTTCAGCTCAAGATCACTTCCAGTGAGTCAAATCTCAAGGTCTAGTACTCATTGCTTTAGAGTTTAGTTCTCTTCCACGAGAATCCCAAATTATTTTGATTGTTCAGTCCATTAGGTTTGAAGGTGAATCAAACAATCTCTGTGGTTTGAAGGTTGGTGAACCTCTCTTCATTGACCGAACAAGGGTATTGAACTTCTTGGTAAGCAGTGCAACACTCAGGGGTTCATCATCAGTAATCTCCTGAATGTTCTCGACATCAAGTTGAACATCCGAACTTGATGTTACTAATTGAAGTGAAATTCCTTTGGAGGAGGTGTTTGATTTCTGATTTTCAAGATTCATCACAAACGTGAGTAGAATGCTCACTGCTTCACTCAAACTCATGTTTGATACATTGTGAGCTTCTTCAATTGCTGAGATTTTCATGTTGAATCTCTCCGAAAGTGTGTGAAGAAGTTTGCTAACCATGTTTTCATTCGAGATCGGACATCCGAGAGCTGTGGATTTATTTTACACTTCACACAATCCTTCAGTGTACATTGAGATAGTCTCATCTTCTAGCATTCGCAGAGTTTCGAACTTCAAAGTGAGTAGCCTAAGCTTTGTTTGTCATACACTGGTCGATCCTTCACAATGTTCCTGCAGTATGTTCCATGCTTGCTATGCCGTGGTGCAATTACACACCATTTTGAAGCACGGAACATCAACCGAAGAAAAAATACCATTGAGTGCCCTCGAATTGAAGTTGGAAATGATTCGATCATCATTAGTCCATGGAGTTTCCGGAGTATGAATGAACACTCCATTCGGTCCTTCCATCCTTGGTGGAGACCATTCTTCAATTACAACCAACCAAGCCCTCTCATCGATGGACTTGATATACATCTTCATGCGCGATTTCCACATAGCATAATTCTTGCCATTACTATCCAATGCCGGAGGAAGGCATTGATTGATCCGAATATCCATCTTTCAGTCAGTCAACAAACCAAGGATCGAATACTCAGTATGTTAAGTACCGGCTCTTGATGCCACCTGTTGGAATTTGTTGCCACAAACACTGAAATTAGACACGGATTCGTAATGTCAAACTCAATGTTACAGACAGTTAACACAACTATCTTAACACAAATATGCAGGAAATAAAATGCGCAATAATACAAGATATAAATTTTAAATCACACACAACATGTGTGTGATTGCCACAGAGGGAAATTATACTACTATGAGTACAAAATTATCAAGCTGTCGATGTTAGACGTGAAGGCTCTCAACACTACAGCAATATTTACAAGTTCTAATCTAGTCTAACACTAAAAAGAACTAAAGCATATAAATTGACATCCCGTCAATTCATATACAAACTACAACATACAAATTGACATCCCGTCAACTTGTATACAAACTAAAACAAACAAATTGACATCCAGTCAATTTGTATACAAACTAGTAAAGGTTTCACAACCTTGCTATCTATCCTAATTTGAACAATCTATTCCGTGAAAGGATTGACCAACAACAAACGTTAAGATAGAAGAAAGAACGAAGAATGAAACCTAAACTAAGTTTGGGACTCAAGCTTTCTTCAATCCTCACGCAGCGGAAAATGGATTGAGCTTGAATAAGTCTTCAAGTGTCGACCATGCTTCTTAAATATGCTCTTCACTTGAATCCTACAATGTCCACGATTTCTCTTTCTTGAACATGGGTTGACGATAACCGCTCCACTCCATGACTTCACCGAATATGAAAGAAACCACCTCCAAGGCGTGCTTGAAAGTTTCCCCACGTTCATGCTCTTTTTCTAAATATCCAGCAAATATAATTTTCTGAAAAAGAAAAAGGAATAAATAGAAAAATCGCTAGACCTAAAAAATAGGAGATAGAGTTTTGACTTTGTGAAACTCTATTTTAAATAATATATCTAATTATGTATATATCCATTTATTTGAAATATCAATTTCGTGGATATACACATATATTTTAAGATATATAAAATTATTTTATTTATTAAAATAATAAATACAACTAGGAAAGGATAAGATTAATTAGGACTATATCACAGACAATGTCGCAGGGACTCTGTCTGACATTAAGTGCAACATTGAACCTCAATGTCATACAGCACTCAACAGAAACCTTTCGTTGTCATTTTTTTCATCAAGTTTCCCATTTTGGTAACGGTTTCCAATTTTATACTTTATTAATTAAATATTTGGTATTTTTGTAATCAATATTTTTCAATTAACCATTTTCAACATCCATAAATTTAATATACTATGCATATCACTATCTAAATGATGGAGAAATCAATATCAATATTATTACATAGGTATCTTTTACTTATTTTATTGTTATTTCAACATTAATTGTTTTAATTTGTTACATAAGTTTATTTAGTAGTTATTTAATTTTAGTTTTTATTCTCAGTTAATAAAATATTTTTAATAGTAATCATTTAATATATTTTAATTAACAATATCAAAAGAAAAAATTTGCTGTTATATAAATGGTTAATATAAAATATTAAACTACAATTACAAACATCTTAGATAACCAAAGAAGCATCATCATATAATATAGTAAGACAATAGTTGATCACATGTTAAAGTAATATAAAATAAGAAAAAAAGAGCATCAGAAATCACAAAATAAGCATTCTAAAGTTTTAAAAAAGCACATTGATATATTATAACTTTTTCACACTATTTCATTTAAGATCTCACATGCCTTTATTTAACCAAAGAAATATGAATGAAAAATAATTATTCTGTTAGTGCCATTGTTATGCACTAAAGATTGATTAAGTTTGTATTGGCGAGATATAGAAGACAATGGGTTCTTGGGTATGTGCCTGAAGACAAAAGTTCCACTGTGCATGTTTTGAAGAATAGTTGGTGAACTGTTCACTCTGATATTCTTGACATCCCAGGAACAGTTTAATTATGGCAGTTTCCATAATATGAAGATCTTGATCTGATCCAGTTTGGGAGGTCAAGATATGATCGTTTGACTGCCTTATGGTGTAGATATCGTGCTGAAATTAACCCTATTATACATGGAAAGCATCTACACTCATTTGGAAAGATCACAAACCATTATTCACTTACCAAATTACCGAAGATTGAAGACCAACGGTAATGTTGATGTGAAGTTATATCAAGACCGATTATTACAGCAATCGGTGTGGACTTCATTAGATTCTCTTAGCATATTATTTGAGAGTTATTTTCATTTGTGATCCATGTATTAGCTAGTAGTTGTTCCATAAACAGTTCAACGTGATAGTCTAGCTTATTAGTGTTTTGAGTGAAACACATGAGGGATTCTTTTAATCCATTTTGTACGCAATCTCAGGAGAGATTGTAAGTTGAAGTCGTAGGTAGCTAGAGGAAGTCTAATGTCATGGTTGTGAGGGGATCTCACAGATTTCGTTTAGAAAAAGAGTTCGTGAAGAAGAACGGGTGATATAAGAAGGGAGTCATGTATGTGTAAAATCCTAAATACACTTCATGAAGGAGTAGCAAACAAATCTTCAAGTTTGGGTGAAGTTCCCCCAGAGTAGGTTGATTAAATGAACTGGGTTACCAATCTCATGCGTAATTTACTACTTTTTATTTTATGTTCTTACGTCTGTTCCCAACATATCTTAGAACACTTGTTAGCAATTCACATTAAACACCCTTGCACGGATTGTTGTTTTTTCAATTAGCACTAGAGCAGGTCACCAGTTATACAGGTGTGATCTTAGGATTTTAATCCATGTTTTTATGTTTGTTTTACCGAGATGGACTTGATGAAAGAAGGATCATCGACGGTGCGACCTCTGCTTCTTGATGGTAATAATTATGCCTATTGGAAAGCCAAAATGACTGCATTCATTCGTTCGATTGATGAATGTTCCTGGAAGATGGTGACTGAAGGATGGAAGCCTCCCACAAACAAAGATAACAAAGGAAAAATGGTGATGAAGCCTGAAGAATAGTGGGACAATGATAACTACCAAGTGATGGGACTGAATACAAAAGCCATGAATGCTATCTTCTCGGCTATCGATATGAATATCTTTAAACTTATCTCCACTTGTGACAAAGCTAAGGATGCGTAGGACATATTGCAGACCACTTATGAAGGAACAGGCAGTGTTCGTGCCTCATAGTTGCAGTTACTTACCACCAGATTCGAGAATCTCCAGATGGACGAGGCTGAAAAACTTGTTGATTTCAATGCCAAGATTTACGACATTGCAAATGAAAGTTTTGCTCTTGGAGATGCCATATCTGAAGAAAAACTTGTCCGAAAAGTTCTTCACTCCCTGCCCAAAATATTTACCTACAAAGTCACGGCTATTGAAGAAGCTAAAGATGTAAGTAAGATGAAGCTGCAAGAACTGATGGGGTCGTTGTGAACTTTTAAAATGGGCCTGACAGAAGAAGAAACTGTGCAGAAGAAAAGCATTGCTTTTTCAAGTTGGTTCCAGTGCTGATGTTCCCAATAATGTTCCTGATAAAGCTGACCTTGCAGAGTTAATTGCCATACTGTCAAAGAATTTCTCAAAGTTTGCAAAACGCTATGAGAAGTCTTCTCAAAATAATGCTGACAAGAACAGGTTTTCTAAACCTCGAAGAACCAAGGATGAGGAGTCAAATGAAGACAGACATAAGGAAGTGAAGTGTAGAGAATGTGGTGGTTATGGTCACTATCAAGCCAAGTGTGCTAACACTCTAAAAAAGAAGAACAAATCTTACTGTTCTACCTTAAGTGAAAGCGATGATCCTGATGATAGTAGAAGTGATGAAGAATGTGTAAGCAATCATATTGTTTTCATGACACACTCTGTCAAAGAGCCTGTGCCTGCATCAGTTCTTGACAATGAGGTCGAGAAAACTTCTGAATGCAGTGATGATGAAGAATTTACTATGAATCAGCTATGGAGGCGTATAAAAAGAGACATTCCAGTTGGATCATGGTAGTTAAAGTCAATGAAGACATGCTGAAAGAGAATTCCAATCTCGTGAAAGAAAGAGATAATCTCTCTACTCGCCTCAATGAGTTGCAGAATGAACTGTTGCAGTCCAGAAACAGTACTAATGCTCAGACAGGTGAACTTCAACACCTAAAGAAGCTTGTCAAAATAATGAACTCTGGATTATCTCAACTAGATGAAATTCTTTCCAAGGGAAAAAGCCCTCAGGATCATACTAGGCTTGGATTCAATGGAAGTCAGACATATGACAGATTCTGTCAAGGACAGATATCTGGAACAAAAGATTCAACAGTTCCAGAATCGAAAGCTGAGCTAAAGAACAAGCATCAGCAAGGAAGTCTCCTGAAAAGACAAGTTTTGTGTGTCATTACTATGAGAAACTTGGTCACATTCGACCACATTGCAGAAACTATATCAATGACCTCAGAATGATGAAAAGAAGAGGTTTTTCACAATCTGATCAGTTCCCTAGGAGAAATAACAATAGGAACAGATCAAGGAACAACCACAGAAACTATGTGGTTCATACTGCTCTCAACATTCATGCAAAGAGCAGTTGATATTTTTGATAGCGGATGTTCGTGACATATGACTGGAGATGCAAGCATGCTGAACAACTTTTAAAAAGATTGTTCTTATCAATCTGTTACCTTTGGAGATGGTGTTAAAGGAAGAGTGCTTGAACATGGCCAATTGAATGTTCATGGAATGCCCAATTTGGAAGATGTGCTGCTTGTGGAGGGACTAAAGGCTAATTTAATTAGCATTAGTTAGTTATGCGACCAATGTCTCTTTGAGCATTTTACAAGAGATAAGTGTCTAGTCAAGGATAAAGAACGTGTTCTCCTGATGGACGGGAACAAATCACGGGACAATTGTTACCTTCTCAATGTGAAGAAAACTTGCTTCAGAACTCAGCTGTGTGAAGCAAATCTATGGCATGAAAAGCTTGGCCATATCAGTTATCAAAATCTCCAGAGACTCATGAAGACTGAAGCAGTGATTGGAGTTCAAAGCTTAAATATTGATCGAGAAAAGGTGTGCGGTCCATGCCAAGTTGGAAAACAGATCCATACCTCTCATAAGTCTGTTAAGAAGATCACCACTTTAAATGCCTTGGAACTTTTGCACATGGACTTGATGGGGCCTGTTCAAACCGAAAGCATTGGATGGAAAAAAATTATCTTTGTTTGTGTAGATGACTATACCAGATTCACATGGGTTGAGTTCCTAAGAGACAAGGCAGAGACTTTTGAGACGTTCAAAAACTTTCTCTCAAGCTTGAAGTGGAAAAAGAAACTAACGTGGTAAGGATAAGAAGTGACCATGGTCGTGAATTTGAGAATGTTTTCTTCAAATTATTTTGTGAAGAAAAAGGAATTAGTCAAGAGTTTTCAGTACCAAAAACACCTCAACTGATGAATCCATGGTTAGCAATGATGATTCAAACCTGGAGTTGCAAATTAGAGGTCCAATTACAAGGTTATGAGCTAAGTGTCTACAAGGCTACTTGCATGCTTATGTTCGAAGGAAGCTAGAGGAAGAGTTGGACGTGCATTACAGCCCCATGTTAATTACATTGTTAACTTGTGAAGATGATGATCAAGAGTTGAAGAATAATACATGAAGAAGAAGAGAAGAAGTGCACGTGTGCATGTGCATGAAAAGCCGACGTGAATTGTATGCACACAAGGAGTTGATTTTCAGCCCTTAGTCCAATTAATTAAGGGTTGATTTTTATCTAAACTATAGTATTTATTTAATTAATTTAGACTATAGTTTAGATCAATTTCTATTTATTATTTTGATGTAATTTTCATCCTCATTTGATTAGGCTTGACTAGAATTCTATTTAAGGCAATTTCTAGGGGTGAGCATTTGGTTTTTCGGTTCGGTTCGGTCCCAAAAATGTTAAAACTGAAAAAAATTAAATTTTTTAAAAATAGAACCGAACTGAATCGAATTTCTGATCGGAACCGAACCGAACCGGACCGAAATATTTCGGTGCGGTTTGATTTTGAACCGAAATTTTTCTTAAATTTTCTGATTTATTTTTTTTGCTTTATATTCTCTTCATTCGATATAATTAAATATATACAAGTATGAATTAACTAATTATCAATATTCAAGTTCAAAAAATATCAATAAACAATTGAATAAAGTCTAAAAATGTGTAAATTCCAACAAAGTAAAGCCGAATAAACTATAAAGTATAACAAAGTCAAGTATTTTTATTGTTAATATATATAAATTCGGTTTTTCGGTTCGGTTCGGATATTTTCCCTCTGGATTGAACCGAAACTAAAAACTAAATTTTTACTAGAAAAAGAACCGAACCGAACCAAATTTTGAAAAGAACCTAACCGAACGAATTAATTCGGTTCGGTTCGGTTCTCAGTTTTCGGTACTTTTTGCTCACCCCTAGCAATTTCCGACCTTGAATAGAATTCTAGTTTAGGTATTTTTCTAGTATAGTTAGAGATCCTTTTTGAATAATTTTTTAGGCCTTTTTTCTACCTTATTTTCGTGCATATTATGCCCTATAAATAGGGGAACCATGTTACATTGATATTTTATACATTATTGATTAAATTTGCCTTCGCATTCAATTTGTGTCTCAACCTTTCAAAGCTTTTGATTATTTTCTCGAAAATACTCATTCTTGAAGCCTAGAAAACTTTGAGTCTTACATCAAGAGAACGTTCTAATTCACACGAGGAATTAGGGTGAACTCGCTATCCGAAGAATAACTTTGAGATTCATTTTCGTCGTACAAGATATGTCGGGGATTAATCGGGTTGCAATTCACAACACTACCATCTTTGACCTTCAGCAAATGACATCCTTCATCCTTCACCAATGTTCATGTCACTCCCAAACCATCAAGATCTGATCGTGTGTCGATCATCAAGGGTTCGGTTCCAAACTCGTTCAATTTATCGTGATATTCATCTACACCGTAAGTACATCATAATCCTATCATACCCTATCTACTCCTAGCCCTTCTTCAGCATAACACACATCCAAAACACCTCCCTTTTCAGCCATAATAATCGCCCCTAAATAGCCACTTTCCTTTGGATTTTGTGTATCATTTTTGTGTCATCATCTAGTTATCGTAATTAGGTCTAGTTCATCTTGTTTAACATTTAATTCAGTTTATTTTCGATTCTTATTGAGTAATAGAGTAGGACTGAGTCCTTTCATAGTTGACGTGCTTTTTTCTAGAAGTCTTCCGTACGTTCTCGTATCCTGTACAAATTTTCTGGGTTACATCATCAACAAAATGCTGTTGTTGAGAGGAAAAATTGAACTCTTCAAGAAATAAGTTGAGTGATGATGAAGGCCAAATATGTTCCCGACAACCTTTGGGCTAAGGCGATGAACACGGCTTGCCATGTTATTAATCGGGTATACTTCAGACCTAAACAAGAATTACTCCCTATAGGCTATGGAAAGGGAAGAAGCCAAACGTAAAATACTTTCACATCTTTGGAAGTATCTGTTACATGCTAAGGGATCGAGAGTATCTTGGCAAATTTGATGCCAAAGGAGATGAATGTATTTTTCTTGGATATTCAAGAAATAGCCTTGCCTACCATGTGTATAATAAAAGGACCAAGATAGTGATGGAATCCATTAACATTGTTGTTAATGATCTGGAGGAATCTGCTGCCCAGATTGATGATGAGAGCCTTGATGTTACTGTCCCTGTTTCTACTTCTGTGCCTGACAGTTCTCAAGACAGTAACCTGACGAAAGCAAGGACTGAGAAACAGGATGTCTACAAACCATCTAAAAGAGTCCAGAAAAATCATTCAGCTTCGGGCATCATTGGTGAAATGAGTGAAGGGATCCGAGCAAGAGGAGTACGTAAGAACTATCGTGAGCTGATAGCTAATGTGTGCTACATATCCATTGTTGAGCCAAAGAATGTTAAAGAAGCTTTGAAGGATGATCGGTGGATTCAAGCCATGCAAGGAGAACTCTTGCAACTTGAAAGAAATAAAATGTGGGATCTTGTACCATGACCTAAAGATGATAATGTGATAGGCACAAAGTGGATCTTCAAAAACAAGACCGATGAGGAGGAGAACATAACCAGGAACAAGGCAAGATTGGTTGGCCAAGGACATTCCCAAGTTAAGGGAATTGATTTCGACGAAACGTGTGCTCCCGTTATTCATCTTGAATCAGTTCGATTGCTTCTTGCCTAGCAGCATGGATGAAGTTCAAATTGTACCAAATGGATGTGAAAAGTGCCTTCTTGAATGGGTACTTATCTGGAGATGTATTTGTCAGTCAAGCCAAAGGCTTTGAAGATCCTCACCATCCTGAGTTCGTATACAAACTGAAAAAAGCACTTTATGGTGTCAAACAAGCTCCACGAGCCTGGTATGACTGCTTTTGGAGAAAGGTTATGTTCGTGGTGGAGCTAATAGAACTCTCTTTGTCAAAAGAGAAAAATCTGATGTGATCATCATTCAGATTTATGTTGATGATATTATCTTTGGATCTGTGTCAAACGGAATGGTGAACGAGTTTGTCAAGTACATGACATCTGAATTTGAAATGAGTTTAGTAGGTGAACTAACCTACTTTCTAGGGCTTCAAGTGAAGTAAAAAGATGATGGGATATTTGTTTCTCAAACAAAGTATGCAAGGAACTTCATAAGCAAGTTTGGTTTGGAAAGTTGCAGCACAAAGAGAACACCTATGGGAACATCTTTGAAAATGTCAAAAGATGAAGTTGGTGTGTCTATTGAGCAAGTACCGAAGTATGATAGGTAGTCTGCTCTACCTAACTACAAGTAGACCAGATATCTGCTACAGTGTTGGACTGTGTGCTTGGAACCAATCTGATCCCAAAGAAAGCCATCTGAAAGCTGTCAAGAACATAATCAAGTGCATAAATGGTACTGCTGAGTTAGGACTTTGGTTTTCCTATGATACAAACCCTAGTTTAATGGGGTTTTGTGATGCCGATTGGGCTGGTTGTACTGAAGATCGGAAGAGGACTTCAGGAGGATGTTTTTTCCTTGGAAATAGCATGATTTCTTGGTCCAACAAGAAATAGAATTCTATTTCGTTATTTACAGTGGAAGCAGAATATATTACGGCTGGAAGTTGTTGTATACAACTCTTGTGGATGAAGCAGATGCTACTTGACTATGGTGTGTGATAAGTCCATTTATTTCGTGCTTTTATGGGCATTTTGTTCGATATAAATGTCCTTCTTAATCTATTTTGAGTCGAAAAGAACCAGGTTGAGGTCAAAGGGCATTACGGAGGTTGAGTCTGGCGAAAAGGGCATTTTATGCTAAATTATTCATGTTTATCTCATCGCCATAAACCGTATTCAGAGGCACTGGGGACTTCTTCAGCATTCATCATACATTCGGGAAGTAGAATGGGCATATCAGAAAGGGATGAAGCTGACCAGATGATGTCGTGCCCACACTACTGGAACAGACTCAATCACAGGCCAGAATGGGCACATGCATGAATTTTAAGATTCTGTTAGAAGCTAGAGGTGTGAAGAATGGCTGCATATCCGAATAAGAGTTGGTGATAAGCTGGACTCCTAAGAGGCATGGCAACTAAGAGATAGATGAGATAAGGACTGCTGGAGGCTTGGAGATGAAGTGATAAAGCCAATCCCTAAAAAATAGGGATTTGGTCAACAAACTGGATAAGGCTTATCCAGACAGATCAGGATGGGGAATGCCGGATCCGGAAGCCAGTGAAGACCCCAGTTTGTTGGGGAAACTCAAAACTCGAAAATGTAACTATTTAAGCTAGTTTTATTTTCTGGAAATGAGCTTTTCGGAAGTCAGAAACATTGCTACAATTTTACTTTTCTGCATTTCATTTTCGTACGCTGTTTAGGCAGCCACAAACAACCCAATAGGCCTTAAGACATTGGGACTTAGGATTATGTTTATGTTTCTCATCGTTGGAGTTGAGATTTTTGCCTAATAAATTCGTAAGTTTTCATTTATTTTATGTCTTTAATTTCTGCAATTTTAGTTATGTCTAGCCTGCTTGGCTAGATCTTTATTTCTGGTGTTTGAACAATGAAAATGGTTTAAGTACAAATCTGGACTCGTGAGGCCGAAATGGGCATAGTAATGCATGATAAGTTTCTGTCGATTCTTGAGCCTTGTTCCACGTGAGTGTGTGTCTGAAGTGCCCAATGTGGCTGATCACTCGTTAGGTAAAGAGGGCACACCACTATTAATTGAATTGGCGAATCGTGACTGTGTGTTGATTCATATAGTAATAAGGGAATCGACGGGGTGTTGTGGGCACAAGAGGAATCAGTTGAACACAACAGATCTGGGTCCGTCTAGGGGCACACTGCTGCTTGCTTGCTTGCTTCTCTTAGAGGTATCGGGAGGTGGGTAACTGGTTAGGGGTTTAATAGAAGAGGAATCACTTTTAAACCTAAAATGAAAGGATGGATGAGGAGACCATGAGAGGAATCCGGTCACCATAACTAGATGAACTATCATGTATGAAAATCGGTGTGCCCATGATCGAGCAGTTTTACACTTAAACCAAATTCAAGTTCAAATGCCAGAACCTTTTGTTATTTGATATTGTCTTTAGTTTCCTTTTGCAGATTTACTTTCAGTACAATGACAACACAAAACCCCCCCTTTTTGATTGGTGACTCGAAGGTGGAATCACATCAGCTCTTTGTGGGATCGACCTGTACTCACAAGCTAGCTACGCTCGTTGTGGGCACAGGAGCAATACAAATTTATTTTGAGCGCAAAACGACCGCGCGTCAAAATTGGTGCCGTTGCCAGAGAGCTGATTTCTAGTGATTTTACTTTCCAAGCTGGTGTGCCTGGAAGTTGATGCCCAGAATTTCTTCAGAGTAGACTCTATTGTACGATCCGGAGATAGAGAAAACTTCAAGGAAGAACAGAGCAGCAGCGAAGAGGGCACGCCGAGCTGTGAACAAACCTCGTGAGCCCACACCACCACCAGAAGATCGAGAAGAAGCAGGGCACGAGGAGGAAGAACAATTTGAGAACGGCTACACTGATAATATGGCCGCCGAAGGAAGAACTTTGAGACAGTTAGTCTTTCCGACTAACATGAATCTTCACCCAATGGGCATTATGATCCTAGCAGTCACGCAGACATGGGATCTGCAAGCAAGCTTCATCCAAATCTTGCCTAAATTTCATGGGATGACTGGAGAGGAACCTCAAAGGCATTTTCAAGATTTCGAGATGATTTGCCAAACTCAGCCATCAGATCATGGAAAAGAAGAATATGTGCGGCTGGTCTCATTCCCTTTTACTCTACAGGATGGGGCACGAGACTGGATGTACACTCTGCTGACTGGTAGTGTGACCACATGGGGGGAACTTCAACAAAAATTTTTGGAGAAGTATTTCCCAGCTTCCAGAGTGCAGGAGATGAGAAGAAGGATCGGAAGTCTGAAAATGGGCATGAACGAGAGTTTCTGTGATTACTGGGATCATTTTCAGAATATTCTGGCGAAATGCCCACAGCACCAGATAACTGATCATGATCTGATCCAACACTTTGTTGGAGGTTTGAGGCTACATGAGAGGACGATTGTTAATGCATCTTGTGGAGGGTCCATATTCAACAAGCGACCAACTGAAGCCTTTAGAATTCTGACCGAGATGGCTGAAGACAACCGAGATTTTGGTGGAGAGGGCACAAGAAGCTTAAATGCATTTAGGAAATTATCCAATGATGAGAGCATAATTGAAAAGTTATGTGAACGAATTGGAAATGCTGTTACAGTAGCAATCACAGGAAGAAATCCCAGACTATGTGGGGTATGTAAAAGTGTGCTTCATATTACCGCCGAATGCCCAATGCAGGAGGAGATAGAAAAAGTTAATGCTGTGGAAGGGCACAACAACTATCAATGGAGATACGATCCTCACTCTGAAACATACAATTCAGGTTAGCGAGACCATGATAACTTCAGATGGAGAAGGCCTGAAGATGCTCCACCCATGCGACCTCCACCACTAGAAGAAAAAATGAGACTGAGGTTGGAAGATTTAGTCCAAGCCTTGGCAGAAGAAAACATGAAGGCTGCGCAAGAGAATGAAAAATTTAAGCAAGAGACAAGAGCGGACATTGCACATATGAGCAAACAAATTGCTCAATTAACTCAAACGGTTCATAGATTAGAAATAAAAATTGGTAAAATTCCATCCCAAATGGAGAACCCTCATGAACAAGTTAATGTTGTGACCTTAAAGAGTGGGGAGTATTTACCGAAAGTGGTCTGCTCAGCTAAAATGAAAAATGGTGTGCCCACAAGAAGAGAACAATTATCGGAGAATGGGGCACAAGAAGTCAGTCAGCCTACTCTGGCGCCCATTCGAGATAAAGAGAAAATTGCAAGAAAACCTCCTTTTCCAGGCAGATTGGCACAAAATAGGAAGGAAGAAGAGATGAGTGAGATGCTGAAAGTCTTCCGCAAAGTGGAAATCAACATTCCACTACTTGAATCCATTAAACAAGTTTCAAGGTATGCCCATTTTCTAAAGAAGTTGTGTACCAAAAAGATACGGTTTAAAGATGATGCTAAGTTTCTTGTGGGAGAGAATGTGTCAGCTGTAATTCAGAAGAAGATGCCAAAAAAGTGTGATGATCCAGGCATGTTCACAATACCATGCATCATTGGAGAAAAAAAGGTTGAAAAGGCCATGTTGGATCTGGGGGCATCAATAAACGTCATGCCCCTGTCAGTTTTTAATGAATTGAAGTTGGGACCTCTGCAACCAACTCATGTGGTTATTCAGTTGGCAGACAGATCGAATGTGTATCCAGAGGGACTGATCGAAGATGTGCTAGTTAAGATGGACGAGATGATATTCCCAGTGGATTTCTATGTGCTTGATATGGGCACATCAACGAGATCATCAATTCTTTTGCTGGGGAGACCTTTTATGAAAACAGCTCGCACACAAATTGATGTCGACAAGGGCACACTGACGTGTGAATTTGATGGAGAAAAAGTTACATTCAACATTTTCGAAGCTATGAAGCACCCACCTGATACAGAAAATGTGAATTTTGTGGATCTCGTTGATGCACCATCTCAGTCCACGCTCTCAATGATGAAAAATCGAGAACCTCTGGAATGGGCATTATGGGAAGGACTAGCTGATCGAGATGCCCTTGATGAAAATGATGGCATTCAAGATGCAGTTAAGATGCTGGATTCACTCAAGGAGATGCCATCAGGAGTAGTGGATTACAATATACCCACAAGAAGCGATAGTGACAAAATGTTGTCTTCTATTATGCCAACACCGAAGTTGGAACACAAGCCACCATGGGGTATTCGGAAGCTTAATGGAGAGCAAGTTGGGCACAACAAAAAGTTTTAGACCCAAGAATCAGAAGAAACGGGCATGGAAGGCTATGATGATATTCTCTATAAAGTAAGAATGAAAGGACACCATGATCAGGTTGTGAAATGGAAAAGGTTCACTCGAGGGCAACAAGTACTGCTTTATCATTCCAGATTCAAGCTCATGGGAGGAAGTCTAAAGACGAAATGGGTCGGGCCATTTGAAGTGCATGCTGAATTTCCTAATGAGGTAATAGAAGTGAAAAATCCGAAAACAGGAAGGCATTTCAAAGTAAATGGGCATAGACTGAAGCCTTACCTGGGGCACATCAACTCTGAAGAAATAGCAGTATGGCTCACGGAGCCCAGTAATATTTGAACAGAGGAGTGTCGTGCCCACGACAGTAACTAGGGCGCTACTGGGAGGCAACCCAGGTTTTATTTATTTTATTTCATTTTTTTTTTAATAAAATTTCCAGTAAAGTAAACTAGTTTAGGAGCAATTTTACGCTTGTTTTGGATAAGATATGTGTTTGCAGGTTAAGATAAGGAGAGAGAAAGCAACAAATAAAGAGAATCCCTTGGAAGTAGGGATTTGGAACAGGGCACTCTGAAGGGATGAGGAATATGCCAACTGGAAGGGCACAACAAGGTGACAGTGCGATTGCTATGATCACAGGGAAGCTACGTGCAATCAAAAATACCTTATTCCAGTTTGATACCCATTTGGTGCGCATGGAGAAAGCCCTTATTTCCTACTTCAAACATGCTGGATTCACCTAACCAGCATCCGTGACTAAGTAACCTGGTTCTGTTCTTTTCATTAGATTAGTTTTTTTTAGAGTCGCCCCTATTTCACCCACTTTGCCTCGTGCAAAGTGTGTGGGTGGGGGCATTCCAGTTTATATTTTCTTTGTTTTCTTATTGAGTTTGTTTAAACACTTTGCCTCGTGCAAAGTGTGTTGGTGGTCAATGTTTCTGTTAAGCATGCTTTCTGTGAGTTCGTGTGGCCATTACCTTTGATATATTCGAATTAATTACTTTTCAAAATCAGCATGCCCACAGTAAGATAGGGATGACGAAAGAGTTTAGCATGCCCTGGGAAGATTTGAGCCTATATGTTGTATGCCCATTTCACAGCTTTCTTTACTTCATGTGTGTTAACATTCTGTGCTCAGGAGTTCTAGAACTTGCCACTATTCTACTTGAAGCCTTGAAAGTGTTGATGCATATGTAGATGATATAGGCCATCTTTTGCTGAGCCACCATGATATAAATTGACCCACCAACAACACAGCCTTGCAGACCTTTTGAGCCTATGAAATGCCCTAACAGATTTTTTGTTTGGGATGAAAATATATAGCCATGGCATCACAAAAGCCTGCAGAAAAAAAAAAAGGCAAAATTGTTGGGGGATATATGTGAAAAGACCAGAAAGGGATAGAGGGGATAAAAAAAAAAGAGAAAAAAAAAAGAAAAAAAAACTATATGAAAAAAAGAAAAAAAAAGAGAGAATAAATTCCCCCTAGTCTTAAGTGTTCAGAATGCCCAGATAAAGAAATATTTATTGGCCGAAGAGGGCACAGAAGGGTAATCGATTAACTGAAAAATGGGGGGTCTGTACAGAAATAAAGCCCCACCTTACATGAAATGCCCATTATAGCCTAAAAAGCCCTATTGATACTTATGCATCTATGGTTACTCAAGATTGACAGCAGAACTTTATCAAGCTTATGGGACGAATAGGTACAAAATGCATTGAATTGAGTGTATACACTGACCCTAAACACTGAGTGAAGAGAGTTTGTGAGGATTACCAAGCTAAACTCATTTTTGATCTATTTTTGGTGTGCTGAAACTTTGCAATTTTGTTGGAAAATTAAAGTTGATGTGCCCACACTGATTAACAGTTTGCATGCTTGTTTTTTGTGAGTCTGTTTCTTTTCTCTTCCTTTTCGTTAGTTTTTCTGGACGTGTTGCATCCCATGCTTGAGGAAAATCATGTCTAAAGTGTGTGGGTATGATCAGTCCATTTATTTCGTATTTTTATGGGCATTTTGTTCGATATAAATGTCCTTTTTAGTCTATTTTGAGTCGAAAAGAACCAGGTTGAGGTCAAAGGGAATTACGGAGGTTGAGTCTGGCGAAAAGGGCATTTTATGCTAAATTATTCATGTTTATCTCGTCGCCATAAACCGTATTCAGAGGCACTGGGGACTTCTTCAGCATTCATCATACATTCGGGAAGCAGAATGGGCATATCAGAAAGGGATGAAGCTGACCAGATGATGTCGTGCCCACACACTACTGGCACAGACTCAACCACAGGCCAGAATGGGCACATGCATGAATTTCAGGATTCTGTTGGAAGCTAGAGGTGTGAAGAATGGCTGCATATCCGAATAAGATTTGGTGATAAGCTGGACTCCTAAGAGGCATGGCAACTAAGAGATAGATGAGATAAGGACTGCTGGAGGCTTGGGCATGAAATGATAAAGTCAATCCCTAAAAAATAGGGATTTAGTCAACAAACTGGATAAGGCTTATCCAGACAGATCAGGATGGGGCACGCCGGATCCGGAAGCCAGTGAAGACCCCAGTTTGTTGGGGAAACTCAAAACTCGAAAATGTAACTATTTAAGCTAGTTTTATTTTCTGGAAATGAGCTTTTTGGAAGTTAGAAACATTGCTACAATTTTACTTTTCTGCATTTCATTTTCGTACGCTGCTTAGGCAGCCACAAACAACCCAATAGGCCTTAAGCCATTGGGACTTAGGATTATGTTTATGTTTCTCATCATTGGAGTTGAGATTTTTGCCTAATAAATTCGTAAGTTTTCATTTATTTTATGTCTTTAATTTCTGCAATTTTAGTTATGTCTAGCCTGCTTGGCTAGATCTTTATTTCTGGTGTTTGAACAATGAAAATGGTTTAAGCACAAATCTGGACTCGTGAGGCCGAAATGGGCATAGTAATGCATGATAAGTTTCTGTTGATTCTTGAGCCTTGTTCCACGTGAGTGTGTGTCTGAAGTGCCCAATGTGGCTGATCACTCGTTAGGTAAAGAGGGCACACCACTATTAATTGAATTGGCGAATCGTGACTGTGTGTTGATTCATATAGTAATAAGGGAATCGACGGGGTGTTGTGGGCACAAGAGGAATCAGTTGAACACAACAGATCTGGGTCCGTCTAGGGGCACACTGCTGCTTGCTTGCTTACATCTCTTAGAGGAATCGGGAGGTGGGTAACTGGTTAGGGGTTTAATAGAAGAGGAATAACTTTTAAACCTAAAATGAAAGGATGGATGAGGAGACCATGAGAGGAATCCGGTCACCATAACTAGATGACCTATCATTTATGAAAATTGGTGTGCCCATGATCAAGCAGTTTTACACTTGAACCAAATTCAAGTTCAAATGCCAGAACCTTTTGTTATTTGATATTGTCTTTAGTTTCCTTTTGCAGATTTACTTTCAGTACAGTGACAACACAAAACCCCCCCTTTTTGATTGGTGACCCGAAGGTGGAATCACATCAGCTCTCTATGGGATCGACCCGTACTCACAAGCTAGCTACGCTCGCTGTGGGCACATGAGCAATACAAATTTATTATTAGCGCGAAACGACCGCGCGTCAGTGTGCCACAGTCTGTTCTTACCATATTCAGTGACAATATGAGTGCCATAAATATTTCAAAGAATCCTGTTAAGCACTCTCGGACAAAGCATATAGATATTCGCCACCACTTCATTCATGAATTGGTTGAAGATGGATCTCTTGTGATTGAGTACGTTGGGACAGATGCCCAACTTGCAGATATTTTCACTAAGGCACTTGATAGTGGAAGATTCGAAACACTTAGATCCTTCTTAGGTCTTTGTGTTCTCTAAACTTCTCCCTTGAGAGAAGCATCTCTGTACGGTCTTGGTCAGTGATGTATATATAGAGAACGTGAAATGACCAAGTGTTTCATGGTCTGCTTCATTGTGTGCCTGTAAGTTTGCTTGACAGATACAAGCATGGTTCGAGTGGTTTCTCTTTAACTGCAACGGCTAGTGGGTCCTCGTTTTTCACGCCCAACCCATTTCCACTCCCCGAGGACGTGCAGTGGTGTGATAATGATAGGATTTGACGGTTATTTTTAGGAATTTCCTTTCTGAAATTATAATTAAGGGTTAAAGATCAATTTTTGAATCTGTTCAAGGCATTTCAAACTTTTTCAAATTTTCTTGCTAAGTCTTCGCTCAAACCCTCTGCTCTCAAGCTTATTCTTCTTAGAAATCCATGGCGAAACAATCTAGCTCTTCCAAACCTTCCTTCTTCAAAAAGCCAAAGATCAACATATCTGATCTTTGGAAAGCTCTAGGAGAATTGTCCAAACCCCTAATATTTTCACAAACTGTTCCAGCTTCGACTAGACCAGAAAAGGAAGATGCTACTCCCACAAATGTCCCTTAATTTGTGTCTGCTCCAACATCTCCTCCCAGTGCTCCTCTTGCTGGGTTTATTGCTAAGACACTCAAGGAACCCTCAATTGCTCCTAGGGTTTCCGCAGAGCCTTCCTAACCGCCGATGGAGAATCCCGAAGCTGTTGAAGCTTCAATTACCATTGCCATGGCTGTTGATTTGTCCTCTATTGATGAATTTGCCACATCGATTGATGCCATGAAGTTTGTGTATGACGCTGGTCCACTGTCGTTTATTCCTGCTTCTACTCATGACTCGCCCATAGTCACGATTCAAGTCCCTCTAGGAGATGTTTCTCCTACTGCTGTTGATGAAACCCTTGCCCAGTCTGAAGAGGCTAAGGGTATAGAAAGTGTAGAGATTGAGGTTGTTGATGATGAGACCTCTCCTCCTGCCTCAGAGTCTGTTCTTCCTGCTAATGACCAAGGAGAACCCCCTTCTCGCTCTCACGGTGTTAAGCGCAAGTTGCAACTTAGGGATGAGAAGGAAAAATCCCCAGTTATCGATGCCAAATCTGATGATGATGAGACTCTTATTGCACATCTCAAGTCACGGGTTCTGGAGAAGCTTGCCCGAAAGAAGGATCAGCCTTCTCAAGTTTCCAAGAAAGCCACTGCTAAGAAGAGTTCTTCCAAAAAAGCTCATGCACAGAAGGGCTCCACTAAAAAAGCCCCCGCAAAAAAGTTCGCCTAAAAAACCATCGTTGCTGCTGTCTTTGCTCGAAGGGTTACTCAGAATGAGTCCGAAAGTTTGTTGGGATTGGTCTCGGGGCCTCGAAGACCATTGATAAAGAATGCCAGAGCCCCCTCTCTTTCGGATGAGGCTACAAATGCTGTTCTAGAGGATGTCTCTGACAGTTCAGATCCCGAATCAGGTTCTTTTGATTCAAGCAAATTTTTATCTGCTTTTCATCAGTCTCTTTACAAACTAGTTATTGGTCGCTCGCTTGTCTCCGAGCGTAAGTTGATTGCTTCTGATGTTGAGGGAACTGGTGTTGTCTAGTTGTTGCATGATTCTCATCTTGATAAGTCTGCTTATACCGCTCTTGCTTTGTGGTTGCTGTGGTTCATGAATTCTATGCCAACCTGCATAAGTCCATTAGGGATGTTAATTCAGATCATGCCTTTTCTGCATTTGTGCGTGGTCATTTGATTGATTTCTCCCCTGCTGTCATCAACTTCTATTTGGGGCATGTTCATTCTGTTACCCCTGAGTCTGTTCATGATTTGGATGAAGTTACATTGGAGTTGACGGGAGGTAGTCGTCTGGTATAGCCGAAGGGGAGATCCCTAATGGCCTCTAACCTAAGCGTGAAGTAATCAATTCTTCACAAGATTACGGTTAAAAATTTGCTCCCAGGCAAGCATCGATCCTCACTGGGGAAGCAGTTGGCGCTGTTACTCTTTAAGGTTGGAACACAGGTGGTGTTCAACCTAGGGCAGATCATATTTGATCAAGTGTGTGCCCACGTAGAGTCTTTTCAAAGCCAGCAGCCATTGGGGTATCCTGGTCTGATATTCTCCATAATCATGGCCCAGCATGATGTTCTTACTGCAGAGGATGTTTATGAGTCGGAAGAGCCTCCATTGGTGATGAGTCACAAGGTCTTCTCTGCCCAACATGCTTGTGACATCCCTACTAGCGATGCTGCTCAAAATCCTGTAACTGAGCCTGCGTCTATTTCTCACAGATCTGCTCCTAATCCTTCTGTTAATGCTATGTTTTTTGACAGGCACATTCAATCGCTGGAGCGAGAGGTGACTTCTCTGGATAAATCCATCAGGACTTTCCGCACTCGAAGATAAGAGTTGGAGTCCTTGATGATGGATCTAAAAGCCCGTGCCCTCGGCTTTCCCTCTCCGCTTGATGTGCCATGATCGTCTGCTGCTGAAGGTCTTTCTGATGCTGCTCAGGCCACTGCTGTTGGTGATGCTCAGCCTTCCACATCCGTTGTTCCCGAATCTGTTCCAGAAGATGTTAATGCCTCCCTGCTCTAAATCTTTACCTTTTATGGCAGACATTAAGAAGGAGAGAATCTGACGAAGGAAGCTGGAGGAGGTTGATGATGAAGGAAGAGCGTGTGTGCTCTTTATAAAAACTTTGGTTTTATGTTTTTGAACAATATTCTGTCGGGGACGTTTGTTTGCCCCATTTTAATTTTGTTGGTCTGTATTATTTTTTATCAACCTGACAATGCAGCCGTGTCTGCAAAAACAATGATCGTGAAAGTTGGTGAAACTCCCCAGCTCAGATTAAGGGGGAGTTCGTAAAAACTGTGCCTGACAGTTTTTATAAATATCATTTTTTGATATTTTTTTGATCTGCGGAGTTTATTCATGTGATGTGCAAATTAAGAGTTATTGTCTTCCATAAATGCCAAAGGGGGATATTGTTAGTGCCATTGTTATGCACTAAAGATTGATTAAGTTTGTATTGGCGAGATATAAAAGTCAATGTGTTCTTGGGTATGTGCCTGAAGACAAAAGTTCCGTTGTACAAGTTTTGAAGAATAGTTGGTGAACTGTTCACTCTGATTTTCCTGACATACCCAGGAACAGTTTAATTATGACAGTTTCCATAATATGAAGATCTTGATCCGATGCAATTTGGGAGGTCAAGATATGATCGTTTGACTGCCTTATGGTATAGATACCGTGCTGAAATTAACCCTACTACACATGGAAAGCATCTACACTCATTTGGGAAGATCACAAACCATTATTCACTTACCAAATTACCGAAGATTGAAGACCAACAGTAATGTTGATGTGAAGCTATATGGAGACCGATTATTGCAGCAATCGGTGTGGACTTCATTAGATTCTCTTAGCATATTATTTAAGTGTCATTTTTTTTGTGATCCATGTATTAGCTAGTAGTTGATCCATAAACAGTTCAACGTGATAATCTAGCTTATTAGTGTTTTGAGTGAAACACGTGAGGGGTTGTTTTAATCCATTTTGTACGCAACCTCGGGAGAGATTGTAAGTTGAAGTCATGGGTAGCTAGAGGGAGTCTAGTGTCACGGTTGTGAGGGGATCTCGTTTAGCAAAAGAGTTCGTGAAGAAGAATAGGTGACATAAGGAGGGAGTCCTGTATGTGTAAAATCCTAAATTTAATGAACTGGGTTACCAATCTCGTGTGTAATTTACTACTTTTTATTTTCTGTTCTTACGTCTGTTCCCAACATATCGTAGAACACTTGTTAGCAATTCACATAAAACACCCTTGCACGGATTGTTGTTTTTTCATATTCATTACACTTAATTATTGTAATAAATTTTTGTTTATTATATTAATTTTAATTTTTGTAAGAAATTTCATAAATTTTGTTTATTGTATTAATCTTAATTATATAAAGACAATTAAGTATGTTTCAAATTGTAAGTCTACATTTTCTCCCGACCAAAGATACTAATTACCGAAAATGGAAATATATAATATTGTTGAAATTAAGCAAAATAATTATTATGGAAAAATTCTTAATTAATAATTATATGGACAGTCACAAATTAAGCCTATCAATATAAGTTTAGCCGCACATTATTGTAGTTATCTTAGGAAAATTAATGGTATTTGACCTGTAAAACCATAAATACTCTATGCTTTTAATGATTTTTCTAATTTTTAATGACATTTTTTGTCAATTTAATTAATTTTCACTATTTCATACATATATTAAAAATTAAACATTAAGAAGAAAATAAATCATATAATCTAATATATATTTTAGATGGCCAAATTTAATGTAATCCTTTTTCAGATTATATTGCATATCTATTATTTATTAAAAGAAATATTTAAGATGTGTCATTGTAAAGGTTGAAGGATACAGCATATATGTTTAATATTTGATCTATTTCCTCTGTGTGTGTGTTATGTTATGATTAATTGATGAGTTAGGTGTTCGATTTGTTTCATATATATAGATAGAGGGAGAGGGGATCGAAAGACCAAATCTTGTAATAAATCTAACATATTATGGCTTAATTTGTAGAAGTGAATTAGCCAAACATAGAATTGGATTTTAATTTGTGTTTACAACAATTAATTACATTTGAGAGGAATCATGCAAGGATGGAATTGTTTTAACAGTCATTTTTCACATGGAGAATAAATATATGGATTAGTTAAAATTTATTATCAAACTTTTCTTGATATTATATTTTGGGATAATGTGAAGCCATTGATTAATTTGTGGGGAGACCCGTGTGAAATGGTGTAAGGTTAATATTCAAATATAAACACAACCATACACTATAAAAATGTAAATATACGATTCACATGGGTTGGATTTGAATTTTACCCATTTTGTACACACACACATAGATATGACACACACACGAGTGAGTTTAAATGAAAATTAAGCTCCATGTGGGAATTATGAATCGATCTTGACGTTACATTTTAGTCGCCAACTTAACGACAAACTTATGACTAAATATTTAGTCGGTAATGTCAAAATGAAGAGACTATACCTAAACTACGGGAATATCAGACGCTAACTTTAACAACGGTATAGTGACTAACATGTCTGCCGTTAAATCTGATACGACCATTTTGCATGACTGACTTTAACGACGGACTAATCTGTCTTAGGTCCGTCGTTAAATACTAGCGACTGAAACTTATCTGTTGTCAATTATTTGGCAACTATAATTTTAACAACGGATAAAAGTAGTCATAAGTCCATTGGTGGAGGACATTAGAGACGGAAAAGGTCTCTTTAACGACGGCAAAATCCATCACGAATCTGTGATTTTCTAATAGTGTCTCAATTTAAAATCTAGCTATATTTTTTGGATTGTTATGAGTTGTATTTTGATGACTTGAATAATTGTACATATATTGTTCCTATATTTATATATATGAAATTTAAAATGGAGTAAGAGAAAAGAAAAAATGAATACTCGATTGGTTAACATATTGAGTGTGGGATTCACCGTCTCTTTTTGCCTTAACTTTTTTCTCCACATGTCAACTTAACCACCACTTTATTCTCTCTTCATTCTCCAACAACAAATTAAATAGATAACTATTGTTTATTTTTTTTAATATGCATGTCTAGCTAATAAAAATGAAAAAATTGTTTTACCCCATTTCCTCTGACAAAGACTTGTGTTAGACCGTCTAACGAGTTATAAACTGTTAGACGGATATTAAGATCCAACCCGGATCCGGGTCACAATGAAGAGTTACCAGATATGAAGCTAAGTATCACCAATCATAAACGGAAGTGTCACATACTATGAACTGAAGTGTCACCGGATATGAAGCAACATAAGTCTTAATAAATTTTAATATTTTTTTAGTAATATCTTTAACTATTATGTGAAGTTCTATCAATTGTAACGTGAAGTATCACTAACTTAACAAGCATGTACAACGAACTATCACGTTGAATTATTAAAGCAAATAACAATGAAGTGTCACCGAATATGAAGCTAGGTATCACTAATTATGAACTGAAGTGTCACATATTATGAACTGAAAGTGTCACCAGATATGAAATACTTTTTAGTAATATCTTTAACTATTGTGTGAAGCCCAGTGTCACGAGAGATGAAGCTAAGTATCACCAATCATAAACTGAAGTGTCACATACTATGAACTGAAGTGTCACTAGATATGAAGCTAGGATAACGGGTCGGGTTATGACCCATCTAACGAAAACGACCCGTTAGACCGTCTCACAGGAGACCACCCCACTTCTACATAGATCCGCGGGTGTAGATTATTATCTTCAAGTTCACTTGCAGATTCCAATGTTTCCTGCATTAGTATTTTTTTGTACATTCGAACATATATTTATAACAGAAAACGAAACTAAAAAGCAGAAAAGAATATCAATTACCTAACCTTACAATTACATCCATAAATCAATATTCTTAAAATACAAAGGAAAGTAATTATGATAAAGAAAACAATAATATCATATATACACAAAAATAGAATAAGGAACAAAGAGCATATCTTCGTAAAAAAAAATCATGAAAAGCTTGATTGAAATTAGAAATTTAAGAATATACCGAATATGGGTTACTTCGGTATGAAATTTGAAATTCAGAAATACGTCGGGGACTTATCATAACATATTCGGCAGAGAGAGGGAATCTAATTAACCTCTTGAAAATCAATTTTTGGGTTTATTCTGGTTGAATCTCCTTCTTGTTTTGTTCATTAATGTCGGTAGGGGGTTGAACTGTGAAGAGAAAATAAGAATTTTATCTCTTTGGCCATCTCTTTCTAGTTTCAAAATTTTCAATTAATTTAGTGGGAAAATTAGCACCTAATTTTTTCTACATCGATATTCATTAATGAGATGAGGTTTTTTAGATTAGTTTGTTAGGAAACAAAGAAACTGGTCATTAATAGTCCATTTTTTAGTGACGGGCAATTTTACTCTCATTAAAAAAACATAAATTATTATTTTAGTGAGGGATTTTGCATCTCATCATTAATTTTTGTCATTAAAAATACATTTTCTTGTGGTGGCACTATCTGTGTTACATTTCATATTGCATTTTTAATTATGAGCTTTTCTTGTATTTTTTTCTTCAATTTTATTTTGTGTGATTTAGTTTATGATTGTTAGTTGCTTAGGATTTAACCCACTCAATTAGGGTTTATAATTATTTTTTATTATTTAGTTTGTAGTTTTCAATAAATAATTCATTATTATGGTTGTTATTTCAAAATGAAATTTCATAAATCTTTAAAACATTTTTATTTGTAAATGTCGACTATGATTATTTATGTTATAATTAATTTTTATTTTATAATAAATATTATTAAAATCATTTATGGTAGTGAAACACGAATCGAAGAACTGGAAGAGGAAATTTGAATTGCATTTTCAACAATCACTACGACAACAAAGGACTAAATATATATGCATTATTTTATAGTTGTTGATATCTTTTATTTTATTACTTTCCAATTTGAAAATAGAAATATACTACTAATTCGATAAATATATTATTTGTACAATATTAAAAAGATTTTACATCTATTTAGTTTAGAACTAGTTGTAAAAGGATTCAAAAGATGAGGTTCAATTCGCAAATAAACAAAATGTTTATCAATATCATTTCTGAAATTACCGCATGAAACTAAAATTACAATGTTTGGGAATATCGAGAAATTGAAATTACAATATTTATTTCTTTTTCAATAATTTAGTTTTTTTCGTAAAGTTGCAGAGCATTTGTTGTTTTCATGCCACTCTGTGTGATGACTCAATGTTCGTGTATTGGAAGAAAAACGGCATTACATTTTCCTGTCTCGCACATAGTCACACAACTGTCAACTTTCTCCAAATCTGCAGTATTAATTATCACCAATTTAATTAGCAAAATATCTAATTAGCATAAAACAAAATCCGGTTTGTTTAATAGAGAAAATAATCTAGAATATCATGTGTATACATGAGGATATTATATGCATAAAAGATTATCAAATTAATTATTGGGCACGGGTCATTTCTCTGTCAGCCCATGTGTCACAGGATGGGAGACCAATTTCTCCGATGCAAGCCGACACTTGCCCTCAATGGGATTTTAGGATCTCCCATGCATCCCATGACACCATGTCACACATAAAAACATATATAAGACTTAAAATGAAAATGTTTGTATAAAAAAAAATTCAACTGCAAGTGATTGTAATTAATCAATTAGTGCAACGTACCATCACCAAATTGAGCACATTGGTCAATAGCGCAACCATATTTGCAGTATTCCATGGTCGAAGTTGAATGAGGTGATCCTCTAGCAATGATACATTTGGCCAAGCATTTGGATACGCATAGGGGTTTATTCAATTTCAAAACGCAGCCAAGCATACATTTTCCAAAGCAATGTTTGAAATCAGCTGTTGCTTGGCCTGCACTTATTAACATGATAACAAATATCATATTTATGATTTTTCTTTGATACATGGTGTTTATTTAAATTATTTTATAATATAGAGATCTTCTGTATATTATATTGTGATTAGTTGATGAGTTAGATGCTCGATTTGTTTCATTTATATAGAGAGAGGTAGAGAGGAAGACCAAATCTTATAATAAATCTCACATATTCTGACTTAATTAATTTGTAGAAGTGAATTAGCCATACATAGAATTGGATTTTGATGTGTGTTCATAAATTAATTACATTTGAGAGGAATCAGGTAGGGATTGAATTCTCTTAACAATCATTTTTCACATGGATTAGAGAATAAATATATGGATTAGTTAAAAGTAATTATCAAAAACTTTTCTTGCTTTTATATTTAGGAAAAATGTAAAGTCATTGATTAATTAATGAGGGAGACATGTGTGAAATGGTTCAAGGGTTAATGTTCAAATCTAAACACAATCATACACAATAAAATTTTAAATATATGACTTCACATGGGTTGAGAGAGAGAGAGAGAGAGATAGAGAGAGAGTTTTGTTATCCTACACACCTTTGTGAGCATCGTCTATGTGAAAGCCACATCATTAATTTTTATTATTTCTTCTTGGTTTAATTTAATCATATAACTATTAATTATGGTTCATTCCACCCTATTACCATATTAGGGTTGATAATTATTTTTTAGAATTTAATTTTCATATTTTTAGTTAATAATTAATTTTTATGGTTAATTATTTTATAAGGGTATATCATTTTTCAATATTTCAATGTTTAGCAATAAATATTAATTATGATTAGATATGTTACAATAAATTTTATTTATATAATAAAAAGTGGTGAGGTGGTCGCCACGTAGGGATACTCACAAGGGTGTGTAGGTTAAACAAGATTGTGTGTGTGTGTGTGTGTGTGAAGTCATATGTGGGAAATAGAAATGAAAATCTCTACCACAAAATAATATATTTCTGTAACGCCCCAGTCCCAGTAGGACTAAAATGTCACCAAAAGACATATGTGCATGCTTACGTGATAAATATTTTTCAAGAAATTAAATTATATTTATAAATAATTTATAAATGGGCAGCACCCCAACTTAATTTTTTTTAAACCATGCACTTAAGCGTTCCAACTATGCTTTTCAAAATCATTGACTTACATGCAAGTATATTATAATCTACCAATATGTAAGTTATATAGCCAATCAGGCCACACATTAAAAAAATCATCGGTCAACCCTTTTGTACATTCAAAATATTTGTATATACAATCAAAAATTGACCACTAGGGTCAACAACTTTCAAACTTAAAAGTTTTGCAAAGTATCAACGGAAGCATTTAATATTTAACATACAAATATAAGTTTAAAGATGGTTTTAAGCAAAAACCATACAAGGGTCAACCATCTAACCCACTCCAGCAGATCGTAATCAACCAGCTTGATCTCCAGAACCTGAAAATATTTAAAAATATTTGGGTTGAGTTCCAGAATACACTCAGTGGGAATTAATATTCGTCCAAGTCATACTTTCATGTTTTAAAATCAATCATAAACATACTTTATAACATAGTTTACTCTTCATTGGATGAGAGACCCAATGTGATCACATGAATACTTTACGGTTACTTATCTAGATATTTAGTCACAAAGTAAACCGTCTATGCTTGTAAGTCAGAATTTCTCTGTGCATGAAGTCTCAAAACATCCAATCATTGCGTAAACAATGCTATTAAAACATTTAACATACTTTTCATGAACGAATTCAAAATATAGTTATGAGTTATAGAAAAACCCACATTGATGATCTCAATATGCAGTGCGGTTATACGTGAAATGCTACTATGCTCTCTGGTCGTTTCGACCTACAAAATTGAAATTCTAACTTAGAATCCTCAATTAAGTCTATAAGGTAATAACTTAGATCATAAATAACTTAAAAAAGGGATTCCTATGACTTGGGATCATTTGGAATTGAATTGGAGTCAAACGGGCAAATAATGCGCATTTGATGGAATGAATCAATTTAGTTTGAGAATTTATCGGACTTTGTGGACCAAATTGAATGGATAAAGATGAATTGAACTGAATTCAAAGAACGAGAAGTTTGTTTTAACATTTAGCAGTGAATTGACTATGTTCAGAATTTCTTGAGGGCAAACCACAATTTTTTGGAAATTAATAGAACTGAATTGCATTTAATAAAAGTCTTAATTTAATTTTTCAAGGACCGAATTATTATTTATAAGTTTCTGATTTGGGAATTGGACTTAATTGAAACATGTGGGACAAATTGCAAAATTAAAATTCTTCAATTAAGGTTATTATTCTATCAAATTTCTATTTTTCTCCCAAAACTCCATAGATTCTCACTATCATCAGTAACTTGCATGGTAGCCACTTTTATTAACCTCTAACACCTCCTTTAGCACCTCATTCCCTAATGACAGTACCTCCCCGATGACTAAGAGTCTCCAACAACCTCATATCACATACCTTCACTAATGAAAAGACATGAACTCCAAGACACACACACACACTCTTACGTCGATAACACATGAAAAACATAACCATTAATCTATGTCTCAACATATCTAGTAGGTATCTACATATCACTACAATCTCTGTAGCCCCATCAAAACAGGAGAAGCGAAAGAAAACAAAGAAAGAAATCACTTTTCATATTTCCCGATAGATTTTTCCATTGAACTTTCGACATGAAAATGACGGGTTAAATGGTGTTTGGTCAAAGATTTGAAACCATATATAAATACCTTGATACAATAGGTTTTAAACGGTATACAATACATCGAAAACCAATGCTCGGATTGTCTGGAAAAGCTCCGACAAGTTGCTACGTCGCACATCAACGAGCAGCAGCAAACAGTAGCCCTTAATGGTTTCTTCCTCGACTTCCAGACCTCAGATCAAAATCTGACGGACAACTACATATTCTACACATAAAGGGGAGTGTTCTGGTGTAATTCCATGAGATTTAATAAGGATTGAGTTGTGAACGACATCGACGAGAGATGATGCGAGGAGGTGATCAAATGTCTACGTACTTTGGTTTCGTTCATAACTTTTCAATGTTAACCCTAAAATATTTCTACATATGATTAATCTACTTATTGAAAGAGGAGTACATATTCTTCGTAAGATTTATCCATAGTTAACATAATGAACAATATTAGCAAATCAAAGAAGATAAGGAAAACGACGAGCTTAGCTTGCTTACCTCTCAAATCCTTCCCGGTAACTTTTGTTTATATTACTGTTTGGTTTTTTTTAATTACATCCTCCCCCAAGCGAAGAGAACTTATATATATATACACACTTAATCAAAACCATACACGTGTACACATGTACACTTGTTCTAAAAAGAAAACCCCAAGTGGAAAAACTTGGTGACTAATCATCCTTAATTGATAATTTTTACATAAAATATTTCTTTGGTATAATCCAACTAACTATGCTCATCTACGTGTATCAATAAGATACATACATTTCATTTGAATAGCTAGAGATAGGCTTCAATTGGTCCCAATAATAAATAGATTAATTGATATTGAACAAAATTTTTGGGTTCAAATTTTTAAGTGGAATAAATTTCGTTAGAAGGGCAAATAAGACCCCATTTGAATGATCTTGATTTTTAAACGATCCCACTAATGCTTACTTTTGTAATATAAATTCTAATTTCAACTTAGATGTTCAACTAAGGTCGAGACTTTTCTTACTATATAATAAATTTAAATACTATATTTTTCGGGGTGTTACAATTTCAATGGCCAAGATTAATCAAAATGAATCAAAATGGGGGCGGCATTTCTAAATTTTGCTACAAAATTAAATCATACCAATTGAGAAAAAAGGCAAAATCGAAAATCCAAAACAGCGAAAAAAATTTAAAAACTTTAAATAATGATATCTGGCTCATATTTTTATCCAATTTACACAAATAATATACTGAATTAAAGCTCTTTTCATTCTCTTTTAATTATGATCCATTGAGCATTTGTTTATTCAAACAAAAATTGATGAAAATACATAAAATCATTTTTCATGCATATACAAGTTGTAACTATAAAACGCTGCCAATATGGTACCATGATATTGCTAATATCTTATATTAATGTCACTACTTTGGTACCAAAATGTTACTAATATATATCTTGTATTCATGTTTCTAATACGAAGCATGTCAATTATGAATATAAAAGCATATATTATGAACATATATATACATGCTACTGTGAACATGTATACATGCTAGTGTGAACATGTAATTATGCTGATATGAATGAACAACACAATTGCTGGCTATTACGAATAATTTTATACATACTACTATGAACATTTAATCATGCTACTATGATCAAATAACATAACTACTATTTCGAGTAATTTTATAAATGCTATTATTAAATAATGAACGAACACTCAAGATATATAGCATGATAAAATGTTCATAATATCATAAGAAACTATCCATAATATTAAATTTATATCTAAAAAATGAAAATTAAATACTAAAAAATTATAAAAAATTCTAATCGGGTATGGTGAGCCCTAAAAAAGTGCAAAATTAAATTAAAGTACAAGAATAATAAATTAATGACTAAAATCTAAAAATTAAATATTAAAAAATTATAATAAATCATAATTGGGTAGGATGAACCCTAAATAACAAGTGTAGAAATAAATTAAAGCAAAGAAATTGAAATCGAAGAAATAAATGAACAAATAACTAAAAAAAATCAATTTCATCCGTGTTCATTCATAGTAACATGATTATATGTTCACAGTGGCATGTATATATGTTCACAGTAGCATTTGTGTGTGTGTGTGTGTTCATAATAAATGATTTTATATCAAGAATTGACATGTTTCAAATTAGGACACATTAATACAAAATATTAGTAATGTTGTGTAGCCATATTAGCAATGTCTGACAGTTACACACTTAGAGTTTGTACATGTATGAAAAATATTTTTTTGTATTTTCATCTATTTTTGCTTGAACAATAATATGCAAGATGTGTCTTAAATGAAAGACCATGGAGAAAGCTTTAATTTAATATATTATTTACGTAAATTGGATTAAAAATTAGAAAGTTATGAGTGCTTAAAGTTTTTAAGAAATAAAAAAAAATTGGAAGTACCATTTTTCCGGGTAAATTTTTAATATTGTCACCATTTCTTTGTCTAGGTGAACGGATTCGATTTCCCACATAGGGATCTTATTATCATTTGAACCCTTGTATGTATAGGGGTGGGTTCAAATAGGAACCAATCCTCGTAAGAACCTACGACCCAATTTACTCCACACATCTTGATGACATGAAACACAAAAAGACGGTGAAATATTTGTAAAATATGAGAAATTCCAAAACAATGTTTGCTTCCTAATCATTTTTTTAAAAAAAAAAAAAATTGGTGTCACCATGTACATCTACTAAATAAGTTGTGTATAAAAGGCAAAAAATCTCAAAGCCTAAAAATCCAAGGAGTTTACAGTAGAAGACACAAGGGTCGTACCTCATTAAAACCTCTCATGGAAAGCCTAGAGGAAAAAATGATGATTTGGAAAAAAAGAGTACCTCTGAAACTTAATTGAAGAACGACAATGACCTCTACCAATAATATCCGAAAAATCAAGAGACGTGATAGAAGTAACAGGGTAAAACCAATAACCAACCTCTAAACAATAATTAGTCGGACAATAAGCTACTTGGTTGCCTTCCCTATATATGTGGGAAGTTTTGAAGGTAATTCCATTGATAAATGAAGCACCCACCACCATCGAGCCTTAACACGCCAAGGAGAGTAACGGCATAAGTAGAATCTGTGTCATGCCAAATAAAATTCATTTTAATTTCATTTAAAATAATAAATTATAAAATTAAAGCTTTTCTTTTCTCTTTCATTTCAGATTCTAATTGCATATATATGTTTATATGAACAAAAATTGATGAAAATACAATACGAAACATCGCAAATATGATACCACGTCATTGCATTATTGTTGGTAATACGAAACCATGTTTAATATGTCGTATTAATGTTGCTAATACGAAACAAATTATTTTTTTACACTATGTATGATGTTAGACACAAAATTGATTTCATGGGAAATTAATTTAAAGCATGATCTAAATATGGTTGGAAAACTAGTTGATTGAGTCTATTATTCAACACAAAAAGAATTTTTCAAAAAAACTAACCGTTAAAAAATTATGATTATTTGATTGAACTGTAATTCCTAAAATGTTTTTCATTTTATTTTAAAATGTTTATTAGATTCTAATTAATATAATGAAGAGTTGTTCCGTCCAATTAATAATAAATTGATATTGCATGCTATAATTACCTTTGGTATGTTATATATTATACTGCCCAAGTGTGATACAAAGTCACGTATGCATGTGTCCTTTGAGAATGGTCTAGTAGTAGAAGTGACGAATCCATGAATTATGTCTAAGGGACTAGGTGTCAACTAATAATGATATACAAATATGTAGAAAGTTAAAAATTAGATCACTTACGCATTTGTCTTTTGAGAATGGTGTGGTGGTAGAAGTAACGAATCCATGAATTCTGTCTAAGGGGCTAGGGGTCAACTAATAATGATATATAAATATATAGAAAGATAAAAGTTAAATTAAAAATTGATAAAAATATATTAAAATAAAAAATAAATAGTTGTTTTAAGCTAACAATCATTAAAAAAGTTACGCATGATTAATCAAATGTATAAAAAGTAAATTATAAGAGTTGATTAAAATAATTTCACTCTAAAAGAATAAAAAAATTGTGCTTTTAAATTTATACAGGAAGTAATATAAAAAATCCCAAATTCAATAATGAAGGAAATAAAACACACTGATCAACTTAAAGGTAGAGGAATAGTGTTAACGAGGCAAACTCAGCAAATTTAAAGTTGGCATAAAATTATTACGTGAAATTAGACAAATTAAAAAAAGAATAAGAATGAAAGTAAAAGAAATGGAGACAGGAAATGGAGAAAACAAAGTTAATTGATTTCTTTTTTCTTTTTTTATGGTTATATGAAATTAAACTACTATAATACCCTTATTCTTTTTCTAATGTTTTCAGGCCTAGTGCCCCCCGGAAGTGTGGTTCCGTCCCTCTGTGGTGGATTGGTATAAATTGGATAATGAAGTTCTAAGTTTGAATTCCGCCAACAACTTTAGATATGGGTTTGTTATTCCTTATTTTTCAAGTTTGGTCTACCTATTTTATGTGGTTTGCGAGCAATTGTACATACAAATGTTACCCAATATGCATTATCTAATAACGACTGCAAGCTATCCTCATTACAAAAAAAAATAAAAAAAAATCACATTGATATATCAAGGATTTCCCTTTTAAAACAAACTAGTATTTCGTGTGTATGATGCACAAATTTTATTTTATGTATTAAGTTGTGATATTAATTTAAGTTGTACATACATGATCTCATTGTAAAAATAATAAGTTGTTAATTATAGTTTTATAACGAATGATGCATTTAAACTAAGTTATCGATACAAATTAATGAAAATAAATCATAATATATAGTTATGGTTGACACCTAGACAAATTAAATAAAATAACAATATTTAATCATGACAATAATCGAACAAATATTAAAATAACTGTTAATTAATAACTATATTGAATATAGTATGCATATTTAATTTAATGGAGTTGCAATAAAAAATAAAGTTAGATAAGTATGTGTAATTTAGATTTGCCTATATATTTAATAAGCATTTTGAAAAGTAAGTAAATAAAAAATACATGTAGTAACAATTTTGAAAAATAAGGAAATAAAAAAATATATCTTTTTTAGTATTAGCTTTTACTATCATTTGGAAAATAAATTAAAGTAAAAGACATCTATTTTCACAACAGTTTTACTGTTGTCTAATAGACTAACAAACATACAACATTTATAAACAACGGTAGCTAACCGTTGACAGCCTATTTATGACAACAGATTTAAACCATTGTCTATCCAACAAGCAATTTAATATTTTTTACAACCATTTATTGACAATGGATTTCAATCGTTGTCTATTCAACAAATGATATTTTTTTAACATATGTATAGATAAGATAATACGTTATTGCACCACAGCACGCCGTTTTTGTTGTGTAGTCTATATCTGATTTTCTTGTAGTGTTTCTAACATGGATTAGACTAAGTTAAGGTATGGACTAGTTAAAATTGTCACATTAATTGATGGGGAACTCTTGTGTGATCATGCTGAAGATCAATGTCTAAATATAAACAAAATTAAGTATTATAAAAATAAAAATGTACGACTTGATGTGGGGTTGGATTTGTATTTTAACCCGTTTTACCGAATTTGATCCGTAACACGGTCTCACACTAATTTTTGTGTTGATTAATTTAATTTTGAGTGACTAAAATTCATAATATATCCGACCTAAAGTATTATATATGCGTACATTTTTAGTACTTCATCAATGGGAAAGAATATAAACAATAATTAAGAAATAGTAATATATAGTTTTTCACAAATAAAATTTTAAAAAAATAGTGAAGAAAATAGAGGACCTCTCTAACAAATATGCAGGCTTCCACTTCCTTCTAATGCTTGGAAATGTAGAGAATATATTTAATAGAAGACAATATTTTTTAATTAAATGTAAAATTACCAAAATAACCTTAACTTTTTTGAAAATTTCAGTGGGCCAGTCCCCCTACTGTGGCTCCCTCCCTGATGGCAAAATGGGCAAAACCACTTGGTGTGAACTTGTTTCACTTGGTTTCCAAGTATGGTTAGTTTATCTATCATGATGTGTGGCTAGCAGACTATTGTATAAGAACGAAGTTTACCCAGTGCACACCATCAATTAAGTAGCGACTGTCAGTTATCCTTACATATATAATTTTTTTTAAAAATATCACATATGTGGATAAGATACTAGGTGTAACACCCCGAACCCGGAGGCCCAGTGCGCTAATGAGAACACACACGATGAAATAAAATCACAATAAAATTTTCACAAACTAACATAAATCATTTTCTCGAATTATAAAAATTCGGACAGCACTTCGTTTAAAATATTAATAAATTCCACGCCCATATGCATTTACCATTCAACAACCAATCACATAAGATAAGACTTTTCAACCAACCTATCATTTTAAAATCACACCTTTCGAAGCACCAATTAAAACATGTTCAACCTTGACTAGTCAAAAATCCAATATTCAACATTCAAATTATGCCAGCAAGGCCATGACGATCACACGCGTCTATAAAATATTTAAGTAATCCATAAACATACAGCGGAAGCATATATAATCATATTTGTTGACCACAACTAAACAAAGTCAATATTTCAAAAATTAAAATATGGTAAACCATACAAGATGTCCCTATTAGTCCACGTCCGCCACCTGTCATCATCAATTACTTGAAAATATTTTTAAATAGTGGGGCTGAGTGCCAGAAAATACTCTGTAGGAATACTCATACATTCGTCCAATAATTTACAACAAGAATATCCATAAATTCATATTTGACATGTCGTAAATCATACGCTCAATAGACATAGTAGAGACCGACCCTAATGTGATCACATATAAACTATAACATATTCATAATATGAACATATTCATAAGTAATTGCACAAGAGTGCCATATTCGGAATTCCTCATAAGAGTCGTGTCAATCCACATTAAGCAACATCAGCATAACTAATTTTTCATAGCGGATGAAAGTTTAAATATATTTTCGAAAGCATTTTAGTAAGTAAACCCACCTTATAGCTAGATTAGTTGTAGCTTTATTCATAAATTCTCATCCGAAGCCAGCTGTCAGATTAGGACCTTATGCTTAAATATATGAATTGCCTTAATCGTCATCCTAAACGAGTCTCGGGTTAGGACCTATACATAAGAACTATGTCTTACTAACGTATTAATCTTCTAAACATATACCATAATGTAAATAAGGATCTAGGGAACGAGTCTCTAAAGTAAGAGCGTACCCGGACGTCACCTAAAAGTTGAACAGGATCCTAGCTTAAAATATATCAGAGTCCTCGATCATACAAATAGATGGCTTAAATTCATAGGGGAAAATTATAAAACTTAATTTAAGATTTAAAGGATCATAGAATATTAATATGGAAATATTGATTTATTATATCATATACTTAATTTTGAATTTAATCTAAATTAAGAAAAATAGACAAAATAAAAATAAGGTAAAAAATATAATATGATTATGAGGGCTTGAACCCTTGACCATAAGTGAAATAGTAGGCACTTAACCACTAGGCTAGAAGAATTTATATAACATTAATTAAACTATTATAAAACACATTAAAGTGGATTGAACCTTGGACCTTTAGCATAAAAATTGAACTCACACCATTGAACTAAACCTCATTTTTGAAATTGTTTAGCAGTTTTAATTAAATATAGTTCATAATTATCTTGCAATAAAAACAAATAAAATGCATTCTAAAGGTTTTGAACCTTAGACCTATCAAAATAAAATTGAGAATATAACCATTGGGACAAATGCCATTTTCAAAAACTACAACATACTTTTATTTAAATATAGTGCAGAATTATATTGGAATAAAATGTATAAATTAAATGTTCAAAAAGGGTTTTGAACCCTAGACCTATGATTATTAAACCATAACATTAGCCATTAGACTATATACCATTTTCGAATTTTCAAGCATGGTTTTAGTTAAATAAAGACAGTAATGCATGCATTAATTAAAGTAAAATAAAAATTAATTGTTTCCAAGGAGGATTGAACCATAGACCTCAAATAAAAATTTATAAACCTTGACCATTAAGCTAAGGATCATTTTCGAAAATTAAAAGGCTTTTAAAAATAACATGAGTCTTAAAATGCATTGATCAAGATTTGAACCTTAGAACATTTAAGAATTAATCTAGAGCACAAACCATTACACTAAACCCCATTTTCAAAATTAATAACATGTTTTTAATTAAATAAGATCATAAATACATCCATCCATTAATTTTGAAATTAATAACAAGCTTTAAATTAAATAAGGTCATAATATATCCATCAATTAAAGTAACAAACTATCATTAAAATGAAATGGACCTTAGACTTCTTCAATAATTAAGGAGTACCTAACCATTAGGTTACACGAATTACTACAAAAATTATACCATAATTTTAAATACATAGTGTAAAAATTAACTTCTTAATTAAAAAAAATCAAATTGTTACAACTAAGTGTTGAACCAATGACTATATATATTACCACAAGGCAGTAACTTGTTCCATTAGGCTAAGATTTAATTTTAAATAATAACGCAATCTTTTAAAATAAATAGTGATAGAATCTATATAATAATAAAAAAATTAAATAAAAAACAACAACAAAAACAAAATGAAAAAGAAAAACACAAACGCACGCGCACACACACCAGCCAACGCGCACACACACATACATTCACAATTCATGAATCAACATTTTTTTTATTCCAATCTTATTTTAGCATTCAAAACATCAACAAAAAATTCAATAATATCTTGGTCAATTTAATTCATATATCTGTAAAATCAAGTTCTATAGATTCGTATTGACGAGCACTATCGTCTAATGTATTCGTTCATCTCGATCGGATAATAATTAGACCGTAAATAATTAAAATCATAATTGGACTAGAAAGCCCATCATTTGGGCATTTTAATAAAATAGACTCAACTTAAACATTTGGGCTCTAGAAAAATTCATTGGGCCTCTATTATTGAATTTGGGGTGTTACACTAGGTCTTTGTTTTATAAGGATTATCCTTTCGAAACAACCAAGATAATATGTTATTGCATCTTTCATGAATTATTTAAATGTAAAATTGCATGCACGTATTTGTAGGGATCCAATTTTTTTTTTAAATAAATGAATTTCGCAATTGTCTCATCTCCTCATTGGCCAGATTAAGTTGGCATTATTTATGCTTCAAAAACTTCCATCAAGCGGTCTCATGGATCATTTTCATCAGACGGGCGGGTCGCAAGTCAATTTAACATGCCCTGCCCATCCCTCTCTGAAAAAAAAAACACCTAATATGTTAACCTGTAATACCCCGTAAATTAATTACTGCTTAATTGCAGTAAATTGTTGCAATTACTATTTAGTATAGTAATTTCCAGTCAAATTAGGGTCGAAAGTATCCGTTAGGTTCCATGGAATTCAAGATCAATTAATTCCCATAAGTGAATTAATTATTCAGTTAGGGTTTAATCCTCTTTTTAGTTATGGAAAGTCGGAATCAGAATTTCAGATAAATTCGATTCCATTATTGCGATGTGTGTTTATCATGAATTAGATATTCTGATAAATATTTTCTGGACTGGGAGAATCAGATATTCTCCGGTCATGCAAGTATTAAATTCAGATAATTAAAGCAGAGCATTTCAAATAGATTGAATTAGATATCCCCTAGTGCCGATATTTTAGCAACTCGGTTTTTTTTCCAAGTTGTGGCAATTTATTGGTCTAATGGGAAAAAGGGGAAATCTGCAGCCTAGCCTACTCTCATTTAATGGTAAAGCCTTATCTAAGCATTTACGTAGAGGTTGAGAGAGAGAAAAGGGAAAGGCATCCAACTTATTTCTTCATTCCATTTCACTTCTTCATTTGCCATAAAATTTTCGAGAAAGAGGGAGAGAAAACACAGCAGCTCCTCATTTCTTCTTCTCCATTTCATCCCCATTTTCTGCACAAATTTTAGAGAGAGAGAGAGAGAGTGGTAGAAGCAAGAAGTTGCAGCCTTGTCGAGAAGAGCTCAAGCTATCCTTCATCCGCTCTTCACCGTTGGGTTTCTGGTGTCATCGTTGGAAGCTTTGTTTCAGTCGTTTCATCTCCTTCAAGCTTCTTCCAACTCTTCTCCTTTGTTATTTTGAAAAGGTATTTTCGAAAGCCATGAGCTTTTTAGTCACATATTTTCAGATCTAAGTTTAAGAAGTATATGTGTGGATTTTTAGTGTTTTAAATGACGTTAATGTTTAGAAAATTAGTTGGTTATGTGCAAGCATGTGTAGTCAAGTTTGAGATGTTTTGAGGTGATGAAAGCTTGGTGTTTGAACTGAAATAAATCAGTCCTAGCTTGGGCTAATCAGTTCTGGACTGAAGCTCATCAGTTAACTGATGAAGTGAGTCAGTTGAACTGTAATAAATCAGTCTTAGCTTGGGCTAATCAGTTCCGGACTGAAGCTCATCAGTTAACTGATGAAGTGAATCAGTTGAACTGAAATAAATCAGTCCTAGCTTGGGCTAATCAGTTCCGGACTGAAGCTCATCAGTTAACTGATGAAGTGAATCAGTTGAACTAAAATAAATCAGTCCTAGCTTAGGCTAATCAGTTCCGGACTGAAGCTCATCAGTTGACTGATGAAGTGAATCAGTTAAAGAATCAGTTTTGGGAGAAAAACTAATATGTTTGACTGATCAGTTTTGGAAATTAGTTAACCGATCAGTTCTAGGAATCAACTAACTGATCAGTTCTGGTAACCAGCTGACTGATCAGTTCTGGTAACCAGCTGACTGATCAGTTCTGGTAACCAGCTAACTGATTCGGAGTTTGTTTGTAGTTCGAGCAGACGGCGCGCTGCGCAGCTTGGTACGGCAGTTTCGCCACCCTTCAGTAAAATGAGCATAACTCCCTTGTTAGACATCGTATTGAGCCGCCGTAAATTTTTTCGAAAACTAGACTTAAGTGTCTTTCCAATGGTACATGTCTGATCCTCTAATTCTTTCTGAGTAAATTATGAAAAATCGTCAAAGTCAAGGCATGTGTTTTTCTTCTGGAAGTTCGTGACAGATTTGCCACCTTTCAGTAAATCGGGTATATCTGTTCCATTTATTATCATCTTAAGAAACTGTAAATTTTTAAAAATTCTAGACTTCCGTGGCTTTCTAATGGTATATGTCTCAGTCCATAACTCTTCCTGCATCGATCGTGAAAAATCTTTAAAGTCCGGTCATGAGTTCGTTTTCAGAAATTCTGGCAGTTCTGCCACCTTCTAGTCAATCGGTCATAAATATTTCATTAGTTATCATCTAGAGTCACCGTAAAGTTTGCCGGAAACTAGACTTCCGTGGCTTTCTAACGGTGTATGGCTTGTCCCCTGCACCTTAGTGAGTCAAAACATAAAATTTTTCAAAGATAGACATTGTGCAAAACGTCGTTTAGTCTACGAACTTATTGATGACTTTGTTCCTAGAATCTAGTTGTGATGATGTTAAAGTATTTTTGATACCTTAAATGATGTCGATGAATGTCTTTATATGGTTTGGAACTAGGGTCGAGATTAACCCTTAAGCTAAGAAAAATCTAGAACGGATACTAGACCCTAATAGGCCTTCGTGTCGTGTTGAGTCCTGTCAGTTTTAGGATCAACATACTAAGTATATTTTTATATATTGAAGGCTAGCAAATCCACAAGGGATAAGACCTGTGAAGAATTAGCAGCTGCCATTTAAAACATCGGTAAAAGGTGGGCTTTCTTTCCAACGGACTCTTAGTCCAAATAATGATTTGAGTTTTTACTCACCCGCAGTTAATTATTCTGATGCAAATAAATTATTGTCATGCATAAAATGTTTTGTTTTGTATGATATCTTTATCTGTATTTAGTTAGCTCGCAAGGGGCTTTCTAACTCTTAAATCGATCGGGCCTCGTGCTAACTTAGCGTCTTAACCGAGGTTAGTGTACACTTGGGTTAGTGATATATGAAAGAGGGAAAGGCTGAGCGGAGCTATTCCTGACTAAGACATCGACGATGCTAAATGTTCGTGGAAAAGGCTGAGCGGAGCTATTCTTCGGCATTTATTTATGTTAAGCGTTCGAGAGAAAAGGCTGAGCGGAGCTATTCCTCGACGTTCGTGGAAAAGGCTGAGCGGAGCTATTTCTCAACTTTCAGTGGGATATGGATGATCATACAACAGAAAAGAGTGCTCAAAAATAGAAAGTGATTTAGTAAAATATAGGGCCATTTTAGGTAAAACCCCTGTGTGTTTACTCAAATGCATGACAAGAAAATCAGTGTTCAATTCAGTAAATATTTTTGACAATGTGTTCACTGAGTACCCTTGTACTCAGCCCTGCATGTTTGTTTTTAAATGTGCTGGTTGAGCTGGTGTGGAAGGGAGAAGTGCTTAGAGTGGAGTTCTTTTTGGTACAAGGCTCAGATGACCTTGTGTTATTATTATTATTATTATTATTATTATTATTATTATTATTATTATTATTATTATTATTATTATTATTATCTTTCTGTTGCTTTTGCGACTCAGTTATATCACAAGTCCAACATTTCAGCTTTTGTTCAGGACGTGTTCCATAACTCGATAATCATTTAAGTACTATTATTATTCAGTCATTTGTGAGTACTTAAAATCAGTCGGGAATTAGAGTTCTCAAACCAAAATATCGATCCTGGAAGATAATAGTTGACTTCCTTATTTAATTATTTCCGGTTTGCGTCTTGATCCATCCTTCATTAGGGTCGAGTTGTGCCAGTCACACTTTGAATTAATCAGATATTAATTTGGGGTCGTGACAGAGTGGTATCAGAGCGTTTTTGCTTTGAGCTCTAAGTTCTTTCAGTTAAGTCTAAGATTGTTCCTTAGACTGTTCAGTGATCAGTTAACAACTCTCAGCACTCCCTCACATCAGTCTCAACCAAAGAAAGAAAGGTATGCGATTGTCAAAATTACAGTATTCAAGCAGGCCATTCAGATAATGTGATACCCCAGATTTTTGAGAAAGGTTTAGAGAATTGTTAATATTAATTAATTAATTAAAGAAGGAATTTAAATAAGATTAGCTATCGTTGGATGTCAGTCACGACTTTAAGAGTCAATTTTTGTGAAGATCGTCTTTTCTGAAAAGACGATCTTAATTCTTCTATTGCCATCTATGGTTTCTTTAGAAAGGTTTTAACTCAAGCAGTACACCGGTGTTTTTAGATTTTAAATCTGAAGTCATTTGAGTTCCCGGTGATGGAAAACGTATTTAAAAAGGGGAATGAATAGTAACTTTTGCATGCGTTCGTGTTTTGAGAAATTTACGAAATCCTCCTCGTTTATTCGAGTCCAGTTCTGTCAGGCCTCCCTTATTGGAAATGACTCAAGGATTCCGTTGGCGTTCACGGATTTTCATTCTGAGGTCAATCGAACGCTCGGGAGCAAAATCTGTCAGTCTGAGTGAATAGTAAAATGTAATTCCAAAAAGGGAATCTTTGCTCGTCTTTCTTCTGACGACCTCGTCTTCTTTACGAATCGAGTTGGTTCACTAGTGTTCGAGCCACCGAGTCTCCAGATATTTTTAGATTTCATGTCTGAAGTCATTTGGACCTCGACATCAAATAAAAAAGCTTTTAATCGAACCCGGGGTACCTTTTGCAGTATTCCCGCACAGCAATGGCTTCCAAGGGAAGCCAAAGCTTCTCCTATAAATAGGGGACCACCCCTTTGGCATTCTTTGCTCATTTCTCATTCACTTCATTTCTAAATCGAGAGAGTGTAAAGCTTAGAAAGCCGAGAAAGTTCTGTCGAAGTAAAAAGCGTTCTTCGTGAGTGTTCTTAAAGACGACAAGTAGAGTGGCGTGGAAGGGATGCGGTGAAGGAATGTGCTAGGGGCACCGTTGGATCATAGCAGGTGGCTCTACCGCCATTACGACTCGACGAGACGCCGAGCTAGCCACATTCCTTCGACGCACCTAACCCCGTCCATTCTTGTTCGTCGGTCTCGACTCCCTTTTCCTTCTCGTCTTTTAAATTCCGCATTACTTTCCGTTCTTTATGTTCTTCGCATTCTTCATTATTGCTCGTCTAACGTTGTATTTCGATTTTTGTTGAAGTTCCAAGTTAATAACGTTTACGTTATAATTCTCATTCTACTTCCGTTATTATCATTATTCTAAAAGATTAGCCTCGTTTATTTCCATTAAATTCCGTTTAAGCCATATTTAACGATTTTGTCGTTATTCTAAATATTAAAGGAGGATTATAGTGTATATGCCGTTATAATGCCAAAATTCTTGTTAAAATTAAATCATGTTGTTGCATGTTAAATTCAAGTACGTTGTTTTAAGGAAATTCCAGGTTAAATGTTCTTCGTGTTCGTCAAAAGAATCAACGAACATGAAGAACCCAGTTGAAGATCACCCAGAACTGGCCTAGAGAGAGAGGAAATAGAGCCCCGCGGGGGGGGGCCCTTCTTGGCCGCGCCGAGCCCGCCGGGGCTGAGGAGCTCACCGGGGCAAGGGCAGCCCACCGGAGTACCCTGACCCACGGCGGGGGGGAGCCCGCCGGTGCCCATGTGCGCCGCGGCGGCCCCTCCTTCTCCGTGTTGTTTTTCACCATTTCTTTCCGGATATTTTCGTACCCCTTTTCCCGAACTTTTTGAGTCTTCCAAATTATGTTATTTTCAAGCCATATTCAAGTTTAACTTATAGTAAGGTATTCAAGTTAATTTCAATTTATTTCGAATAAGCTATTTAATTATTTTCCGTCTAAAAATTTAGAGATCAAGTCGAGAAGTTCCGTAAATAAAATAAATGCTTCTCGAACCCTTATTAAGTCAAAAGTCGTGTTATCCATGCTAAGTCCTAGCTAAGGAAATATTTGTTGGGTATTATTTAATCTCATGTTGTTAGAAATCTTCGAAGGAGGCTGCTAAGTTGATAATTCAACTTTTGTAGGGGGGATCGAGCCTTGGAGAAATACTAAGGAAGACCACCAGCTTGTTGCCTCATCTTCCGTCCCGTAATCAAGGTGGGTAAATCTATACTCATCTAAAGTTTGAGCTAATGAGTTCTAGAAGCATGTTAGGACAAATGAGATATCCAATAAAGTATTTTTGCTCTGCCTGATTGATCTCTGTACAAGGAAGGAGAAAGGAAGATATTATATTTTACTTGAGCTCCCAAGCATGTTTAGAAATGATAGAATTACTAAAGTATTGTTTATTTTTAGCATGAGATGTTTAGAATTATCTTTAGTTTCGATTCGTATTTAATTACGTTCTTTTCCTGGAATCGAATGTTTATGCTTGTTAAGCTTGCAGAATTAAGAACTAAGATTTGCCTTGTTAGGGTAGCATTAAATCCCTTGTGGGCCGAGTTCATGCAATAGTAAAGGATTAGCCTTTAGACGTTGTTCTAAGTTTGATGTTGCTAGCAAGATTAAGAAAGGAAGGAACTTAGCTTTCACTTAAGCAGGATTTGAGCTCAAGAACTCTTGAGGAAGTCACTGCTGGGTTTTACCCTCGCAAACTCGTTCGGATATTTAAGGTAACCCCTTTTCTATCATGTGGCATGCCTAAGGGTACAGTTGACATCAGGTTTGAGCCAAGTTGGGCCCAAAAAGAAAAGAAAAGGTTTTACGGATATGGAGAGGGCTTTTTCGATTTGCTCTCCATATACCGTCTGTTAATTGTTGGATATCTTGAAGTTATTAAAGTATTTTTGCTAAAATCCACTGAGTACATTAGTGCTCATGCCCCCTATTTTCAAATGTTTTCAGGTTGAGATGCTGAGGATGTTGGTGGCTGTGGATGTGGGTTGGCTGCCAAGATTGTTTTGTTATTATCTAATATTCCCTTGAAATCCCACTATGTGATCTGCTACTCTGATACACTCTTTCTAATTCCGTTAAAGTTCTGCTATGATCATTAAGACTCTAAGAATATCTCCAGACATGATTAAATATTTATAAGATGCATATTATGGTTATTTCCGTTTCTCGAGTATGATTTCCGTTCGCCTATGAAGAGGCTTATCCACGTTGATATATGTTATTCATTTTGACCTATGAAGGGGTCTATACTTGTTGGTATCTGATTAGTTAGCCGTTTCATTCTGCCTAAGCATGTTTCCATTTGAACTCAAGTAAACCCGAGCATCACCACCTATCTTCCAAAGCATATCTTAAACTCCTTTGATAATCTTCCGACTTTATTCATTAATCCCTTAATAACACCCTGTCCCCATTCGTTAATCCCTATCTCAGGACCGGGTTGTTACAGATAATGGCAAGATTTTAAAAATCTTTCAGTTTAGGCCATTCAAATAATGGCGAGATTTTAAAAATCTTTTAGTTCGGGCTATTCAGATAATAGCAAAGTTATAAAATTTTTAGTTAAGCCATTTAGATAATGGTGAGATTTTTATAAGAGTATTCAGATCAGGCCATCCAGATGTTGGCCAAAATTTCAGTAACACCATTCAGATAATGGCATGGTAAGACCAATCATATATTGGCAAAAGTTTAAGACCAATCAGATATTGGCAAAAGTTTTGCATCAGAAATTTTTTTTGAAAGCCCTTTATGTTTAAAAGAGTTTCAATTATTTTTATTTCGTTGAGGCAAGCTCACGATGTAATAGTTAAAGCAGGCACCCAAGGTTGCCAGATTGCAGCAGTGCAGTTTAGATAATTGCAAAATTTAATTGAGTCAGACTTTAGATAAGTCGGGCTTTTGCACGATCGGACTTCAAATAAGTCAGGTTGTTTCATGAATTTAAGCTTCAGAGAACGTAGTGGAATTTAGAGGAATCTAGATTGCCTTAGTTCTCTTTAAGTTGGCTTTCATTTAAGTAAAGACTCAGTCAGTGAAACCTGATGAAGAAATTTAGCAAGTTCAAGAACTTGAAGGAAAAAGACAAGTTTCAGAATCAGATCCAGTTTCAAGAGGCATGATGATTAGGGATTCTAGTTCCAGTAGCTGATGTATCAATTCCTCATTTTAGTAAGGCCTGCGAATTAGCGTTTCGAAACCTCGAGCCGAATTTATTTTTGAGTCAGTGTCTCAAAGTAGCCAGAAGTTTTCTATTTCAAGTTAGCGCCTTGAAATAGAGTTTAAGAGTTCAGGATTTTCCAGTAGATGTTTCGAGAGTTGGTCGGGAATGTTCAAAGGAGTTAAGAATATTCGAGTCAACGTCTCAAAAATAGACTTAGAATTGTTCTAAGTCAAAGAGTTCATCAGTAAGAACTCATTTCAGTATGATTTTGAGTGTGGAAATTATTAGTCCCTTTAAGTTTTAGGAGAGGGTAAAATTACCATTTTAGTTTAGTATATCAGTTTAAAGAGTCATAATACGGTTGTATGTATACTTCTAGGCGTACCTATATAAATGAGTTTCTCATGAGAGTTCTCCTTTATATATCAAATGGCGGGACAGAGATGTACAGCACGGAAGAGTGTACCCCATCCGATATCCGTAGCACAGTATACCTTTTGGTTCAGGACTTATGAGCCAGAGAGCGGGGAGACCCTAGCAGGGTTCTTGTCACGTTACCACGAGCTATGGTTGCATGCGAGGCTCAGTCATGTGGAGGGTATTCATCGCCTACTTAGAGTGCTTCCACAGTTGTGGCGTGGATGGGTGACATAGGCCTCATACTATTACATATGCCAGCACTCTTAGACTTTTGAGCTGATGGTGAATTTTCCTGAGTTTATCGCCCTACTCATGCATTAGTACCTTACCCAGCGTGTACCTCCTCCAGGCCTATATGCTTAGATGCACAGCTATCTTCTCAGGGATGAGCCACCTAGGGGAGTTTACGACCGTCTTATCCCTCCCATTTTTGCGGCACAGGCAGCACCACCTCCAGAGCCAGTAGTATGGCTGGACACTGATCTTCTGCCCCATCAGGGATGCAGGAATGATCAGGAGGCGGGACCTTCCCGAGTGACACGAGCAGTCTCGAGAGATGCAGATGATGAGCTTCCTCCTAGGAAGCGCCAGACAGTGATAGGTTCTCCAGAGAGGACCATAGAGGTTGTGCATGAGGTGTGCTGCCAGAGAGAGCTGAGGAGGGAGGTGCAGCAACTGCAGACCGTCTAGTACTGGTGGTAGGAGAGGAGTCAGAGGAGGATCCCTCGGAGGAGTCATAGCCAGAGGAGGGAGATGGCCCTTAGAGGATTTAGGATGGTCGATCGGCCAATAGCTCGTCTGACTAGTTTAGCTTTTGTGTTATGATAGTGTATTTTGTATCAGGAAGACCATCTATTTTGTTATGTACATTTCAGTAGTTGAATGTGTTCCCTAGAGGACCATTCTTGGGACTTAGGTATTCCCACCTTTTGAGACAGGAATGCGTAGCTTGTAAGCATTCTGTCGTCCAGGCATGACTGGTTTTTGCAGAACCCATGCATTAGGAAATGTACTTGTAAGACCTCGTTGGAGGCGATTTTCCTGATGTATATATATATATAAGACTAGAAATGTTGTTAATTATGCTTCAGAGTTTCAACGCGTTTTGCATGCTCAAGATATGTTAAGGATCAGTTAAAGCATGAGTTATTATACAACAGTGGGCAGTGGCCTAATTATTAATTATAAATTGGAATTATAATTTGCAGAATGGTACCACCCAGAGCAGCACGAGGAAGAAATGCGAATGTGAATCCCGTAAGACAGAATAGGCCTAGAGGGAGACCTCCAAGGCAAGAAAGACAGGAAAGAGTGGAGGAAGAACAACGAGAAGGACACGAGAAACAAAGAGAGCAGATACCTCCCCCACCTCCATAGTGCAGAATTGAGGAGCTTTTTCTGTGACAGAACCCTCCATCGTTTGATGGGGCTGGAACCCCGGCCGATGCTGAGGCGTGGATCCGAGTGATGGAGCAGGTTTTTAATTTCCTCCGTTTTGATAACCAGGAGCAACTCTCCTATGTAGCATTCCAGTTAACCAGATCTGCAGATTTCTGGTGGGAGTCTAGAAGGAGAACCATGACTCCGGAGCAGCTTGATGCTTACACGTGGGATCAGTTCAAAACTGGATTTTACAACAAATACATTCCTAAGACGTTCAGAGTCAAGAAGGAAGCAGAGTTTCATACTCTGGAACAGGGGAAGATGTTCGTCATAGAGTACGAGCGAGTATTCTGTGAGTTGTCACAGTATGCACCTCATCAGATAGATACTGATTGGAAGATGTCATCTAAGTTCAGATCACGACTGAGGCATGAGATTGCCATGTCTTTAGCAAGTCGAGAGGTCCTGACCTATGCTGAGTCATTGAATAGGGCATTGGATATCGAGGCAGTAATGCCTGAAGAAAGAAAGGCCCCAGTATCAACTCCAATACCTACTTTAGCACCAGCACCAACCAGGACTCCATCACAGAACTTCCAAGGGAAGAGAAATTGGAATGATGGAGATAACCAGAACAGGAACCAAGACTACAGAAAGCCTTGGCAGGGAAATAGGCAGCAGGGCCAGCAGAGTGCTCCTGCTCAAGGAAGAATTGTGCCATCACAACCCAGCATTCCTCTATGCCCAAGGTGCAACAAACGCCACCAAGGCATGTGTCAGGCCAGAAACACAAGTTGCTATAACTGTGGCTAGGAAGGTCACTATGCGAGGCAATGCCCGAAGGCACAACAGAGACGAAACCCTCAGCAGCTAAAGGCCCTGCAGGAATCGGGGCAACAGAGTCAGCAACCCCAACAACAACAACAGAGGAAGATGCAGCAAGGAAATCCCAGGTCTTTTGCAATGAACCCCAGTTCCTCCGGGAAAGGGAAGCAGAAAGGTAATCTTGCAGGTATGGGCAAACTTCATGGCATGTCTTTAGTTGTTTTATTTGATACTGGAGTATCACACTCCTTTATTTCATCAGCATGCTGTGAAAAGCTAGAGCTTAAAACTGAATGAGCTAGTCATAAGAAAAAGATTTTAACACCAACTGGTGGAAAATAGACTTGAGAACAACTAGGATTAAGGCTGATAATCTTAGTGTCCTACCGATGTGGGATATTCGTCTTAATCCTAGGAATGGATTGGTTGTCAGAAAATCATGCCACGATCCTATGCAGCGAAAAGAAGATATCATTCCAAATTCCAGGAGAAAAGACAACAAGTTCCCAATGAGAGGCCAAGAAGATGGAAAAGTTCACTCCAATGATTTCAGCACTGCAGGCCAAGAAGATGATCAAGAGAGGAAATCAAGCTTTCCTGGTTTATCTAAACAAGATAGATGATATAGAAAGGACAATGGAAGATGTTCTAGTTGTGCAAGAGTGTGCAGATGTTTTTCCAGAAGAATTGCCAGGATTGCCACCGAACCGGCAAGTCGAGTTTGCAATAGATTTGGAACCGGAAGGGGCTCCGATTTCAAAAGCTCCGTACAGGATGGCCCCAAAAGAGTTGCAAGAACTCAAGATTCAACTTCAAGAGTCATTAGACCTAGGTTTTATCCGACCGAGTACGTCACCATGGGGAGCACCAGTCCTGTTTGTGAAAAAGAAGGATGGCACATTGAGGATGTGCATAGATTACCGTGAGCTGAATAAGCTGACATTAAAGAACAAGTATCCGTTGCCAGGGATTGATGAACTTTTTTATCAGCTCAAGGGGGCAACTGTATTCTCAAAAATTGACCTAAGGTCTGGGTATCATCAGTTAAAGATCAAGTCAGCAGATATACCCAAGACAGCTTTCTGAACCCGGTATGGTCATTATGAGTTTACGGTAATACCGTTCGGATTGATAAATGCCCCAGCAGTATTCATGGATCTCATGAATAGGGTGTTTCATCCATTCTTAGATAAGTTTGTCCTTGTATTCATAGATGATATTCTCATCTATTTCAAGAATGAATCAGATCATGCAGAACATCTGAGGACAGTGTTAGAAACACTAAGAAAAGAAAGGTTTTATGCCAAATTCAGTAAGTGCGGATTTTGGCTGAAGGAAGTAATGTTCCTTGGGCACATTGTGTCAGCAGAAGGAATCAAAGTGGACCCCTCTAAAGTAGAGGCAGTACAAGAATGGAAGTCTCTAACTACTCCTAATGAAATCAGAAGTTTCTTGGGATTAGCTGGATACTATAGGAGATTCATAGAAGGATTCTCCAAGATAGCGAGGCCAATGACACAATTGTTAAGGAAGGGAATCAAGTACCAGTGGTTAGAAGAATGTGAAGCCAGTTTTCAGGAGCTTAAGAAAAGATTAACAACTGCTCCAGTGTTAGCCATTCCAGTTAGTGATAAAGAATTTGTCATTTACACGGATGCTTCGAAGAATGGATTAGGCTGTGTCCTAATGCAAGAAGGTAAAGTCATAGCGTATGCATCCAGACAGTTAAGAATTCATGAGTTGAATTATCCTGCGCATGACTTAGAGTTGGCAGCAATAGTGCATGCCTTGAAAATCTGGAGACACCACCTATACGGAGTCAAGTGTGAAATTTTCACCGATCACAAGAGTCTGAAGTACTTTTTCGAGCAGAAGGATTTAAATATGAGACAGCGCAGATGACTCGAATTAGTAAAGGACTACGACTGTGGAATCAGTTACCACCCAGGCAAGGCTAATGTGGTAGCGGATACCTTGAGTCGTAAAATAAGCAGGTTGGGTTTTCTCCTCACTCAGGAGGAGAAACTCATCAGGGATTTTGAAAACTTATAGCTAGAGGTGGTTTACCCACCTGGGACGATTGTATGTCATGTGGCAACATTAGTAGCTGTACCAGATCTCTGAGAAAAGATAATTGAGGAACAGAGAAAAGATCAAACCATGGAAGAGATGCGTTTGAAGATCAGATCGAGAAAAATAGAAAGCTTCAAGGAAGCATCAGATAATGCTATCCTTTATGAAGATAGGATATGTGCTCCACCCTGTGTTGAGCTCAGAAATTAGATCATGAGCGAGGCTCATGATACTCCATATACAGCACACCCGTAAAGTACGAAAATGTATCAGGATTTGAAGCAGAAATTCTGGTGGGAAGGAATGAAACGGGACGTAGCTTCCTATGTTGAGTGATGCTTGTCATGTCAACAAGTTAAGGCATTGCACCAAAGGCCTTACGGTGCACTATAACCATTAGAGATTCCCGAGTGGAAGTGAAAACACATAGCGATGGATTTTATAACAGGCCTACCCAAGTCAAAACGAGGGAATACGGCCATATGGGTCATTATTGATAGGCTCACAAAGTCAGCTCATTTCCTCCCGATCTGCATGACGGATGGATCGAATAAGCTAGCTCAGATTTATATCAGAGAGATTGTACGCCTTCATGGTGTTCCGGTGTCGATAACATCGAACAAAGATTCAAAGTTTACCTCAAGATTTTGGATTAGCTTGCAGAAGGAGTTGGGAACTCAACTCAATTTCAGTACAGCGTTTCACCCACAAACAGATGGACAGTCCGAAAGGACCATCCAAACATTAGAGGACATGTTGAGAACAGTGGTCCTAGACAGGGGTGAAAGCTGGGAGGAAATATTAGCGTTGATTGAGTTCACCTATAACAATAGTTATCAAGCAACCATTAATATGGTGCCTTACGAAGCATTGTATGGGCGAAAGTGTCGATCACCACTTTATTGGGATGAAGTGGGTGAACGAAGGATTCTAGGGCCAGACTCAGTGTCAGAAATGATTGAAATTGTTAGAAAAATCCGTCGGAGGATTCAAGAAGCCCAGAGTCGGCAGAAGTCGTATGCGGATAATCGCCATACAGATTTACAATTTGCAATATGAGACAAAGTTTTTCTGAAAGTATCTCCTTCCAAGGGGATAATAAGATTCGGCGTAAAAGGAAAATTATGACCATGTTTTATAGGACCTTACGAGATCCTCGAGCGAATAGGCGCAGTGGCGTACAGATTAGCATTACCACCCAGTTTTGGTAATGTTCATAACGTATTTCATGTTTCCCAGTTAAGAAAATACGTGTATGATCCCAAGCATGTAATCCAGCACAGTGAGATTGAGTTAGATCCAGATCTAACTTATGAAGAGAGACCAGAAGCCATTTTGGATCGAAAGGTCCAGGAGTTAAGGAACAAGTATATTCCTCTATTTAAGATCCTGTGGAGTCACCATGGTCAGGAAGAAGTGACATCAGAACTCGAGGATAAGATGAAAGCAAAATACCCAGAATTGTTTCTCTAAGGTATGTAAATTTCGGGACTAAATTTATTTTAAAGGGGGTGGAATGTAATACCCCGTAAATTAATTACTGCTTAATTGCAGTAAATTGTTGCAATTACTATTTAGTATAGTAATTTCCAGTCAGATTAGGGTCGACAGTATCCGTTAGGTTCCATGGAATTCAAGATCAATTAATTCCCATAGGTGAATTAATTATTCAGTTAGGGTTTAATCCTCTTTTTAGTTATGGAAAGCCGAAATCAGAATTTCAGATAAATTCGATTCCATTATTGCGGTGTGTGTTTATCATGAATCAGATATTCCGATAAATATTTTCTGGACTGGGAGAATCAGATATTCTCCGGTCATGCAAATATTAAATTCAGATAATTAAAGCAAAGCATTTCAAATAGAGTGAATTAGATATCCCCTAGCGCCGATATTTTAGCAACTCGTTTTTTTCCAAGTTGGGAAGACTTTTCGTCACTTACTTGCCGATCTACCAAAGCTCTTGTAGTGCCCCGAACCTTTTTGTATATAATTAATTGTAATCATAGACTATGGGAGTCGCGTCATTTTAAAATTTTCGTAATTCGGTGGTTTAACCGAACTTGCAATGTGTCGTATCGATGAGAATCGAAATATATTTTAATATGAGCATTAATCGATTTATCGATTTGTGTCACTTGGCGTATTTAAAATATTTGAGAAAATGTGTTTAATCTATGGTTTTAAAATCAATAAATTATTTCATCCGGTTCGGTCGAATTTGGGATTTTTCCGGAGACGGAAAATATCACGATAACCGAACAACCGGTATTTAAACCGGGTATTTTTCTTGGTCAACCCAAGGCATGGGAGGCCATGCCTCCCCTCACCTCTCCCATGCCTCTAACGTCACTTTTGTCCCCCCCCAAATCAACCAAAATAGATTTATGAAAATAGCATAACCATTTTCTTCATTTCTTCTTCTTCTTCTTCGTTCCTCTCTTCTTCTTCTTCTTCTTCATCTCTTTTCCATCTTTTCATCTTCATTTTTACTCAAATTTTCGAAGGAGGGAGAGAGCCAAAGGAAAGCTCGTTCCAGCCATTTTCGCAAGCTTCTTCAAGCTTTTCGTGCTTAGTTGTTCTTCAAAGGTATTTTCGAAATCATATATATATATGCTCTTCCAAGTTCAAGCATGGATAAGAAGTGTATGTATGGATTTTTGGTTTCAAATGATGGTTGATGATTTAGAAATGAGTTTTTATTATGTGCAAGCATGTTTAGTCGAGTTTTAAGATGTGTTTTGCTGATATGAAAGCTCGTGTATCGAGTATGATAATTGTTATGGAGTTTCGTTTGAGTTCGCGCATTCGCGCGCGCGGGTCGGCAGTTTTGCCACCCTTCGGTAAAACGAACATAACTCCCTCGTTATACATCCGATTGAGACACCGTAAATTTTTCCGGAAACTAGACTTCCGTGGCTTTCCAATGGTATATGTCTCAATCTCTAATTCTTTCTAAGTAAATTATGAAAAATCGGCAAAGTTGGGTCATGTTTCAGTTTTCAGAAAATCTGGCAGTTCTGCCACCTTCTAGTAAAACGGTCATAACTTTTTCGTTAGTTATCGTATGGAGTCACCGAAAAGTGTTCCATAAACTAGACTTAAGTGGATTTCTAAAGGTATAGGGTCCAGCCCCTAATTCCTCCTGAGTAAATTTTGATAAATCATCAAAGTCAGTTGTTGTACAGATTGCTCAACAAATTTTCAGTTTTCAAATCGCCCTTGTTTGAAATCGGTTTTAAAAGGATATTTTAACTCCTTGAATGATGCTAAGGAGTGTCCTTATCAGTTAGTAGCTAGGGTTGTGAGGAACCTTGAGCTAAGATCGGTTTTGACGATGGATTTAAATTATGTCGTTTATAATCGCACGCCAAGTGTTCGATTTATGCTCGAATGAGATAAATGTCTTTTAAAAGGGTCGTTTTGTTTTAATAAACTCCCATAGGTCTATGATGTTGCTGAGTCTCATTTATGTGAATTATTATTGTGGAGATTTGAACCATTATTGATTGTCGGGGTAGGCAATTGCTAAGCTATTAAGGTTTAGTTTGGGTCGGTTTAACCGACGAGCATGTGAAACTATGTAATTGCGATAGTCTTGACCTCATGAAGGTTCTAAGACGAATTTTGATACTTGTAGATCATTTTCCGTAAGACATAATCATTGTGGTGTTGCTCGATTCCGTAGAAACTGAAAAGCTTCGACTATTATAGTCAAAAGGTGGGCGTATACTATCTTTCTCAAAATGCTATGTTTGAGTTATTAAGCTCGTTTTGAAACAAATATGCATATATGATTATCTGTGTAAAATGATTCGTTCTGCTTGCTGTGGTTGTCGGAGTCTCATATACCAGCGCTGTGTCAATGTGAGTAGCTACAGTCTTGCTTGGTTTGAGTCGCACCCAATCCCTTGCTGTTCTCAGCTAAAAGAACTTTAATTACCTTGAGGGTTTACTCGGTAATTGCGCATGATGATGTAGTGGTGGTTGCGGGTGTCGTACTTAGCTCACTTCAGGGTTTACTGGTGAGTGGGTCCATTTCAGGGTTTACTGATGGATCAAGGTTCACTTCAGGGTTTACTGGTGAACACATTCATGCAAAACGTTTTGATGAACTTAGATGCATTTCCCTTTACAAAACCTTCTAAGATTCATCTGCATACTCACAGATAATTATTTTATCAAATGCTTTTGATAACTCGATTTTTCTCAGAAAACCCACTGAGTACATTAGTACTCAGCCCAAATATTTTCTCAAATGTTTTCAGGACAAGAGTTAGAGCGTGGAGATGATGAGCTGTGATGGGGCTTATATGTGTACTTTTGTAGCTAACCCGTTGTCTTGGCTTGTCTTAACCCCTGATCACCGTACTATTTCTTTTGATATTTCTTAGCTTCCGTAAAAGCAAAAACTCATGTTGGATATATATATAACTCTGAATTTGTTACGATGATCGTATTCTATTATTGAACTAATTTGGAATCGTTCATTGATAATCATCCTTGAAATCCCCTTTCTTTCCCCTCTTCTAATTCCCCACCCCCGTGGCGCTCATTTCCATGGTCTTTCGGGACCGGGGCGTTACAGCTCTTGTGGCAATTTATTGGTCTAATGGGAAAAAGGGGAAATCTGCAGCCTAGCCTACTCTCATTTAATGGTAAAGCCTTACCCAAGCATTTACGTAGAGGTTGAGAGAGAGAAAAGGGTAAGACATCCAACTTATTTCTTCATTCCATTTCACTTCTTCATTTGCCATAAAATTTTCGAGAAAGAGGGAGAAGAAACACAGCAGCTCCTCATTTCTTCTTCTCCATTTCATCCCTATTTTCTGCACAAATTTTAGAGAGAGAGAGAGTGTGGTAGAAGCAAGAAGTTGCAGCCTTGTCGAGAAGAGCTCAAGCTATCCTTCATCCGCTCTTCACCGTTGGGTTTCCGGCGTCATCGTTGGAAGCTTTGTTTCAGTCGTTTCATCTCCTTCAAGCTTCTTCCAACTCTTCTCCTTTGTTATTTTGAAATGGTATTTTTGAAAACCATGAGCTTTTTAGTCACATATTTTCAGATCTAAGTTTAAGAAGTATATGTGTGAATTTTTGGTGTTTTAAATGACGTTAATGTTTAGAAAATTAGTTGGTTATGTGCAAGCATGTGTAGTCCAGTTTGAGATGTTTTGAGGTGATGAAAGCTTGGTGTTTGAACTGAAATAAATCAGTCCTAGCTTGGGCTAATCAGTTCCGGACTGAAGCTCATTAGTTAACTGATGAAGTGAATCAGTTGAACTGTAATAAATCAGTCCTTGCTTGGGCTAATCAGTTCCGGACTGAAGCTCATCAGTTAACTGATGAAGTGAATCAGTTGAAATGAAATAAATCAATCCTAGCTTGGGCTAATCAGTTCCGGACTGAAGCTCATTAGTTAACTGATGAAGTGAATAAGTTGAACTGAAATAAATTAGTCCTAGCTTAGGCTAATCAGTTCCGGACTGAAGCTTATCAGTTGACTGATGAAGTGAATCAGTTGAAGAATCAGTTTTGGGAGAAAAACTAATATGTTTGACTGATCAGTTTTCTGATCAGTTTTGGAAATCAGTTAACCGATAAGTTTTGGGAATCAGCTGACTGATCAGTTCTGGTAACCAGCTGATTGATCAATTCTGGGAATCAGCAGAGTGATCAGTTCTGGGAACCAGCTGACTGATTAGTTCTGGGAATCAGCTAACTGATCAGTTCTGGGAATCAGTTGACTGATCACTTCTGGAAATCAGCTGACCGATTCGGACTTTGTTTGGAGTTCGCGCAGACGGCGCGCTGCGCAGCTTGGTTCGGCAGTTTCGCCACCCTTCAGTAAAACGAGCATAACTCCCTCGTTACATATCGTATTGAGCCGTCGTAAATTTTTTCGAAAACTAGACTTAAGTGGCTTTCCAATGTTATATGTCTCATCCTCTAATTCGTTCTGAGTAAATTATGAAAAATCGTCAAAGTCAAGGCATGTGTTTTTCTTCCGGAAGTTCGTGACAGATTTGCCACCTTTCAGTAAATCGGGTATATCTGTTTCATTTTTTATCATCTTAATCCACTGTAAATTTTTAAAAATTCTAGACTTCCGTGGATTTCTAATGGTATAAGGCTCAGTCTATAACTCTTCCTAAATCGATCGTGAAAAATCTTTAAAGTCCGGTCACGAGTTCATTTTCAGAAATTTTGGCAGTTCTGCCACCTTCTAGTCAATCGATCATAACGTTTTCGTTAGTTATCATCTAGAGTCACCGTTAATTTTTTCAGAAACTAGACTTCCGTGGCTTTCCAACGGTGTATGGCTTGTCCCCTGCACCTTAATGAGTCAAAACAGAAAATTTTTCAAAGATAAATGTTGTGCAAAACATCGTTTAGTCTACGAACTTATTGATTACTTTGTTCCTAGAATCTAGTTGTGATGATGTTAAGGTATTTTTGATACCTTAAATGATTTCGATGAATGTCTTTATATGGTTTGGAACTTGGATCGAGATTAACCCTTAAGCTAAGAAAAATCTAGAACGGATACTAGACCCTAATAGGCCTTCGTGTCGTTTTGAGTCCTTTCAGTTTTAGGATCAACATACTAAGTATATTTTTATATATTGAAGGCTAGCAGATCCGCAAGGGATAAGACCTGTGAAGAATTAGCAGCTGCCGTTTAAAACATCGGTGAAAGGTGGGCTTTCTTTCCAACGGACTCTTAGTCCAAATAATGATTTGAGTTTTTACTCACCCGCAGTTAATTATTTTGATGCATATAAATTATTGTCATGCATAAAATGTTTTGTTTTGTATGATATCCTTATCTGTATTTAGTTAGCTCGCAAGGGGCTTTCTAACTCTTAAATCGACTGGGCCTCGTGCTAACTTAGCGTGTTAATCGAGGTTAGTGTACACTTGGGTCGGTGATATTAGGAAGAGGAAAAGGCTGAGCAGAGCTATTCCTGACTAAGACATCGACGATGCTAAATGTTCGTGGAAAAGGCTGAGCAGAGCTATTCTTTGGCATTTAGTTATGTTAAGCGTTCGAGGGAAAAGGCTGAGCGGAGCTATTCCCCGACGTTCGTGGAAAAGGCTTAGCGGAGCTATTCCTCGACTTTCAGTAGGATATGGATGATTATACAACAGAAAAGAGCGCTCAATAATATAAAGTAATTTAGTAAAACATAGGGCCTTTTTAGATAAAATATCTGTGTGTTACTCAGATGCATGACAAGAAAATCAGTGTTCAATTCAGTAAATATTTTTAGCAATGTGTTCACTGAGTACCCTTGTACTCAACCCTGCATGTTTGTTTTTAAATGTGCAGGTTGAGCTGGTGTGGAAGAGAGAAGTGCTGAGAGTGGAGTTCTTTTTGGTACAAGGCTCAGATGACCTTTGTCACACCCACCCCAATAAAATAAATGTAAAATATTAAGTAATATAAAAATGTGGGTGAATTATCTCTTTACGTACAAAATATAAGTAATTACTTTTCCATTAAAAAGTGTTGAACATTAAAAATTATTTAGGTTAACATGTGGTGCATTTAAAGTGGTCAATTTACTAAAATTGTAAAGAAATTATAGCTTTCTTTGCAGAAATATTCTAAGAATATGGAGATAAATTTAAATCCAAACCTATGATATATCTAAGCAACAAAATACAATAAAATAAGCCCTTGCCCTCCTCACAGATCGTCATCCATGTATACACTTCTCAGGACTTGTCAGAGCTTTAATCATTCATGCATCAATGCACCACACGTTATCACTTTCACCTACAATGCATGAACTACATGAGCTAAAGCTCAGTAAGTAGAAATCATGCTCATGCATGTCCACTGACACTCACAACGCATATGTAATATGCAACACCACCACAAATGGCAAATGTTCGTGAATAAAATCCCTTTTATGTCATCTCGAAAGCATTTTCAACGTTTAGGAACTTGGCTCCCTTCACCAGACATCAACATGAGTCATGAGCTCATAATATAATCAATATCAATTGGCCAAAATGTGATTAGTACACTCATGTGGCTCATCCTTCCTGGATCCCAAGGGACATGCCCCCTGCCTATTCCCTTTGATCCCACATGAAAGTCATCCCATATCAGCCACTCATCACCTCAAACGTGCAGTCGAAGTGGACCATCCTCCCTGGACCCCAAGGGACACGCCCCCTGCCTGTTCCCTTTGATCCCGCATGGAATTCATTAAATAAAACATTAACCTAGTTTTAACTTTTCTTCGGTTAAGAACTAGATTAACACAAAATGATGAATAAACACAATAGCCACAAATCTTAAATTAAATGATTTTATTCTTTGTTAATATACGTATACTTTGTCATATTTTCTAGATAATTATAACTAGAGGCATAAGAATTAATTTACTCTTAATATTTGAAATGAATCCACTAACCTGTTCTTCATTTTCTCATCATTCGCCCTTTTCATTTTTCTTCCCTTTTGTCTCTTATATATCTGCAATTTATACCACAACTAAGTAACTTCATTTGTTATCACTTTATTTCCTTAGTTATTTATTTATAATAAATATAGTTGTAAATATCTTCATGTATCTAATTCATAATATTGCCACCATCTGCCATGTGTCACTTACGTGGAACTTTTATACATATATACTTAGGATATATTTTTGTCATTTCATCACCTATATAATATTTTTTTTATGAACATTAATCTCTCTCTCAAGAAGATGGGCTAATTTGTGTCATAACAATTATGTGTATAAATATATGTAAATTATTATACTCACCATCAATATATAATAAGATGTCCGGGTATTACAACCTTGTGTTATTATTATTATTATTATTATTATTATTGTCTTTCTTTTGCTTCCGCGACTCAGTTATATCACAAGTCTAACATTTCAACTTTTGTTCTGGACGAGTTCCATAACTCGATAATCATTTGAGTACTATTATTATTCAGTCATTTGTGAGTACTTAAAATCAGTCGGGAATTAGAGTTCTCAGACCAAAATATCGATCCTGGAAGATAATAGTTCACTTCCTTATTTAATTATTTCCAGTTCGCGTCTTGATCCATCCTTCATTGGGGTCGAGTCGTGCCAGTCACACTTTGAATTAGTCAGATATTAATTTGGGGTCGTGACATAACGGTAACATGAAAAATATCATGCATGCTACTTCATTTACATGAATTTATTAATTACATCTCAATAGAGTTTAATAAGTCTCTAAATTAGGATTTATATTTAATTCGAAAAAATAATTGTCTAGGGCAGTTCACAAGCTTACATATTAGTGTTAGACAAGTGCATAGTGCGAGTCACTAAATCAAAAATATTAAATTAATTCATTTTCATTTTAGAATTCACTAATTTCATTTTTGTAGAGTATATATTTATTTAGAAAAAAATCATTAGGAAATATATATTTTTTCTCTGGTAAAGAATGAGAAAATATAAAAAAAGTAAAAAAAAATATAATGGGACGCGTGTCAGATCATTCTTATTTATATTGTTGAGCTGGCCCATTTAATGGGCCGAGACCCAATTCCTACTCTATTTATATACTCATAATTGCAAAATTCAATTTCCTCCAAATTATTGTTTCAAACCAACCCAGCTTGTATATATGTCAAATCCTCACTAAAATTTATATTACATGCTATAACAATTGTCACTATAATTATTAAAATAATCCAAATAATTGAAATATAAATTCATTGGCCGATATTAGGATATAATTGACATGTAACACCTCAAGTTACATAGGAATTGAATAGAGTAGTGTTACACTTTGCAACCCATCATACATTTTGAATAGTAACCATAAAATGCTCATGTGTGTGTCTGTTTCTATATAATTCTATCTTTCTATCATTTCTTGTCATAAATTTTCAATTTTGCATTTCATCACTAAAATATGTTACTATTTTTATATTATTGTTGTTGTGTGGGAGCGCGCATGGAAGTTAAAAGATAGTTTTATAATGTTTTGCTAAATTCTTTATAAAATAAAACTCAAATTTGTACAAAAGAATTTACACTTTATTCTTAAAGACAAAAAATCAAATTCTAGAATGATTATATATTTAAAAAATAAAATATCGCTAGCTTCATGAAGCGGCATGTACATGTTATTGAAAAACTATAATAATTATATACTTTAATAGTGGAGAGAAAAATGAAATTTAGGAAAAGAAAGGAAAATAGGGCACGACGAAAACAATATAAAAATAAAAATAAGAAATAAAATATACTTACTATAAGTATATTAATTTGTTTATATTTCTTGAGTTATTTATTTATTTATTTAAAATGTGTAAGGACTAGTGCCAAGTGCAAGTGTGCAACAACTAATCGATTAAGGGTGAAATGCTCTCATTATAAATATCAGTTATTTATAAATAAAATCACACACGCACCACACCTTTGCCTCATAATTAATATTGTGTTCACGCGCATGTTGTGTGATGGATAATTAATTTATCGACTTTTCTGTCATATAAATATATATTTGCTAGAAAACAAATAATTAATTTTGAATCTATATATTTTTAAATTACTTGTATATTCTTAAAGATGAATTTGGCTATTTCATACTCAAACCAAAAGTACTCAATCTTTCATTAAATTTATTCTGTTCAATATTGAGTCATATTCTCTAACCGGACATTAGGTAATTTTTTTTTTACTCACACACCCGACCTGTGTTATTGAGGAGATTCGAACTCGTAACCTTTGATCTTCAAGCAACCTCACTCCATCACTAGGTCATCCCCACATGGACTAGGTAAATGTTTGGTATGAGTTCTAAACCAAAAACTGCGAAAAATAAAATAAAATCAAGAAAAATTGACTGAAAAATAAATCAAGAAATGATCACGAAAAGCTCAAGGAAAAAATCAATCAATAAAAATATGTCAGATCAATATATATGGCATTCCAAATATATAGTACAATATTTGGGTAAAATGAAAGAAGAAGATATCTAATGTTGATATCCAGCCCTCCAATTCAATCATTAATTTATTTTCTTTTTATTTTCATCTGCGTAATTTTCTGTGCATAAACATTTCTCAGTCTTCTTGCAACTCTGATTGGTTATGACTAATTTCCTCGTGAGATTGGAGAACAAGTGTTGCTACATTTTTCAGTCTCGCATGTGCTCACACAATCACCAACTTTCTTCACATCTACAATATATATATTTATTGTACAATCAGTTTAGCAAAATCTTGTTGCATTCACTAACACAAAATTTAAACAAATTACATAAATTAAAGATGATTATATATAAAAAATAAAAAATATTGGAGAGCAATAATGAATGTAGGAAATACGTACCATTACCAAATTGGGCACATTGATCAATTGCACAATCAAATTTACAGTAGAGCTTGCTCGAAGTTGTACCAGAATTAGCTTGACCAATGATACATTTGGCAAGGCATTTTGCCACACATACAGATTTATCGTCTCCCAAAACGCAACCAAGAATACAAATACCAAAGCATTGATTGAAATCAGCTGCTGCTTTCCCCACACATATTAACAACATAATAAATATCACATTCATGCTTTTGCTTTGATACATGATGCCTATATCAAAATTATAAAAGCAATTATTTAATTTTGATTGGTGAGTTATATATAGAGGCTTGATTTGCATCATATATATAGAGACACATTATTAAATCTTGCAATGAAATCTCACCCATTCTGCAGTAATCCGATTCTGCCTTTTTTATTTGTGATCATATATATCATTAAATGTTGGTAGAAATCAGCTTTAGTGATGCCGATCAATTTAATTATTTGGGTAGATTGATTTAATAGAATTGACCTCGTTAAATTGGTAGATAACGATGGATAAATGTGTGAATTAACTTTGCAAAAAATGTTTACTTTTTTTTACATATTAAATTAGTGGATAATAAATTAACTTAACGTTCTTGATTAATTTAGTTTTAATTCTAACTAGATGGAAGTATTCGTCCAAATTAAAGACGCGAGAAATGACCTATTGATTTTTTTAATATATCAAAGTATGTATACATTAAATTTATTATATCTAATTACAATTTCTAGTTACTTATTAATCTAATCTTTAGATTTTTCAGAATTTTTAAAATTCAAACCAAAGTTCATGTTCATGTAATTTGTTCACTTTTTGGATTTTTGCATTCAAGATGAGATTATAATTAATAGGTGGTTTTTTTCTATTATATATTTTGTGTGTGTCAGTGTGTGATGACAAGGGTACTCTTAGTTGCTATTCGGGATGGTGCGCATTGGAGAAAACCTTGCTTCTATCCATTAACTTGCAAAGCATAAAGAAAATGTAAACCACACTTGAAAAACTAAGTGTGACAAGCTTAATGTATTCTTAATATTTAAATTCATAACTTAATTTCGATCCTAAACTATATATACCACCTCATCACTAGATCATTCACAACTCACAAGTCAACAATCATGTCGATACGAGATGATTGAATTAGACTCCCTTATACTTGAGAAGCATATATCGATAGACGATAGCCCAATTAATTTAGCAGCAGCTAATTAATAAATTGTATGCATATATACTACTAGAAAAATACAATTTAGCATCACTTATGTCCCGAAATTCCATCGCTAATTAATTCATGTGTTTTCTTGTAATAGTGATATAATTGTTGGAAAATAGTGAAAATCAATAATTTATTTTAATTGGTGGCATACCATCTGAAAAAATTAAACATGTGACGGATATTTTTATTAGCATAATCTGAATCTTGATAAATAGAGAAATTTCGTAGGATAACATACGGAATTGAAGGTGTAGATTAATTACGAGATGATATCGTTTGATCTTTTAATCAGTGTCTGAATCCTTGTTTAAATATTTTTGTAATGATTATGCATTATGAGATAAGATTTTTTCATTTAATTAAATAATAAGATCGTCAAAAAGAAAATAGACACATATTAAGATACGAAATTGTGGATCATATAATTTCATCTCGTAAACTAGACATGTGACCGGTGCCTACTGCAATCACACACACGTACAATTACACGAAGCATGAATAGATTATTCTGATTGTGTGGCCTCTGCAAGTTAAACTACTTGTACATTAATTTTGAGAATTTTATAATATATCAAGAGCAATTCAGATGGTTAATGTTGGTGGTGTGAAATTATGCAGCTAACAAAAGAAAATGATGGAATTGAAAGAAAAGCTTACCAAGAGGTTTTGAATTTGCTGCTGAGAAATTAGGTTGTTGAATATGTGTAAAGAAATTTGGTGGATTTGTTTTGAATTATAGTTGAAGTGCTGTGATTAATAAGTCGGTAAGATGTATTTTATTTAAATAGAGATAGAGATTGGAAGTTTCTAGCCTTCAAATGAGTATTTTTTTTAACGATTATTTTTAACAATAACTTAAGAATATTAATATTATATTTTAACTTCCCATTTATCCCTATCAAAACATTTTTTTTAAAACAAATAAGAAATAAATTTGATAATATTTTCACAAATCCATATAATTAATAATTCTAAGACCAAAGTTAAAATTCTAAAATTTCTTTCTTAAACTAGGGGCGCAATGTTGGATTCCATCAAGTCCATCTAATTATATCAAGCATTATCAAATAAATTAAAACTCAAATTTAAAGCTATTAAATAATTAAATAATTTAAGTCATGTAGAAGTGGGCTGTTACAAATTTATTATATTTTACTGTGTATATATACATATAAATATCATATTACGGGTTATCCTATTTTTTCAAAACGATTCAACTGGTTGAACCACTAACACAGTGACCCAGGTTTGGTGTCTGGTCCGGTTTTAAAAACAATAATAGTTGGTTAAGCACATAGTACAAAGCTAATTAATTTTTGGAGGTCTAAGATTGAATCCCGCAAACCTCATTTTGAGACAATTAAATTTTGACCTATTCATTGATTTTAACTGGTTCAACCAGATTTGACCGAATTTTAGCCGGTTTTGATCAATTCGCAACGGGTCAATGGCAACCTGTTATAAGAGTGTAATGGCACTAGATAAAAGGCTGGCTCGCGGTTATATCGGTTGAACTAATCGATCTGATCCGATTTTCAAAACATTATTCTAGAGGGTGACCAACTAATAATGATATACCAATATGTGGAAAGTTAAAAATAAAAATAGAAATTAGTAAAAATCTATTAGAAACACAATTAAATAATTATTTACAGCTAAATCTGAAAAAAAAAAAATTAAACCAAGTGCGAGGAGGGCATTCTCAAGTACAAGAGCTATACATTATTTTATAACGGTTCTTTATTTTTTTATTTCTCAATTCAAAAATACAAAAAGAAAACTAATTAGATAAATATATTAATTACATGGATAATACTAATCAGAGTTTTGCATGTATTTAGCTTAGAACAACCAGTTAAAGTACTCCAAAGATAAGGTGGTTTGGAAGACAAAAAAATTGTTCACTATAATCATTTCTGAAATTTCTACGTAAATATTGAAATTACAATGTTTCGGAATACAAAGAAATGGAAATTATAATATTTATTTCTTTTTCAATAATTTATTTTTCTTAATAAATTTGCAGAGCACTTGGTGTCTTCATGTAACTCTGTGTGATGAGTTAATGTCAGAGGAGTGCAGAAGAAGTGACCTTACATTTTTCAGTCTTGCAGGCAGACACACAACTATCAACTTTCTCCACATCTGCAATATTAATTATCATCAATTTAATTAGAAAAGTCAAAATTTTCCAAAGCACAATATCAAATACGCATAAAAGAAGTCAAGTTTGTTTAATAGAGAAAACAATCTAGAATTTCATGTGCATATACATAAACATATTATACAAATAAAAGATTATCAAATTAATTACGGGTTATGGGCATTTTTCTGTTAGCTCATGTGTCATGCGATGGGAGACTGATATCTCCGATGTATGTCGACACTTGCTCTCGACAGGGCTTTCGAGTCTCCCAACGCGTGACCTCACGTCATATATAAAAACAGAAGACTTAAATGAAAATCTTGCATCAAAATATTTTCAAGCGAAAGATAACATTATAAATAATCATTATTATAACGTACCATCTCCAAATTGAGCACATTGATCAATAGCACAACCATACTTGCAGTATTCCATGGTCGAAATTGATCCTTTATCAATGATGCATTGGGCCAAGCATTTGGCTGCACATAGCTTTTTGTTCTTTGAGAAAGCACATCCAACAATACAACTTGTAAAGCAATGTTTGAAATCAGCTGCCACTTGGCCTGCACAAATTAATATGATAACGAATATCACATTTATGATTTTGTTTTGATACATGGTGTTTATTTAAATTATTTTGTAATATAGATAGATGAGTTAGATGCTCGATTATATTGTGATTAATTGATGAGTTAGATGCTCGATTTGATTCATTTATATAGAGAGAGGAGAGAGGAAAACCAAATCTTGCAATCAATCTCACATATTCTGGCTTAATTAATTTGTAGAAGTGAATTAGCCAAACATAGAATAGGATTTTGATTTGTGTTCACAATAATTAATTAAATTTGAAAGGAATTAGGTAGGGATAGAATTGTCTTAACAATCATTTCAAATGGATTAGAGAAGAAACGTATGGATTAGTTAAAATTAATTGCCAAAATTTTCTTGATATTATATTGAGGGATAATATAAAGCCATTGATTAATTGTTGGGGGAATACTGTGTGAAATGGTTTAAGGGTTAATATTTAAAGTTAGCTGTCAAATAAATAAACATTGATTTTAATGTACAACGAATATTACATAATAACAATTAAAAAAATTACTAAACATTATTTATAAGCCACTATTTTAGATTTTACTTATTCTCTCCATTTATTTTAATAAAAAAAATATTCAATTTGATATTGCTAAATATTGATTTTTATTATATGTTAAACATTGATTTTAATTAAAATGAAGATTAGTAATTTTCAATTTCTGCTATATATGGTATTATTATTCAAATAATAATTGTAGAGGTCTATTTTCGTTAAGGCCCAGTAAGTAAGGCCCATGTTCGTCCAAGGGTCTTAAGGCCCGGTAGACGTGTGTCGAAGTCTAAGGTTTAAAGGTCGAGGGGGAATAATATCGAAGAGTGAATAACATAAAGGGCGAACCAGTACAGAGTTTGAACAAAGAGACCAAGTTAAAAGGGGATGTTAGAAGATAAATATGACTCAGTCAAAAACCCTTAAAGGGATAAGTATCTATCCCCGAAAATAAGGGAGAATCCTTTATTAATCGGAAAAAGGTTACGGCTTCATCGGGTATAAATATCAAAGGGGAGTGAAGTATGAAAAAAAGTCAAGTAATCATCAATCTGACCAGAATTATTCCCGATCGTTCATACACGTGTTTAGTGTCACTTCAATCTCATTCTTTGGCCTCGAGAAATCTTTCCGGTCGCCAGAGCCCGAACTTACTACTGATTTAATTGTAGAAATTTACCATCAACAATTTAGCGCCCACCGTGGGGCTCTAATCGACCTTATTAAAGATGACTGTCGATGGCCAAAGCAGTACGACCCCGAACCCTCAAGACAATCGGAGGGAATCACCATCAATAACCCCTCCCGCAGGAGGAAAAAGAGATATTGCTCAAGTGCTGCGAGCGATCCAACAACGACTCGACTCCACCGTTGTGGAACTCGCGGCCATTCGAACAGAAAATTAAGTTCTCAAAGCTCGGATGGAAACCTTCAGTCTATCGAATCAATTCCTGAATGGATTTGATTGAAAAACCACTCAGCTACGCGAACAGGTACTTTTAAATTCCGCTAATGAAACTGCTAACCAAAACATTGCAGGAACCAATGAAGGACAACAGAACAAAGAAGGTGCTAGCGATCTGTATCTCAGACCTCCCCCAGGGTTCGAATACATCGAGATCCAACCTGAAATCGAGGTCCAGAACAAACTGAAGCGGTTAGAAGAAATGCTCACACGAATCCCCGGAGTTCCCGTCCCCATTCGCAAAACGGCCCCAACAAGCTTCGCAGATTCTCCTTTTACAGAGGAAATCAGCCTTGAAGAGATGCCTCCGAAGTTTGCCTTTCCATCCATGAAACTGTTCGATGGCACTGCTGATCCCGACGACCATATAGCACAATACAAACAAAGGATGTTCACCACTTCAATCCTGCGACAAAGTAGAGAAGCCGAGATGTGTAAGGGGTTCGGAAGCAGTCTATCCGGGCCAGCACTCCAATGGTTTATGAGTTTGCCAAACTCATCGATCTCCACCTTCGCTCAGCTCAACGATCTGTTTGTTGAGCAGTTCGCTAGTAGCCGAAGGATCGAGAAACACGCCGACGATCTCTACACAGTGATCCAGAAACCAGAGGAAACTCTACGAAGCTTCGTAGGACGGTTCAATAGAGAAAAAGTGTCAATCCCGGGATGCAACGTCGACACCGCCGTGTCAGCCTTCAGGAAAGTTTTAAAAAGGAGTTCAGATCTTTATAAAGAATTAACAAAATACCCGTGCAAAATAATGGAAGATGTCCTCGCCAAAGTATGGGCACAGATCAAATGGGAAGAAGACGAAGCAAACTCATCTAAATTTAGACCCCGGAATGACCAACCCCGCAAGGAACACAGGCCTCACATCAGAAACGAGAGATATCGAGCAGATCCGTATCATCGCAACCCCAGATTCGACCTCAGAGATAGGAGGCTACCCAAACGCCGAGACAGAAGGCTGCCTGAATATAATCTTTGCATAACACCTTCGGAAGCCGTGAACGCGATGAAAGGGCTCGGACAAAACGTCAAATGGCCCCCAAAGATGAGAACACCCGATAATGAGCAAGATAGAAACAAATTTTGTGACTTCCACAACGACCATGGGCATAGAACAGAGGACTGTATCGCACTTAAACTTGAAGTGATCGAGCTTCTCAAAAGAGGCCACTTAACCGATCTCCTGACCTCAAAAGGAAAAGAAAATTGGAATAGAAGAGACAATCATATAGAAACTCAGCCCATCGAACCCCCAAGAATCGATCGAACTCTAAATTACATAACTGGGGGTTCGAAGGTCAGTGGCGTCTCCCAGTCATTAGCAAAGAGACACTGCCGGTCCCTCAAATACACAGCAAACATACCCAAAAAAGCTGAACCTGATGATCTGGCAACCCTCAGCTTCTCCAGTAGTGAAGTATCTGAACTCTCACTCCCACACCACGATGCACTAGTCATTTACCTTTTAATATCGAACTGTTTAATCAAGCGAACTCTCATCGATAACGGGAGTTCCTCTAACGTGATCTTCCTTAGTACATTAAAAGGAATGCAGGTGAAAGAAACAGACATCGTAAAAAAGTCAACAACATTGATCGGCTTCAGCGGAGAGCACAAAACAACCTTAGGAGAAATCACGCTCTCCACTTACATTGAGGGACTCAATCTCCTTCCTAAATTCCAGGTAATAGACGTGCCTTCAGCGTACAATGTGATTATGGGACGACCCTAGATCCATGTACTCCGAGCAGTACCTTCAACATATCACCAAATCATGAAATTTCCCACCCCTTGGGGAGTTCGATCAGTACGAGGAGAACATCTCTCGTCAAGAGAATGCTATATCACTACCTTCAAACAGAAAGTATTCATCGAGGTCAATCAGATAGAGGTCGGCTCAACCTCATCAAGCACTGAAGATCGAAATTACGAAGAACCAAAAGTCGAAGACCTCGATGAAGTACAGATTCATCCCGAACTTTCAGATCATAAGGTATCCATCGGGTTCAGATTAACCTCGGACATCAGGGAGCAATTGATCGCATTCCTCAAAGAGCATCACGACTGCTTCACATGGTCATTCGAGGATATGACAGGTATCGACCCCTCTATTATAACTCACAAATTGTAGGTAGACCCGGAAAAGACCCCTATCAAGCAAAAAAGACGCAAATTTGCCCCGGAAAGAAACAAAATCGTGGACGAGGAAGTAGGCAAACTATTAAAGAACGGACATATCCGTGAGGTTCATTATCCAGAATGGTTAGCAAACATCGTGGTGGTCAAAAAAAAGAACGGAAAGAACCATTTATGCATAGACTTCACCAACCTCAATCAGGCGTGCCCTAAAGATTCTTTCCCCCTCCCACATATAGACGCACTAGTCGATGCAACGGCAGGTCACGAGCTCATGAGATTCATGGATGCATTCTCGGGATACAATCAAATCCTAATGCACCATGAAGACCAAGAAAAAACAGCTTTCATCACACATCGAGGTATGTTCTGTTATAAAGTTATGCCTTTTGGACTAAAAAATGTAGGTGCAACGTATCAAAGATTGGTGAATCGAATGTTCGAGGAGCTCATCGGGATAACAATGGAAGTATATATCGACGACATGCTAGTCAAATCAGTACGGGCTCAGGACCATGTCATGCATCTACAACGAACCTTCGAAGTCCTACGACAATACAACATGAAGTTGAACCCCACCAAATGCGCTTTTGGAGTAACGTCGGGGAAATTCCTAGGATACCTAGTAACGAAAAGAGGAATCGAAGCCGACCCTAGCCAAATCAGAGTAGTTCAGAATATCCAGCACCCCAAAACCCCTAAAGACGTCCAAAAACTGACTGATCGATTAGCAGCTCTTAGCCGCTTCATATCTAAATACTCAGAAAGAAGCCGAGCATTTTTTCAGACTCTACGAAAGAACAAAGATTTCGAATGGACTTTGGAATGCGCCAAAGCCCTCGAAGACCTCAAGGAATACCTCGCAAGTCCACCTCTTCTATCCAAACCAATCAACGGAGAGGTACTCCTCGTTTATTTATCTGTTTCTACTAACTCTGTCAGTGCAGTCCTTGTTAGAGAAGATGAAGGAAGACAACACCCCGTATACTATGCTAGCCGTTCACTACTAGATGCCGAGACCAGATACCCGTAGCTCGAAAAATTAGCCTTAGCACTTGTAATGACTTTCAGGAAAATGAAACCCTATTTTCAAAGCCATTCAATAAAAGTAGTCACAGAGTTCCCCTTAAGAGTGGTGTTAAGAAAATCAGACCTTGCGGGAAGATTATCAAAATGGGCTATCAAACTCAAGGAGTATGATATAGACTTCATTCCACGAACATCAATCAAGTCACAAGTCCTATCAGATTTCATTGCAGATTTTTCCCACGAACCAGAAGGAGAAGTACTAATGAACGTTGAAGACAATGATTCAAAGTACTGGACCCTCCAAGTTGATGGATCCAGCACTTCGAAGGGGAGTGGAATGGGCTTAGTACTGGTCAATTCAGAATGAATAATCACAGAAAGATCTATTCGATGCGGGTTCAAAACCACCAACAATGAGGTCGAATATTAGGCCCTCATAGCAGGATTAAATTTGGCAGCCGACGTAAAGAGAATTTCAAGCAAAAGGACTCAAGGATGGTATCAAACCTCACGGTCGCAAAACAAGCAGTGGCCAAGTTCAAAAATATCGAAGTCCAACACATAACCAGAGAAGAAAACCGCCACGCCGACGCATTAGCTAATCTGGGATCAGCCATACAAACTAGCCAGGATAAAAATATACAAGTCCTATACGCCAAATGGCTCGCTGTATGGAAGGGTGACAACTCTGAAGTCTTTTCCATTGACATCGAGGTAAACTGGATGACCCCCTTATGTAGATTCCTGACAGAAAATGAACTCCCCGAAGAGCCTATCGAAGCAAGACGAATACAAGTAAAAGCTCCAAAATTCACCAGGATTTCCGGATCCTTATACAGAAAGTCCTTCTCAGGACCATATTTGAAATGTGTGAGCCCGGCCCAAGCAAAGTATATTCTAACCAAACTCCATGATGGTGAATGCGGAAATCATTCATGACACAGAAGCCTGGCTAACTGAGCATTGACGGCCGGCTTTTACTGGCCAACTATGAGGGAAGACGCCAAAAATTATGCCAAAAAATGTGACAAATTCAGAGGTTCGCCCAGACGAGTCATATGCCACCAGAACCTCTACATGCCACATCCATTCCTTGGTCATTCATGAAATGGGGAATGGACATCGTGGGACCACTAACGAAGGGATCGAATCATAAGTGATTTATCTTGGTTGTGACGGACTACTTCACCAAATGGACCGAGGCAGAGGCCTTCGCACGAATAAGAGATACCGAGGTATGTAGTTTTTTTTGGAAATATGTTATTTGCAGGTTCGGAGTCTCTAAAGAAATAGTCACCGTCAATGTTCCCAATTTATAAGTTTGAAATTCCAAGACTTCTGTCACCATTGGAACGTCAAGCTCTCTTTGTCCACACCAAGGCATCTAGCCTCGAATGGCCAAGCCGAAGCTACCAATAAAATAATCCTGAACATCTTGAAAAAAACTCTCCGAGCACAAAGGACAATGGGTCGAACAGCTCCCAGGAGTCCTCTGGTCTTATCGAACCACTGCGCGAACCGCTACAGGAGAAACCCCTTACGCCCTCACCTACAGTTCGGAAGCAGTTCTCCCAACAGAAGCAGAAATAGGTTCGGCAAGAACTTAATGGTCAAGTAAAACCAACGACTCCGAGCTAAATCTCGACACCATAGATAAACTTCGAGATAAATCCGCAGTAAAAATATCTGCCTACCAACAGAAAATAATAAGACACTTTGATAAAAACACAAGACTAAGGACATTCAAAACAGGAGATTGGGTACTAAGGAAGGTATTCCGGCACACAAAAGAAGTCGGAGCAGGGAAACTAGCCCCGAATTGGGAAGACCCCTATGAAATCGAGAAAGTCATAGGGAACGGAGCTTACAAACTTCGATCAAAAGAAGGGTGTTCGATAACCAACGGCTGGAACGCCATTCACTTAAAACAGTATCATTTCTGAACTCTTCAATCTTTTATTCCTTTTTTAATTTGTTAAAGTACTTTACTATTTTACTGACTTGGGCATCGGAGTGACTAAAAGAAACCTGAAGCCCAGGGGCTTCGGCTCTCATTTTCAAGCAAGATAAAAAAAAATCAACCTCGAAGGCAAATGGAGTATTGTATCTTCCATTTCTAGCTTACTCCCTTTTAATTTTTTAAGCATTTCATTGATTGTTTACTGACTTGAGTGTCGGAGTAACTAACAGAACCCCAAGCACAGGGTTCTCGACCCACAAAAGTCAACAAGACGCGAATCTCAAAGTCGGCCTCATGAACTAAGAGTAATGTATTCGCCCTTTATTTATCTTTCAAAATTCTTACCTTTTAAGGTCTGTTTACTGACTTGAGCGTCGGAGTAACTAACAGAACCCGAAGTCCAGGGGTCCCTACCCTGCTTTCTAGCAGGGTCAAAAGGAAGAAGCCCAGGAGATCCGACTCCCATTTTCTATGAGTCCGGAAATGGATGAACCTCACATTCGTTTCATTTTTCTATATATTTTTTAGATTAACCTCAGGTGGAGTTCTAAGAAGGATGGAAATGCCTATAATCCTATCATGACAATGAGAGCCTCAACCATGAGAGTAACAAATATAGACATCCCAATCATATGAAATTCCAACAAATGGAAAAAGAGAAGAAAAAACATCAGTTATTGTCTAGAACTTGTCCATAGAATTTATACGGAAAAAAGCAAAAAAATCTACGGATAGCCTTCCACACTCTTCTCAACCTCCGAAGCAGCCGTCTTCGCAGCATCCTCTGCAGCCTCAGCCCTCTTTTCCTTGTTAGCCCCGTCCGTAGAGCCCCTGACTGCCTCTGTCTCCGCCTCGTCATCCGCATCAAGGAAGGAAAGATCAAGCTCAGGCATCCTCTTCTTGATCGCCTTGACCACTGCAGAGGCTCTCTCCTGATAAAAGAGCTCCTTGTAGGGTTCGAACTCGGCAGAATTGACCAGTAAGGTGAAGTCCAGAGTCGCATGGCGGGCCTCAAGCTCACCTATCCACGCCTCAGCAGCAGCCAGCCTCGACTTTAGAGAGGCCTTCGAAATTTCCACGCAGGCTTGGTGATTAAGAGCCTGGTTAAGTTGTACCTGAGCCCCGGCGGCCAAAGCGCGAGCCGAATTCCTCTCTACGAGCAAGGCCGACTTCCCCGCAGCAAAGTCACGCCTCTCCTCAGCAATTCTCTCCTGCTCCTCAGAAAGCTCCATCAATCTCTTCTCGAGGCTCTCAACATGCCCCGAGACCCGACTCTGGAGCTGATATTGAGAGAAAAGGGCCTGTAACATAGTGGACCAGTCTAAGTCAAGCACTCATTTGAACGCAAAGTGTAAAATGCATAAAGAAAATATGAAGGAAAATGGATAAGCAAACCTTCGACAGCATTTGGAAGGCAAGTCGAGCCTGCTCTTCCAGGCCCTCTCTCTCGAACTCCAAAGGAGAACAGCCATCAGCAATGGCAGATTGGACATCAAGGAGGAAAGGCCTTAGAGGTACCTTAAGGCTGCTTGAATCCTTTGAAGCCTTCTTCGGAGCTAAGGCATCGACATCGATCACGGGCTGGGGCAGTGTAGAAGGAATGGAAGCCTCAAGGCTGGTCAGATCTTTCTGTTTCTTCGAAGGTGGCGAGGCTGAAGGTGTGGCTCCGGCAAGTCTTTTGACGCCAGATGACGAGGGGCTCAACACGTTAGATACAGCTAAAGCTTTTACATTGTTGTCAGAAGGGCGAATCTTCAACTTCCCCATGTCAAAGAGGGTTCGGTCACGGCGAATGACTTCGAACTGACGGTCTTCTTCGGAGAGAGAGAAGGCGACCTCGACTCGCTCTGCCTCAGTAGCTGATGCGTCTCTTCGCTTATGGAAACCTGCAGAAAGACACAAAACATGAAATTAAGGGTAGCACTGATATATAAAATAAAAAGAGGGGGAGACAGGCTTCGAAGACCCACGGGCTTCGGCGAACGACGCTGGCAAGATCCTATCGCTCGAAGTTTCTGGTGGAACAAAGACAAATTTCAGCTTCCAATCCCCCGAGGAAGATGGAAGGGTGTTTATTAGAGGGGCTCGTTCCCCGACCCACTTGGTAAAATAATAGAAACCCTTCTGACCGGGGGTGGCCACAATTAGTTATGAGGAGTGCCACTCTCCGACGCTGGGTTCGGGAAACCCTAGGTTTCTCCAGAGATAATACATGCCCAACATATGATACCACCCTATTGGTGATATTTGGGTGGGGGCTATTCCGTAAAAATGAGAGATCTAAGCAAAAAAAGGGTGAAGAGGAAGCCCTACACCCTTGTTGATAACTAAGGTGTAAAAAGCAGTAAACCCTGGAGGGGGTCTGTTGGCTCTATCTGAAGGCCTAGGGACTTGGATCTCTACCTCCGACCCCGAGTATTCTGGAGAAGTAATTTTTCTAACGAGGTCATCTCCTACTTGAGGAGCGACCTCGGCGGCTTTGAAGTCTTCGTTCGAAGAAGGAGAGCACACAGCCTCGGCTTTTCACTTCTTCGATTTTTCCACACGTTTTTTGGTGGCCACCTTCGAAGCCTTGAGGTGACCCACTACCGACCCCCCTCCAATACGAGGAATAATAGCAGGTCTCTCCATAGATGCCTTGATCGGAGGAATAACGAGTTCTGTAGATTCAGAGACCGAACCGGAGGACTGCTCCAACTCGGCAGACCTAGCGCCGCCACCCCAACTCCGGGTTCTTTCATCAGAATCGCCACTACCCGATATACTCGTGATATGAAGAAAAAATTAGTCCTAATAGGCAGTCGCTGAAAAAAGACCTAATCGGAGATCAAAAGGTGATGCCCAAAAAAACCAAGAATCTACCTCCTAAAACCCTACTTCACCAGCGATAATGAAATAGCAGCGGACGGCAAAGAATCCCAGAAACCTCCACCCAGTCTATTTATATATGAAATTCACCAAAAAGCCAAACCTAAATTTCCTATTTTCTATAACTACTAAAAGTAAAACCTTAAGTCTAGAAATTCCTCAAGAAAATGGAGAGGGAATTGAGGAGTAACCTGGAAAAGTTGGAATCTTGATGGAAATGGAAGAAACTTGAACGTCGGGAAAGATGGAGGCGCGCAAGGTTCAGGGAGAAATTCGAGCAAAATCTTTGAAGAAAATTATAGTTGGGCGTGTTTGAATGAAAGAAAAGAGAGAATAAGTTGGATAGATTCGAGTTTTAAACCTCCAAAAAATTTTGAAAATTAATCTGAGCCGTGTATCCCACAAAACAGGCGGCTGAGATGGAAAAGAAGGTGGAAAGTCGGCAAGTGGAGTTTTAAAAAGCCTATTTCACCCTCAGCTTTACGAGGTGTGCTTTCACGACCCTTTTAGCTCCCCAGGACCTTCATTCAGGTTTGGAGCCTTACGAGGTCTGCTTTCATGACCCTTTTAGCTCCCCAGGACCTTCATTCAGGTCTGTAGCCTTACGAGGTCTGCTTTCACGACCCTTTTAGTTCCCCATGACCTTCATTCAGGTCTAGAGCTTTACGATATCTGCTTTCAAGAACTTTTTTGTCAATCTCATGATCATTTGTTAATAACATCAAACTTGGGGCTTTGATAATCATCCGAAATATTTTATGATCGTCCCTTTACGTTACGGCGACATTCATTACATGACCCTCGATCCTCGAGCCTCAGGTAATGAGGGGCTAATTGTAGAGGTCTATTTTCGTTAAGGCCTAGTAAGTAAGGCCCATGTTTGTCCAAGGGTTTTAAGATCTGGTAGATGTGTGTCGAAGTCTAAGGTTTAAAGGTCGAGGGGGAATAATATCGAAGAGTGAATAACATAAAGGGCGAACCAGTACAGAGTTCGAACAAAGAGACCAAGTCAAAAGGGGACGTTAGAAGATAAATATGACTCAATCAAAAACCCTTAAAGGGATAAGTATCTATCCCCGAAAATAAGGGAAAATCCCTTATTAATCGGAAAAAGGTTACGGTTTCATCGGGTATAAATATCAAAGGGGAGTGAAGTATGAAAAAAAGCCAAGTAATCATCAATCTGGCCAGAATTATTCCCGATCGTTCATACATGGGCTTAGTCTCACTTCAATCTCATTCTTTGGTCTCGAGAAATCTTTCCGGTCGTCAGAGCCCGAACTTACTACTGATTTAATTGTAGAAATTTATCATCAACAATAATATAAAAATGTATTGGCATAGTTGGTTGTGTTTTGAAAATTGGTCAGGACCAGTTGGTTGGACCGGTTTAACCACGAACTGGTCATTTGTCTGGTCCCATTATATGTTTACTATGGGCCACCTATGACGCAAAGTGAATCGGTCAAAAACGGTTCATTTTTTTTAGTTATGTCCAAAATTAATTTAATTCCTTCACTTCATGGAGTTGAACTAAAGACCTCCAAACATCGAATACCTTCATCCAATGTGCTTAACCAGTTGGAGCAGTAGACTTTTATGTCATTATTCGAATACTTAAAACACACACATACACACACACACACACACATGCACAAATTAAAAATTAAAAATCTCCCTTTTAGTTAAAATCAATGTTTAGCATATAACTAAAACATATTTTACAATATCTAATTTAGAATTTTTAAAATAAAATAAATGGCAGGAAAAACTGAAATCTAAAATAGTGGTTGTGAAATAATGATTAGCAATGTTGTTTAATTATTATTGTGTATCAGCGAGTTCAAGACATACTGAAGACTTGACTCGCTTAGACTTAATTAGCGGAAGTAATATAGCATAACAAAATACAGGAAAAATTATGAGTCCTGTACAAAATAACTTTCTTTCTCAGCACTTCACCCTGCACCATCAACACTCAACCTGCACATTTAAAAACAAACATGCAGGGCTGAGTACAAGTATACTCAGTGAACACATTGCTAAAAATATCATAATATATCTGATATTATGAACGTTTATAAAAACTGGTTTTATTATCATGCATCCGAGAAAACACACAGGGGTTTTATCTGAAAAGGCCCTATGTTTTACTAAATCATTTTCTGTCTTTGCACGCGCTTTTCTGTTGTATGATCATCCATATCCAAACTGAATGCCGAGGAATAGCTCCGCTTAAGCCTTTTCCAAGGACGTCGAGGAATAGCTCCGCTAAAGCCTTTTCCACAAATACATATCTGAACTAAAATTCGAGGAATAGCTCCGCTCAGCCTTTCCCTTTTCCTAATATCACCGACCTTAAGTGTACACTAACCTCGGTTAATACGCTAAGTTAGCACGAGGCCCAATCGATTTAAGAGTTAAAAAGCCCCTTGCGAGCTAACTAAATACAGATAAGGATATCATACAAAATAAAACATTTTATGCATGACAATAACTTATTTGCATTAGAAATAAATAACTGTTGGGTGAGTAAAAACTCAAATCATTATTTGGACTAAGAGTCCGTTGCAAAAAAAGCCCACCTTTCACCGATGTTTTAATATTGCAGCTGTTAGTTCCTCACTAGTTTTTATCCCTTGCGGATCTTCTCGCCTTCAATATATAAAAATATACTTAGCATGTTGATCCTAAAACTGACAGGACTTAACACGACACGAAGGCCTATTCGGGTCTAGTATCCGTTCTAAATTTTATCTTAGCTTAAGGTTATTCTCAACCCTAGATTTTAAACATCGTAAGGCATACATCATCATCAATTAAGGTATCAAAAATACCTTAACCTCATCACAATTAGGCTCTAGAAACAAAGTCATCACAATTTTGACTTGCTAGGGTGCAGGGGACAAGCCATACATCGTTGGAAAGCTACGGAAGTCTAGTTTCCGGAAAAATTTACGGTGACTCCAGATGATAACTAATGAAAACGTTATGACTGATTCACTAGAAGGTCGCAAATCTGCTACGAATTTCCGAAAGAAAAACACGTGACCTGACTTTGATGATTTTTCATAATCTACTCAGAATGAATTAGAGACTGAGACCTATACCATTGGAAAGCTACTTAAGTCTAGTTTCCGGAAAATTTTACGGTGTCTCAATCCGACGTATAACGAGGGAGTTATGCTCGTTTTACCGAAAGGTGGCGAGTCTGCCAAACGCGACGTGCGCGGGTGCGCGGTCTTGCACGGGCGCGCTACCTGTGTGCGCTCAAGCGGATCCCCGTGGTCACGTTACCTATCCGTGCTCGCACTCGTCCCTACGCTCGCTTGGAACTGAGGCCGAGAATCGCATGAACGACGATAGACGCTGTTAGGAAAAACTATCAAGTAATCCCTAGATCAGGTTTTGATGTGATGTCAAAATTATTTGTGAAAAACTGACCAAAGCTCAAGCTGTAGATCGAAGCTGACCGGCCCAGGTGGGCATCATCAAAGAAGAACTCTAGAAGAGTCAATGTCAACCGATCTGAAGGATGACCCAAATTGAAAGACACGTCATCCAGTTTGAAGTTCAACTTGGCTGAGGAATCATACCAGTCAAAGCAAGCTGACAACCGAGTCAGCTGAACTGAGGGAGAAAGGAGTTGACCAAAGACTGAAGAAACTGATAGAATATCAGTTTATGCCAGAGACTAGCAGTATCCAACTGGAGCAATGGCCAAATCTCAGCTGACAAGCCCAGAACTGCCAACTGGAGCAATGGCCAATCTCAGCTGACAAGCCCAGAACTGCCAACTGGAGCAATGGCCAATCTCAGCTGACAAGCCCAGAACTGCCAACTGGAGCAATGGCCAATCTCAGCTGACAAGCCCAGAACTGCCAACTGGAGTGATAGCTAAACTAAGCTGACAAAGCTCAGAACTGCCAGCTGGGACGATAATGTTATTGAGCTGAGAAATCCAACACTGCCAGCTGAAATTTCGAACTGCCAAGAGAGCTGAAGCCAGAAGACTCCTGGAGTATATTGCTTAAATCAGCGTATCTTGGAATAAATGCTCCTTCAAGGATCCTGGAATTTAATGAAGATCGAGTGGCAGAGTAACGGCTACTTCAACCAAATGATCCAAGCAATCATTAATGACCACCTGCCATTGATGAGCCAACAGAGCCTCTGATCAAATGGACAATGGAGCTCAACGGTCATAAAATCACTCCTCTATAAAAGATGGCTGAATCAGAGTTCTAAATACTTCTCGCACAGCTTTCGAATACTCTTCGTAACTATAACCTCTTGCCAACCTTCAAGCTTTTCTTTCTCCCTCCCACTCAAGCTCAAGTGCAACGTTTGATAGAAACTGCGAAAGTCAAACTGAGAAGAAGAATTCACTGAATCAAGTCATCCAGCCAGCTGTTGATGATCCAGCTAGGGCAACCTTCTCAGTTCCAGCTATTCAACGATCAACTACTCAGTTGATACCCCCTTGTTCAAGACTAACCTCTTGAAGATCGAAAGAGATCTAAAACCTTGTAAAGACGACAATAGCACCTACCTTCCTAGCGAGCAGTTAGGGACTTCAAGTGTGAGCCGTCGACCAACTGAGGTAGCGAGCATTTACCAGGTTCAGCCAACTGTGCTTCATTGTATAATTTGTAAAGAAACTCAAGTTATATAGTGAAGTTGCTCTTCTACGGAATGAAGAGAGGACGTAGAAGTTTGAGACTTCGAACCTTTATAAATCTCTTGTGTGCTGTACTTTATTGTTCATTGCATATCTAACTGCACACAATATCACACAAGCTGCACTTAAACTGTCTCAACTGACTATCAAACTTGTGCATAAATAAGTTTCATTAAGTGAGTCATAAGGCCCTGTTTTCCACATCTAAAGTAAAAGTTTTTGAATCAGTTTATTCACCCCCCCTCTAAACTGATATCGACTCGCCGAGGACCAACAAGTGGTATCAGAGTGGTTGATTCTAAGGATCAGCCGTTTCTGCAGATCAACTGAATCAGATCTACTTATCTATGATAACATTTCAGCTATGGGAAACCATAAGCTACCTATATTTTCAGTTGAGAACTATGATAATTGGAGCAGGAGAATGAAGACGCATCTCTGCTCAATTCATGAGAATATGTGGGAAGTCATTGAAGAAGGCCCAATCATCATCATGATGGACAATGATGCTCATATAGTCGACATCAATCAACCGGCAAGGATCCCGAAGCCAACTAATCTTCTCACCAGTGAAGAGAAAAAGTTGAAGAATCTAGAGTTTGTTGCTCAAGCCGCATTATTCCAAACTCTAGATGAAGATTGTATGAAGGATACCAAGAATTGCACAACTGCCAAAGAGATATGGGACCTACTAACAGATCTTTGCAGAGAGTCCGAAGCCATAAAAGAAAACAAGCTCCAACTGGCAGTTGACAGGTATGAATCCTTCAAAATTCTAGCAGAAGAGTCCATCTCAAGCCTTGAAACTAGATTTCTAGGCATCATTAGTGAGATGAACAACCTCGAAAGAAGTTATCCCAATTTAGAGATGAATTCCAAAATACTGGATAATATCACTGACAAATGGGATATGAAAGTGATCGCTACTAAGGAGTCAAGAAACGTAAACAGCATCACTCCAAGGGAATTATTTGGTTCTCTTAAAGCTCATGAGTACAGTCTAAACTAAAGAAGAGAAGTGTCCACATCGTCAGCTCAAGACGCAGCTTTCTATGGTGAAAGGACCAGGTTTAGAGACGCTCGAGGAAGAAACAACTTCCGACCAAGGAGCTCACTAACCAAAGAAAACCAAGGCGGATCTTCAACTGAACGAAAAAGGGAGGCAACTGAAAAGAAGGAGAATCTAACTGATGACATCAATGATCAGATCCAATCACTTACCAAGTTGTTAGAAAAGTTGAAGAGAGCTCGGGATAAACAATCAGTTTCACCTCAAACTGATGAAGTCCCAAAAGTTGAAAAAACCTACCAACCAGCTGAACGGCCAGCTGAACCATTCAGGAGTGGCAATCTCAATCTTGGAGAGTGTTTTCATTATCATAAACAAGGACATTACAGGTTTGAATGTCCAGAACTTCCTGAAGACAAGAAAGCCAAGGTGAGGAGAAGCTTATTCAAAAGAAAAGCAATGGTTACAAATCTTGAGAATGCCATACTGGACGATTCAGACTACCCATCCGGAATCGATTCTGACGGCTACAGCTCAGATGATGAAGCACTATTCTGCCTCATGGCCGACAATGATGAAGAGGTTAGTACAGCTGATTCTCAAACCTCCTTTTATCATATAAATGAAGCAACTGTCTCTAGTAATGAACTTGATATGAAGCTCATGATGCTAGAAGACCAATTAGCTTCAATTTCCTGTTTGCATGTTGAACTGAAAGATAAAAATGATGAACTGAGGAACAAAGTCAGGAAACTGAGCATTGATCATGAAAGATTAAATTATCTTGAATCTCAGTTTAAAGAATTTGAGAAATTGAAACTGAGAACTGCTGATCTAGAGGAAGAAAATCAAAAACTCAAGCAAGAGATCCTTGAAAAAGAAAGGGTAAACCTAAACTTCAAAAAGGGATCTCAGACTCTAGATGAAATACTCAATTATCAAAGAACTGGAACTGGCAGCTCAGGGCTAGGATATAGCAAGTTCACTGCCCTAGAAAAGGGAAAAGCAGTTGCTCAACCTAGTGAGAAGGGTATCCAAAAAGGGTTCACGAGATCTCAGGATCAGCCAGCTGAGTCAAACAAAGGAAAGGGAATATTGAAAAATCCCCAGACCCAGCCTAAAAAGTTTGATCAGTCCACTATGAAAAGAAAGACCAGTTTAGATCTCAAGCCTACCCTGCTAAGAAGTTCAATCAGAACACCTATAGGAGAGATCAAATAAACCAGTTTGAGCATTATCATCATTATAATGATTATCTAGATTCCAGAAATGAGCCAAAAAGGTTCATTCCAATAAACTGGAAACACACAAGGCATTGGCCTGATAGAAGAGCCCAAAAATCTCAAACAATTATGTGCTAGTTAAATTGTTTTATCCCACTAACTTTCAATGTAGGTACCATTCAACCGACTCAAGGAGATTTGAAAAAGAGTCAAAACTGATGAAACGACCCAAATCAGTTGACTCGTTGAATGATAAGAAACTAAAAGCTTGGCAAGTCTGGATTCCAAAAGACTTAATGCATCAAAAAGGACCTGATATGAAACGGGTGCCTAAATGTTAATCATTTTCTCTGCAGGACAAGAGCATCCTATCTATGAAGAAAACCAAAGACATTTGGAATCTAGATAGCGGGTGCTCCAAGCATATGACCGGAGATAGAGAAGATCTCGACGGTTATGAAGAAATCAAAGGTCTACTCGTCACATTTGGAGACAATTCCAAAAGTCGAACCATTGGAGAAGGGTTTGTTGTCAAAGGAAAAGTAATAGTGAATGGAGTCTCCCACGTGGATGGACTGAAGCACAAATTACTCAGCATCAGCCAGCTGTGCAATAATGGCTACTCAGTTGACTTCACCAAAAACTCCTGCAACATAAGAGACAAGTCAACTGGAGTAATATTGCTAACCGGCATCAGGAGAGGCAATCTGTACATTGTTGACTGGTTAACCGGCTACTCAGAAGCTTGCTTTCTCTCCAAAGGATCAACTGAAGCAAGCTGGCTATGGCATCGATGACTGAACCACCTTAACTTCAAAATAATCAACTACTTAGCAAAGAAAGAGCTAGTTGAGGGGTTTCCCAAGGAGATTTACAAGAAAACAGGTGTATGCGGACCATGTCAAAAAGGGAAGCAAGTAAAGTCATCCTTCAAGAATAAAACTCATCCATCAGGAACAACTGACTGTCTTCAACTGCTGCACATGGATTTGTTTGGTCCAGTTAGACCTCAAACTCCAAAAGGTAAAAGATTCACTCTTGTAGTAGTTGATGATTACTCAAGATATACATGGGTGGAATTTTTGAGGAGCAAAGATGAAACATATGACAAGCTCACAGCGCTGATCAGAAGACTACAAACTGAAAAGGAAAGTTCAGTTCAAAGGATTCGCTCCGACAATGGAACTGAATTTGTGAATCAACACATGATCGGCTTCCTCAACCAGCTTGGGATTACTCATGAACATTTAGCTGCAAGAACTCCACAACAAAACGGTGTAGCTGAAAGGCACAACCGAACACTAAAGGAAGCAGCTCGAGCGATGATAGCTGATGCCAACATAGCTGAAGGGTACTGGGCTGTACAAGGGTCTTAAGCCTTCTATCTCTTATTTTAAAATATTTGGCTGTAAATGTTATATTAACAACAATGGCAAGACTCAATTGAAAGCTTTTAGTGCTAAAGCTGATAAGGGTATATTTCTTAGGTATAACTCTCCTCATGCACAAGCTTATAGAGTGTTCAATAAACGAAATCTTGTTGTGGAAATAACATGTCATGTGGTATTTGATGAATTTGCTAATGAGTACAGGAACAAAGAAACTATAGACACATCAGTTCAAGTACTACCTAGTGAAACTGAAAATTCACAGGACTATGTAGATCACATTGTTCCAGAACAATTTGAAGTTTCACTAGAAGAAGGCAATGAAACTGGTACTAAGCCAGTTAAGAACAACCTGGTCAATGAAGACAAAATCGTGCTGAGACCGCAAACCCCACAAATGAAGCAGGGGGAAGAAGTGATGAGATTGCTGAACCTACTGATGAACAAGCAACTGACGACGTCATCACAGAAGAGCCAGCTGGAGACTCAGCTGAAGCCATGCTGCCCAAGTGGCTCCGAAGCCATCCAATTGACAAAATAGTTGGTGATCCAAGAAGTCGAGTTCAAACCAGAGGATCAACCGATTATGCCTTATTCACATGCTTCATCTCTCAAACTGAACCAACAAACGTCAATGAAGCCTTAGAAGATTCAGACTGGATCATGGCTATGCAGGAAGAACTGAACCAGTTCACACGAAATGACATATAGTTTCTTGTTGACAGGCCGAAAACCCAGAAGGTCATTGGCACAAAATTGGTTTTTCGTAACAAACTAGATGAACAAGGAGTGATCACAAGGAACAAGGCTAGACTGGTAGCCAAAGGTTACTCACAAAGTGAAGGGATCGACTTTAATGAGACATTTGCGCCAGTTGCAAGATTGGAAGCCATCAGACTGTTCCTAGCCTATGCAGCTCACTTTAACTTCACAGTCTACCAAATGGATGTCAAGAGTGCTTTTCTTCAAGGAATGCTCAAGGAGGACGTATATGTCGAGCAACCGCCAGGCTTTGAAATTGGTAATCAAGTCTTCAAACTGAAAAAGGCTCTCTACGGACTGAAGCAAGCTCCAAGAGCGCGGTATGAAACTCTAACAACATTCTTGCTGAATAACGGTTTCAAAAAGGAGTGATTGATCGAACTCTATTCAGAATAGAATGATCAACTAAGATCTTAATGGTTCAAATTTATGTTAATGACATAATCTTTGGATCAAAGAGTAAAGATCTATACACACGGTTCGTTCAACTGATGCAAAGCGAATTCGAGATGAGCGTTATGGGGGAAATGACATTCTTCCTAGGACTCCAAGTGAAGCAGCTAAAAGATGGAATTCATATCAGCCAGGCGAAGTACACCAAGGAACTAGTCAAGAAGTTTGGAGTAAGTAAAGGAAAAACTCTCAAGGTTCTAATGAACACATCAGTTCAGCTAACTCTTGATGCAGAAGGAGAATCAGTTAGCAAAACTTACTACAGAGGAATCATTGGGTCCTTACTTTACTTAACAGCCAGCCGACCAGACATCTCATATTCAGTTGGTCTATGTGCACGGTTTTAAGCCAATCCAAGGAAAAGTCATCTTGAAGCAGCTAAGAGAATCATCAAATATCTCAAAGGAACCATAAATCTTGGATTATGGTATCCCAGAGATGACAATTTGAGTTTAATTGGGTATTCAGACTTAGACTTTGGTTGATGCAAGATTGACAGAAAAAGCACCAGTGGAACATGTCAGTTTCTTGGAAGCAAACTGATATCCTGGTTTAGCAAGAAGCAGCACTCAGTTGCCACGTCAACAACTGAAGCAGAGTATGTAGCTGCTGGAAGCTGCTGTGCTCAAATACTCTGGATGAAGCAACAGTTGAAGGATTACAAAGTTGAAACTGAAGAAGTACCTATCTACTGTGATAACAATAGTGCAATCGCGATATCTCAGAATCCAGTTCTACATTCAAGAACTAAGCACATTGACATAAGGCACCACTTCATCAGAGATCACATCGAGAAGAAAGACATATGCATCAAATATGTCAATACTGAGAAGCAGATAGCTAACATCTTCACGAAACCGTTACCTGAAGCAAGGTTTATGGAGCTATGCATACAGTTGGGACTGTTGGAGCTAGCATCACAGGATGAAGATGATGAACTGGAAGAAAAAGGCCAAGGAACCACTCCAGTTGAAGAGACAAACTGAGTCAAAAAGACGAAAAACTGATCAGTTCGCCACATAATCCATCAGTTTGAAGTATATGCAAGAAGCTGCTGAGAAATAAGTAAATTGGAAATGATCAGTTTACCCCTTCAGTTCAACTGAATCATCAGTTCAGTCGCTCAGACTAATGATCCAGTCAGTTATGCAGAACTTACAAGTTACAAATTGATCAAACTAACGAAGAGGTCATAGGAACTGAAGTATACTCAAAAGGAGATATCAGTTCAAGGACCAGCTGAAGGAGAACAGCTAAACTGAGAAGCAGCTGAATGAAGATCTGAGCAGTTAAGATCAGTCAGGACCTGATGAGAAGATATCCCAGTTGGAACTGATCAACAGAAAAACCACCAGTTACGGTCATACCCAACTGATGACGTAATCAGTTTCAAGCCAAGGAGTACGTCATTTTTCACCAAAAATAAATGTTCCGACTTTCGTCGGCAATCCCACACTGCAGAGTACAGTGGCGAGCAGGATCGTCTCCCAAAGGACCAGCGAGGATTACTCTTGACTTTCAGTCCGCGTGCCCAAACCTCCAGTTTCGCGTGAATTTTATAACAAAATAAATTGAAGAATGAAATAACCAACTACAGAGAATACTTAGGCAAACGAACTGAATTAAACCAATTATAAAAGGGTATTCCGGATCCAACGAACTCCACTCCACTTATAACACCGATCACAGATGCAAGAATTAATTAATCAAAACATGCAAATCAGTTATAGTCACCAAAGACGCTTCTGACATGACCTCATCTCTCCATACTGTTTCAATAATTAAGAAGACGCTTCATTAATTACTTCCCTAATCGACTGACAACTGTAAGAGACGCTCTATAAGTTTAATGAGCCGACAGCAATGAGCACAAGAAAGACCCGATTCTTAAATTACAGACTCTGACGCAGGACTGTAAAATTAACTCTGTTATTCCCCTAGTTATTTGAGCAACCGTTTTACCACTTATTAAACCTAAACCACGATTACGTATGGCCGATTTAAATTGGCTAGTAATTAATCACAACCTACCAAATATTTGCAACTACTCGATAGACTTAGAATAATTACGACCCGGAATCCAAGAATAACAGATACATGCATCAATTAATTATAAACAACAATTATATCTCACAATTATATAAGCGGAGCTTCGTCGTCGTCACCGGAATACGAGTGAATTAGCTACGCTGCATGCTAGAATCGAACAACAATAAATTGTGTAATTGCGCTATGGTGATATCGAAGAGAAAAAAAGAATAAAACTGGATTAAAGCTGATCGCTGCCTTCGTTCTTGCGTTTCTATCACCTATGATCTGATATCCCCTGACAAAATAGTCTAAATACCTAATATATAATTACAATCCATAAAACTAAAGTCTCTAAAAGGAAATAAAGTCCTAAACTAGTTAATTCCCATGTAGAGTACTTCAAAAGGCGGTGAAGGGCAGTTTCCGCATCCAGGTTTGTGCGCGGGCCGAGAATTGGGCTTTAGCAAGCCCAGGACGCATTCTGGAGTATGCTTCTAGATCTTTTCTTCACTTATCCTGCTGCATGCCCTTGCAGCGTACCCTGCTTCGAACATCTTCTCTTTACTTCACTTGTAGTTTTTCCTTCAAAATTCACCCCTTTTCTCCACTTTTACATTTCATCCCTACACAGCTCAACAACACATCAAAGTTACCACTCTTCAGGTTCATTACAAATCACAAGGTCTTTCTCTTTGGTTGTAATGGGGCTTAGGTTCATGAGGTGGGGTGTTTTTAGCTAAAGTAGCTCAAGAGATATGAAATCAGGCAAGTGCAAGCATAAATGTCTTTATGGAGTGTAGCTGCAACAAAAATCTTTCCTTTTTAGCATAGAACCGGGCTTCTTCAAAAGGTGAGAGCTTATTAAGTTTTTGCTCTTCTCCATACCCTTCTCCTCAATCTCTTTTTTCCGTTTCTCTTTTTTTTCTGAAGCTTTGCTTCTTTCCCCTTTTTTTTTTCGAGGAGCAGGGTATAAGGATTTCTGATGCTTTTGTCAATTCCGGTCCTCAATTCTTTCAACATTGCAACTTCAAATAACAATTCACATCAAACATGCCTGATTTCAAGGACAAAGATGGCCAAAAGAAAAGCACAAGCTATTTTATAGTGGCTGTAAGCAATGAAAATGGATCCATTAAGCTCAAAGGGGCTCACTAATGGACAATGAATTGGCGGGGCATTTTCTTTTGGAGTATTGGCTCGAATATCCCTAATGCCTTGATCATTTTTGCAAATGAAACTAAAAAAATGATAACAAAGTGGCGGCAAAGCAATTTAAGCATCGAATAAATAGTCAGATAGCACTCATCAACAAAAAACACTGAGCTCTTAATTCATGTACGCTCATAGGCTCAAGAACTCACAATTTGCAGGCTTAGAAAGTTTTGATTGCAAGCACAATTCGTCATCCCAGATTTCATCCAAAACATGGCATATTCTATCACAAATCCAACCTCTCAACCAGTCAAACCATCACAGCTCATACTTCTTCATTCTCATCAATTCAAGTCATCAACACTTAATCAGAAATCCCAAAAAAACAACAAAAACAAAAATTTTCTGATTTTTTTTTTTCGATACAATTCACAAAAACATTAAGACTGCCCCCCACACTTGGAAAGACACAGTGTCCTCGCTGTGAGAAAGGGTACAAAGCAAGACATAAAGATCATAATAAAATCACACCAACACAACTAAAAACGAACAAGACACATGCAGTCAAGGGTTAAAATGGGAGGGATAAGAGGGAACTAACTCTGATCCGCCAAATGGCGAAGCACCTGCTCTATCACGTCGAGGCGGCCATCAATCTCATCCAGTCGATGGCCCAAACTGTCCTCAAGTCGGGCGGTGTCAACGGTGAACAACTCCTCAATAGCCGGGAGGAGGGAGGAAGCAGTGGGCCCTGCAGAAACAGATCAACGCGAGCCTTCAATGCCCGACCGAGTAAGCTGATACTGGCCCTGGTCATTCACAAATAACAACTTCATGGCAGCAAAATCATCCAAGCGAAATAACATGGGAGGCATCGGCTCAGGGTCAGAAATGGGAATGTGAAGTCTCTCAGCAAGAAGAGTAAAAAGCAACCCAAGGGGGCGCGGCAAAGAGTGTGATGGACACTGAAATGCCATCGCTTGGCAAGCCAGTACCCAAAGTTCACCCTGGTTCCAGAATCCATGCAATCAAGTAGAAAAAGCTCTTGAACAGTAACCAAATTCAGCATATCTAATCTACCAAACACATTAGCAAACAGGAATCTATGGCAAAGACGAAGGGCATCATCCTTCAAATGAGATCCCTTAGAGGACCTAGAACTGTAAGACTCATCTATCGAAAGCCGAGCCCAGGTTTCACTAGCCGTTTGAGAGAACACGACTGGAATTTCACAAAGGGATGACATGTACTCATCCTCAATCACAGAGGCATCAGACTCAAAACCAAGTACAATATTCAAGTTAGTAATGGACATGTGAAATTTACGACCCCGTAGATAAAATACGACAGCATGCCTATCATCGAGCCCCCTCGATGCATCAAAATCAAAAGATGATAAAAATTCGACAACTAAATCCCTATGCACATCCACAGAAGCATCAAGTAGAGGTTCCCATCCTATTCCAACGAAGAAATTCCTGATGCGATCATTAACCCCTAACACATCAATATTGCTCCAGTCAAAAAGGCGCGCGCCAACAAGAACACGGTTGATGTTCAAGGCGGTGCGACGCTGTACCTCTTCCGGTGGGAGAAACGCCGGGGCGGCAGAACTTTGAGAGGCGGCTGGGGCTTTTCCCTTCGCCTTCTTCTTGGAGGACTTGGCCGGAGCAGAGGATGAGGCCGGTGGTTCTGAAACCGGAGAGGGAGCGAGGGTGCTCTCAGGTGGAGGAGTGGGTGCACGCGATGGTGAGATAGTGGCCGGCGGGCTCGTGTGTGATGTGGAGTGAGCCGGAGAAGGCGGCGGTGATGGTTGATGGTCCGCCGGTGGTGGTGAGTCGGTGGTGGAGAGCTTTCGTTGAGCGGTAGTGCTAGAGGGTCCCGCTTCGACTCGGTATTTCAGAATACGACGGAAGAAGGGCGGCGGTTGGTTGACCTCAGGGGGAACGGCAGTCGGAGATGGTGGAGGCCATTCCACCGGCGTCGACGACTTTTGTGGTGTGGTTTGCTCGGGAGATGGAGGGTCTGGCTCGGGGATAGGGACTTTGCGCTTGGCGGTGGATGCTCGCTTTTTACCCATGGTGGTGGAGTCGGCGACGGAGGTCAGAAAAGTGATCGGCGTGGGCGGTTGGTAGCAGGCGGGAAGAGGAGGAGTTTGGTAACTTCTGCAAAAAAAGAGAGTAAAAGTTTGAATGAGAAGAAAGTTACCAAGTGGGGTTAAATTGTATTGGGGGTTAGGGCAAAATATCCCAAATTGACTTTGGGTTAATTGCAGGAAAGTCTCTGCAAATAAAATGAAATTCCGAATGCCCCCCCTCACTTAAGTGAGCGGTTACTTCCAAAACCGCTCTCCCGGAGGCTGTGTGCCCATGCGGCGTAGAACACGATGGTGCCTCCCCAAATGGCGTTGTTTTTTTTTTTATATATAGAATAAGATTGCATAATGAATAAGACAGAAAAATTAAAAAAGTAAAGCAATTAAAAGAATAAAGCGAAATTGAAAAAAATAAAATAAAAACAAAGGAACAAGAAATTGGGTTGCCTCCCGAGAAGCGCCGTTAGTTAACGTCGAGGGCTCGACGGCTTGGAGCAGCTAGTGGTGGATCATGGGGGCAGCAAGTTCAACCCCATCAAAACTGGAGAAAATGAAGTTGGCACAATATGGCTTGAGCAACTGGCCGTTCACCTTTAATATCTTGTGAGTATCCAAACTGCGAATTTCTACAGCTCCATATGGACTGACAGATATGACTTCAAATGGGCCCAACCAGCAAGATTTGAGTTTACCGGGCATGAGGCGAAGGCGAGCATTGAAAAGTAATACCTTCTGGCCAACCTCAAAAGTTTTCCTCCGGATATATTTGTCGTGCAGGAGTTTGGCACGATCTTTGTAATAGCTTGCACTATCATAGGCCTCCAAACGGATTTCTTCGAGCTCTTGTAACTGATAGCGGCGTTCAAAACCGGCCAGGCGAGGATCCAGGTTGCATTGTTTCACAACCCAAAAAGCTCGATGTTCCAGCTCGATGGGAAGATGGCACTATTTCCCAAAAATCAGACGGTAAGGGGACATTTCGATAGGCGTTTTGAAAGCCGTGCGGTATGCCCATGCAGCATCATCTAGCCGCAGGCTCCAATCCTTGCGGTTTGGGCATATGGTTTTTTCTAGAATGTTTTTGATCTCTCGATTGGAAACTTCAGCTTGGCCATTGGACTGCGGGTGGTAGGCTGTAGCAACTCGATGGATGACTCCATACTTCTTGAACAGCGCTTCCAAGGTTCGGTTGCAAAAGTGCGTGCCTTGGTCACTGATGATAGCTCGAGGAACACCAAAGCGTTCAAAAATCTGAGTTTTGAGAAATTTGGCAACAACCTTAGAATCATTGGTTGAGGTAGCTTTAACTTCAACCCACTTGGAGACGTAGTCGACTGCTAAAAGAATGTAGGAGTGGCCGAAAGAGCTTGGAAACGGGCCCATGAAATCCATGCCCCAAACTTCAAAGATCTCGCAAATCAAAATAGGAACTTGAGGCATCTCGTTCCTTGAAGAAATGTTACCAAGGCGTTGGCAACGATCACAATTCTTGCAAAAGAAGTAAGCGTCTTTGAAGATGGTTTCCCAATAAAAACCACAGTCTAAGACCTTGCGGGCTGTTCTTCTTGGGCCAAAGTGGCCGCCACATGCGTGGGCATGACAGAAGCGTAGGATGGATAGAATTTCTTCCTCAGGAATACAGCGGCGAATGAGTTGATCGGCACAAGTCTTCCACAAATAGGGCTCGTCCCAGATGAAATACTTGGCTTGGCTTTTCAACTTGTTCTTTCAGGCAGATTCAAAACCTTTGGGAAAAATTCCAGTGGTGAGAAAATTCACCAGGTCAGCATACCAGGGTGCCCTTTCCGCAGCTGCCAGAAGAATCTCATCAGGAAAATCATCCGGTATGGGCATACCGTCGGATGCAGTCAACAGTCTACTCAAATGGTCTGCAACATGATTCTCGGCTCCCTTTTTGTCCTTAATTTCCAAATCAAATTCCTGTAAGAGGAGAATCCAACAAATAAGGCGTGGTTTAGACTCTTTTTTGGAGAGAAGGTACTTGAGAGCAGCATGATCAGTGTATACCATAACCTTGGATCCAACAATGTATGATCAAAATTTCTCACAAGCAAACACCACAGCAAGGAGCTCTTTTTCGGTAGTTGTGTAGTTGCATTGGGCTGGGTTGAGAGTTTTCGAAGCATAGTAAATAACATGACTGTGCTTCTCAATCTTTTGTCCAAGGACAGCTCCAATCGCATAGTCACTTACGTCGCACATGAGCTCGAACGGGAGGCCCCACTGCGGTGGCTGAATGATCGGGGCAGAAGTCAGCTTCTCCTTCAACAAATCGAAAGCTTCTTTACACTTGTCATCAAAGATAAAAGGGGCGTCCTTTTGCAACAACTTAGTCATAGGTTGAGCTATCTTGGAAAAATCTTGAATGAAGCGGCGGTAGAAGCCGGCGTGGCCTAAGAAGGCTCGAATCTCTTTCTCATTGGAGGGGTACGGCAGCTTGGTGATCAAGTCGATCTTAGCTCGATCCACTTCGATTCCCTTTGCAGATATGAAATGTCCGAGCATGATTCCTTGTTGTACCATAAAATGGCACTTTTCGAAGTTCAAAACCAAGTCTGTCTCAACACACCGTTGAAGGACTTTGTCTAAATGCTCCATACACTGCTCAAAAGAGTCGCCATGGACTGTAAAGTCATCCATAAAGATTTCGATGCAGCTCTCTATCAAGTCGGAGAAGATACTCATCATGCATCGTTGAAAGGTGCCCGGAGCGTTGCACAAACCAAAGGGCATCTTTCGGCAAGCAAAGGTCCCAAATGGACAAGTGAAGGTTGTCTTTTCTTGGTCTTCTTGAGCGACAAAAATCTGGAAGTAACCAGAGTAGCCATCTAGAAAGCAGAAATAGGATTTCCCAGCTAACCTCTCGAGCATCTCATCAATAAAAGGCAACGGGAAGTGATCCTTGCGTGTGGCATCATTCAACTTCTGAAAATCAATGCACATCCGCCACCCTGTTTGTAGCCTCATCGGTATCAATTCGTTGCTCACATTCTTCACGAGCTGGAAACCAGACTTTTTTGGAACTACATGCACAGGACTAACCCAAACACTGTCGGAGATTGGGTAAATGATCCCTAATTGGAGCAGCTTCAGAATCTCTTTCAACACCACTTCTTTCATTACTGGGTTCAACTTCCTCTGAGGATCTCGGCATGGTTTATGATTCTCCTCAAGAAAAATGCGATGCATGCAGATGTCAGGGCTGATCCCCTTGATGTCGGCGAGAGTCCAGCCGATGGCACCGCGGTGCTTCTTCAAAACGGCTACCAATTAATTTTCCTGCTCTGCGGTAAGGTCTTTACTAACGATAACAGGTAGCGTATCTGCTTCGCCCAGGTATGCATACTTCAGGTGTTGAGGGAGAACTTTCAATTCCAGAGTCGGGGCTTTCACATGAGATGGAAGCAAACGGCCTGCTGTATTTCTGGCAGGAAACTCATCGGCTGCGTATAACTGCTGTATGAGTTCTCGAATCTCTTTTTCCTCTTCTAAATCGGCAATATGGTCTGGTATCCCTCCATAAAGTACCTGCTCTAAACTGTCATCCCTGAAATGGCAATCAATGAAATCATCAGTAATGAAATCAATAATATCTACCATAAAAAGTGCCTCGGGGTCTTCAACATGTTTCATGGCTTCGAATATATTAAATGTGACAACATCCCCATCAAATTCGAAACTCATCATGGCTTTATCAACATCAATTTTTGTGTGTGCAGTTTTCATAAATGGACGGCCTAGTAAAATTAAAGATCTATGTGCAGATAAGGCATCATCCATGTCAACAATGTAGAAATCAACAGGAAAGATCAATTCATTCACATTAACTAAGACGTCCTCTACTACACCTCTAGGGTAAGCATTAGACCTATCAGCTAATTGAATGATAACTCGAGTATCTTTCATTGGACCGAGTTGCAACTCTTTGTAGACAGAAAAATGCATAACATTAATGGATGCTCCTAAGTCTAACATGACTTTTTCTACCTTTTTTCTCCCAATGATGCAAGGGATAGTGAACATACCTGGATGTCGACACTTTTGAGGCAACTTTCGCTGAATTATAGTTGAGACGTTTACACCTACCTTGATTTTTGCATCCCTTCCATACCTGATCTTTTTGGCACACAGTTCCTTTAAGAACTTTACGTATCTAGGAACTTGTTTGATAGCATCAATCAAGGGCAGGTTTATTTCGACCTTCTTGAACAGCTCAAAGATCTCTTTCTCATCTTCCTCTTTTTTGTGTGGTGCTAACGTAGAAGAAAAAGGAGCTGAATTAATAGGGTGAGGAGGTTTAGACAAAATCTGTACCTCATGAGGAGCAATCTGTGCGGCAGGTTGTGTGCCCTTATCGTGAGGTCTGTTGTCAGCTTCTGCGGTTTGCCCATGCAGCGTGCTATTGTATTGCTTCTGTTTCTCAGTCTCTATCAATTCTTTCCCATTCCGAAGAGTCACAGCACTGACATTTCCTCTCGGATTCTGCTCTGCTTGAGATGGTAATTTTCTGGTGTGCCCTTGCAGCTTGTTCAATTGGGTGGCAAGCTGAGTGATCTGTGTGCCCATGCTGCCTAAAGCGGCTTGCATCTCTTGCTGAAAGGCCTTTTGGCTCTGTGCTAGGCTGCTTACTAGATTGGTGCTTTGCTCCAGACTCTTCATGATCTCACTCATAGATGGTGTGGATCGATCTGCATGGGCATATGGCTCACCCCTTGGGGGTCTCGGTGGCAAGTCTTCTGCTGCGGACGGATCTCCAGGCTGTCTCCAACAAAAATTGGGATGATCTCTCCAACCGGGATTGTAGGAATTGGAATAAGAATCATTATTCCGCTTCCTCCTGAAATTGTCTCCTTGTTGGGCATCATAATTAATTCCTCTGAGAGCATCTTGCTGCGCATCGCCTGATCCATAACAAGCTTGTTCAGTAGGTGACTCATGCAAATTGGGGCACTCGTCAATGAAATGCCCATGCTCAGAACACAATCCGTAGCGGTTTGGCCTTGCGTGTGCCACAGCTAAGCCTCGAACTAGAGAGGTAAGAGCATCTATCTTCTCATTCACTTCTGACCCTTCAGCTCGGTCGATTGCCCTTACAGGCCGGTGCCTGCTGTCATCTTCTTCTTCGTATTGCTGTCCTCCAGAAGCCATGTCGATTATGAGCTGTTTGGCCTTGCCGAGGGTCTTATTGGTAAGGGATCCCCCGCTGGCAGCATCGACGATTTTCCTATCAAAAGAAGACATGCCACGGTAAAAGTAGTTAGTCAGAAGCTGATAATCAGTGAAGCCATGGTCCGGGCATTTGCGGCAAAGCTGTTGAAATCTCTTCCAGTATTCGGCCAAGCTTTCATTTGGCTTTTGTTTGATGCTACTGATAGCCATTCTCAAATTTGCAGCTCGAGTCTCAAGAAAGAACTTTCGCAGGAATTGTCCTTCTAATTCCACCCATGTGGTGATAGACTCCTGCGGCAAATCGAATAACCAATCTCGTTCCTTTCCCTGCAAAGTGTGAGAGAAAGTGAGCAACCGTAGGTTATTAGCAGTAAAACCAATAGGTGGCAAAGTCGAGCACAAGAGATCAAATTCAGACAAATGTTTGTGTGCACTTTCTCCCGGTAAATCTCCAAACTTCGGCAACACTTGGATGAATGCAGGTCGGATCTCCGCATTGTTGGCAATCGGGGACAGCACAATACAGATGGGTCTGTTACTCCGAAGACGGCCGATTTCCCTGATGAGAGGCTCATGATCAGGTCCATGATCAGCTATGTTAGCATGAATGAGAGCTCTTCATGCGGCAAGGTCTTGCGGGTTCGGTGGATTTTCATTATTAGCCATGTTGAGGTGTTGATCAGCTTCGAGAGTCTTTGTAGACTCCTTAATATTCTTCCTCAACCGGTGCAATGTTCTCTCTGGCTCTGGATCGAACACTAAATCTTTATTTGTAGAGGAACGGGTCATAGACCAGAAAAATTAAAAATAAAAACAAAGTAAATAACAAACTGAAAATTTTGAGTAAGCACTGCTTTAAACCGATACCCAGCAACGGCGCCAAAATTTGGTGCGTCGTTTTTCACCAAAAATAAATGTTCCGACTTTCGTCGGCAAGACCAACTGCAGAGTACAGTGGCGAGCAGGATCATCTCCCAAAGGACCGGCGAGGATTACTCTTGACTTTCAGTCTGCGTGCCCAAACCTCCAGTTTCATGTGAATTTTATAACAAAATAAATTGAAGAATGAAATAACCAACTACAGAGAATACTTAGGCAAAAGAACTGAATTAAACCAATTATAAAAAGGTATTCCGGATCTAACGAACTCCACTCCACTTATAACACCGATCACAGATGCAAGAATTAATTAATCAAAACATGCAAATCAGTTATAGTCACCGAAGAGGCTTCTGACATGACCTCATCTCTCCATACTGTTTCGATAATTAAGAAGACGTTTCATTAATTACTTCCCTAATCGACTAACAACTGTAAGAGACGCTCTATAAGTTTAATGAGCCGACATCAATGAGCACAAGAAAGACCCGATTCTTAAATTATAGACTCTAACGTAGGACTGTAAAATTAACTCTGTTATTCCCCTAGTTATTTGATCAACCGTTTTACCACTTATTAAACCTAAACCACGATTACGTATGGCCGATTTAAATTGGCTAGTAATTAATCACAACCTACCAAATATTTGCAACTACTCGATAGACTTAGAATAATTACGACCCGGAATCCAAGAATAACAGATACATGCATCAATTAATTATAAACAACAATTAGATCTCACAGTTATATAAGCGGAGCTTCGTCGTCGTCACCGGAATACGAGTGAATTAGCTACACTGCATGCTAGAATCGAACAACAATAAATCGTGTAATTGCGCTATGGTGATATCGAAGAGAAGAAAAGAATAAAACTGGATTAAAGCTGATCGCTGCCTTTGTTCTTGCGTTTCTATCACCTATGATCTGATATCCCCTGACAAAATAGTCTAAATACCTAATATATAATTACAATCCATAAAACTAAAGTCTCTAAAAGGAAATAAAGTCCTAAACTAGTTAATTCCTATGTAGAATACTTCAAAAGGCGGTGAAGGGCAGTTTCTGCGTCCAGGTTTGCGCGCGGGCCGAGAATTGGGCTTTAGCAAGCCCAGGACACATTCTGGAGTATGCTTCCAGATCTGTTCTTCACTTATCCTGCTGCATGCCCTTGCAGCGTACCCTGCTTCGAACATCTTATCTTTACTTCACTTGTAGTTTTTCCTTCAAAATTCACCCCTTTTCTCCACTTTTACATTTCATCCCTACACAGCTCAACAACACATCATATATCCAAAATACACAACTAGGGAATGAATAATAAGGGGAAAAAGGCACCAAAAAGACATAATAATAGCAGGTAGAATACGTCCTATCAGAGAAACTGCTGAAGATAAGAGATAAGTTCAAAAATCTCATTAGTGGAAATGGTAAAAACACGTGTCATCCAAATGTTACCATTGAATCGTCTTTCTCTCTCCTCATCACTTCCCAACGGATAGAATTGAAAAGCCAATCGACGGGTCGATTAATCCAATCCGACCGTTGAATTTGGGGAGACCAAGTGTCACAACCATTGGATGAATCCCCTCATATTCTATAAAAGGGATGGCTGAATTTTCATTGTTACTTTTACCATCCTCAAAGAGCAGTAAAGAATTCAAGCATCTTTGATTCTTTAATTCTCGAAACTGTTCCGAAGATCTTTCAAAGAAAAAGTATACTCAGTTCATAACATCAGTCAAGGCCATTTTAATCTTTTTCTCTCTGATCATTCATTCCAATAAAAAAGTATACTCAGTTCATAACATCAGTCTCGGGAGACTGTTCAATCTGCCAACCACCGGAATGCGAGTGCAAGATGTCCAAGTAGATCAAGAGGAAGCCTACCGCCAGTGGAAGCGGGAGGAATGCGTGGATGTGTACAAAAGCAGTACACTCATGTCTCTTCTTCAAGAAGAATACAGGATTCTGGCCTCAGTTGCTGCGAGAATGATAACCGGAACAACTGGAAGCCACTCAGAAATGTCGGAGCACAAGTAGAAGATATGTGCGGCGATTATCAGAGGGATCGACATCAACTGGGCTCAATACTTCTTTGAGCAAGTAAAGAAGTATGTGGATATCGTGGAGAAGAACTGGTTAGCAACTGAGTTCTACCAAAAGATGTGTTATCCAAGCAGAATCAGCATCATACTGGAGAAAACCTTTGACTTCATAGCAGAAGAGGCTGACATTCTGATGATTGGCAAAATGGATTTTATACCAGTTACCAGCAAGAGGCAGCCTACTGCAAAACCAATATCTATCAAAAGCAGTCAGCCAACTGCTGCTTCCTCCAAGAAAACTGAGGAGTTATCAAGAAGAAAGGGCAAGGAAATTGCAGTTGAAACTCAGCAAGAAGACTCCGATTCAGACGACAACATTCCAATAAGCCATATGTCGGGAAGCTCAATTCAAGTAAAACCTTTGTGTCAAGTTCGCATTGGATAACTGATTGATTCGCCAGAAGAAGTAATATTTAAAAGACCAGTTCAGTTCAAGAAAAGAACTGGGAAGCCGAAGAAGAAGCCCTCGGCAGTTCAAACAAAAGGGAAAAAGAAGAAGAGGTCAGGGCCTCCACCTCCTCCTCAACTGCCTCCTCGTAACATCAAAATAATTGATATTATGCCAATTGAGAATGATGATATAGTGCCTTACAGAGGAGATTCCCCAAAGGATTCTGGAGCAGAATTCTTCAGAACTGCTTGCCCGCCGATGGGAGAAACAGAAGAGAACATTAGAGCTCTATCAAGAGCTGAAATTATCAAATGTTGGGCCGAGGAACAAGTCCAAAAGTTTATAGCTGAGAACTTCATCGAGGATGTGACTGGATTTTCTACTCTGTATGAAGCTCTAAAAAGATACGTCTACTGGTACCTTTGGAGACATTGCTTCAACTCTGAAGCCCATTTTCTCCTTACTACACTGCACGGGATGAGCTTCTGGAGAAGGGAAGAGAGATGGAGTATGGAGTGGGCTGGATAGGAGACTCCAGAGCAAAATCCAGTTATCACGTTGAAAAGAATGTTGGCCATTCGAAGGAACCACCCACGTCCTGCTGAACAAACACTGGTGGAAGCAATGAATGACTTGCTTATCTGGGCTAATATCAAACTGCCACCTCGTTGGACTCAAGCTGAGCAACAACAATGGAAAGCCCCTCAAATTCAACAACACTGGATGCTCACTAAACTGCTAAAACTCAGATGGGAACAGCTTAAGGAAGGGCAGGAGCTGTTCAATCAAGAAGTTCAGAGAAGCCATCAAAGGGCTGAAACCTCTGCAGCTCACAATGCAAGGGAAGCTGCCATAACATCTGTGGCCAGGCAGTTAACATTCGAGGAGACCCCTCATTCAGATGACGTCTTCATCAATCTTCTGGATGACTCACCTGAGGAGCCAGCAGCTGATGAGTGCATAGCTAGTGATCTGGAATTTGAGGAAATGCTCAGGTCCCCCACTCTGCCAGTCCTCCCAGTTGATGAAGAGCTACAAAAACCAACTGAAGAGACTCAACTCCCCGAGAAGCAAACTGAAGAACAAATTGCTCCCTTCCTCGAGACAACTCCAAAGACAGCTGAACATGACCAGTCAGCTGCCTAGATAGCTCAAGAGGCTGAACAATCCACATATCAAGGTACACTTGCATTAACTATGTACATTGATCCAATACAAAGAGCACTCCAAGCTGTCGGTCAAACTGCTGTACCAGAGACCTCCTCAGAGTCAATCTATGATGACATCACTGCTATGGAGACAGACGACATTTCCCACACAGTTCCTTGTGACGAACTTGTTGGAACTGAAGAAGAAGAAGAAGCTGACTTAAGAGCTGTCCAGTTCATGGCTCAACCCAGCAGTTCCATGGTCCAGCTCCCTCCACATTATGTGGAATTGATAAATTCCCTGCAGCAACAGGTTAAACTGCACACTGAGCAAATCAAGCAGCTGCAAGCCCAACAAAGACTTCAGTTTGCTAAAACTGAGTCAGATAGCAGCTCCGAGGATGAAGATGAGGAGCCCAGCGAGCAGTTGGCCAAGAGAAGAAAACCTGATCACAAGAAGGACTAGAGGCTGATCACTCTTAAACATGATTAGAAAAGCCTTAAGTACACTTCTTGTTAATCAGTTGTAATCATCTTTTGATTATAAAAGATTATTTCTTTTTATTTCAAATAAATGATAAGCTTCACATTTATTTGGAAATTTTGACCATTGCAAAATAATGACACGTGTCAAGGTCGTAAATTGCCAACGACTAAAAGAAATCAGATGCTAGTACCATTCCAACCATCATATCTATGAGCCTGTCCCAACACTCATAAAAGCCTCTCTCTCTCTCAAGCCTCTAAAAAAAACCCCTTCCTCCAAAAAGATCTCAAAATCTCTCTCTCTCTCTCTCTCTCAAACAATCTTGAATTGTCAAAAATACTCAGCCAACCTCAAAGATAGCCGAATTATCCAGATCTTCAAACTTCCTCAAAAGCCAACTTACGAGAGATAAATTCCTTGACAGACAGAAATTTCAATTGATTCTTGATGAATCAAAGAATCCAACCCTTCTGTCAAATCTTCACAAAACAGGAGTTCTTCACTACCTGGAAACACCATCAAAATTCTTTAGACAAAATTTGGTGAGTGAGTTTTTGCTTCAAGCAAAATTATCTGTAGATGGGAAGATGATATCTTCAGTGGCTCAAGGAAGGATGTTACACATCAATGAGAAATTAATTGCTGAAGTATTTCAACTCCCACAAGAAGGCTTATCCGTTCAAGATCTAAAGGAATCTACAGATTCGCACTGGAGAAACTAGAAAGCCTCAACCTGCAACAAGCAATTCAGTTTTACCACTGCTAAAACTGATCTCAAGCCTGGGTATGGAGTTCTACTTGACATAATGAACAAGATGATGTTTGGAGCAATTGGAAGTCTAAGCCAACTCACCCAAGAGAGATACAAGGTTATGATTCACCTTGCTGAAGGAAGATAAACAAACTGGGCAGAATTTGTCTTTCAACAATTCAAGCATCAAGTCATCAAGGCTGCAGACTCAAAGATGTCTGGCAAATTTGAGTCCAAGGTCGGACATGTTCTAAGGATGAGCAAAATGCTTGAAGACCTACTGAAGCTCACAAGTGATGAATCACTACCAGTTCTGAATTCCGACTGGATCCCCAAGAAAGAAACTGCTCATCTACAGTTCCTGAAGAGGAAGAGAAAAGGAAAGGCCAAGATGAGCAACCAAAGTTCGAGCAACTCAACTGCCAATGCCGTTCATTCTCCAAAATCAAAGAACGGATCACCAGTTGATTTTCAGGTTTGCTCTGATCCAGATGAGCTTATTCCATTCATTGGAATACCCCATCCAAACTATGGAGCAGACTACTTCAGAGGCACATGTCCTCCGCTCCAGCTGACTGAAGAGAATATTCGCACTTTCTACAGTGGTGAATATGCAGTCAAAAGTGCACAAAAGGAAGTGACCAATCTCCTTCTCACGTACTTTACAGTTGTTGCACAACGATATCAAGATTTGTACAAACAACTTCACCGATATTTTTATTGGTACAACTGGAGACATTCTATATCTATCCAGTCTCACTTCTTGTTAACTGCCTTTCATGGCATGAGCTTCTGGCAAAAAGAAGAAACCTGGATCATCAAATGGATAGGATCATCAAATCCATTCCCTCCAACCATTGTGCAAGTTCAGCACATTATGAATCACCGGATGGTGAACAAGATTCCAGCAACCGCCTTACTGGCCGAATTTACATCCAGATTCATGGTTCAAGCAGTTGGAACTGCAGGTCATCCAGTCAACTGCCCAACTAACTCACTTTGTGGACAGCTGAACTTTGATAATCTATCAAGTCAGTCAGCTGAGCCATCTCGACGAACTCCACCTGCTGTTCAAAGGATAGAACCCCACCTATCCCACACTGCAGTCATAGCTTCTCAAGGGAAAACAAGGCATAATGATGCAAGAGACAGTGATGATGAAGATACTACCACGTCACCAAATCTCCTATCCAAAAGCTATGTGACTCCACTGCTCACGTCAGGCTCAAAAGATGCGCAGTTGACCAAGAAACATGATCAGTTTCGGTCATCACCAAAGGGAATCCCATACTCCCTTAGTCAAAGGATAAAGAGCTTGTCAGTTGAGATCCAGCTTTATCTTCGCAAAGCCAAGAAGACAGAAAGGACTGGACCATTAAAGCATGAAACTGCATCTAAAGCAAGCAATGCAGCCAGTCCAGCTAGGCCATTCAAGAAGTGGAAATTGTCTACAGAAAAGCCGAGCAACTAAACAAACAGGCTGATCAATTCAGTTGCAACCTCGACATCAGCCTGCTCAGACATGACAAATGAGTGTCCAAACTCAACTGCTCAACCAACCGCCACGTCATCAATCAGTTGGACTGTATCCTAACTGACTCAGGATAAGTCTTCATTTTCTTTAAAAGTTTATCTTAATTATATTGTTACCGTTGAGATTATGAAATATCTTATATTATATGTCAACGGTTACAATTTAAAAATCGGGCTCTATATCTCTAAGTTGTCATTAATATCTCTGCATGGATCTTAAAATCTACTCTTCAAACAGACGAAGAAAATATATTTTATTGCGCTATTAATAGAAAGATCTGCAGAAAATATTTCACTATTTATGGCAACTATCCCATTTTCAAAATGATCTCATCTCAGCCATATGATCATAAAGTCATTTACCGATTATCGGCTGAGATTCATACATCATTAATTCAGCTAATCAACCATCAAATCGGATGGTTGATCAGTCAAGAAAAGCAATCGAGTACTCTCGATTCTTGCATGCACAAGATGCATAAATATGAGTACAGAGATAAAGGCTCCGATTATCTAAAAATCTCCCTTTATTGTTGATCTTTTGCTAAGCCTTTTCTCACTCATCAAAATTCTTGCATTTCTAAACTAAATTTCATATCTTTGCAGAAATGAAGCCTCCATTTTCCCAGGTGGATATTGAAGCTCTTACACGCAAAATGAGAAAGGACAAGTCTCTAAATCTAGAGAAGCAAAATGCACGTCTTGGCCCAGATATCTTTCAACAGATTTAGCGACCATTGGCAGTGACTAAACTGCTTCCTTTCTTGACACAGTTGCCGATCAAGAACATACCTAACTATGTCGCCGAGTTCTACTACAATGCAACTATCAACGGCGACAACATCATCTCCACTGTAAAGAATCAAGTGATCATAGTCACCAAGGACACGATGATGTCCACTTTAGACCTTCCCGGCAGCGGTCCAGACGTGATGAACCTAAATCTGCTATCCAAACATGAGTTATGGAAAATCTGGAAGCTTCCTCATGTGCACCACAATGACAGTTCACACAGATTAAAGGAGAGCTTGCCAAGTGATATCATCCAACTTCTGGATATCACCAGCCATATTGTCCATAGAAACTTTGAGATCGTTCATCTCTCCGAGATCAAGGCTCATATCACAGTCGCCCTCTACTTTGGATGTCAAGCCGACTGGGCTTCCTACATCCTGGCGCAATTGAGAGCCAACGTCGAGCGAGTGACGTTTGATCCGTTAACTGGCACATTCCGAGAAAAAGTTGGCTTTATGAACCGACTAAGCCACATCATACAAAGCAAGTTTGACGAGATCATACCAACTGGCGAATTACTTGGAAGACGGGACATGCTCCCCACAATATAATGTCATCCGTCCTCCAAGCGTTCACACCCACAAGGGCCTTCCAACTCAGATAAAGAAAATGCGCCTTTGGAGGCCACCGTCAGCTCCACTGATGAAAGAGAGCTGCTGCTGGAGAATGCATCTCTTTTACGGATGAGTGATCAGCCCACAATATCAGCCAGCTCCCAACCTCTACCTTTAGTCCAAAGCGACTATATTGAGGTTGACTTTGAAGTGGTTCTAGACCACCAGCTCCGAAGCTGCTTTGGTCTCATCGAGGACACCGACTCCTCCCTCTTCAAGCAACTGCGGCGATACTTGCAGTACCATATCTGGCGCTTCCAACTGGATGAGACAACTATGTTTTACCTCATCCACACCCGTGGCTCAGTCTTCTGGATCAGTGAGGGCACATGGAGTCGAAACTGAATAAATCATCCACTCTCATCGCCTCCAACGCTCTCGGAGATCACGGATTTAATGATCAAGTGACTCCAGCTTGGTATATCCGCTGATGCCCCTCTCCCAGACAATGAACCAGCCAACTCTTCCTGCACACCCTTCGTTGGTGATCCACCCCTTCCTTCAGCTGATGAGATCTTCACCATCTTGGGCCCCATGAGCTTCAGAGAGCATGACATCTCTGATCCAGGTCAGTTCATGTCAATTGAAGATGTCTGTGCATGGATTTCTATGCCCATGCAAATCCCTTCAGTTCCTACAGCTCATAATGACAATTTGGCAACCACCTTCACTTTTCTGCCAAATTCGTCATTACCCTCATGTGATGATGCCAAAAAGGGGAAAGATGGACAGAATGATGAGAATGATGATGAACGGTATAATGGATACATGACTCTTTGGGATCAAATTCAAAGAGAAACTTATCATGAGGGGGAAGATCTGCTTCAGGGGGAAGCATGGACACTACAAGTAGTCCAAAAAGAAGGAGAATCGAGCAGAAGGAAAAAGAGCAGTCGAAGCAACATTCAGGAAGTAGACTAGTAGTCTTAACTACTAACTCTTGAATCTCTTGAAATCATGCCAATAAAATGAATATATAATACAAGTCTTGATCATGATTTTACTTCAAGCTTGAATGCCTTGACATAATTCTTCATGCTCTAGTACCCCTGCCATGTTCTGATATCTAAGCATGAATAAGCCCAAAATTGCTCTTAAAATTGACATGCTCTGATATACGAATGATAAGCATGATTGAAAATTGCTCCAATAATTGAATGAAAATCATGAGTCAATGTGTCACAATATGCTATGAATATGACATGCTCTGATATTTGAAAGTTAAGCATGAATGACAAATGCTCTAATAACTGAGTGAAAATCATGAGCCAATTTGTCTCAATATGCTACAAATATGCACTGACTGAAAGACTCTATTTAAAGTATTTGCTACTTGCAGTTTTTCCATCATCATCATCAACAAAGTTTTGACATCATCAAGAAGGGGGAAATTGTTAGGAAAAACTATCAAGGAACCCCTAGATCAGGTTTTGATGTGATGTCAAAATTATTTGTGAAAAAATGACCAAAGCTCAAGCTGCAGATCGAAGCTGACCGGCCCAGGTGGGCATCATCAAAGAAGAACTCTAGAAGAGTCAATGTCAACCGATCTGAAGGATGACCCAAATTGAAAGACACGTCATCCAGTTTGAAGTTCAACTTGGCTGAGGAATCATACCAGTCAAAGCAAGCTGACAACCGAGTCAGCTGAACTAAGGGAGAAAGGAGTTGACCAAAGACTGAAGAAACTGATAGAATGTCAGTTTATGCCAGAGACTAGCAGTATCCAACTGGTATTTAGAACTCTGATTCACCCTATCTTTTATAGAGGAGTGATTTTATGACCGTTGAGCTCCATTGTCCATTTGATCAGAGGCTCTGTTGGCTCATCAATGGCAGGTGGTCATTAATGATTGCTTGGATCATTTGGTTGAAGTAGCCGTTACTCTGCCACTCGATCTTCATTAAATTCCAGGATCCTTGAAGGAGCATTTATTCCAAGAAACTGCGAGCTTTTCTTTCTCCCTCCCACTCAAGCTCAAGTGCAACGTTTGATAGAAACTGCGAAAGTCAAATTGAGAAGAAGAATTCACTGAATCAAGTCATCCAGCCAGCTGTTGACGATCCAGCTAGGGCAACCTTCTCAATTTCAGCTATTCAACGATCAACTACTCAGCTTAATCAAAGGAGCACATCAGTTGATACCCCCTTGTTCAAGACTAACCTCTTGAAGATCGAAAGAGATCTAAAACCTTGTGAAGATGACAATAGCACCTACCTTCCTAGCCAGCAGTTAGGGACTTCAAGTGTGAGCCGTCGACCAGCTGAGGTAGCGAGCAGTTACCAGGTTCAGCCAACTATCATTCATTGTATAATTTGTAAAGAAACTCAAGTTATATAGTAAAGTTGCCCTTCTGCGGAAGGAAGAGAGGACGTAGAAGTTTGAAACTTCTAATCTCTATAAATCTCTTGTGTGTTGTACTATATTGTTCATTGCATATCTAACTGCACACAACATCACACAAGCTGCACTTAAACTGTCTCAACTGACTATCAAACTTGTGCATAAATAAGTTTCATCAAGTGAGTCATAGGGCCCTGTTTTCCGTATCTAAAGTAAAAGTTTTTGAATCAGTTTATTCACCCCCCCTCTAAACTGATATCGACTCGCCCAGGACCAACAGACGTCATGAAACTCGATACACAACTTCACAACACCACTCAAAACTCAACTAACATGGTATGAATCATGCATTTTGATACATCAAACCTCATCCCAACATGCCTATACATTAATCAACTCAATAATCATCTAATCATTCTTTGAAACACAAACCAAATATATATATTGATGCCGAAAACTGAAAACATAACTACATAACCATAGTTTTCGAAATATCTCTCAAGATAACAATGGGGAAATGTTGGAAAAAATTTGGAAGAAGATGGATCGATAGAAACGAAGCTTCCAACGATGACGCTGAAAACACAACGGTGAAAAATGGCAGCAACGAGATGGAGTTCTCCTCAACAATGGCTGCAACCTCTTGCTTCTCTCTCACTCTCTCTCTCTCTCTCTCTCCTTCTCCCTTTCAAAAATTTGTATGCAATGGAGATGAAAAGATGGAATGTAGATGAAGTAGAAGGAGCTCATGTTTCCTCCTTCTCTCTCGATAGCTTTTGAGTGTGGAATGAAGATGGAGTGGAGAAGAACAAGAAGAAGAAGAGGAAGAAGAAGAAGAAGAAGAAGAAGAAGAAGAAGAAAAAGAAGCTGCGTTGATCTCTCTCTCCATATGTATTCTATACAATACAATATAGCTATATTTTTCTTTGATTTGGGGGACAAGAAAACGTGAGAGGCATGGGAGAGGTGAGGGGAGGCATGGCCTCCCATGCCTTGGTTGATTAAAAAAAACCGTTTTAAAAGAATAGGAATCAAATTTATCTGAAATTATGATTCTGGCTTTCCATACTGTAAAGGGAATAAACCCTACTGAAATAATAATTAACCCACCTATGGGAATTAATTAACCTTGAATTCAATGTAACTTAACGGATACTTTTGACCCTAATCTTACTGAAAATTACTGTACTTGTACAGTAATCACACACTTAACTACAATTAAGAAGTAATTTATTTACAGGGTATTACATTCCTCCCCTCTTAAAATAAATTTCGTCCTGAAATTTACATACTTTAGAGGAACAATTCTGAGTCTTTTGCTTTCATCTCATCCTCGAGTTCCCATGTCACTTCTTCCTGACCATGGTAACTCCATAGGTTCTTGACTAGAGGAATCGACTTGTTCCTCAGCTCTTGGACCTTTTGATCCAACATGGTTTCTGGTTTCTCTTCATAAGTTAGATTTGGATCTAACTCAATCTCACTGTGCTGAATCACATACTTGGAATCATACACGTATTTCATTAACTGAGAAACATGAAATATGTTATGAACATTACCAAAACTGGGTGGTAATGCCAATCTGTACGCCACTGCGCCTATCCGCTCAAGGATCTCGTAAGGTCTTATAAAATGTGGTCTTAACTTTCCCTTTACGCTGAATCTTATTATCCCCCTGGAAGGAGATACTTTCAGAAAGACTTTTTCTCCTGTTGCAAATTATAAATCTGTACGGCGTTTATCCGCATATGACTTCTGTCGACTCTGGGCTTCTTGAATCCTCTGACAGATTTTTTTGACAATTTCAATAATTTTTGACACTGAGTCTGGCCCAAGAATCTTTCGTTCACCCACTTCATCCCAATAAAGTGGTGATCGACACTTTCTCCCATACAATGCTTCATATGGCGCCATATTATTGGTTGCTTGATAGTTATTATTATAGGCGAACTCAATCAACGCTATTATTTCCTCCCAGCTTCCACCCCTATCTAGGACCACTGTTCTCAACATGTCCTCTAATGTCTGTATTGTCCTTTCGGACTGACCATCTGTCTGTGGGTGAAACGCTGTGCTGAAATTGAGTTGAGTTCCAAACTCTTTCTGTAAACTAATCCAAAATCTTAAGGTAAACTTTGAATCTCTACGTAAATGCTTGGGTAAGGCTTTACCATTAAATGAGAGTAGGCTAAGCTGCAGATTTCCCCTTTTTCCCATTAGACCAATAAATTGCCACAAGAGCTTTGGTAGATTAGCAAGGAAGTGACGAAAAGTCTTCCCAACTTGGAAAAAAAATGAGTTGTTAAAATATCGGCAATAGGGGATATCTAATTTACTCTATTTGAAATGCTCTACTTTAATTATCTGAATTTAATACTTGCATGACCGGAGAATATCTGATTCTCCCAGTCCAGAAAATATTTATCAGAATATCTGATTCATGAAAAATACACACCGCAATAATGGATCGAATTTATCTGAAATTATGATTCTGGCTTTCCATAACTAAAAAGAGGATTAAACCCTAACTAAATAATTAATTCACCTATGGGAATTAATTGATCTTGAATTCCATGGAACCTAACGGATACTTTCGACACTAATCTGACTGGAAATTACTATACTAAATAGTAATTACAACAATTTACTGCAATTAAGCAGTAATTAATTTACGGGGTATTACATTCCACCCCCTTTAAAATAAATTTCGTCCCGAAATTTACATACCTTAGAGAAACAATTCTGGGTATTTTTCTTTCATCTTATCCTCGAGTTCTGATGTCACTTCTTCTTGACCATGGTGACTCCACAGGATCTTAAATAAAGGAATAGACTTGTTCCTTAACTCCTTGACCTTTCGATCCAAAATGGCTTCTGGTCTCTCTTCATAAGTTAGATCTGGAACTAACTCAATCTCACTGTGCTGGATTACATGCTTGGGATCATACACGTATTTTCTTAACTAGGAAACATGAAATACGTTATGAACATTACCAAAACTGGGTGGTAATGCCAATCTATACGCCACTGCGCCTATTCGCTCGAGGATCTCGTAAGGTCCTATAAAACGTGGTCGTAACTTTCCTTTTACGCCGAATCTTATTATCCCCTTGGAAGGAGATACTTTCAGAAAAACCTTGTCTTCTATTGCAAATTGTAAATCTGTACGGCGATTATCCGCATACGACTTCTGCCAACTCTGGGCTTCTTGAATCCTCCGATGGATTTTTCTAACAATTTCAATGATTTCTGACACTGAGTCTAGCCCTAGAATCCTTCGTTCACCCACTTCATCCCAATAAAGTGGTGATCGACACTTTCACCCATACAACGCTTCGTAAGGCGCCATATTAATGGTTGCTTGATAACTATTGTTATAAGTGAACTCAATCAACGCTAATATTTCCTCCCAGCTTTCACCCCTGTCTCGGACCACTGTTCTCAACATGTCCTCTAATGTTTGGATGGTCCTTTCGGACTGTCTATCCGTTTGTGGGTGAAACGCTGTACTGAAATTGAGTTAAGTTCTCAACTCCTTCTGCAAGTTAATCCAAAATCTTGAGGTAAACTTTGAATCTCTGTCCGATGTTATTGACACTGGAACACCATGAAGGCGTACAATCTCTCTGACATAAATCTGAGCTAGGTTATTCGATCCATCCGTCACGCGGATCGGGAGGAAATGAGCTGACTTTGTGAGCCTATCAATAATGACCCATATGGCCGTATTCCCTCGTTTTGACTTGGGTAGGCCTGTCACAAAATCCATCGCTATGTGTTCCCACTTCCACTCGGGAATTTCTAACGGTTGTAGCGCACCGTAAGGCCTTTGGTGCAATGCCTTAACTTGTTGACATGACAAGCATCACTCAACATAGGAATCTACGTCCCATTTCATTCCTTCCTACCAGAATTTCTGCTTCAAATCCTGATACATTTTCGTACTTCCCGGATGTGCTGTATATGGAGTATCGTGAGCCTCACTCATGATCTCGTTTCTGAGCTCAACACATGGTGGAACACATATCCTGTCTTTATAAAGGATAGTATTATCTGATGCTTCCTTGAAACTTTCTATTTTTCATGATCTGATCTTCAAGCGCATCTCTTCCATGGCTTGATCTTTTCTCTGTGACTCAATTATCTTTTCTCGGAGATCTGGCACAACTACTAATGTTTCCATACGACATACAATCATCTCAGGTGGGTAAACAACCTCTAGCTGTAAGCTTTTAAAATCCCTGATGAGTTTCTCCTCCTGAGTGAGGAGAATACCCAACTGACTTATTTTATGACTCAAGGTATCTGCTACCACATTAGCCTTGCCTGGGTGGTAACTGATTCCACAGTCGTAGTCCTTTACTAATTAAAGCCATCTGCGTTGTCTCATATTTAAATTCTTATACTCGAAAAAGTACTTTAGATTATTGTGATCTTTGAAAATCTCACACCTAACTCCGTATAGGTGGTGTCTCCAGATTTTCATGGCATGCACTATTGCTGCCAACTCTAAGTCATGCGTAGGATAATTCGATTCATGAATTCTTAACTGTCTGGATGCATACGCTATGACTTTGTCTTCTTGCATTAGAACACAGCCTAATCCATTCTTCAAAGCATCTGTGTAAATCACAAACTCTTTATCACTGATCGGAATAGCTAACACTGGAGCAGTATTCGTTAATCTTTTCTTAAGCTCTTCAAAACTAGCTTCACATTTTTCTGACCACTGGTACTTGATTCCCTTTCTTAACAATTGTGTCATTGGCCTAGCTATCTTGGAGAATCCTTCTATGAATCTCCTATAGTATCCAGCTAATCCCAAGAAACTTCTGATTTCATTAGGAGTAGTTGGAGACTTCCATTCTTGTACTGCCTCTACTTTAGAGGGGTCCACTTTGATTCCTTCTGCTGAAACAATGTGCCCAAGGAACATTACTTCCTTCAGCTAAAATTTTCACTTAATGAATTTGGCGCAAAACATTTCTTTTCTTAGTGTTTCTAACACTGTCCTCAGATGCTCTACATGATCTGATTCATTCTTGGAATAGATGAGAATATCATCTATGAAAACAAGGACAAATTTATCTAAAAATAGATGAAACACCCTATTCATGAGATCCATGAATACTGCTGGGGCATTTGTCAATCCGAACGGCATTACCGTAAACTCGTAATGACCACACCGGGTTCGGAAAGCTGTCTTGGGTATATCTTCTGACTTGATCTTTAACTGATGATACCCAAGCCTTAGGTCAATTTTTGAGAATACACTTGCCCCCTTGAGCTGATCAAAAAGATCATCAATCATTGGTAAAGGATACTTGTTCTTCAATGTCAGTTTATTCAGCTCACGATAATCTATGCACATCCTCAATGTGCCATCCTTCTTTTTCACAAACAGGAGTGGTGCTCCCCATGGTGACATACTAGATCGGATAAAACCCAAGTCTAATAATTCTTAAAGGTGAATCTTGAGTTCTTGTAACTCTTTTGGGGCCATCCTGGACAGAGCTTTTGAAATCGGGGATACTCCCGATTCCAAATCTATTACGAACTCGACCTGCCGGTTCGGAGGCAATCCTGGAAATTATGCTGGAAAAACATCTGCAAACTCTTGCACAACTAGAACATTTTCCATTTCCATCTCTATATCATCTATCTTGTTTAGATAAACCAGGAAAGCTTGATTTCCTCTCTTGATCATCTTCTTAACCTGCAGCGCTGAAATCATTGGAGTGAACTTTCCCATCTCTATGCCGTGAAAACTTGTTGGCTCTTCTCCTGGAACCTGGAATGATATCTTCCTTTCGCTGCATATGATCGTGGCATGATTTTTTGATAACCAATCCATTCCTAGGATTACGTCAGTATCCCACATCGGTAGGACACTAAGATTATCAGCCTTAATCCTAGTTGTTCCCAAGTCTATTTCTATGTTCGAGCAAACATAAGTTGTAGACATGTTTCTGTCAGTTGGTGTTAAAATCTTTTTCTTATGACTAGCTCGTTCAGTTTTAAGCTCTAACTTATCACAGCATGCTGATAAAATAAAGGAGTGCGATGATCCAGTATCAAATAAAAGAACTAAACGCATGCCATGAAGTTTGCCCATACCTTCAAGATTACCCTTCTGATTTACTTTCCCAGAGGAACTAGGGTTCATTGTGTAAGACCTGGAATTTCCTTGTTGCGTCTGCCTCTGCTGTTGTTACTGCTGCTATGGCTACTAACTCTGTTGTCCCGATGCCTGGAGGACCTTTAACTACTGAGGGTTCTGTCCCTGCTGTGTCTTTGGGCAATGCCTTGCATAGTGACCCTTCTGGTCACAGTTATAGCAATTCGTGTTGCTGGCCTGACACATGTCTTGGTGGTGTTTGTTGCACTTTGGGCATAACGGATAGTTGGTTTGTGCTAGCACATATCATTCTGGGACAGGGGCATTCTGCTGTCATTGTTGCATGTTTCCTTGCCAAGGCTTCCCGTAGCCTTGGTTCTTATTTTGGTTACCTCAATCATTCTACTTTCTCTTCCATCGGAAGTTCTGTGGTGGAGTCTGGGTTGGTGCTGGTACTTGAGTTGGCACTGTAGCTGACACTGGAGCCTTTCTTTCTTCAGGCATTACTGTCTCAATGTCCAATGCCCTGTTCAATGACTCGGCATAGGTTAGGTCTTTCCGACTTGCCAAAGACATGGCAATCTCATGCCTTAGTCCTGATTTGAACTTAGATGCTATCTTTTCGTTAGTATCCACCTGGAGAGGTACATACCATGACAACTCGTAGAATACTCACTCGTACTCTTTTATGGACATCTTTCCTTACTTCAGAGTATGAAACTCTACTTCTTTCTTTACCCTACATGACTTAGGGATATACTTATCGTAGAATCCAGTCTTAAACTGGTCCCACATGTAAGCATCAAGTTGATCCAGAGTCATGGTCCTTTGGCGAGACTTCTACCAAAAATATGTCGATCTATTAAGCTGAAATGCTACACAGGAGAGTCACTCCTGGTTGTCGCATCGGAGAAAATTAAAAATTCTGCTCCATCGCCCGGATCCATGCCTCAGCATCGGCGGGGTTTCCTGCTTCATCAAACGATGGAGGGTTCTGTTGCAGAAAAAGCTCCTTAATTCTGCACTGTGGAGATGGGGGAGGTGTCTGCTCTCATTCCTCCTCATGTCTTTCTTGTTGTTCTTCCTCCACTCTTTCCTGTCTTTCTTGCCTTGGAGATCTTCCTCTAGGCCTATTCTGTCTTATGGGATTCACATTCACATTTCTTTCTCGTACTGCTCTGGGTGGCACCATTAAGTACATTTTCTGATACATGGGTTCTGCAAAAACCAGCCATGCCTAGACGACAGAATGCTTACAAGCTAACAGATTCCTGTCTCAAAAACTGGAAATGCCTAAGTCCCAAGAATGGTCCTCTAGGGAACACATTCAACTACTGTAATGTACATAACAAAATAGATCACCTTGATACAAAATACAACTGATATAGCACAAAAGCTAAACTAGTCAGATGAGCTACTGGCCGACCGACCATCCTGGATCCTCCGAGGGGTCCTCTCCCTCCTTTGACTGTGGATCATCCGAGGGATCCTCAACTACCAGTACCAGATGGTTTGCAGTTGTTGTACCTCTCTCCTCAGCTCTCTGGTAGTACACCTCGTACACAACCTCTATGGTCCTTTCCAGAGGACCTGCCATTATCTGGCGATTCCTAGGAGGAAGCTCGTCATCTGCATCTCCCGAGACTGCTTGCCTCACTCGTGAGGGTCCTATCTCCTGATCATTCCTACATCTCTGATGGGTAGAAGATCAGTGTCCAGCTATACTGTTGGCTCCAGAGGTGGTGCTGTCTGTGCTTTTAAAATGGGAGGGATACGATGGTCGTAAACTCCCCTAAGTGGCTCATCCCTGAAAAGATAGCCGTACATCTAAGCATATGGGTCTGGAGGAGGTACACGCTGAATAAGGTACTAGTGCACGAGTAGAGTGATAAACTCAGGAAGATTCATCATCAACTCAAAAGTCTATGAGTGTTGGTATATGTAAAAGTATAAGGCCTCTATCGTCTATCCACGCCACTGTTGTGGAAGCACTCTAAGCAGGTGCTGAATACAATCCATATTTCTGAGTTCCGCACACACTTATAGCTCATGGTAGCGTGACAAGAACCTTGCTAAGGTATCCTCATTCTCTGCCTCACAAGTCCTGAACCATAAGATATACCGTGCTACAGATATCGAATAGGGCACACTCTTCCGTATCGTACGTCTCTGTCTCATCATCTATAATATAAAGGAGATTTCTCATGAGAAACTCATTTATATAGGCTGAAATGAGTTCTTACTGATGAACTCTTTGACTTAGAACATTTCTAATTCTATTTTCGAGGTGCTGACTTGAATATTCTTCACTGCTTTTGAACATCCCTAGCCGACTTTCGAAACTTCTATTGGAAAATCTTGAACTCTTAAACTCCATTTCAAGATGCTAACTTGAAATAGTAATCTCCTGGCTACTTTTCAAGTTTCTAACTTGAAAACTCTGAACCTACTATTTGAGATACTGACTCAAATACTGAAGTTTTACCTCAAGATGCTAACTCGAAAAGTAAATTTTCTAAATGATCTAGTTCAAGATGGTAACTCGAACTCAAATTTCAAGATACTATCTTGAAGGTTCCTGGATTGATTTATTTTGAGACGCTGACTCAAAATAAATTCGGCTCGAGGTTTCGAAACGCTAATTCGCAAACCTTACTGAAACGAGGACTTGATGCATCAGCTACTGGAACTGAAATCCCTAATCATCATGCCTCTTGAAACTGGATCTGCTTCTGAAACTTGTCTTTTTTCCTTCAAGTTCTTGAACTTGCTCAATTTCTTCATCAGGTTCCATTGGCTGAGTCTTTACTTAAATGAAAGCCAACTTAAAGGGAACTAAGGCAATCTAGATTCCTCTAAATTCCTCTATGTTCTTTGAGGCTTAAATTCATGAAACAACCTGACTTATCTGAAGTCCGATCATGCAAAAGCTCGACTTTTCTAAAGTCTAACTCAATGGAACTTTGCAATTATCTAAACCGCACTGCTACAATTTGGCAATCTTGGGTGCCTGCTTAACTGTTATATAGTGAGCTTGCCTCAATGAAATAAAAATAACTGAAACTCTTTTAAACATAAAGGGCTTTCAAAAACTTTTTCTGATGCAAAAACATTTGTCAATATCTGATTGGTCTTACCATGCCATTATCTGAATGGTCTTACTGAAAATTTTATAAAAATTTTGCCAACATCTGGATGGCCTGATCTGAATACTCTTATAAAAATCTCACCATTATCTAAATGGCTTAACTGAAAATTTTTATAACTTTGCTATTATCTGAATAGCCTGAATTGAAAGATTTTCAAAATCTCGCCATTATCTGAATGGCCTGAACTAAAAGATTTTCAAAATCTTGCCATCTGAATGGCTTGAACTGAAAGATTTTCATAATCTTGCCATTATCTGAATGGCCTGCTTGAATACTGTAATTTTGACAATCACATACCTTTCTTTCTTTGGTTGAGACTGATGTGAGGGAGTGCTGAGAGTTGTTAACTGATCACTGAAAAGTCTAAGGAACAATCTTAGACTTAACTAAAATAACTTAGAGCTCAGAGCAAAAACGCTCTGATACCACTCTGTCACGACCCCAAATTAATATCTGATTAATATAGAGTGTGACTGGCACGACTCGATCCCAATGAAGGATGGATCAAGGCGCGAATCGAAAATAATTAAATATAGGAATGAACTACTGTATTCCAGGAACGATATTTGCCGTGAACTCAAATTCTGAACTGACTTTCATTTCTCAAAATATAACTGAATAAATATCGATACCTCAGAATAACAAAAAGGTATCAGCGAGTTCAAGACATACTGAAGACTTGACTCGCTTATACTTAATTAGCGGAAGCAATATAGCATAACAAAACACAGGAAAAATTATGAGTCCTGTACAAAATAACTTTCTTTCTCAGCACTTCACCCTACACCATCAACACTCAACCTATACATTTAAAAACAAACATGCAGGGCTGAGTACAAGTATACTCAGTGAACACATTGCCAAAAATATCATAATATATCTGATATTATGAACGTTTATAAAAACTGGTTTTATTATCATGCATCCGAGTAAACACACAGGGGTTTTATCTGAAAAGGCCCTATGTTTTACTAAATCAATTTCTGTCTTTGCGCGCGCTTTTCTGTAGTATGATCATCCATATCCATACTGAATGCCGAGGAATAGCTCCGCTTAAGCCTTTTCCAAGGACGTCGAGGAATAGCTCCGCTAAAGCCTTTTTCACGAATACATATCTGAACTAAACTCCGAGGAATAGCTCCGCTCAGCCTTTTCCACGGACGTTTAGCATCATCGTTGTCTTAGTCAGGAATAGCTCCGCTCAGCCTTTCCCTCTTCCTAATATCACCGACCTTAAGTGTACACTAACCTCGGTTAACACGCTAAGTTAGCACGAGGCCCGATCGATTTAAGAGTTAGAAAGCCCCTTGCGAGCTAACTAAATACAGATAAGGATATCATACAAAATAAAACATTTTATGCATGACATTAACTTATTTGCATCAGAAATAAATAACTGTTGGTTGAGTAAAAACTCAAATCATTATTTGGACTAAGAGTCCGTTGCAAAAAAAGCCCACCTTTTACCGATGTTTTAATATTACAGCTGCTAGTTCCTCACTGGTTTTTATCCCTTGCGGATCTTCTAGCCTTCAATATATAAAAATATACTTAGCATGTTGATCCTAAAACTGACAGGACTCAACACGACACGAAGGCATAATTCCCTACTTCTTGATATTTAATATATCCGAGTTCATATTCATGTTGTATTATTTGCTTGCAGCTTTGGCGCTTGTCGAATTAGTGTTGCATGCTCTAGTTTATGTCATGCTATAGACAATAAATCCAAAGATGGGTAAGATGGTTTCACATTATATCTCGCTACTTCTGTTTTCGTATTTTGGAATATCTTAGTTAATTATTGCACAATGTCATTTATTTGGGCACGTGTGACTTAGATGCATGTTTTGACACATGGTTGTTGTTGCTATATTTTTTCATGTAGAAAAAGAGTTAAAAATGACCTTATTCTTATATATCGATCATTATATTAGAATTAAGATATTGTCTTGCATATCATTGTTTTTTGTTGGTGTTCTAGTTAATTGTAATTAACTGTCATGACCTTATAAAACTTATACAGTTGTACATTGCTCATACTCAAATATTATTATTTATTAAACTATAATAATCCTTGTTTATTAACTAATTGTTTAAAATTTTTAATTTTTCATATTTAAGCACTTTTTTCCATTTTGATACTGAATTTTTTTCCTAGATCTTATCCCCATTGACATTATTTGGAGATTCTTGAGATAAAATAAGAATATGAATCTTACCCTAACAACATATGGATCTTAATATTGGATCTCGTTATCGCAGGTGTCTCCATGCATTACGTCTCATAAGAGATGAACATAAGAATCTTTATGACAAATTGAACAACATTATCAAGGTAATATTAATTTTTTGAAAAAAGAAGAAAATTTTGTTTACGTACATACCCCAAGTCTGTATCAAAAATAAAGATTTCTCGAGTTTATATATATATATATATATATATATATATATATTTGCGGAAGAGCTAGGAACGATGTTTATTTATTACAATTTTATAACTTATGTTATTGTATTTTTGTTCTTATTAGCAATAGATGGCACTAAAATACAAAAGCATGAGCAATTTTTTTTAAGTGACACTAAAATACAATAAAATAAGCTATAAAAATATAGTAAATAAGCAATATTCCTAGTTCTCACACGAATCACTAGTAACCATTTAAACCAAATCCACATATATATGTGTCTATGTGTGTGTGTGTGTTAGGGTCAAGTCTTTGGAACAATAAAGCTAATTAATAATTAATGATTAGTTAATAATGCTTGGAGTACTATATATGTAATATGTATCACTTGACTTTTCTTCAAATTTTGACAAGTTCTTCAAATTGTTCTCTTGTACTTTTCTTCACATTTGACAAAGTTATCTTTAAATTAATATCTTTTATTGTCTCGCTACAACAAACACAATCATATATATATATAGGGAGTGGTTCCAGAAAGAACCATACTTTGTGTGAGAACCGATAACCAATCTCTATCATCCAATAATCTCTACATCAATGGCTTAGATTTAAAAATTGAGACAGTTGCATAATTGTAATAAAGTAGAAATTCGGTGCCCCTGAATCTTAATAAGGGTAAAATCAGAAATTTTAGAATATACGAATTTGCAGACATTTGCCGAAAAAAGCTTTCTTTCACCAAAATTGCTACTCGCTCGAGCTTACTCACGCAAACCCACGCGGAAGAATTTAAATAGAAACGTTCAGATCTTGCCGAAATAGCATCAACACCACCGAACACTACAAAAAAATGACCGAATAGCGATGGAAATTTCCGTCGCCACATTCCCATTTTCCGTCGCCAAAGTAACGAGTGATGAAATGGCAATGAAAATTGTCTGATTCGTAAATTTAGTCGCTAAATAAATAAGGTGACGGACTATTCTATCGCCAAATGTGGAGACGATAGTCGCGATGGAATGGTCCGTTGCCTTAAAGTTTCATTGTAAATGGTCGTCTAACTAAGGCGACAGACAAAAAGATTGGGCGACGGAATATTCTGTCACCATTTTTGTTTTTTTAATTTATTTATTTTTAATTCAGTTTTTTTTTAATTCCATTTTTCTTTAATTCGGATTTTTAATTCCTTTTTCTTTTTAACTATTTATTTGTACCCAAATATAATAAAAAATCATAAAACTAAAATATATATATAATTGTACATAATTTAATACAAAATGTATAATACAAATAAATAAATATCAAAATTGTAGCAAAAATACAAATATAATACAACTAGGAGCCCTCCTTACCATCCGGCCTTCCAGAACCGCTACCAGACCCTTCGGATCCATCACCAGCACCACCCGGCTGCTGAGAAGGCACTCGAGCAGGGTCTCCATCCTCGTCTGCTTCCCAGCACCTGCTGCACAGACTCATGTTGGGCATCCATCTGTGCCTACATCTCACCCAAGCCTCGCATCCAGTTTAGCCTGGGTATACAGTGACCCGGAGCCCAGGCTCAATGACGAGGATGATCCTCCAGGTGCAGTAGAAGGGCGATGAATGGCACGGGCCATGTTCTCCAGCCCGATAGTGCGACCCTTCCTGTTAGGCGTCACTACCTGGTGGAAAATATCGCCCATGTCCGGCTCCTTGCCCTCTGCTCTCCATTCCATGGCCAAGGCGTCACATTTATCCTATATTTATCAGGATAAATATAATTCATTATTCAATATAAATTATTTATATATACGTATATATATAAATATATATAAAAATATTTGTAAAAATATACCTTGTTCTCCCTCGCCTTGACTGTGGTCCAAAGGTCGTCCGGGCAGTGAAGCTTGAGGTAGGTCTGATAGCGCGCCTCCCAGTCAGACAAATGCTGCTCTCTAGCCTGATTAAACAAGATAAAATAAAATCTATTAGAAATTAAAGTGTTAATTTATTATACTATAAACTTGAATAATTAATATAAATCGTACCAGATTGCGCATATGATCCACGACACATCTGGCGCCTCCGTGGTGAGTCTGGCTGGATGATCCTGGTCCATCGGACTCGGTATTGTTGTTTGATGCGCGGTCATTTTGCGGTCAGAATAATTCTCAAGAGAGAGTTATCCTTATGCCCACAGCAAGACGTAGCAAGCTTATGTGAGTAAGGGTCGATCCCACGAGGAGCTGCGAATTCTATCTTCCAGTGTCACTTTTCCAAAAGGTTTGAGGTTTGTTGTGTCTCCGTACTTATATTTAAAGACTGTAAAATAAAATAACAAAACAAAACAAAGAAAATATTAGTAGTAACATATTCTGGAGATGATCTCTCATCCCCTAAACCCTAACTTGTTGCCCAACCCCGATCTCTCATATGATTGTAAGCAACAAAGCACCAGTCTGATCTAGACAGACCCAGATTTACCTAGACAAAGATCTCTCTTATGCCCTCAATACCCGTAATGTATCACATCTCTTTTTGACCAACACACAACTACGATTCATTGAGCATTTATAGAGGTAGTGAACATAATTCTAATTAACGAGTGATCAGCCATGATTAACTAGCTTAGCCCACTGTATAATGCAACAAAGAAAATGATTACACGACAGAACGAAATTCACATATTTTATGCCCATAAGCCTCACGGTTCTTATGTGTTCATTAAGTTCTTATCCTTGTTCAATCCGGAATAACGAGTCTAGCCGCTCATGCTAGACTTAGAACAATAATAATAATTAAAAGAAATAAACAAAACATAATATAAACGAAAACTTACTTATATTAAACTGCAAAATAAATCCAACTCCAACGCTGGATTGAAGAATATAAAACTGTAAATCCTAAGTGTCTGCGGGCATAAGGCCCGAGACCTATTGAAGAAAAGAAAAATAAGACTAAATTAAATTGTTTGATGTAAGCGTAAAAGAAAGGTGTTCAATGTGTGTGTTCGGCCTCTGCCATGAAAGACATATATGTAGGAGTACAAAGACACTAGGTAAACTTCCCGACAGGCCAGGGATCTTCAGCCCAACACGCAGCCGCCATCCCCAAAGCTTTTCATATATGGTAGATTCTTCTCTTATTTAGAATATTCTGAATCACAGATTCTATACTTGTCGTGCCCTAGTTGTGCCGACATAGAAACTTTCCTTGTGGAGCCGAGCATCTTTCTGGAAGCGTCAACTTGCCTTCTGGGGCTCTTCTCTCCTTCAGTGGCTAGGGTGCATTGCTCCTGCTGTAGCTGGCATTAGTTTCCTTGTGCCCGGTCTCCTCTTCTTCTCCTTTCAATCACTCTGGGGTTGTTGTGGGCACGATCACAAACTCCTCCTTCAGCTTTTGCTGGAATGATGGGCGATTTCCGCCATGCTCGAGAAAGAGCTTACCGCTGAGAATTTTTTGCCCATCTTAGTATCATTGGCACCATTGTGCCCTCTAGAAGTTATTCTCCTGCCTCCTGCTGCCCCTTGTGCCCATTCTGGCTCTTTCCGACTCAAAAAACAGAAAAAATAAAGGACAAATGAATGAGAAAAAGACACAAAAACACAAGAGCATTTGGACTTGTCACACCCATCCACTTTAGTCATACATACCCTCAAGTATGTCGGTACAATGTGCCCAAAAGAAAAAAAATAGAAAATAAAAGAAGGAAAAGACAGACTCAAGACAAAGACATGACAAGTCAAGCATGTAAAAGCAAATCCTTTGCGGGCACAGAGACCTAGGTACCTAATCACACTCAATAGCATATAAATAGTAAAACATACATAATGCCCGCTGCAAATTAAAATGACTAATTTATGAGTTCGCTCATGCTTTCCTCACTCAAGTGTTTTGGCTAAGTGTTTACGCTTAAGGAAAGACATAATTGAACCGAGGGTCACCATAAGCTTGCAATTGCTCTTGTTCCTCTACCACTGTTGGACTAATGTGCATATCTATGCTAAGGTCTTCAAAGATTGTAATGGGGCTTCGGGTTTAAGGTAGGAAATATTTGGATCTGGCTCAGTTTTTAGTCGAATTTTCCCTTTGGGAGACTCATTTTGACTCTTACTGGCCTTTGCCACCGTGCCCATTTTATTAAGCACACGTCCCAAATTTTTTTATCTTGTGGGCATTTTGTACTTTTATTTTGGGGTTTCTTTTTCATTTTTCTTTTTATTTTGACCCCTTTTCTTTTTTTTTCTTTTTCCTTTTCTTTCGTTCTCTTGGCATTTTATGCCTTGTAACACACCAGATTTATCCTCTCCTCATGCCCATGATCTTTTTGTGGTTTTCAAGAAAGAACATGACTAGGGATTTATTCATTTTTGGCTCAAAAGGGCTGCAAGAGACAATATCAGGGTGGTTTTATTTGGCTTTGTGGGCTCAGAAAAAAATTTTGCCTAAGAATTTCAATAGCATACCTAAAATTCCTTGTGACCTCGGAATAGAGCAAAAGCAAGTTCTAGTTTACCTAAATTCAAAAATGCAGAAATCACACAAGAAAGAAGTAGCACATGCATTGTGAATTCAGGCTCAATTCCTCACAAGGTACTTAGTTCATTCATCATATAAGCAGTAGCATGGGCATGCTGAAATGAAAATACAGTAAAAAATTATGCTGCCTTATGGTCACAAGACCCTAGACTCCATGCTTTTAAGTTCAAATATTTACACATGCTTGACACTAAAAAAACACAAAGAAGGCAGAGTAAACCCCACCCACAAACTTTGCCTTAAAGCCCCCCCCTACCCACACACTTTGTCTTAAGGAAAGTGGCTCAGTACGGAGGTCATCTAATTACAAAACAAAAAATAAAAAAAATTAAAACAACAAAGACACAAAATAAAAGACTCCTAATGCCCACACCCACACACTTTGCCTTATGCAAAGTGTGGGAAATTGGCGATATCTAAACAGACACAAAACAAACAAAAAAACCTATCCTAAGTGAAAAAGTACCAGTTTAGGCATCAGAGGGGGTCGGATAATTGAATCCGACATGCTTGAGATAGGCGAACAAGGCGGTCTCCAATCGGTCTAGTCTGGCAATGATGGTGGTGGCTATTGGCTCTTGCTGCTGTGCTCTCGGGGGCCTCTTGCTAGGACCTGAATTCAAAGAAAAACTAAGGCTACTCGAAGTTTCCAGCTTCGGTATGCCAAACACGGGTTTCCCATCCTCATTGTCAAAAACATCCAACATACGTTTCAAGCAGTTCAAATCAAATAGCTCAACATGCTTGCAATATAGATTAGTGGATGAAGGATCAAACAAACGCAGTTTTCAGCAAGATGGGTAATCAATTGGGCACAGGAGATGCGATTCTTAGAGTGGGCCATGGTGTCTTTGAAGTGGGCTATGGCCACAGCTCTGAAGTTGATCCTCTTCTTGTGTACCATGCACCAGAGGACAAACAACTCCTGATTGGTGATGGAGTTGGAGCTATCTTTTCGGCCAAAGAAGTTGTAGGCGAGCACTCGGTGACAAAAGTGAAGGTCATTGCTTTTCAGCATGTATCCCTTGTTGGTTCCAGACTTGAATTTGGAACCGTCACCTAACTCGCCCACTCCTCCACATTCTCATCCGTAGGCACCACAACAACAACAGACTTATATTCATCATCATTCAAATCTAAAAATGACACAATGACCAGACCCATATTCAATTCATCAGCAGAAAGATTGAAGTTTTACCAAAAATTTTAAACTTGAAAATTTTTGCAAAAGTGTCTCCCTTTCCCATACTTTTCACAAACAGATCATGGAAAAACTCATAGACAAACTTAGAAAAAATCAGACAATCCCATTCAATGAAAAAGGACCAACCAATGTTAGAGAAGAGTTCCCTTACCTCTCGCTCGATGCCCAAGACAGCAAGCGAGGTGAAGTGGATGGTCTTGCTATGCACGATCTCCTTTTAGCATGACTTTTCCAGAAGTTGGGCTAACCACAGTTTTACCCTTTTTTTGCAGACGGCTTGGCAGAAGCTTTCCCTTTCCCTTTGGCAGACACAGAGGGCGCATCCGTTGTGCCCTTAGTGGGTTCCTTCAGAGACAAAGATTGGTCATCCTGACTCTTATGGGCTCCCGACTCCCCATTGCTTTCAACTTTTTCTTCCTCGACCTCCTCATCAGCTTCCTCATCCTCCGACAGCGTCGGTGACGGCTACTTCTTCCTCTTCAGGGTTTGCGACTTAGCTTTCGCAGCGGCTATCTTTTCCTTCTTCACCTTCTTCAACTTTTCAGTTGCAGAGGGCTAGGGATGTGCTCCGGTGTCAGCTCACGAGTCACATCTTGCTACACGTTGGCCTTCTCTTGGTCGTCGATCTCGTCGGCGGTTTTCTCCATAATTTTCAGAGAAGTCTCGTCAACCTTCTCGGACTCACGGGTGGAAACAGGTGAAGGTGGTGGTTCGACGGTGGTAAAAGGTTGAATGTTCATGGCGGCAGTGCTCGATGGCTTGGTTGGTGTAGCAGCGTCGGTGGTGGTATTCCTGGAGTTTTCCGGTGAAGTGGAAGCGGTAAACTCCACCTTCTTCTTTGCGGACTTGGCAGCGTGAGTTTTGGGGGCCATGGTGATCGTGGTTATAGCATCTTGAGAGAGGGAGTTTTTAGAGAGAGAGAGGGTCTGTAATTTTTTTGAAATTTTGGAGTGAAAATAGGCGAGTGAAATTTGGAAAGGAAGGGATGAGGGTTAAATACTTGGATTCACCTTAGCCATTCAATTTGAATTGATGCGACAGCCCCGTTAGACGACTTTTGGGCTTCTAGGGTTTCCTTGTACAGAATCTTGTGTTCTGCCCACGGGGCAGAGAGATTCCAAATTTCACAAAATTGCCTTTGCTGGTGCCGTCCACACTAGAAGCATCCAAATTGGCTAGATTCTTTCCTTCCATGAAAAATTCACCTGAATTTATTCCCTAAAATACTCCAAAAACAAAATACAGCCGTAAAATCCAACTCCTAGTCTAACATGGCAAAAATAAACACTCAAAAGGAAATAAATAAATGATGAAAAACATAAAAAAGGAAATAAGTAAAAAAAACAAATAAACCTTGGTTGCCTCCCAATCAACTCCCTAGTTATTGTCATGGGCACGACGCTCTTCAGCTTCACATTTATATAGGCTCAACGAGCTGGAGCCCGAGAGCCTCTATAGATGAAACCATTGGTTCTTTGAGATGTTTCAGCCGCTGGCCATTGACTTTGAACGTCTCTCCGGTACTCGAATCAAACAATTCCACTACTCTATTTGGGCATACGGTCTGGATCTCATATGGTCCTGAGCATTTGGACTTGAGTCCTCCTCCTAATAGCTTCAGTCTGGAATTATATAGCAGAACCTTTTGCCCACGCTCAAACGGTTTGTGGCGAATGAGTTGGTCATGGGTTCTTTTCATTCTTTCCTTGTAGAGAACAGCATTGTCATAGGCTTCCAGCCTCATCTCTTCCAATTCTTGAAGTTGAAGCTTTCTTTCCATCCCGACTCTATCAAGCTTCACGTTCAGCTTCTGAATTGCTAAAAAGGCTTTGTGCTCAATCTCTACTGGAAGATGACAATTCTTCCTATAGACTATGTAGAAGGGAGACATCCCAATGGGTGTTTTATAGGCATTGTGATATGCCCACAAGGCATCATCCAGCTTGAAACTCCAATTCTTGCTATTGGGGTTCACGACTTTCTGAAGTATGGACTTGACATCTCGGTTGGAAATCTCGGCTTGTCCATTCGCCTGTGGGTGATATGCAGTAGTCACATTATGTCTCACTCCATATTCCTTGAGCAAATTCTTGATGATCATATTGCAGAAGTGGGATCATTGATCGCTTATCAACGCCTTGGGCACACCAAACCTACTGAACACATTAGACTTCAGGAACTTCTTGACCACACAGGCATCATTTGTAGTAGTTACTTTTGCTTCCACCCACTTGGATACATATTCTACAGCCAGAACTATGTATTGATGTCCATTGGATTTAGTTAGGGGTCCCATAAAATCAATTCCCCAAACGTCAAAAACTTCCACCGGCATGATAGACACCATGGGCATTTCATTGCGTTTGGTAATGTTTCCAGTCATCTAGTAGCGTGGGCATCATCAGCATACTTCATAAGCATCTTTGTGAAGTGAGGGCCAAAAGAACCCACAATCAAGGATCTTTTTTGCAGTTCTTTTTGCACCAAAGTGCCCTCCACATGCTTCGGAGTGACAGTGATCTAGAATGCTCTTAGCTTCTTCAGTGGGCACGCAGCGTCTAATGATTTTGTCTGCGCACCTTCTCCATAGTATTGGCTCGTCCCATACATAATATCAACTCTCACTTCTGATTTTGTTCCTTTGATAGGTCGAGAGTCTGGTTGGTAGTTCTCCAGAGATCATGAAATGGACTAAGTCAGCGTACCAAGGTGTTGTGCCCTTAAGATTGAACAGATACTCATCTGGAAAAGCATCCTTGGTGGGCACCACAGTTTCTTCCTCATTGAGTACTCTACTCAAATGATCGGCCACTTGGTTTTGAGCTCCACTCTTATCTTTAATCTCCCAATCAAATTCTTGCAGTAGTAGTATCCACCGGATGAGCCTCAATTTCGATTCCTTTTTTGTAAGTAAGTGCTTCAATGCAGAGTGATCAGTGTAGACCACACTCTTAGCGCTAAGAAAATAGGATCGAAATTTTTCAAAGGCAAAGACTACTGCCAGCAATTCCTTTTCAGTCGTGGTGTAGTTGGCTTGGGCATGATTTAATGTTTTGGAAGCGTAGTAAATCACATGGCATTCTTTACCTCGCTTTTGCCTAAGCACTGCGCTCACAGCGTATCCACTAGCATCACACATTATTTCAAATGGCATGCCCCAATCTGGAGGTTGAATGATGGGTGCCGTGACCAGCTTCTTCTTTAGAGTATTGAATTCTTTCTTGCATGCATCGTCGAAGACAAATGGCACATCATTTTGCAAAAGATGTGTGATTGGTTGTGCAATCTTTGCAAAATCCTTAATGAATCGCCGGTAGAACCCGGTGTGCCCAAGAAAACCTCGAACTTGCTTCACCGTAGTGGGGTAAGGTAGCTTTTCGATGATGTTCATCTTAGCCTTATCCACCTCTATTCTTCTCTCTGAAACAACGTGCCCAAGAACGATCCCTTCTCAAACCATGAAATGACATTTTTCATAGTTCAACACCAAGCACTTATCTACATATCATTTTAGTACCTTTTCAAGGTTGTCGAGGCATACATTGAATGAATTCACGTAGACTGTAAAGTCATCCACGAATACTTCAATGCAATTCTCCAAAAGATCCGAGAAAATACTCATCATGCATCGTTGAAAAGTCCCTGGGGCATTGCAGAGCCCAAAAGGCATTCTCCGGTAAGAAAATGTGCCGAATGGGCACGTGAAGGTAGTCTTCTCCTTGTCTTCTTGGTCCACTACAATTTGTATGTAGCCTGAATATCCATCTAGGAAACAAAAGAACTTGTTTCAATCCAAACTCTCCAGCATCTGATCTATGAACGGCAACGGGCAGTGATCATTCTTTGTGACGGTGTTGAGCTTCTAGTAGTCTATACAGACTCTCCATCCAGTTTGTAGCCTTGTGGGCACAAGCTCGTTTTTCTCATTTTTCACCACATGGATTCCTGACTTCTTGGGCACGACATGAATTGGGCTCACCCATTTGCTGTCTGAAATGGGATAAATGATCCCCATATCTAGCAATTTGAGTATCTCCTTTAGTACGACTTCCTTCATTGCGGGATTCAATTTGCATTGGGAATCCCGCACAGGTTTGGCATCATCCTCCAAGAGAATTCTGTGCATGCATACTGCAGGGTTTATGCCTTTGATATCGGCTAGGGTCCATCCCATTGCTTCTTTGTATATGCGTAACAGTCTTAATAGCCGATTTTCCTCAACAAGATTCAGTCCTTTGCTTATAATAACCGGCAGTGTCTCATTCTCCCTAAGATAGGCATACTTTAAGTGGTCAGGGAGATTCTTCAATTCTAGCTTTGGTGCCCTCTGCACCGATGGAAGCCTCCTGTCTGTCTGTGTCATTATGGGCAGATTGAAATCCACCACTCAATGCGGTAATTCTTCCAGAGAGTACAACATCATGATGGCATCTCTGGTATCATTATCTTCATCGAGGGCATCATAGTCAGTTAACCCAGTTTGCAATGCCCGTTCCAGGGGTTCTTGGTTATTCATGCAACCCAGAATGGCTTGAGATTGGGCATAGCAATGGTTCACAAAGTGGACTGACTCCGGATCTTGTGGGTACTTCATAGCTTCATAAATGTTGAACACAACTACCTGGCCATCGAACTCACATGTCAGTGTGCCCTCATCGACATTGATTTTGGTATGAGCAGTTTTCATGAAAGGCCTCTCTAACAGTAGAACGGATATAGACGGTGTCGTGTTGCCCATGTGCAAGACATAGAAATCTGCTGGGAAAATTAATTCCCCCACTTTCACTAAGACATCTTCTATTAGACCTTCGGGATAGACATTTGATCTATCTGCCAGCTGGATGATCATCATTATCTCCTTGAGTGGTCCCAGATTCAGTTCTTCATAAATCGTCATGGGCATGACGTTTATGGATGCACTGAGATCAAGCATCGCCTTTTTAATTTTTTTGCTCTGAATTATACATGGTATAACAAAAATGCTAGGGTCTTCACACTTCTTTGGCATCTTCTGTAGCACTGTAGAGACATTTTCTCCCATAAAAAGTCTCGCATCATCTTCAAATTGTACCTTTTTGGTACACAGCTCTTTCAAGAAACAGGCATAACAAGGAACTTACCTTATCACATCCAGTAGTGGAATATTGATCTCCACTTTCTGAAAAACCTTGAGAAGGTCCTTCATCTCATGTTCTTTTCTGTCATGGGCAAGACGCTCAGGAAATGGAGGCTTTTTCTTTATTTCTTACCTTGTGGGCTCATCAACCTCTTCGTGTGCCTACTCTTCTTCTTTTGTTATGCCTTCAGTGTCTCCTTTCAGTTCAGCTTTCATTGTTGTCTCTTCATTCATTGTGGTCATAGCGTTCACTTGTTCTCGGGGATTTACCACTTTAGATGGTAATTGTCCGTTTCTTTCCTTTAGTTGGGCAAGGTCTTGAGCTAGTTGGGAAATTTGTTTGCTCACATTTTGCAGACCGGCCCTTGTCTCTTGTTTGAACCTTTCATTCTCCTGCTGTGACTTCACATTTTCCTTCGCCAGGGTATGGACTAGTTCGGCTAGGCTGGGTTCTTCCCGTGCCCTCGGCGGTGGTGGTGGTAGATCTGGTTGGTGGGCACCATTCCTCCTCCTTCTGAAATTCTCATGATCCCTCCATCCAGGATTGTATGTTTGAGAGTAAGGATCATATCTCCTGTTGTTGTTATTCCCACCGAGAGAATTGACTTTAGCGACGTCCTCCTCCTTCAGTGTTGGGCATTTATCAGTGAAATAGGCCACGCTCTTGCAAACTCCACACACTCTTTTCTTTGGTGCTCCAATATGGTTCATTACTTTCTCCATCTAGTCCAAAATCCTTTCCAGTTTGACCTCAAGGTGCGTTGATTTCCCAGCATCTGGAACTGTCCTTGTTCCCTCGGCACTCTCATCTCTATTTTCATCAGCCATTTCTGCTAGAATTTGGAAGGCTTCTGTTGGTAGCTTGTTCAGGATAGATCCTCTACACGAAGCATTGACAATGATCTTGTCATGTGGTCTCAACCCATATACAAAGTATTAGATCAGATCTTGATCTGTAATCTGGTCTTGTGGGCATTTTGTCAACATGCTCTGGAATCGACACCAGTAGTCATATAAACTCTCATTTATGCCTATCTTCAGACTTCCAATTCTTCACCTCATCTCTTGGTAGGGTGTATAACCAGTCTTGTGCCCCATCATGAAGAGTGAACGGGAATGAGACAAGCCGCATATATTGTTCCTTTCCCCCATCCGTGGGTTGAGTTTGACACACCATCTCAAAATCTTGAATATACCTCTGAGGGTCTTCTCTAGTCATCCCATGGTATTTTGGCAAGATCTGGATGAAACTTGCCTTCAACTCCCAGCTTCCAGTAATCGCTGGGAGTGTTATGCCCATGGGATGTAAATTCATGTTAGTCGAAAAGACTAACTGCCTCAACGTTCTTCCTTCTTCTTCTTCCATCATGACTATCCTTAGATGTTCTTCTTGAGCTCTTTCTTGCTCTAATTCTCTTTCACGAGCAAGTCTTTCTGCTTGTTGTGCCCTCCATGCTTCTGCTCTCCTCCTCTTCAGATTCTTCTCAGGTTCTGGATCGTATGAGTAATCTCCTATAGAGGTATTGGGCATCCACCGGCCAAGCTAACAAGTTGGGAAAATAGAATTTCAAGAACCAGCTCTCAGGTTAGAATAATTCTCAAGAGAGAGTTATCCTTATGCCCACAGCAAGGCGTAGCAAGCTTATGTGAGTAAGGGTCGATCCCATGAGAAGCTGCGAATAATATCTTACAGTGTAACTTTTCCAAATGGTTTGAGGTTTGTTGTGGCTCCGTACTTGTATTTAACGATTGTAAAATAAAATAACAAAACAAAACAAAGAAAATATTAGTAGTAACGTATTCCAGATTAGAACTTAGATTCAAACTTAACAAACACTTGACCGATCATGGGCACGCTGATTACTTATGCAAATCTAATTATCTGGTTAAAGGTACTAGATCTCTCTTAATGTACCCAATCTATCATTTCTGTTTAGTCTAGAGGTGATCTCTCGTCCCCTAAACCCTAACTTGTTGCCCAACCCCGATCTCTCATATGATTGTAAGCAACAAAGCAGCATTATGATCTAGACAGACCCAGATTTACCTAGACAAATATCTCTCTTATGTCCTCAGTACCCGTGATGTATCACATCCCTTTATGACCAACACACATCTACCATTCATTAACCATTTATAGAGGTAGTGAACACAATTCTAATTAACGAGTGATCAGCCACAATTAAATAGCTTAGCCTACTGTATAATGCAACAAAGAAAATGATTACACGACGGAACCAAATTCACACAATTTATGTCCATAAGCCTCACGGTTCTTACGTGTTCATTAAGTTCTTATCCTTGTTCAATCCGGAATAATGAGTCTAGCCGCTCATGCTAGACTTAGAACAATAATAATAATTAAAAGAAATAAACAAAACACAATATAAATGAAAACTTACTTATATTAAACTGCAAAATTAATCCAACTCCAACGCTGGATTGAAGAACATAAAACTGTAAATCCTAAGTGTGTGCGAGCATAAGGCCCGAGACCTATTACAGAAAAGAAAAATAAAACTAACTTAAATTATTTGATGCAAGCGTAAAAGAAAGGTGTTCAATGTGTGTGTTCAGCCTCTGCCATGAAAGACATATATATAGGAGTACAAAGACACTAGGTAAACTTCCCGATAGGCCGGGGATCTTCAGCTCGACAGGCAGCCGCCATGCCCAAATCTTTCCATATCTGGCAGATTCTTCCCTTATTTAGAAGATTCTGAATCGCAGATTCTGTATTTGTCGTGCCCTAGTTGCGCCGACATAGCAACTTTCCTTGTGGAGCTGAGCATCCTTCTGGAAGCGTCAACTTGCCTTCTGCGGCTCTTCTTTCCTTCGGCGGCTAGGGTGCATTCTCCTGCTATAGCTGGCATTAGTTTCCTTGTGTCCAGTCTCCCCTCCTTCTCCTTTCAATCACTCTAGGGTTGTTGTGGGCACGATCACAAACTCCTCCTTCAGCTTTTGCTGGAATGATGGGCGATTTCCGCCATGCTCGAGAGAGAGCTTACCGCTGAGAAGTTGTTACCCATCTCGGTATCATTAGTACCATTGTGCCCTCCAGAAGTGATTCTCCTGCCTCCTGCTGCCCCTTGTGCCATTCTGGCTCTTTCCGACTCAAAAAACAGAAAAAATAAAGGATAAAAGAACAAGAAAAAGACACAAAAACACGAGAGAATTTAGACTTGTCACGGTTTCTCTTAGCCATACGAGGCTTCTCCTGAGTCTCCTCCACCTGCCAGTATGTTATCCAGGCAGGCCAGTCCTCCAGGCGCACAAAATCGGGCCTCTTGCCCGCCTGGTAGTCATCCTTCTTCATATGGTACACCATGTCCTTGTACCGATCCTGGCACTTCTTCCAGAAGAGTGGAAGGATCTCCTCATCAGGGAATGACCACCTAAACTCTTTCTGTATTAACACGTCAATAACCAACGACGTTAGTAATAATATTAGATAACACAAAATACAAATATATCAATTTTTTACCTTGAACTCCCCCCAATACAACATCCTCCTCTCCACGGGCACCTTCTTCCAAGTGAAGCCCATAGGATGCATAAACTTCTTGAAGATAGCTGTAATTGCCCTCGAATAGGCGTTCGAGGGCCTCATGACTTTGAAAATGCAAATTAGATTCAATTATAATATACATAAAGTAAATTGATTAAATATATTGATATTTAGATCAAAATACCTCTCCCTGCCCACGGTCTCGAGCTCGATCTCCTGTCTCGAGTCAACTGTGCGGGACTCCTGTCCCTGAGCATCGGTCCCATCCTGACCGACACTATCATCAATGGTACTGCCAACGCCAACGGATCCCATAGATGATAGAGCTCGTGACCTAGCCTCGTGAGATCCATCTCCTCTGGTCATCTGATAAAAACAACTCATATAGATATCTATACACATGATCTTAATTAAACAAAAATATAAAATGCAAAAAAGACAAATTCGGCAGCATAACGACGTGAAACTTATATTTTGACCAAGTCATCGACGTAATCTAACTAAGTTCTTGGATTAACTAGCAAAAACCAAACACCAGAGGGATCCAAGGGCCCTCGTCCCATTTAACTAACATGCTTTAATAAATTGAACTAAGTAACATTCTTAAATAAAATGTTAAATAAAATGTTAAATCTATTCTCCTCGCCATCTTTCTTTTTTATTTACTTTTTTTAAATTATTTTCATCTACAAACAACCACATGTATATAAAACTAGCTAGGAGCAAAATGCACATTCATGAATATTACATACTTGATTAGAATATAACATCAATTAACCACAACATTTTAATAATGCATGATAAACAAAGCTAATGAACGTGATGTTTTTTACTTTTTAGACCTCAATTTACTATCTAAGTGAAATTATTTGAGCTAGGTGAATGCTCAAGAATATTATAATAATCTGATATATATATATAGCTATAAATATAAACATATATGTACATATTCATCTCATGGAAAATGAACAATTGAACATCGCCATGGAAATCTAAGTGAAGGTAAACTACGCTTATCCACATCCAGAAGCCCAAGGACTTTACGAGAAAACGTGCTTGTGTGTGAAAATCCTACCCAATTATAGATCATATACATCATCACGAATGCAATGAACTCAATCAAATCTACATATTCTCCCTCATTGAATCTTTCCAAGCTTTCTAATTGCAACTTATGTTCTTTGACCTAAACATCTATTCTGGTATCACATGCTCGACTAGCAAGAGAGAACTGCTTTGTCGCCTCATCTAAATGTTGTAAACTGATATTTGTCCTCCTATAAGGTCCATTCATTCTCTAATCTGCATGAGAAGGTGCTGCTAATAAACTGCCAAGCACCCTAATTTTTCCTGCAGTAGATGTATCTACAACATCAGCCTAAATGCAGACCCTCCCCCCCCTTAAATTTCATGTATAGATCCCTACAGGAAGGAAAACATTCAAGTGCTTATAAAAATTCCCTAACCTTTCCTCATCAATACAACCAGCAGACCTCACGTTCTCCCCAAAATAAGATTGCATAAAAAACAGAAGTAGAATGTGTACATATGCTACTTCAGTGAATCAATCAAGCACAAAGTAATAAAAATGCAAACTCATATACCAAAAACAGACACAGACTGTGATGTTCAATCTTTTTACAGAAAATTAATTTAAAAAAAATACATAGAGTGGCAGGAGCTTACCTCCACGGTGGCGGTGGCGGTGGCGGCGTCGGCAGGCGGCAGACGGGCAGCGGCGGCGGCAGGCAGTTCCGGGGCGGCGCGTGGCGTGGAGGCGAGATAGGGGGAGAGAGAGAGAGAGAGCGAGAGAGATAAAGAGAGGGGGGACGGCGGCAGGGGGAAGGCGGAGGTCGGCGGGGGGTGGAGAGGGAGAGGGAGAGGCTGAGGGAGAGGGAGAGAGAGGGAATCGCCGGTGGGGGATCACTGGGGGCTGGGGGGGGAATCGCCGGTGGGGGGGGTCTCCGGTGGGGGGAGTTCGATTAGGTTTAGGGTGGGGGGAAATGGGGAAGAAGGGCTCTGTGCCCGAATATTACAAAACGGGGCGACGGACCATTCCGTCGTCCGTTCTTATTAAATTAAATTTTAAATTAAAAAATAAATATCTGTCGCCTTATTAATCGATTTTGAAAAAATATAAAAATAAAATAAGGTGACGGAAATATTCCATCGCCTTAATTTCTCGGATTTAAAAATAAATAAAAAATAAAAAAACATAAGTCGACAGAATGTGTCCGTCGCCTTATGTGGTGACGGGGGGTCCGTCACCATTCCGTCGCCCATGTTGACGGAATGTATTCTGTCGCCATTTCCATCTCTAAAACTGTGTTTTCTTATAGTGGAATAGATTAAAATTTCGAAGCAGAAACCATGAAAACTCAAGGTAATATATCGTTCAGTTTTATTTTTTCAAATTCCGCTGAGTTTTTTTTGTAGAAATTTTTTTTAGAACTGCATTATGATGATTTAGTAGTCCTTTCATGTTTTTTTAGCATAATAGTACTTCCCTGAATACATACAAAACCTAATCTTGACCAAAATCTGTTCTTTTTATTGCATGATAATTTATCCGTTTCATTTTGTTTTGTTAATGATGAAAAACTAGTATGAACATGTTAAACCTAACAATGCTAGCAATGTATATTTGATTTACGTGTATATTTTTCAATTTAGGGTTTTAGCATTGTCATTTCTTATTTTAGCATTATCGTGCCTTTTTTTAGCATTGTCATGACTTATTTTAGCACTAACATGACCCATGTTTAGCATGACTATTTTTTAGCATTACAATAAAAATTGTCATCGGCATTATTAAAAAATCATGAACAAACACTGTTATATGTTGTTGAATTATTCATATAGTGCATACACTATTAGCATTGCAAACTATAGTTTTTAACATTAACATAACCTTTTATTAGCATTGTGATAAAAAAACTTGGCATGGTCATCAAAACCGATAAATGTGATTTGTGGTACTAGCATTAGCTAACTGTATTTGCATCATCATATCTCATTTTAGCACTATCATTAAATTATAAAAGCACAATCATCAACAAATGCTATTATAGTTTTTATAATGTCATAAATCGCATCTTACCATTATCTGCACATTTTCTTGGTTTTTATAGTGATAGATTTTAACACTGTCATCTCATATTTTAGCATTACGATGACACTTTATTTACAATTAGCATAAATTATCTTAGAATTATCTTTGACACTATTGTTCATTTCTTTTATCTTTATCTTTCAATTATGTTTTTTAGAATTGTAATTTTCATTTACTTAACAGTATTATATAAAAAATTATAGGTATTAAAAGGACTTCAGAAGACGAAAGTACGAGAAACAAAAGAGCTAAAATTACCCTAAATAATGAAGATGATAGAAGAAATGATGTATGTTAGAATTTGTTTCCTCAAATTCATGCAAATCTGATGTAAAACAGCAAAGTTATAAGTAATGTTGAAGCTAGTGTTTCCACTGTGCCTTCAACATGCAGCGGAAAAATAAATAACACTTTGCACAAAAATATTTTAAATCACACACCTTCGGTATGTGATTGCCTTAGGGCACTAACACAAGTGAAAAATAATACAAGTGTTGTCTCGGTTCACTCCCTTGACAACGTTGCATACAGCATACAAGAGATCTATTCCAGCTACACTCACTTGAACAATCTATTGAACAAAAACACTATCTAACATATAGATAGATACAACACGTCAATCTAAATCCTAGACTCTCAATATTTGACTATCTAACCTACACACACAACTGAAACTAATCTTCAGTTGATTGGGATGCTAGGCAGATGTCGGGGAGGATGTCTTGGATCTTCGAGACAACACAAGATGAAAGTTTCAGAGCTTCTCACAAACCACGGTGATAACCTGCTTGAATAAATGATTTTACGATCTGAAAGGACCTTAAATACTTCCTACATCTTGTCTTGGTAGTTGCTTCACGATCCCAAGTGACTTGGCCTTGAATCAACCGTCTTCCACTTTCCATTGCTGTAGTGGAATTGAGATAACTGCCTCCTGCATTGCGAAGCACACGTTCTTCAAAATCATATAGTAGTGGCAATTACTCCAGTGACCCACGATCTCCTGCAATGGTTAGTGTCAAAGACAGAGTGCGAGCATCATGTCCCTATAAAATCGGAACAGATTTTGAACAAGTCAAAATCAAACATAATCCACGATTTACTCATTACTAAATTAAGCAATAAATAGCAAAATACGTGGAAAATCATATGTGACAAAAATCACAAATTATTCAGATTAATTTAAAATAAACTAATCCAAAATACTAGGAAAGTATAAGATTAACATCCTGAGTGTTATACTTGATGTGATGAGAATGACGGAACATCATTAGATACGACATTGACTTCGATGTTACCCAAATAAAGTGATAACATCATCTGAAATCCATCATTCTCAACAATCTCCCCCTTAAGCTTATCCTTTCTGCACAAAATGTAAAAAGCTCAATATATACAGTTAGAGCCGTAGCGGAATACGATAAAAAATTTTGGAGTTTAAAAACTCCCCCTTAAGGTCTACTCTCCCTTAAGTTATTACATGTACAATAGTACACAAAAATACAAGTGGGTAATTATCCCCTATACATGTAATGTTGAGATCAGGCTCAACATAAAATCATCACATATTTTAAATATGCGAACAACAGAATAGCAATGTTGAGATCATTCCCAACATAAACATAATACATATAAAATATGCGAACAGGCATATATATGTATCAAAATCATCAAATAACTTTGATGATTAAAATAAAAATATCTAAGGATATTCAACACATGAATACCCAAAAAAACATCATAAACAACAATATGTGTCTAGCACATTAAAAACATAAAATAAATTGTGTCCAGCACCAAAAACCATAACAGAATTAAAAATGTTTTTGATAAAGAAAATTTAAATTTTCTTCTTGCCCTTCGCCTTGGCTGCAGACTTCCCAGCCTTATCCGCTTCAACATCCCTAACACTGCCACCAACAACAGCACCAACAGACGAGTCTACTCCCCTTTTTTGTATAGAAATAGTCCTTCGAAGAGCTTGACGAAGCTCAATCATGGAATTGGTGAGTACTGTGCTTTGATGAATCATTGAATCCATTTGTGAGATGTAAGAATTTAGAACCTGCACAGAAATAGTCACCAAATATGATGAAGCAATTGCTATATCACTTTCCGACCGAGGAGGGGAAAGAACAGTCTTTGCAGCAACATCCTGACTAACATCCCTTGAGGTAGCAATTGAGCTCAGACCAAAGGTGTAAGGGAGATCAATTACACGATCTTCATTCCCTTTTGGCTTGATCAATTACATGATAGAGGTATTTGAAGTTTCAGTAACTATCTTTTTCTTGTTGGGCTTCACACCTTGTTCGACAAGGATGGCATAGATGAGGCAGGGAAAGGGCAAGATGCTGGTGGTGTTTGTCTTTGTAGCAGTCTTCAATATACAATCAAAAATATAGTCTCCGAGATTGAAGGAGATTTTAGTTTGTTTGATCAACAGTGAGGACTGAAGAGTTGGCGGTGGGTAACCAATTACACACAGTTAATTTAGTAAAACAGAGTAAAAGAATGTGAGTTTAGAAGTGGAAATTTTGTTAGTCCACTTTGTCACCAAGCCACCAGTCACAGTCAACACAACATCATCAATTAAATCAAGGCTAACAACATCAGAATCATTGCCCAGACCTAAAAATTTGTTGATCATCATGGGGTTAAACAAATAAATCTTATCCCTCAGATAAACCTCCCCATACTTGCTCTTGGATTTATCACCCATCTCAGGAGACACATTAGCATAAAACTTAGCAACAACATCAAGCTCCAATGAAGACAATGCTGAAATAGATTTCCAGAGACCCCTCTCTTTAAAGAAAACATTCATCCCATATTTTTTAAAACTGAGCACATCTATTTGCTTTTCGACACGCATAGGACGAAGAACAATAGTCTTATGAAAGGACTTAGCATGCTTAGAGTAGAATGTCTTACTGAAAGCAGAGAAAACATCAAGAGGGGAACCTAGAGGGTAGACTGGTTCTTAATCACTAGAGTCAGCATCATCTTTGACATCAACAGAGTGAATGAGGGATGGAGAGACAATCTTTTTAGCTGTACCGGATGAGACCATTTCTTGTGAAGAGGTAGCGGAGGAAGCTTTATTTTTAGGGCCAGATGCAACGCCCTTTTTCACTTTCCATTTTGATGCTTGTCCTGAGGTCTCAGGCTTGGCAGGAACACCTGGTTTTGGCACGGCAGAGACAGGCTCCTCTTGTTGTTCAGCATCAACTTCCACATCCTCAACAGCTTTGACTAGAGAGTTTTCTGGTGGATTCTCCTTTTCATCAGACTTATCTTTCAAGGACCTCACATGTTTTTCCTCCATCTTCAGTGTTCTCCTTGCCTTTTTGCTTGAACCGTCACCAGCTTCTTCCTTGACAAGCCCTTGTTGGCTATGAAGTCGCTTGGACTTGTGGGTAGGGCAGTTCTTCTTCTTCTTGGCAAGAGCTTGAGTGTGTAACCCTAGATCTGGGTTGATAGGGTTTTCCTCTGGTCCAAGACTTATTTGCTGGAGAGGAGTGGGGTTTAGCACCATTGTAGAGTCAGGAGCATCGGCCTCGTCAATAGTAGTATCTGCATGTTCAGTCGGAGGTGAAGAGGATTTTCAAGACTCCGATTTGGGTTCTTCCGGAGTGATTTCCACTAGTGCAGTAGCTGCTGGAGTAGATCTTGCAGAAGGAGTGAGAGCCGAAGTTCCAGCGGTCACAAGATCTCATGCTATTTTATTTTTTCGTTAATTTTGACCAAGTAATTTCTGAAGAACTCACGCGAAGTGAAAATTTGAGAAATGAGTTGGATGAGGAAATCAAGGCTATAGAGAAGAAAGAAACAGATAAGCTCAAGTCATTGCCAAAAAGGACAATTGGAGTCAAGTGGTTGCACAAAGCGAAGAATAATTTCGAGAAGAATAAGTCGGCAAATGGCTCATCAAAGAATTCAATGATCAATAATGAAAAAAAGCATGGAGAAACTTCCTTCTGTCATAGAGGGCATCATAAAGGAAGAGGTTCAAGGGGATTATACAAGAGATCACAAGATCAAGTTCTCAACTGTCTCACCAAGCTACGGAAGTTCAACAATTTTCTTGGAATGACAAATCAAGTTTATAGGGGAGTGTTGGAATATTAACCTTGATTAGTTAGATATTTTGGAAGAAAGATCTAGAACTAGCTATAAAATAGAAAGGAAAATGATGAATCTAGAATCAAAATGAATTAAAATAAAATGAATATTCTAGATAAGAAGAAATCTAGAAAACTATAGATATATGCACATGTGTAATTGCTAAAGAATAATCAAAGTTAATCCAGAACATCTTAGACATTTATAAATAGAAATGCTTGTAATGAATTGTATAAATGAATGAGAATTCTAAGTTGATAATAAATAGAGAAGTGTGTCTTGCTTCCTCATTCATCCAACATATATGCATTCACATCTGCACACATCCACTCATTAAACTGAAATATATTCATCCTCCAAATAAAAATATATTGTCCTAATTAATTCTATCAATTTGTTCCTAAAAAACTTAAGGAACTTAGCTGATCATAAAAGGAAATATATTAAGATTGAAGTGTATATCTCTGACGACCATCTTTCCCATAAACTTTAATTTGTATGAAATTAACAATAAATTATGAATTATTAATTGAAAACAAAAAAAATTAAAAACTGAAATATTATTATTAATTCTATTTGGGTGGGGTGAACCTAAAAAACAATCGTAAAATTAAACTAAATCATAAAAAAATATAATTAAAGAAAAAATACAAAAAAATTAAAACTCGTAATTTTAAAATACAACACGGAATGTAATATTGAGAGGGCAACAAGAAATATCATATGCACAATACACCAATGATACGTATTTAAATAATATATGTATTAACAACAAACGGTGTTTAGTTCGTTAATTCCACATTGTATTTAATTATTGGATTATGAAAAATTAAAATGTACGAAAAATCTAATTATTGAAAAATAACAGGCTGCATAGAGTTTGTCCATTATGACAATTTCATTAATGAAATCCATGATTTATCCAACATTATATTCATAACTTATAATTACATACTATTGAATAATTTGGTCAAACATGGAGGCAATTGGTTACTAACAATCCAAATAATAAAAAAATCAAATACAGATTGTTCAAATAATTTCATCGATCGCATTTAATCAAGCACATATATATATATATATATATATATTGTGTGTGTGAGAAAGAAAGAGAGAGAGAGAGAGAGAGAGAGAATGAGTTGGAAGAATGTGGCGATTATAATGATGGTAATTTTTGTGTCAATATTTGGTTGTAAAACTACAAGTGATTGCATGCGACAATGTAGTTCTGAGTGCCAAAGTTCGCCTCAGGTTACGTTATAAAAAAATAAAATATCTAATTTTATATATGTGTTTTTGGTTAAATATTTTAAATTTATTGTAAGACGGTTAATTAATTAATTTATTGTTTTACAGATAGTGATGCCGATAAACATGAAGAAAGTGTGCAGCAGTGCTCCAACTAGTGCATCACCAACTTATATGCTTGCTTATTTATTTTTCGCAATTTCTTGTTATATTGTTTACAATTGATATATTATAAGGCTGACATATATATATATATATGTAAGTATGTATGTATATTCTCAGTCCTTTCCCGTTGGTTGAAAGTTTTTTATAATTAGTCTTTCCTCTCAATTTTCGTTCCAGTTGAAATGTTTTTTTAGCATTTAACACTAATACTATGCATATGTAAATCAACATATATACTATTCAATAATTCAAAGTTAGCTGGGTTCTGGCAGAAAACAGTCACACACAATTTACGAAATTCACCTTTGGCACGATTGGCGAATATCATTATAAAACGTATATTTTCTAAAATTTGAAAAAGTAATTTAGATGACAAAATGCGAAAAAAAAAAAAACAGTATATATAATAGGTGAAACCATAAATTATAGTATAATGGCAAAAATGTTAATGACTTTTTCTAAAAAAATAAAATAAATTGTTAATGACTTTAATTGTTGGATCATTTTAATTAATTTGAGGCGTGACCTTTTTTGTTTTTTTGAGCAAAAAGTAACCTTCATTAAATTAATAAAGCATCCTCAGAAACCAAAGGATGAATACAGGCTATACACGGAATGTAACACGGTTGGGCATTGGAGATTTGATCGGTGCTGCTGGTAGCCTGGTACCTGTAAAAACATCAGAATTATGAAGTTTTAATGCAAGTTGAGTCAGTTGGTGAACGTCAACCGTATGCATTCACAGAACGTTGAGAACAACTATACTGAACCAAAACAAAAGAAACATCAATTAATGATTGAAATAACTAAATGTGACAAGAAAATTAGTTGATTGTGTTACTCATCATTAATTCCAACTTGCAATTTCATTTAGTCTCAGGATATTTAACTACAATTAAAATCATTTACTGCCCTTTTTCCATGAATAATTACTCCGCTTTCATTTATATAAATTTTCAAATTTGCTAAAAAGGAAGCAGTTCATTATTCTTATATTAATTCAGGGCAAATATCTCTTACTTATCCGATCCTTTATTCGATATTCACTCGGATTATTTAAGTAAAATAAAATTGTAATAAATACCATTGCATATCTACATATTTTAGGAGCTTAAAAAACACTTTCTGAATCAAACACATTTATGTATAACTTTTTGCACAAAATGTTCAATGGTATATATATATTAATGTTACATTCAATAACATCTCCATTCTGTTATATAAACAGCATTTCAGAGAAAGAACATGAAACAATATATCACTTACATATTAGTAAAAATAGACATACATATGGAAAAAACTAGAATGAATTCCAAATATTTGGGGATTATAATGTTGATGATTCTTCTAGTAAGCGTTGGCGCAGATGAATATTATTCAAATAAATGTGCAATAAAATGTAACATAAAGTGTAACTTGTTTTCGAGGAAGCCCCAGTGTGTGAGTGATTGCTTGAAGAAATGTCCTGGTCTTAAACAAACGTTAGAGGTTAATTTCCAATGCACAAAAAGCTGCGCCAATTCTAACTGCAAAATTTTCGACTCAGGTATATATAAATCGATAAAACTCCTTTATATATTTTTTTCGGATGTGTGGAAATATTTTGATTTATTGTGTAATGGTTAACCTTGTTATTATTTGACAGATGGTCCTAAATTCGAAGAATGCGTGGATATGTGTTCAGACGACTGCGGCGTTATGAAAAATGCTTAGTAATTTCATTATATTGGAATTATTAATTATTTATATAATTAATAATGCTAAAAGACCTTAAAAGGACAAAGCTAGCTAGCGTTATAAGGTTCGTAATAATTGGAAATTAAATAACATATTATTATTTTATTTTATTTTTTTTACTCACACACCTGACCTTTGGCATTTAGGAGAATCGAAAGAAATAATATAACATATTGTTAATATCGTTTATATCCCAAACTATCCCAAACTATTGTCCTATGGCATTTAGGAATCAATTAATTGTTTAAAGTAAGTTATGCCTCATGAGGTTCGCTGATCCATCGCTTGAAAAATAATTATTAATTAATAACGAGATAGCATATTGCCAACATTTTGCCATTTGTCCTCTCACTTCCCCGGTAGTGAGAGTATTGTGTTAGATTATCATACGGATAAAATTCATTCCACTGTATGTAGGTATATTGATAATTTACAATCGAATTCTATTAAATTAAAAATGTACCACATCAAAAATGTTGGTTTGAATTCGAATAATAACCATTTAACCCTTTATACCCACTTATATAGACCCTTTGAAATGAGATTTTCAAATAATCTACGACAGGGGTTGGTTATAATAGGAACTAAGTTTGGTGTGAGAATGTGAGAACAGACTTGTTTACTGTAATTTTAGTGTTTTTCTTATTTTATTTTGGTACTGAAATATTTAGCACTAAAATACAATAAGAAAAACATTAAAAATAAAAATTAAAAAATAGCATAAAAAAACAGTAAGAAAAGCATTAAAATTATAATAGAAAAACACTTTTCCTACATAAAGCACTGTTCTCATTTGAACCAAATCCATGTATGACAAATATACACAATCACCCCATTAAAACATGAGTCCTCATTGCACTTCTTTCGACATAGAATATACAAAATATAATAGCTAGAGAAACCGAACTATGTGAGAGCAATCTTGATAATATTCACACTTAATATAAAAGAAAAAAGGAAAAAAAAAAAAAAAGTTGACAATATAAAATTAATATGTAATCATTAGCGAAATTAGCTTTTTTCTATTTTTCAGATTATAGCATGCATGAAATCCTGATGTATATAAATATAATATATCTATTATCAGCTACAGTAATGTTTCGTTAATTCCACCTAGGTTAATTAATTGGATTATGAAAACATTGAAATGATTTCGAAACATCTGATTAATTAAAAAATAACAGGGACTTCTTAATCAGGTTTGCCGATTCTTATAATTAATATTATATCAAAAAATTAATAAGCGTTAACTATATATCTCCACTTAACTGACTTAGATAATCTATGAAAATGTTATATATCGGATGCCTAATACAGCTCCAAAATTATGTATTCAATAATTATAATTACAGACTTTTATATAATTTCGTCATGCTTGCATGGGGGCAATTGATTACGTTAAATACAAGACAAAATAATCACAATTAGGTTCAAACAGTTTCGTCGATCATGTAGAATCAATCTAGTCGAGATTGATATATTGTGTATGAAAACTATATATTATATTGTACTCAACAAACCATTCTGATAAGAGAGAGAGAGAGAAAGAGAGAGAGAGAATGAGTTGGAAGAATGTGGCCATTATAATGGTGATACTATTAGTGTCAATAATAGGTGCAGAAAGTAACATATTTTCTGCGTATGGGTGCATGGCCAAATGCAAAGTGAAATGCATCAGTTTAAAGCACCCCTCATGTTCCAAATATTGCAATACGTTATGTCGCGAACAGTGCCAATCTAAGTTATCTTTGCCTCAGGTAACGCTCTCAAAATTATCTAAAAATATATAATTTTAGGTATGTGAAAATACTTAAATTAAATTTACTAGTGCATATATGCTACGGTTTAATTTGTTTATTTACAGTTGGCGCTAAGCATGAAGACGGAGTCCAACATGAGTAGTGCTCCAACTCCAACTAATGCAGCACCAAGATATATGATTAGTTGTTTATATATCTTTCTTGTTATTTTGGGTATAATTCATGTATAATAATAAAGCTGACATATAGGGAGTGGTTCCAGAAGGAACCATACCCTGTGTGAGAACCGAGAACCAATCTCTATCATTTAATAATCCCTACGCCAATGGTCCAGATTTAAAATTTGAGGCGGTGGCATAATTGTAATAAAGTCAAAATTTGGTGCCCCTGAATCTTAGTAAGGGTAAAATCGGAAATTTTGAAAATATATGAATACTCAAAATTTGCGTGTATATTTTTCAATTTAGGGTTTTAGTGTTGTCATTTCCTATTTTAGCACTGTCATAGCTTTTTTTAGCATTGTCATGACTTATTTTAGCATGACTCTTTTTTAACATTAGCATAAAAAAATGTCATTGGCATTGTAAAAAAACCATGAACAAATACTATTATATGTTGTTGAATTATTAATATAATGCAACCACTATTAGCATTGCAATCTCTTATTTTTAGCATTAACATAACCCTTTATTAACATTGTGATTAAAAATTTATCATGGTCATTACAAACCAACAAATGTGATTTGTGGTGCTAGCATCATTGTTAACTATATTTGCATCATTATATCTCATTTTAGCACTATCAATAAATTATAAAACACAATCATGAACAAATGCTATTACAGTTTTATTGAATTAACAATGTCATGCAACAAATGTGAGTTGCATGCTAGCATTATCAAACCCTTTATTAGCATTACAAAAAAGGAATATAAGATGTCAGTATATTAGCATATTACGAAATCAACATTTTATACTAATTGAAACACGCTATCATTTGTCTGTGTGAAGGGCATATTATTTTCTCAATTTGGTGCTAAACATACAACCTCATAATCATATTAATAACTAAATTTTATGAATTATCATTAAAGTAAAGGACTTATTAGCAGTATAAAGAACTATATTAGCAGTACATACACTTTTATTAGCATTATCAAACTCTTTATTAAAAATGCAAAAAAGAATATCAACTATGTTTATAGCATTATAGAAAAGAATATTAATAGCATTAATAAAAAAATTAGTATGAAAATTACAAAAAAAAAGTGTATCTACTTCTTCCCGCAATTCCTAGAATCATGATTGCATTTTTTGTTACACTTCTTGCAGGTCCTTAAAAGTTTCTTTTTGCATTCGGCGTTCGCATCAATTCTTTTGATTTTATATGACTTCCTCTACCTTTAGTCTTCACAAAGTCAGGTGGAAGCACCTCAACTTCACTTGGTCCAGACAACCCATAAAATTCAGAAAATAATCCATATAATCCTTGAATTTCTAAAAAACCCAGGAATAAGATTCATCATCCTTATCCGACATTAAAGACTATAAATGCTAACATTGTCACCTACCAAATATTCAAACATCAACTATCAATGCTAAAAAAGAAAATGGAAGTGATAAACTTCAAAACTTCATATGTAAATGCTAAAATTACAGAATGATAATCTAAATAATAAGTAGACTAACATGTTAGTCCTATATGTTGCATCGATCAAATGATACAACATACCCAAATAACATGTTAGTCCTTTCGCAGTTACACACAATATACTTCCAAACTATAATACCATCTATAGACCTCTTTGTAGTAGACAAACGAATATCAAATCCACATGATGAAGCATAAACCTTGTGAAAGGTTATACCAACATCCAAAGTAAGAAAGTTTTGCCCAATGCAGGCTTCAAAGATGGTTCACAGTTAGATGTGTAAAATTTAGAAAACCTTATGAGAAAACTCCAAAGTGGAGCCAACACAATTTGCACATTAAAAAATATACAACTAATCACATTAATGCTAAAAAAAATATATTCTTCGAATATGCTAAAAATGGTCACAGTAGTGCTAAAACTAATCTACAGCAGTACTAAAATCTGTAATAGTAGTGTTAATACTATTGAAAAATAAGTTATGTTGTGATGCTAACAGATCTGCAGAGATACAAGTACATATTAATAAGAAACAATAATCTACAGAACTGAAAACACATGTTGATCGTGAAAATTCAAAAGTTCAAGTAAATCAGCTTCATTGATATTATCAAACAAATCTAAAATAAAACGGATAAAAAAATAAATTACATTACATGAACGAACACATCTAATTATTTTAATCGAGAAAATATATATATATATATATATCAAATCATCAACAATATCAAACGAATCTAAAACACATCGAAGAAAAAAATCTAGGACAATATATAACAATCAGATTTTTACCCGATGTCTTCATCCAAGAACAACGAATAAAAAAAACTCCAGAAAATTTATAACAATCGCGTGAGTAACGATTGCGGAGAATTGAAATTCGATTACATGAAAAACACATAGATATCAGAAATTAGATAAGCAAATTTATCTCTTGTGCATTGAAATCAAAGAAACCGTTGAAGAAGCATGAATAGGCTAATAGAGAGAGAGAGAGAGAGAGAGAGAGAGAGAGAGAGAGAGAGACCCTAGTATTTTAACCACATTTACCAAATTAAAAAAATACCCTAACCTCATTAAAATAATCCTTAAATTACAAAAATGCCACCTTGTGTTGCTTTTGATTTAGACCACACAATTTTTATGGATGAATGGTGGAGATTAATTCCTTGTTCTCACATAGAGCTTTGGTTCTCATTTGATCCATTCCCTTGACACACACACACACACACACACACACACACATATATATATATATATATATATATATATATATAGAGAGAGAGAGAGAGAGAGAGAGAGAGAAAATGAATCAAATAAGACATTTTTCTATTGTGGGACCTAGGACCATATACATTTCTACCATCTAATTTAATGATCTAATGGTTGAGATTTAATGTAAAGATAATGGCAATTTCGTAAATAGTAAGTCAAAAAATAAAGGAATGGGGTTATTTTCGTCCAAATTTTTAAAATTAATGATCTCAGCAATTTAAAAAAATCTTAAAAACTTTAAACGACCATATATAACTTGCTCGTTTTTAATCCATGCACGCAAAATATATCAAATTAAAGCTCTCTTCATGCTCTTTCATTTAAGATGTCGCAAGGTCATGTTTAGATGAAAATTATGGACGTAAAATATAAAAGATAATTTTTTACACACACTCAGGTTATAAATACTTTCGTTAGCTTATAATGATGCTTCGTCAGCATTATGATAATGTATGCTAACGAAGCGTTTGTCATATCCTAACATAATGTATTTATTTTGCTAACGAAGAATTATCATAATGTGTCATAGTATATATTTATTAGGATTTATTCAATCTCAATTATGATTTATTTATTCTCAATTAGGGTTTATTCCATATCAACTATATTCTGGTTTATTACATCTAATTATTATTAATAATTACTTTTTTGGAATTTAATTTTCTTTTTTTAGTTCCAAATTGACAAAGTATTGTCATATGCTAACATAGTGTATTCACAGTGCTGATGAAGCAAAATCATAATGATAACATAGTACATATATATTATTGTTATGATGTGTTCCAACTAATTTAATTAAGGTCGATCTATCACATCCAATCAATGTTTATTTCATCCAATTAAGATTTCTTCCATTCAATTAAAGTTTATTAAATCAACTTACATTTATAATTATTTTTTAGAATATATTTTTCGCTAATGATATTATAAAATTTTAATTAGCATAATATTCGATATTTATTTTCACCTAAACTGCAAATGTATAGTGAGACTTCTAATATAACGGTGAACAAAGTCGAATCCACAGAGACTTAATTAATATAAGCTAATAAGTATCTAACTTAAATTATCCACAGTTATCTAGACTACTTAATAGTTTGAAAGTATTGGAATAACTAAAATTAAATTAAATTAAATAAAGAACTAAATGAAACCTCAGATTAAATACACATGAAACATTAACAATGAAGGACAAGCATATTCTAGGGTTGCAAAATCATCAATTAATTCATCCATTTAACCAATTCCATTTATGCACCTATGTTGAATTGGGATTTTAATTATGCTAAAGCAACCACTGATGCATCATAAACTTCCTCTCGAAGTGCATAGGGTGTTGATCACAAATCAAATAACAATGTGTCCATTAGTTATTTAACTTGCAAATCCTAAATGATCATTGGGTTTATTGTTCTCTAAAAAAATCTCAACTCTCTTGAGTGACATTGAATATCAAGTTAATTGTTCCAAATCTAGTGTTAAAGCTCCTTTTTCGATTTATGAATTAACACATTAAATTATATTATTTAATGGCTAGTTAAACAATGCATAACCAAGCATAAAAACAAATCAAAGCATAACAAAACCATAGGCACAATAACAGAATTAAATAAATGGACTTCATAATTGAATCTTAAGCAACCTTAGATTACTAGGGTTTAGTTGTTCATCATAAAATAAATAACTAAATTCGTCCACAAAATATTCATAGTTTGACAAGAATTAAAGACAAATAACTCCCGAAAGATTATATCTGCCTCTAATCTTTGAATACTTGAATGTCTTGGTCTCGTTCTTCACATTGCGTCTTCTCTATTGTATTCTCTTAGTTGTCAAATTTAGGGTATAGAAAAAGTTTACAATTTTCGTCCACAATACCCCTTAAATACCTAATAAAATGAAACCCAAAACTTACTCAAAATCGGATTGGCCCAGTGTATCTGCAACCTCGCTTAAGACCGAGTCACCCGTAACTCAGGTCACGAGTCCAGGTGTATCCGATGTGGCATGAAATTCACAAGAACTTTCAATACTCGTGACCGTAGTCGCGGGTTTTCTTCTTCCGTACCCCCTCTCAGTCACAAACTCACAGAAGATCGAGCCTTTGTCGATCCACGACTCTAGCTGCAACTAGACTCACAACTCCACTCGCGAGTCTTCTTCTGGTTTATTACCATCTCATTCTCGACTCTTCTTCATAGTAAAGCCTCAGGACATCATCAACGGTTTCTAATTATGAGAATACACCAAAAATGGAAATACACCTGCAAGAAATAACGAAATAATCCAAACTCCAAGATCAAGTGTGTTGGGAAAAACTATCAAGGTAGCCCAACTGGTGGTTTTGATGAAATGTCAAAACATGTGGAAAATGTCTATGAAAAACTGCAGGTAATACAAGCTGAAAGTTGGATTGATGACCTAGTAAGACTGCAAAACTCAGCTGAGCTGAAGCCAAAGTCAATCGCTTTGGAGTATAGTCAACCAGCTGTAGAGGATGCTTCAAGCAAACAGAATCCAATTGATCATAGCTGAAGACTGAAAGCAACCAACAGATGAGTAACCATTAGCTTAGCTGAAAGCCAAGAAAAGCTGATGAGAGAAGGGTCAGCTTGAAAGCTCAAGCCTACAGAAAACCAAACTGAACTGATCAAAGATCAGTCAACTGGGAGAAAATCTCAGAGGAAGAAGCCAACTGGAATCCAGAGCTGAAAGCTTTGAAGCTAACTTGCCAGAACCCAGAGCTGAAGATCAAGGCAGCTGAACTGGACCATTCCAGAACTGAAGCTTGAGGCAGCTGAGGAACTGCCAACTGGACGATCTTAGAACTGAAAGCCGAGACAGCTGAGGATCTACTAGCTGAAGTCCAGAACTGATAGCCGAAGCAACTGATACCTGCCAAGCAGTTATTGAAGATCCTGACAAGAGATCTTGGAAAGATCCTGACTACAGATCTTGGAGCAGAAGTCATTAATCCAGCAACGGCTAGTGCAATCAAAGCTTCAATGACTACAAAAATTCAACCATTGTCGATGGATCAACTGAATCAACGATCGGTAGAACCTAACGGTTACAAAGATCACTCATCTATATAAGAAGAGTGAATCTCATTTTAACTAAGACTTTTCGAAAATCTAACTCCTGCTATATTTGCAGATATTGAGCTTTCTTTCTCCCTCCCCACATCTCAAAGCTTAAATGTCACAAGTGCGAAAAGTCCCAACTGAGAAGAAGAGCTTCAAGTTCCAAGAAAGCAGCTAGCTGTTGAAGATTTCAGCTAGAGCCAAGCTTCTCAGTTCATGCTATTCAAAGATCAACTACTCAGCTCAGTTCAAGGAGCATCCAAAGTTGATAACAGATTCAAGACTGCCTTCTTGAAGATCGAGGGAGATCTAAAATATTGTAAAGATGGGCAATAGCACCTAACGTCTCAAGAAGCAATTAGGACTGGTAAGTGTGAGCTGTCGACCAGAACCGGCTGAGGAAGGGCGTATAGACGGGTCCGTTCTTCTGGGACAACAATAGTTGAAAAGGGAGCTGCGCTCATTTGAAGGGTGCCATTTTCAAGTTCAATAGATTTCTTCACTGTGTATTTGTAATAAAGAAACTTTACACATGCATAGTGGATTGCCCTTCTGCGGAAGGAAAAGAGGACGTAGAAGCTGAGCTTCAAACCTCTACAAAAATTATGTGTGCTGTATTTTCTGCTTAAGCTTTTGGATATACACAACTGTACACAATCGCACAGAAGCTGCACTCATAAGCTAAGCATTCAATCTCAACTGTGAAGTGCACGGATAAGTTTTCAAAACGAGTCTAGGGCCCCATATATTCCGCACCAAAGTTCAAAGTTTTAGAGTCAGTTTATTCACCCTCCCCTCTAAACTGACGTTGACTTACACCGGGACCAACAAAGTGTAAATGATTAAATTGAGATTAAACACACATAAACCGTACAAAACACATAGTGAAATGGTGCGAAAAGTAGTGCAAAATCTCAGTTTATCAACTCCCCAAATTTAAGAGTTTGTTTGTCCTCAAACAAAGAACAAGACTTAATCTTGGAATCCAAACAAAATATGCAAACATAATCCATAATCCAGCAATCACAACTTCAAGAATACAACTTGGGAAATGATAAAAACAAGCTAGCCTATTATATCAAGAACACATGCTAAAGAAATTCAACAAGCACATATCAAGCTAATGTTCCTCATACGTGTATGTGTTTCTCTCAACTCTCAAATTTAAAAAAACAAGGTATGCACTCATCGAAATGTTGAACTAAACACATAATCTACCATAGGCATGTATGCACTCTCAACTCTCCAAAGAACACATATGCTGAAAGTAAACATCAAATAGAACTTTAAACAAGGCTGTAATGTAGTCTTTGGGTGAAGGTTAGGAAAATTCAGCCAAAGTGACTTACAAAACTTGTAAAAATCACAGATTTCCACAAACTTCAAATCACCACCACTTCAACTATTAATCCTACCTATTTTCCACCAATAACAACAAGTTGGAATTTTTCCAACTTCCTCCTACACGGCCTCATTTTAGAGATTCTTTAAGTCTTTTATTCAAATTTTTCTTTTCATCTCATAAACCTTTGGTCTATTTTTTTCCATTCATTGTTGGAATTTTTAATGTTTTCTTCTCCATGCTCCTTTATTTTTTTTTTCTTTATAACAATCAAGCACATTCAACTGTCCACCAGCAATATAACCACAATACCCCATCCAACATTTTCAATTTTTTTTCCCCTCCATCCACATTCCACAATTCCTCATCCCTCCATTCCTATTTCACAAATATTTCAACAATACCATAACCAAATAGGGTATAAAAGAAAAGGTAATAAGGCATAAGAATGCTCACAAGGGAATCATAAGAATTTAGGACAATGTATGAGATACATGGCTAAAGAAAAGATGACATATTATCATTTCATCACTTCCCAACACCAACATCAATCTCAAGTAAGAGAGCATGCAAGTTCTATATATACATGAGCATATTCAACCGACACACAGCAAAGGACAGTGAGATAACATATCTCACAGGCTCAAAACTCACAGCTCAACATTGGTTAAAATATGGCTTGTAAAACTTGAAAACACATGCTCGTTCAATTTAAGACCAACATATTCAAGTCATTCCCAACTTCATTCTCTTAATAATGACTACCAAATCACAAATCTTAAAGCATATACAATTAAACTTCCAATCAAAACCAAGATCATAGGCAAAATTTTGATTATTTCTTCCAAAGTTCACAACTAGACTCGACCTAAAACAAAATAAAAATGAAACTAAGAAATCATGTAAATAAATAAAGATCTAGACACCCCAAACACACATCCCTCAAAACTTATTCAAAACCAAGATATAGAATAAGTTTGAAACAAAGAATGATGGTGTTGTCGACCGCTCACAGCGTACTCTAGAGGAAGGTGACGGGCGGTAGTTTAGGTATCCATATGGTATGTACGGAAACAAGTGCAGTGGCATCTACAATTGTGGCTGCTGAGATTGTAAAGGATGACCAGATGATGTGAGATTGTGAGGATGAGCAGAGGTAGAAGGATCTTTAAATAGTAGGGGAGTTGAAACCCATAGAAGAAAGGAAAGCTCGGTCCAAACAGGAATCAATCGGGTATCGTAGAGATGAGCACGGTCCATGCTCAAGGGAACACGGTGCGTGCTCTTTGAATGCTGAATTTGTAGATCATCACCAAGAGTGGAGCATGGTCCATACTCCTCTACCACAGTCGCCAGAGTGTTGTCTTTTTAGAGCACGGACCGTGCAAGGTAGAGCACGATCCGTACTCTTCTTCTGATGCCCGACACTTCATTATTTGGCCTCGTTTCACCTTCTCTAACCCTTTTAGACCATAATTGGGCACACATTTTCAACCTTCAACTTCATTAACCTCAAGACTCATCCAAAACCAGCGGTTTTTCTATCAAAACTCAATAAACATATGCCCACACAACATATGATAAAATTATCTCAAACAAGTCATAAGGTACATGCAATCGACCCAAAATAAATATACAATTATGCCCAAAATGCATGAAAACCTCAGGTTTATCAATATAGATGTCCGATAAGACACATTAAATATCATAAAATATTAATGCAACATTTATAAATGACAATAAACGTAATAAAATAAGATTATTTGTATCTATAAGCAGGATAAGGATAGAGGTGGATCCCTAAATTGTGCATGCATCTGCTCGAACATAGTTGTCTGCCATTATATCATCTCCTGCTGCTAACGTATCTATTCATGTTGGCCTGGAGAAGCTCTTTGTGTGCGTCCATCTTCGCTTGTAACTCCAGGACTGCAGCCTCAGTGTTGGGCTATAGAGGAGCTAAAGAAGATATACTAGCAGCTAACATGTTCTGTGATCGACTACCGAACCTAAAAGTGCGGTTCTTCTTTGAGTGCTGACGGGTAGTATCGAAATAAATTTGGCTCATGTCTTACAACTCATCTGTACCAGAAATTGGTTGGCTCAACTCCTCCACCCTAACCAATACATCAGCCTATACACAAAATCAAATAATTTAATTAAATATATATTTTATATCTAAAATTAACATTTATAAATATTTACTAACAAAATTATAGCGATATGAATAGATTTCTGATAGTTGTCTATTTTACACAACTTTTGGATATGAATTGATGATATTTATTATATGAAGTTATGTATTTTATATAGCTTTTGTGCTTATATTGTTATCATTTGGAGTTTTTGATGTGTTTGCTAGTTTTGTAGTAATAGTTGCGATTTCATTGCATATTTGAAGCAAAACAGTTAAATACGGACAAGAGGTGTTGAAGAGGTATTTAATTAGGCTCTTGGCCTTAACTAAATACTAATTAAATCCTGGTGTGAAATGCACTTGGGTCAACCCTGCCTAGTCCAAATTGTAAAGGCCTGGGTCGACTCGATCCAACTTTACTTGGGTTGACCTTATTCAAAAATAGGCCTCTGGGTCGACCTAGCCAACTCGATCAACCCATGCATGCGGGTCCACAGGAATGTAATTTTTATCTCCAAATCGGGATTTTTTAATCTATATATAAAAGCTCTCATTTTGATATACGAAGGAGGACGAGTCATACTATATTTTTACACTTAGAATACACCAAGGGATCGGAGAGAATAAAAAGATAAAGGTTTGTCGTCTACTCAAGAGGAGTCGACAAGGTTGCTAGAAACTGAGTGCCACTGTAGAAGAGACAAGACTAGTGGATTACTCCATGTTTTTCAGTTCTATTATCAATTCTGTCATGAACACTTATACTATATTTTTTATTATTTATTTAATTATGTCTAGCTAATTTCATACTTAGGTTTTAGGGATTGGATGTTATGGATTTTACAATATGATTTAATTACTTTCTTCATGTTATCTCTCGGGGTTTGATTTCTATGCTTTTATTTATATCTTGTATCGATGATTGATAACCATTTATGCATACAAGTCATTAATTTGAAGTACAGACCAGAGAAGAATTAGTGATGGAAAGATAGAAATTAGATTATGTGTGCTTGGAAGGACCGACCAAGTGAATAAGTACCACATATGGTTGAATAGATCTTTGTGTGCCAGATTAGGAGTGATGGCATGCGTGAAGAACCCACTGCAGTGAAATGCATGTTCATTATATCTATGTTATGATATATGCCTTTAAAAGAAGCCTGATAACAAACTAGTGATCCCCCACTATTGATAGACTAAAGACATAAATCAAGTTGACAAAGTTAATGAATATTAATAATTGATATAATAATTCAATTTCCCTAAAGCCTAGGTTTCGTTTAATTGTCTAAATTCAATATTTTATTTCTTTGCATTTGTTTTATGCTATTTATTTTATTCTCTTTTTATCTGCTTAATCTGTGTTTAGATATTAATTAGATACTTGTGTTTAAGAACCTGAAAGTAGCACTTTTTATGGGATACGATACTCTTGCTCACCTAAGTATTATAATAACGTCATGCACTTGCAGTTCGATTATTTGTTAATAAATAGCGTGTCAACTTCCCATTAGAATAGGACCTATCAGCGGTGTCGTGCAGTCTCTTAAATGTCTCCCACGCCACGTCATCTAACTTGACACCCTTCTCCTTAGCCAATTAGATAGAAATATGTTAGCATACATATATAACAAATAAATTAATTAATAAATTATTCATTTGGGGTTCATTACAAACCAAAGTTGCAGCATGTGCAACTGCACTCCCAGATCCTTCTCGATACTTCACAATGCCGGTGTCGGGACCATCGGGCTTAGTGAGGTGATTCTTCAATGCAATGATATACTTGGCCTTAAAGGCCTCACTGTCCCAATAAGCACATAAACTGGGTATTAAAAAATAATACCCAGGACTCATCCATATACTGCATCCTGATCATAGCGGGCACCATCTTGCAAAAGTAACCCGTCGGATGTAAAAATTTCTTAAAATTTAATGTGATGGCAGATGTGACGACATGAGCTGGCATCAAAGTACTTAAAATGCCCAAAATAATTAACATATTAGAATATATAATAATAAAGATAACAATATATAATGTTTTGTTCAATTTATCAGTGACCAAATTATTTTCAGGAACAATCTCCTTCATTAATTGATTTATCTGATCAAAACACTTCTCTGACATGATGTTCTCAGATTTCAAGTTCATCAAGTGAGCGACAAGTGACAATTGTGAATGATTTTGATAACCCGGTCACAATTATTTGTCTGCAACCCTCAACATATCAAGAAACCATTGCGCTTCAGGATTTGGGGCCTTCTCAGTATCATCATCGATATTCACGTTGATTTGGTACGTATTCAGTCCTTCATAACTACCCAAATTTTGCTCGTTAACTGGACATAATTTTTTTCACCTTGATATGTCCATACATGATAATTGAAAATAAATTCATTCTTTGCTACGTGGACTCGAACAGTTTACGGCGTATGAAATGACACGTTCTTACACTTACGACAAGGGCACTTAATCTTATCTCTACTCATAAACGAAGGTCGATTGCAAGAAAACTCGATGAAAGATTCAAGTCCATTCAGAAAGTCTGGACTTAAACCACCGTTATCAATATATATCGTCAGTACATCCATTAACGATCTAGACTAATTGTAGAAGGACAATTTCTAAAATATTTGATTATTAAAAAATCATTAATTATCGTTCGAAACATTATGAAAATAATCAGTAAAAAAATAAAATAGCTCATTTTTCAAAATTTCGGAAGCACCCATGTGAATTTCCTAATCCCAAGTTATTGACTCTACGCTAATTGATCTATGTTCTTCTAATCAATTAATAACAATGAAACCAACAAACACCAACAATTCAATAAAAAGGAATGCAAGGGCTCTTATCCCATTTAAATTAAACAAATAATAAAGAGGGATTCAAGGGCCCTCATCCCATAAAATAATTAAATATACATTATTCAATGATAATTATCATACATATTTAGTATATACATAGCATAATTTTTATATAATTAGCATACTTAGCATAATTTTTGTATAATTAGCATACTTAGCCTAAATTGTCCAAATAAATTTTACATAATTGACATACTTGCATATTTTTTTTATCATAAACCAAATAAATTTACAGAATTTATTGTAAATCTACTAATTAACCTCGTATCAGCAGCAGTGTCACACAATAAACAAAAATCATGAAGGAGCAAAACTGTAAATTAAGAATAATAAGAATAAAATCAAAAATTAATTCCTATAAATAATACAATTTTTACCGAAATTTAAATAAAGAGATGCCAAAAAAATAAACAAATGCATCAATAAGTATTTATATACATAGTATAGAGATCAAATGAGAACCAATACCCTGTGTAGGAACTAGGAACCAATATGGAGCGTTGGATCAATGATTTTCTAAGGCTCAGATCAATCTCAAAAAAATGGGATAAAAAATGCAATATCTTAAGAGTTATATTAAGTTAAGGGTATATATGTCATTGTATTGGATATCAATTATCTGCAGTAAATATATATGTTCCATATATAGTGGGATTATATTGAGCGGTTTTTTTTAGATTGGACGTTTTTATTTTTATTTTTTGGACGATAGATTCAACTCTTTTTTCTACAGAGTTGTATCTATCAGTGTTTCATATTTTAATTAATCATAAATCTGTTCAAAATTCTTATTGATTGGGTCTGTTACGGTTTAAGGAGTCGTTGGATTTTGTCGGTCTCACTGCAGGTTTCGTCTGATTATGAAAGATACATGTATTATGTTCTCCATTAATGGTGTAGAGATATTTGTGGAATCTGGTAGGGACGCGTATGTATGACGTTTAACAAATTTTTTATGTGGAATTAACAAATTCTAGAGTTGTTAATAGCAACTCGGCATATTTTTATGTGAAAACTCGAATTTGTTTTTAATTTGGTTTCAATGTGCTTTGCATGATAGTGAGATGTTTTCAAAAAATGGGCATTTTATATTTATTATAGATGATATATGTTTTTTCATACTTGGTTGTAGAAGTTTTCAAGCAATTAAAAAAAAAGTAAAAATGCCATGAATTGTTGCGTGTAAACTAAGAATTTTTTTTTTCACAAGTTCTTACTCCATCTTATATTATCATCACGCCGGTTATCGTCTGATTATGTAAGATACATGTATTGTGTTATATGTTAATGTATCTTTGTATGCGTAGGTGTATGGGCAGAATCTGGTAGGGACGCGTATGTCTGACGTTTAGCACATTTGTTATTCGGAATTAGCAAACTATAGTGTTATTAATAGCAAATCTGTAATATTTTTATGTGAAAATTTGATTTTTTTTTAATTGGTTTTAATGTGCTTTGCATGATAGTGAGATGTTTGCATAGAATGGGCATTTCATATTTAGTATAGATGATACATGTTTTTTTGTATTTGGTTGTGGAAGTTTTCAAGTTTGAAAAAAAAAAGAAAAAAAGTTAAAATGCCAGTAAAATAAGATTTTTTTTTTTCACAATTTCTTACTCCATCTTATATTAGCATTACGCCGGTTGTCGTCTGATTATGCAAGATACAGGTATTGTGTCATCTGTTAATGTTTCTTACTCAATTGTATACTATAATCACGCCGGTTATCGTCTGATTATACAAGATACAGGTATTGTGTTATCCGTTAATGTATCTTTGTATGCGTATGGATATGGGTGGAATCTGGTAGGGATGCCTATGTCTGACATTTAGCAAATTGTTTATGCGTAATTAGCAAATTATAGATTTGTTAATAGCATATCGGTAATATTTTATGTGAAAATATGATTTATTTTGTTGATGATAGGATGGTCTCTTTTTTTTTAAATAGTTTCAATGTGCTTTGCATGATAGTAAGATGTTTGCAGAGAATGGGCATTTCATATTTATGATAGACGATAGATGCTTTTCGTATTTAGTTGTCGAAGTTTTCAAGTTATTAAGAAAAAAAAAATGCTATGAATTGTTGTGTGTAAAATAAGAACGTATTTTTTTTCACAAGTTCTTACTCCATCTTATATTATTATCACGCCGGTTATCGTCTGATTATGCAAGATACAAGTATTACATTATCCATTAATGTATCTTTGTATGTGTAGGGGATATGGGCAGAATCTGTTAGTAACGCGTGTGTACGACGTTTAGCAACCTTTTTAATTGTAATTAGCACATTATATTTTTGTTAATAGCAAATCGGTAATATTTTTTATGTGAAAAATATGAACTTTTTTTATGAAATAACATTATTTAAAAAAAAAACATTATACAACACAAAAACATATCACAAATTTGCTAATCTTGTATCACTAACCAAACCAACGAATAAAACGATTACACAATAAACAAAATCCTTAATTTTTTCTAATTATGTATTACTTAACTAATCTACTAAAACGATTTCTCTTCACCTCTATAATCATCCACCCTCTCAATTTGCTAATGGCTGCAAAACAATAAATTATTTTCTATAAATACATGTCAAATTGCTATAAACAACATGTCAAATCCCTATAAATAAATTATCAATTTGCTAAAAAGAAGATTTACATTTGCAAATATTACTAATCTTATTTTACTAAGTTGCTATAAACCAATACCAATCTGCTACAAATATAATGAGAATTTGATATAAATAACACAATTTCCTATTAATAGCCAATACGCATAAAAGCATCTTACTAATCTGCTAATATGCTATAATAATTTGCTAATCTTATATCACTAATTTGCTATAAACAAAACATCAATTTGCTAAAACACGAATCCTAGTAGCAAATTTCACAGATGCAACATTTGCTAATCATATCGTACTAAGTTGCTAGAACGCAAGACTGAATGGTTTCTTTTCACCTATATAATCATCCAGCCTCTCAATTTGCTAATTATACATTCAAAATTTGCTATAGACTAAATATAAATATGTTATAAACAAATTCAATTTGATATAAATAACAAATATTCATAAAACCACAACCTATCAAGTTAATCTGCTAAATATACATTACTAACTTGCTAATCACAACTTACTTATTTGCTAAATGTATCAATACAAATCAAATCAGATCAGAATCAATAAATAAAAAACGTTTGCTAAGTATATCCATCTAATTTGCTAATCATAAACATTTAATTTGCTAATACTCAATCCACATATTTGATCCAGTGCCTGCTATAATTCTCACCGCTGACTCCAGAGTTGTACAGTTCAGATCCGACAATTTAAAATTCATCAAAGTGATGTGAATAAATCCATTCTACACTTTTACAGCAGATAAAAGATCCATCACTCAAGTTTCTAGCTATTTCTGGAGTAATTTTGATAAATTTAAATTTCCTTCACGAATCAAAATCAAATACTCCTATCCAAATCCAGCATAACAAACAAACAAACTCAAATAAAAAGGATTCACAAAACATGATTAAAAAAAGTCCGACACCAGCAACATTAATTCTAGAAATTCGAATAAATTACGAATCTGCTAATAATACATTAATAATTTGCTAATCATATCTAATTAATTTGCTAAATACATCAAACCACCACAAAACAAAACCAATAAATATAACAATCAATCAAAAACGAAAACCCAAAACATTTGCCTACAGTTACGAAAAGCATATCAGAAATATAACCAAAAAACATTAAAATTTTTTGAATACCCATAAAATTCGAATAAAGTGGGGATGTGGGTGGCGAAGGGCGGGCGTCGTAGGACCGACGTCCATCGTCTGGTGGCGGCGTCTGGCTGTGTCTTCCGGCGTAGGGAGTGCGGGAGGCGTCTGGGCGGCGTATGGCATCCTGCAGCGTAGGGCGGCGTATGGCGTGCAGGCGGTAGGCGGCGGCGAGAGCGTGCAGTCGACAGGGGTCTGGCCGCCGGTGCGCGAGCGGGAGCGACGAGAGGCGGTAGACAGCGACGAGGCGGCAAGAGATTGAAGACGTAGGCGGCAGTTTCTGATTTGTTTTCTAGGTTTTCTTATTTGATATTAATGAATGAAAATTGTTTCCACTGTCTAGATACACGGTGATTTGGTTTCTCCATAGTACTCTTATTATGTTTTAAATTTGGTACAAAATTATTATTTTGCAATTTAACCCCTAAAATTCCAAATCAATCTTGTCCATTCAAATTGTTAAGATCTGTGGATATAAATGGTTCCTAGTTCCTACACAGGGGTATGGTTCTCATTTTAACCCACCCCTATATACATATACATGAATCTGAGTCGAGTTTTAAATTATATATAAGATCAAAATGTAAATGTCCATTCCCTTTTCATCAATCTGAGTCGAGTTTTAAATAGTGTTGAGCAAAACTGCCCCTCCTGATTCTCCCACGATGTCCGCCTCTTCTCTCTCTCTCTCTCTCTCTCTCTCTCTCTCTATATGATTTTTTATTTTTATTTTTTGAAAAAAAGGACTGATTTTTCTTGATTTTTTTTGTAATATGGAGATTCGACAAGATTATAAACAAGCAAATACCAGCCAACATCGTCTACGAGGATGAACAGGTTGTTTAATGTTACCCTACTCCTTTTGCCTTTCCTTTTTGTTGGGGATTGTGATATGCCCATTAGATTTAGTGAAAGTTTGTAAATTTATTTCTTTTAAAGAAAAATAGCAGTCTGATTGCTGGTAATGATTACATTCTTGCTTGATATTTGATGAGAAGTTTGTTCTTTTTTCCGGTCATTTTGTTGATCTAGAGTTAGCTAGGTGTCTCAATAAATTCAGGCAACATTTTACCTTGCTGAAGATTCGTTCTGTTTCAGCTAGCATCAAACTTTGTCATGCCAAAATCTATTACGTTTTACGGAACCTTCTAGTTCTTTGATGAATTATTGGCTACAGATAGGTTCTTGATTCAGAACAATTATATTCTTTTTGTCATAAATTGTTTTCATAGATGGCAGCTTTAAGCTTTTATGGCGTATCTCAATTATATGACTATTTTGGTTATCTTGTTTATCATTGCAATAAGTAGTGGATTAGTCACTACTTGTTTTGATAATAGTTAACAAGTAGCAGCAGAAATTAGTTTTAATTTTCTACTGCAAATTTCATTCTACAGTCTACGCAACAGATACATGCTACGATGGAGTAGAGAGAGAGAGAGAGAGGGGAGAGAGAGACTTATGGCGTGGAGGCGGAGACGGTGGCGGTCCCAGCGTGCGGCGATTTCTTAGCGGAGGGAAAGAGAGAGAGAGAGGGGGGGAAAGGGGGCAAGGCTGACGGCGGCACGGCGCGGGGAAGGGAAATCGGCGGCGATTTGTTGTTTAGGGCTCCGGAAATGAAATGAGAAAGGAGAGGAAGATAACATGTATATGGACTTCTATTGACGGAATTACAACATAACAAATTAATCCATCGTAGTATTTTAAAATTAAAAAAAAAATCTCAATACCTAACGACGGAACATCATCCGTCGTTAGAGTTTAATTTAAATTAAATAAATATCCCGAATTAGTAACGATGGAACATTTCCGTCGTTAAATATAAATATTTTAATTAATTAAATTACATAAATCTAACGAAGAACATATTCCGTCATTAAATTTAAATATTTTAATTTATAAAATTGAAAAATTATAATGACGAACGTATTCCGTCATTATATTTTTATTTTTAAATTATTTAAGTATTCAGAATTGTTAACGACGGATCTCATCGTTAAATTTGTATTTTTAAATTAACTAATTCTGACAATAACTTAATGACGGATAATATATGTCGTCAAGCGTAATGACAGTAATGCAGTCGTTAATCAATCGTTAAGCTTAGGCGCGAATCACTTCCGTCAATTAAAAATCTTGAAAATGTTAGCCACGAACATTTCGTCGCTAGTCCGTCGTAAACGCTAAAAGTGTCCATCGTTAAGGTTCGTCACTAAAATGTGAATTTCTTTTAGTATATATAGATGTACGATTTTGTAGTTGGTGAAATTTATGAGATTCGAGCATACATATATGTTCGTTAGCACACCAAATCGTCTATTAAACCTTTATGTGTTACATTCCCCGGTGTACGCTCGATTTAATAATTTTTTTGTGCTTTAATTTAAGTTTACACTCGTTATATATGGTTCATTCTTCCCAATTGAGGTTTATTTTTAGAATTTAAAATTTTCAAATAATCAATTAATAACTAAAAATTATGTAACACCCTAATTTAATAATTTACAATTCTACTATTTCTATTCTCAAATACGAAAAATAAATAATATAATAAAAGAGCGAGTAATAATTTTTAATTTTCAAAAGAGAAACATATAAGTTCAAACATTAAAATCCAAACTTTTATATCACGATCTATTGTCTGATTTATACCGCTTCCGCTCCAGTTCGATTTGATCAAAAAGACGGATTTTATTCGATCCGAAATCGTTTCGGACCGGTTTAATTTCCAACAAATGGTATCAGAGCATATGGTTGTTTTGATATAAGAATATGATTCCATGGAATTAAATTTATTTAGGAGTGGCCTATAGGATTTGATCTTATTTTTTTTGTGATGGATGAATGGATGCATGGATGTTTTTGGATTGATGCCTTAAATTGATTTTTGATAGGATCATGATGTACACCCTAAATTTAAAGGGTATAGAAGTTGTAATTTTATATAGTTTGGTTTTCCCTCCCCGATTACCCCGCTATGTAATTTATTTTTTCTGTTTAGATTTAGGGGTGTAATTTAAGGCATCGATCCAATTCATCGTTTATAATTTCTTGCAAATTATTTTATGTATATGTGATATATGTGCCATGCATTTTTATGTCATTCATGAAACCCACTCCGAGCATGTTCATAATTTTAAAGAGTTTAATATTATGATTAATCTATAAGATAGATATAATCTATGAGATAGATTATTATTTTATTTTTTTTATAAGATAGATATAATCTATGAGATAGATTATTATTATTTTTTTTTTTGTGATGGATGATTTAAATCTGATTTTTATGAAAAATTAGATTTTCACAAAATAAAAAAAATGAAAATAAAATAAAAATACGGGCACGGTCCATCGGGGGTAACAATCGAATTGTTCGAATTTTAAGATGGACTAATTCTGTATTTTTCTTGTGTTTATTTTTGTTCTTTTTGGATCATCCTAATTCGTTAATTATTTTGATAATTTAAGGATTTGATTAAAAATTTAACTTTTGTACTCTAAAAGTTAGATTGTGGAAAATTAATTTTAATCAAATAATCAATAAGATTGGTTTTTGTTAAAACATATGATGTTTTATAACTTAAAAGTTTATGAAACTTTTATTATAAAATTTTGGTTAGATAATTTATTTTAATCTAATTGTTAGATTGAAATATAATTATTTTTAATCAAGTAAACCAATAAGATTGTATTTTATTAAAACATATCATGTTTTATAACTTAAAAGTTTTTGAAACTTTTATTATAAAATAATGAGTGGGAGAAGGTTTTATGACAATAATACCTACAGTCTCCACTATTGATAAAAGCAAGGTGAGATTTTAGTGACGCCTCGCGACGACTAGCTTTCGTCCCCCTACGGAAGGCTTTCACTAAAAATCAATAATCAAGGCTTTGTCTCCGAAAGGATAAGTTTTTGAAATTTAATTCTTAATCTTCCTACCCTACGGCGGCGATTATGAATTAGTTTTAAAAGATTGAAATAGTGGGTCACACTCATAAAAATATTAATAAATTGTTTGTTAATATTTTTGACTAAAATAAAAGGTGATTAATAAAATAAATGAAGATATGAGATGTCTTGATTATTTATTTTATTAATGGAGATTGTCTCTATTTAATTATCTTTTGATTTGACCTACCCTACGGCGGCATATCAATTGTGAGATTAAATTACCTTGGAATTGGTAGGATAAATTGTTATTGCATCATGCATCACATTTATGATTCCTAAAGTACATGTTATGTGATGTTTGTTCTTAAATTTATGTCGCTTTATTTATTTTTCAGCAATATGTCTAGTCCAATGCTTGCACTGCTTCATGAAAAATTATCTGGTGACAACTTTATCAAGTGGAAAAGTAACATTAATATTGCACTCGCATGTGAGAACCTGAAATTTGTTTTGACTGAGAATGTTCCGCCTGAACCCCCTACAAACACTGCTCGTAATGTACGAGATAATTATGAAAGATGGGTTATGGCAAACAATAAGGCTCGTGCCTATATGCTTGCCGGTATGAATGATGTGCTTAAACTAAAACATGAGAATACAGAGACTGCTTGTGGTATGATGGAGTCTCTGAATGAGATGTTTGGTCAACCTTCTGCTCAATCAAAGCATGAGGCTATTAAGATGGCCATGAATGCTAAGATGAAGAAGGGACAGTCAGTGGGAGAACATGTTTTGAACATGATCAACTACTTCACTGAAGCCGAAACCCATGGTGCAACTATTGATGATGGCACCCAAGTGAGTATGATTTTGGAATCACTCTCACCTGCTTTCCTGCAATTCAAAAGCAACTATGTGATGAATAAGTTGAGTTATACATTAACTCAGTTGCTGAATGAATTGCAAACTTTTGAGGCCATTTCAATTGGAAAGGTCAAAGAAGGGGAGGCAAATGTTGCCGAGATTAAACAATCTTCTTCTAAGAAGAGAAAAGGCAAAGGTCAAGGTGGACAATCAAAACAAAAGAAAAGGAAAGTTTCTTATGAAAAGAAGAACAATTCTTCAAAGAAACCAAAGGGAAAATGTTTCCATTGCAGTGAGGATGGACATTGGATAAGAAATTGTCCCAAGTACCTTGCTCAGTTAAAGGAGAAAAAGAAAGGTAAATTTGATTTACTTGTTCTTGAATCTTGTTTAGTGGCTAAAGATTCTTCTACTTGGGTAGTTGACTCGGGCGCTACTAATCACGTTTGTTCTTCTTTGCAGATGCTTAACTCTTATGAAGAGCTAGCAGATGGTTCTTTCACTATGCGAGTAGGCAATGGTGCAGTCATTTCGGCAAGAGCAGTGGGAGTTGTTAAACTTGATTTCATGGATAGGAATTTGGTTTTGAACAATGTTTATTACATTCCTAGTTTTCGTAGAAATTTGATTTCTGTTTCAAAGTTGCATGAACAATTGTTTTCCCTTTCTTTCAATAATAATGAGATTATTATTTCCAAGAATGGGTGTAATATTTGTAGTGCAAAAGTTGAAAACGGACTCTATTTAATTAATCCAAACGAACAACCACTGCTAAATGCCGAAATGTTTAGAGTAGAACATCCTAAAAGACAAAAGGTTTTTCATGATAATGATACATATCTTTGGCATCTAAGATTAGGTCATATTTCATTAGATAGGATAAATAGGCTAGTAAAGGATGGTACTTTAAGAGAGCTAAATGTTAGCACTCTCCCTATTTGTGAATCCTGTCTAGAAGGAAAAATGACTAAGAGAGCTTTCACGGCAAAGGGATCTAGAGCCAAAGAACCACTTGAGCTTGTACATAGTGATGTTTGTGGTCCTTTATCCACACAAGCTAGAAGTGGTTTTGAGTACTTCGTCACTTTTATTGATGATTACTCTAGATATGGATATCTTTATCTTATGCATAGGAAATCTGAAACTTTTGACAAGTTTAAGGAATTTCATGCAGAAGCTGAAAAGCAGCTAGGTAAATCTTTGAAGTGTCTTCGATCTGATCGAGGAGGCGAGTATATTGATACCGAGTTCAAAGATTATTTGATAGAGCATGGTATTTTACACCAACTCACAACACCTGGCACCCCTCAGTAAAACGGTGTTGCTGAAAGGAGAAACCGGACTTTGCTTGATATGGTTAGATCCATGATGAGCTACTCTACACTGCCCGATATGTTCTGGGGATATGCGTTGCAAACAGCGGTATACATTTTGAATGTAGTTCCATCTAAGTCAATCCTAAAGACACCACTAGAGTTGTGGAAAGGAAGTAAACCTAGTTTACGCCATTTTCGCATATGGGGGTGTCCAACACATGTGCTTAAAGGAAAGACTGGAAAATTGCATCCACGATCAGAAGTGTGTCTGTTCATAGGATATCCCACAGGAACAAGAGGAGGTTTGTTTTATGATCCACAAGAAAAGAAAGTAATAGTTTCGACTAATGCTATCTTTCTTGAAAATGATTATATGCAAAACTTTCGACCTCGTAGTAAAGTTGTACTCGAGGAGTTACTTAATGATAAGATCAAACCACAATCCACGAAAGTTGTTGGTGAAACCACTAATGATACCACTGAACCAAATCAGAATATCATGGCACCTAGACGCAGTGGGAGGGTGATTGTTCCACCAATCCGCTATCGTCAAGATGAAGAGGCAAATGTTGCCATTTCTGATGGAGTCGATGATGATCCATTGACATTTAGATATGCGATGGAAGATTCTGATAAAGAGAGATGGCTTGAGGCTATGAACCAAGAAATGGAGTCTATGTATTCAAATTCTGTCTGGGCTCTTGTAGATCTACCTGAAGGTGTCAGACCAATAGGGTGCAAATGGATCTATAAGAGAAAGAGAGGTGTGGATGGGAATTAGAGACTTTCAAAGCAAGGCTTGTGGCTAAGGGTTATACCCAAAAGGAAGGAGTCGACTATGAGGAGACTTTCTCTCCTGTAGCCATGCTTAAATCCATTCGTATACTTCTTTCAATTGCTGCATGTCTTGACTATGAGATATGTCAGATGGATGTCAAGACGGCCTTTTTGAATGGCTATCTAGATGAAGATATCTACATGCAACAACCAGAGGGTTTTGTAGCTGAAGGGAAAGAGCAGAAAGTCTGCAAATTGCTTAGATCCATTTATGGACTAAAGCAAGCCTCTCAGTCTTGGAACCATAGATTTGATGAGACCGTTAAATCATATGGTTTTGACCAAAACATTGATGAACCTTGTGTCTACAAGAGAATCAAGGATGCTAAAGTGGCATTTTTAGTGCTTTATGTGGATGGTATTCTACTCATTGGGAATGATGTGGAAACGTTATCTGCAATTAAAGATTGACTGGCCAAGCAATTCCAAATGAAAGATTTGGGAGAAGCAAATTATATTCTTGGAATTCAAATTGTTCGAGATCGCAAGATTAAATTATTGGCACTGTCTCAAGCATCTTATATTGATAAGATGATGTTGCGTTATAGAATGCAAGATTTTAAAAAGGGTTATCTACCAACTCGACATGGAGTCGTTCTCTCCAAGGAACAGTGTCCTAAGACACCTAAAGAGGAAGAGAACATGAGACACATACCCTATGCCTCTGCAATAGGCAGCCTAATGTATGCCATGTTGTGTACTAGGCCCGACATTTGTTATGCGGTGGGTATAGTCAATCGTTTTCAATCAAATCTAGGAATTGATCATTGGATAGCAGTGAAGAATATTCTCAAGTATCTTCGGAGAACAAAAAACTATATGCTTATCTATTCGGGTGATGACCTTCAAATAGATGGATACACTGATTCTGATTTTCAATCAGACAAGGATAATCGAAAGTCGATATCTGGGTCAGTGTTTACCCTTGGTGGCAGTGCCATAGTCTGGAGAAGTATCAAGCAATCCAGTACTGCAGACTCCACTATGGAGGTTGAATATATAGCAGCTTCTGAAGCAGCTAAAGAAGCAGTATGGCTAAAGAAGTTCCTTACTGATTTGGAAGTTGTTCCAAATTTGGATAGACCAATCACCTTATTTTGTGACAATAGTGGTGCAGTGGCCAATTCAAAGGAACCTCGAAGTCACAAGAGGTCAAAGCATATAGAGAGGAAGTATCATCTGATCCGAGAGATAGTACAAAGAGGAGATGCGGCCATTCTCAAGATTGCGTCTGCTGACAACCTTGTTGATCCTTTCACCAAGACTCTGCCTGCAAAAGTGTTTGAGAGACATATTCATAATTTTGGACTAAGAGACATGTCCCATATACTTTAGGGCAAGTGGGAGATTGTTGGGGATTGTGCCCTTAAAGCAATTGTGAATTGTTTTTATCTTATTTATAAAAGTGACATTTATTTTCGAACTTATATGCTTCTTGTATGGATTTATTTTACATCACAGAAAATCCCTAGTTTATTTAATGTTACCATAATCTTAGTATATAAGTGTTATATACAAGAGGATTAAGATTATGGAAAATGAACTAAAAATGAAGTCCGTGACGAATTTAATTAAAGTATGGGATCTTTAATTAAAATGTCACTAATGCAGCCCAATGACATTATGAATGTGACCGTTTTATCCAGACCGTTGATGTGGAGACATCCAGTTGGGTGCATTTATATATGATATGATCATATAGGACTTGGACCGATTTAATTTAATTATTCCTTCAAATTCCGTTAAAGAAAAGGAATATTAAATTAAATCACAAGATGATCATATATGAATAATCTTAATCCTAAGTGATTATAGACTCCTGTTTATTTCAATGTGATTCTTGATTTGCTCGTTAAAGTTTGTTTGCCAACATTCTCTAAACTTGCATTTTAGATTCACGTTTGAATTAAATAGCTGGGAATGTAATTTATAGATATGGAATCCATTCCTTCTTTTGAGAAGCAGAAAGATAATTCTCTCATTTGTTAATTCTGGAACTGAGTGATTAGAGATCTCTAATTTATAAATCAGTTATAAATTAATCGCTCACTGGTGAATTAATGGTAAATGAGGATAAAAAATAATTGAAGAGGTTAACGGATATTACTTGTCTTCAATTATGAATTATCGATGGAGGATTAATTCATATGAAATGATTAAATCAATGGACTGCTCAAATTCGTAGAGTAAATATGTTCTATAATTAAAGAGAGTGCAATTCTGAATTTTTAGTGGAATAATATTGGAATTAATAAGTTGAATAAATCAATTAAAGAGTTTAATTATTTATTCGATTTACTGAAGCTCTTGATTATAGGTCCATGGTCCCCGATTCGCCTTCCTATATTATTGACGGGTTGATAATAATATTTAAGTTCCTAAAGTGTTATGAAAAATAAGTTTTCATAAAGTTTGGGCTTATGGGTAAATATTAGTTAATTCCGGGAATATATGATATTCCACAGTTTGACTGTGCTAGGAATTAAATAAATATAAGATATTTATAATATTTACATATTAGTAATAATTAATAATTATTAGAGATAATTATTAATTTGTTTCCTTATCTTTTATGATTCTGAATCTGTTTAAGATAGGAAACTGATATGTATTAGGATTTAACCTAATTGTGATTATAAATATAAGAAGATCATAGAACCATTATTCCTTACGCCTGATACACATCACGTGAGACGTGAATTAGTAAGGGAATTGGGAGAGAAATACATAAGAATTGATAAAATCAATTCATGCCTATTTGGTTGAGACATTCACGTGTGACGTGAATAATTTGGGAATTCAAAGGCTATTTTTCTTTTATCTCTTCTTCTACTGTTCATATTTTAATTTAGATAAAATATCATCCCAATACCATAGCCTAATTCTACGATTTCATGTGTTGAAATAATCGTAGAAAAATTAAGTTAGGAACTTAATAGATTTATTTCGGTGCCCACTCACTACCGTTCAAAGGGAGGATCGAATTGGAAGATCGTGGTGTTTACGAGCTTCAAGATTCAAAGGAGAAATTAATAGAAAAAGGTATTTTCTTTATCTCTTCTTTAGTTTTAAATAATTTTAATTCGCATAGATATTATATTTTTATATCACGATCTATTGTCTGATTTATACCGCTTCCGCTCCAGTTCGATTTGATCGAAAAGACGGATTTTATTCGATCCGAAATCGTTTCGGACCGGTTTAATTTCCAACACAAACAATCTTCCAAAAGTTAAATTCATACTACTAGGTTCAAATCAATACTACTGCTTTGTTCAAGATACTGAAATTAACATAAGAAATGCAGCACGACGTGCAAGGAGATAAAGATTTTTCTTGCCTCGTTTTTATTTAGACATTAACTATATACTATAAATTCAAATAAATATAAACAAACTTATCCAAAAGAGTAAAGACAAATCAAGCTACCTCATATAATATTCATTCGTACGTGTTATTAATTACGCCAATTCTCATGTGCACTATAGGTGCAAATCAGACAGTCAACGCGTTGACTAGATCAACAAGTCGTGATCCGGTTAACCTTCAAAAATCCATCAAAACACTGATATTATTTTAATGATACAAATAATACTTTTTGAATCTTAATGATATTTTTTAGTGTTACGGTTGATATTGATTTTGACAATTGTTTTCAATTTTTTTCTAGCCAATACTGATAGTGATATTTTTGGTATTTTTGAGTGATACTTTTTAGTGTTACGGCTAATACTGATTTTGATTCTTTTTTTTTGGTTGACCGGTTCAATATGTGTGATGATACACCTAGTGCACATAAGACCAGCCTATTAATTAATAAAACTTGCAAAATATACCATTACATATATGTAGAGTAAATTCCACGTTAATACCTACATGTTCTTTTAAAAAATTGGCCCATTTTTTCAAAATTGAAAAAACAGTACCCACGTTTTCAAAAAAAAAAAAGAACTATATATCTAACATTTTGATATCGATTTTTCCAACTAGAAAATCATATGTAAGTGATTGTAGTTTAAGATTTCTATTTCCCCAGCTGTGTAAAAGAAATATAATTCTTGAATCTAAAATTTAATTATATATATAATTTAATAGAATATTATTATCTCGAATACCCAACATTGGACTAGTTTAAGTAAGATATTAATTTTTTTCTTCAAATAGAGAACTAAAAAGGTTATATATATAGTTAATTTTTCCTAGTGTTAATTATATACATATATATATATATATATTATGAACTAAGAAAATTCAAACAACTTTCATTATGTTTATTTGCTTATTTTGTGGATTAGTTTATAGTTAATTATTAATTTTAGGTGAAATTATAATAATAATTCATTGTACATATATTAAAATAAATATAATTTCTATAAGCAACACATCGAATGATAAAATACAATGTCAGCTACAATAACTCTATTGTACTAATTGATGAATTTGCTGCATAAACAAAAAAGGACAAAAAAAGTTATAATTGATCGCTTTTGAAATCGTGTGAAAAATTAAAATCGGTTTGAAGTTCATTTGTTTTTAGGCGATTTGATGTCTACGTAAATGTACACGTGAAAATCTCTAATTGTCACATCAGATTCAATTAGTCAGAATTTGAAAATATGTGAAAAAGGAGACATGAGCTAAATTCATTTTATTAAAAAATGTTTTTTAAAGCATGTGTAAATTAAAAATACCCCGAAATTTGTGTATTTTAAGACAATTAACTATTCGGTCTATGTGAGGTAGATTTAAAAGGGTGGCACGGTTCCTTGGGGATGACCTAGTGGTGGAGTGGTGTTTCTTGAGGTCAAAGGTCTCAAGTTCGACTCAACACCAACATCACTAGGTGTGACTCTGTCATATCTGGCCTGCCAAGTGTGATTTACCCACACTGTGTAGGTTTACAGGCTATTACACAGGGACGAGATTTACCCAATACGCACCACGGTAGCGGTTGCGGGTTACCCTCAACATAAAAAAAAAAAAAAAAAAAGATCGCGCGGAACTTAATTTTATGTTTAGTAAAACACATTTATAACTTTTTTTCACGAAATGTTCAATGGTTTCTGCAATTAATGCTACGGTTCTTTAATGTACTTCAGTATTTGAATGAATTAATTTGAGATAAAAACATAAGAAAGAAATACCTATATAAAAACCCGATTATCTATATAAATATATATAGAGAGAGAGAGAGATAGAAGCTAGCTAGAAGCCTAGAATGAGTTCCAATTATGTGGGGATCATAATGATGATGATGATTCTAGTAAGCCCCGGCGCAGATGCTTATCCATTGAGATGTGTCTGGAAATGTAACTTAAAATGCTCCTTATTTAAAAAGAGGCCCCAATGTGTAACTGATTGCTTGAAGAAATGTCAATTATATCAAAACTTAGATATTGCCAATTTCCAATGCACAAATGCCTGCTCCATTTCCAAGTGCAAATTGTTCGTCTCAGGTAATATATATATATATTATTAAATTAAAAATTAATTTTTTTACAAATGTGTCGAAATACTTTTAATTTACTTTGTATTATATGGTTAACTTATTGTGTGGCAGATGGTCCCAAGTTTGAAGGATGCGTGGATATGTGTTCAGAGGATTGTCGGGATATGAAAAATGCTTAGTTATACATGTATACATATATTTACATTTTACTATTGCTATTATTAATATGGACAAAATTTTAGATTAAATAGCTATTTAAGATATTGGATAAGTATTTTTTTTTAGCCGGAAATCGAAAAATATATTTTTAATAGCTACTTGGATGAAAATACCCCTTATTAATTGTGATTGTTATGTGTGTTATTGGTAATTAATCATTACCATATGAATAATTATATTCTCAATCTATTGAAATTCTATCGTTTTCGATAAAACTATTCCTATGTAATTTTGTTTTTTTTTTTTTTTTACAGTTTGCACCTTAATTTTACTTAATATATTCTTAATTAAATATGACATTAATTTTTCGTATTTGATAAAAAAAAATGGTTATCACAAATCTATTATTTATTTTCGATCGGTGGCACATCTACATTAATATTCAATACCCTAGCTATATATTATTGTCACCATTGTAGTACATATAAAATATTATTTAGACAAAAACTTGTATGAGACGGTCTCATACATGAGACGAATCAATACATGTGAGTTAATGATACTTTACCCATAAATAATGAGACATGTGAGTTAATGATACTTCACCCATAAATAATGATACTCACATGCCAGTATAAATAATGATACTCACATGTGAGTTAATGATACTTCACCCATAAATAATGATCCCCGCATGTGAGTATTGACCCGTCTCATGTATGAGACGGTCTCACTCAAGTCTGCCCCTATTATTTATATAATACCCGAAACCTACAAAATTAAGAAAAAGAAAATATATATATATATATATATATATATATATATATATATATATGGTTGGGTTCCAGAAGGAATCATACCCCATGTGAGAACTGAGAACCAATCTCAACCATAGATCTCGCCTATTTGGACGGTTAAGATCTGTTCAAAAATTAAAAAAACGCGGTGGCATAATTGTAATAACTCCGAACTTCGCTGCCCTTGAAACTCGGCGAGGGTAAAATCGGAAATTTCAATGTATATGTGATTCATGCGTATATTTTTCAATTTAGGGTTTTAGCATTATCATTTCCTATTTTAGCACTGTTATGACTTATTTTAGCACTAACATGACCTTGTTTAGCATGACAAAAAACTCCCAAACCAGCTTTCTTTTTGTGAAGAACAATTTCGCCATCAACTCCCCTTCGTGTCTAGCCACCCTCTGTCGTCGTTATACATATATCATCATCATGAAGACATTGGGATCTGTAAAAAAAAAAGATTGGACATTGCCACATTGGGTTTCGGTTTGAGTTTTGCAACTTTTTACTATTGGATTTTGATGTTTTTTCCAATTCTACGATCTTCAAAAAAAAAGGATTGGGTTTAGATTTGAGTTATGAAATATTTTGCGAGTACTTGTTAAACAGAAACTTTATTTTGTGTATGTAATTTATTGCTCTTTAATTTGCTTGTCTTTTATTTATTTCAATATAGTATTTACGCCATTTATTTTTCTCAAGCGTGATGAATGCAATAAAAAAAGGTAATTGTACTTGAAACAATGCAAAAAAAAAGGTGCTACACTTGATAATTTTGAATGAGATACAATAATATAGATCAAATCACGACAGCTTAGCGATCGTGATAAGTTGATTTGCAAACATAATATTTTAGCACTGTCATGACTTATTTTAGCACTGTTATGACTTATTTTAGCACTAACATGACCCTTGTTTAGCGCTTTTTTTAGCACTGTCATGGCCGTTTAACATTGTCATCAAACAAATTAATTATATTTGGATTCCTATTTTAGCACTGTCATGACCTTTTTTAGCACTGTCATGACTTATTTTAGCACTAACATTGTCATGACTTATTTTAGCACTGTTAGGTCTTTTTTAGCACTGTCATAACTTATTTTAGCACTAACATGACCCTTGTTTAGCATGACAATTGTTTAGAATCCTATACTAATCAATAAACCAATCTTACTAACATATTCAGAAAAATGAAATTCCACCATTTTTTCTCACTTCATTTGCTATCTTCTGCTTCCACAATTTAAAGTCAACATCATCTCTTAACAATGCTTTTTTTTCTTTCTTTCTTTTGCGAAAAGTCACAACAAACTCAATGAAGCTGCCCACTTAATGTATAAACGGGGATCGTCATCATGTAAACTTATAAGGTTGAATTCTTGAGGGCAATGAGACATGAAAAATGTATAAATTGACAATCATATTATGTGTGTGCAGGCATTGTCACACACATATACGTAAGTGATTAAGATTTACCCTGCAATCTAAATTTTAATGAAGTCAACTTTTAGTATATACGAGTTCATTGTGTTTTGGTTATTTTAATATATTTATATATATTACTTGCCTCTTGTTCCATTTTCAATTGGTCACTTCCACTAATAATAGCCACAATTATATAAATTCTTAATCAATGCGTGCTCCTTCTCTTGCACAATTTCCTCTTCGATCCATTTGATTTCTATTCAAGTCCAACAGTGCTAAAACAATTCACAGTAGTGCTAAACTAGGTTACAACAGTGCTAAAATAGTTCATAGTAGTGCTAAAGTACTGATAATGAAAAATTCAAAATAACAGCTTAATCAGCCTTGTCAACCTAAGTGCTAAAATAGTTCACAGTAGTGCTAAAATAGATTACAATAGTGCTAAAATAGATCACAGTAGTGCTAAAGTACATGACAATGCTAAAATAGTTCACAGTAGTGCTAAAATAGGTTACAACAGTGCTAAAATAGATCACAGTAGTGCTAAAGTACAACACCACATTTTCTATGCTTGCTTTGGCAGGCCACAAAACCCAACCATCTTCCAAATAACTTCACTGATTGATGAATATTCTTATCAATATAAACATATAAAGTCATTGCTATTAATATTAATTCCATGGTGCATATGTAGAGATAGAGAGAGAAAGAGAGAGTCAAATTATTAATTGTCGAACAGTTTGTACAGACCATACGATCATTCATCACATCTATCTCCATTGGTGGAGATAGATGATCGAACATCTCCGCCTCGATCTTCTTACTCCCCTCCGCCAGCTTCTCCTCCACCTCCACCGCATCTCCTTCTTCATCTTCTTCAACGCCGCCGATATCTCCGTCTTTACCACCTTCATCACGGCGGCGGCCTGCTCCTCTAACTGCTTCATCTCCCCCGAGGTGTCCTTCACGCTGTTCAGCTTCTCTTTGATGGCGGCGTCTCTCTCATCCATGAAGTTCTCCAGCGGTGAACGTAGTAGCGTCGGCTTTACGATCAACACGAATTATGAGGGTAAGATATTTCATTCCAAAAATAACAGAATTGCTAAATTACAGAAATAACCTCGGTTCATTAAAAATTTGATAATATTACAATATTGCCACCGTGTTTTTTTAAGTATGTAGCATATATTGGTCGTCCAAATATACCAAATCTGTGGCTCATATTGGTTCTCTGTTCTCACATGGGGGGTCTAGTTCTCACTTGATCCCATCTCTCTCTCTCTCTCTCTCTATATATATATATATAAGTTTTATCATCCATATATTTCACGTCCTTGTAAGTTTATGACCACTTTATCATTGTTTCACGAGGCCATCAACAATATTTATATGTGTTTTTTAATTAGAATATAATATATAAAATTCATTTTTCACCACATTTTCTAATGAATGGTTGATGAGAAAATTTTCCTTCTAAAGTTTTAAAAGAAAAACTCGATCCGACTTGCAAGTGCACAAGTAATGTAGCAAAGTTGAAACAAAATTGAACACGGGGACTTAAAACAAATTTCAAGAATGCGAGTATTATCAATCGAATTTCCTCACTATTTAAACTATATGAATTTTTTTAGGGGGATTTATAACTAGTGATCAACACAATGAACAAAAAGGAAATCAAGAGGTAATAAAATAAAATAAACAAAATTCAATTAAGAAGACTTAAATGGAAAAGAGTCCTAAGGTGTTGTTTTTAGATGAGGATACAATCCATGCATAATATGAAGGAGAAAAATGGGAAGCTTCATTCCCATGTGGAAAACCCACGAGAGCAGGTGAATGCAGTGGCTCTAATGAGTGGAAAAGAGCTTTCGGAAATGGTCAGGCTAGTAGAAAAGAAGGATGATGTGCCCTTGGATGAAGAAGTGAAAAATTTACCCGAAGAAGATGAGGCACAAGAAATTGAACAGAACGATCATGTGCCCATACCGGAAGTCAAGTAACCTGCCAAAATGCCCAGAGAGATTGGCACATAATAGAAGAAAGGAAAAACTAGGGAGATGTCGAAGGTCTTCATCAAAGTAGAGATCAATATTCCCTTGATCGAAGCAATCAAGTAGGTGCCGCGGTATGCCCGATTTCTAAAGGAACTTTGTACCAGGAAGGTGTGCTTCAATGATGATGCAAGGTTGCTAGTTGGGGAAAATATATCAGCCGTGATACAAAGAAAGCTGCCAAAGAAGTGTGATGATCCAGGAATGTTCATGATCCCTTGTATAATAGGAGATAAAAAGGTGGAGAAGGCCATGCTGGATTTGGGGGCATCAATAAATGTAATACACTTGTTGGTGTTTACGGAATTCAAGATTGGACCTCTGAAGGAGACCTATGTGGTCATTTAGTTGGCCAACCGATCAAATGTATATCTAGAAGGCCTGATTGAAAATGTGTTGGTAAAAGTGGACGGGCTTATCTTCCCAGCAAATTTCTACGTGCTTGATATGGGCACAACAACTTCGAAATCTTCAGTTTTGTTGCTGGGAAGGCTTTTATGAAGACAACTTATACCAAGATTGATGTTGACAAGGGCACAGTGATGTACAAATTTGCTGGAGAAAAGATGACATTCAATATCTTTGATGCTATAAAGCATCCCCCAGATACGGAAAAATATAGTTTTATGAATTCATTTCATCACCTGAGCCATTCCACTTTATCCATGGTGAGCAACAGAGAACTGCTAAAGTGGGCATTGTGGGATAGGCTGACTGACCAGGATGCCCTGAAGGAGGGTGAAGACATAGAGGCTGGAATCATGATGTTGTATTCGTTGGAAGAAATGTCATACGGATGTGTGGATTATGGTGTACCGATTTAGAGAAATGATGACAAGATGATACCTTCCATTGTTAAAGCATCCTCACTAGAGCTGAAGGCATTACCAAGGCATTTGAAGTATGCCTATTTAGGAGAAAATGAGACTCTTCATGTGATAATTAGTGCGGGTTTAACCTAAGCTGATGAAGACCGCTTATTGAGATTGTTGAGACTGTACAATGAGGCACTAGGATGGACATTGGCTGATATAAAGAGCATTAGCCCAGTAGTATACATGCATAAAATCTTGTTAGAAGATGATGAAAAGCCCGTTCGTGATCCACAAAGGAAGCTAAATCCAATAATGAAGGATGTTGTGCTGCAGGAGATAATCAAACTGCTAGACCAGGGCAATACATACCCAATTTTAAACAGTAAGTGGATCAGTCAAATCCACGTTGTGCCCAAGAAGTCCGGAATTCAGGTCGTGAAAAATGAAAATGGAGAGCTTGTGCCCACAAGACTGCAAACTGGCTGAAGAGTTTGCATTGATTACAGAAAGCTAAACACAGTCACGCTGAATGATCATTTTCTACTTTCGTTCATTGACCAGATGTTAGAGAGGCTCGCAGGAAACAAGTTCTTTTATTTCTTTGATGGATATTCTGGATACATTCAGATTGTAGTGAATCAAGAGGATCGGGAGAAAACAACATTCACGTGCTCATTCAGAACTTTCACCTATCGCAGAAAGCCCTTTGACCTCTGTAATGCTCCGGGCACATTTCAGTGTTGTACGATGAGCATATTCTCTAACCTACTTGAGAACTGTATTGAAGTATTCATGAATGACTTCACAGTATATGAGAGCTATTTTGAGCGATGCCTGGACAATCTAGAGAAGGTATTGCAGCGATGCGTGGATAAATGCCTGGTGCTGAATTATGAGAAATGCCACTTCATGGTTCGAGAGGGTATTGTACTGGGACATGTGATTTCTGAAAGGGGCATTGAGGTTGACAAAGCAAAAGTGGATATCATTAAGAAATTACCTTATCCCACTTCAGTAAAACAAGAGATTTCCTGGGTCATGTTGGATTCTACCGGAGGTTTATAAAAGATTTTGTTAAAATTGCCCAGCCTATTACTCATTAGTTGCAGCAAGATGTCCCGTTTGATTTTGATGAAGACTGAAAGAAGACATTCGGTACCTTGAAGAAGCAACAGGTCACAACACTAGTTATTCAACCACTAGATTGAGTGAGGAATGCCCTTTGAGATAATGTGTAATGCCAGTGGTTATGCCGTGGGAGTAATATTGGGTCAGAAAAGAGGAAAAGAAAGCCATGCAATTTACTATGCTTCCAAAACTCTGAACGGGGAACAGTGTAATTACACCACTATTGAGAAGGAGTTGCTAGCAATAGTGTTTGCATTCAAGAAATTTTGGTCCTATCTTTTAGGAGCCAAAAGCATTATCTACACGGATCATGGTACACTGAGGCACTTGATGGCCAAGAAGGAGGCAAAACCGAGACTAATAAGATGGATCCTGCTTTTGTAGGAATTTGATATCGAGATAAAGGATAAGAGTGGGACACAAAATTTAGTAGCTAACCATGTGAGTCGGGTGTTGAACGAAAAAGGAGATAAAATGCCCATTATGGATCATTTCTGTGATGAGCATTTGTATGTTGCAAAGGGCACACGAGAACCCTGGTATGCAGATGTGAATTTTTTTTATGTTAGGAGAGATGCCGATTGGATATTAAAGTTACCAAAAGAATAAACTGAGGCATGAGAGCAAGTTCTATGCATGGGATAGCCCTATTCTATATAGGAGGTGTGCCAATCAGATTATAAGAAGATGTGTTCTTGATGATCAGATAAAAGAAATTTCGAAGCATTATCACAACTATGCTTGCGGAGGGCATTTTGGACCAAATCGGACAGCAAGAAGAGTTTTAGACTGTGGATTCTTTTAGCCCACAATTTTCAAAGATGCCCATAATGTTTGCAGATGATGTAATCAGTGCCAAAGAGTTGGGGACATCACAAGAAGAAATGAAATGCCCATGACACCTATCATATCAGTGGAGATATTTAATGTTTGGGGAATGGATTTCATCGGTCCCCTCGTAAATTCTAGAGGGAACCACTACATTATCCTGGTAGTAGACTATGTGTCCAAATAGGTAGAAGCCAAGGCCACTCCAACAAATGATGCAAGAGTAGTAGCGGCATTCTTAAAATCTTATATTTGGTGTGCCCAGGTCCATCATCAGTGATCAAGGGACCCATTTTTGCAACCAAACGCTTGAGAAATTGCTGAAGAAATATGGGATGAATCATTAAGTGACAACAACCTATCACCTACAAGTGAATGGCCAAGATGAAATCTCATATTGAGAAATAAAGGCCATTCTTGGGAAGGTAGTGAATTCGAGTAAAAAAGATTAGAGTATTCATCTGGATGATGCCCTGTGGGTATACCGAACTGCTTTCAAGACTCCAATTGGGATGTCCCCATATAGGCTGGTTTATGGAAAATGCTACCATCTGCCAGTAGAGCTAGAACACAAGGCACGATGGGTACTCTAGAAACTGAACATGGATAAGGACGCAGCAGGGCATGCTAAAAAATTTCAAATGTAAGAGATAGAAGAAAGGCAGATGGAGGCCTATGACAATGCTATTACAAAGAAAAAATGAAGAGGCTCCATGGCCAAGTGATTAGAAGGAATAGATTCTTTCCAAGGTAGCAGGTTCTTTTGTACCACTCAAGGTTCAAGCTCATGAGAGGGAATCTGAAAATTAAGTAGGCTGGTCCCTTTGAAGTATATACGAAATGCCCTAATGGAATAGTTGAACTGACAAATCCTGATACATGAGGGTGTTTCAAAGTAAATGACAATCGTCCAAAATCTTACCTGGAGCATTTTGACCAGGACATCATAGTGGTCTAGCTCGTGGAGCCCATTTATGCCTAGTGAGGGATGGTGTCGTGCCCACGACAGTAATTAGGGTGCTCTTGGGAGGCAACCCAAGTTTTTAATTATTTAATCAATTTTTAATTTTAGAAAAAAATATTATTTCTAGTTAATTTAACTAGAATATGGAGCAATTTTACGCTTGTTTTGGGTAAGATATAATTTTACAGGTAAGGATAATGAGAGAGAAGGCAAGAGATAATGGAATCCCTTAAAAATAGGGATTCTGGAGAAGGGCATTCAGAAGAGATAGAGTTTGTTCTGATTTTTCAGGGGCTAATGCTTATCTATTGATGTGGGCATGTCGAACCACTTAAAACCCTAGAATTTGAAGAGTCACGGTCACATCAACTATAATACCACTTTGATAAAAATAAGCCCCACTAAATTTAAAGTATCACTCTAACTATCTTCCCTCTTTTCTGAAACACTTGAGCCAAAAATTTCCAAACCCTCTACAGTGCATCTTCTTCCTTCCAAAACTTTTAAGGCATCAATGGTGAATACCCGCGGAAAGAAAGCAGTCCTAAAGTCTAGTGCAAATAGCCGACTGGAGTTTGAAGCTCCAGCAATGGCTGAAGAGCCCGCACTAAGTAAGCTTGTGAAGAAGAAGTCCGTCAAGCCTAAGGAGAAGACCGAAGGAGAAGCAGGCATTTCTAGCAAGCCTGCGGAAAAGGTCATGCCAGAGAAGGAGGCTACGCTGGAGATGAGTTCTGCAATGCCTTCACAAGAAGAACAAGTTAAAGAAGAGCCTGCAGCAGAAGCCATGCAGGAAGAGAACATGAATGAAGAGTCCACACTAGAGCATGAGAGACCTGCCGCTAAGAAGGGTAAAAAGGTGGCTAGGATTCCTATACCCGAGCCGTCTGAGGAGAATCTGGAAGAAGAAGAAGTTGAAGAGCACGATAAAGCTCTTGATGAATACCTGAAGGAGATGGAAGAACCCCAGACTGAGGAAGTCCAGCATAGGGAGACTCAGCCTGTGGAGATAAAGAAAAAGGCATTGGAGAAGCTAAAAAGGAAAAAGATAGCCGAAGTGCCCATTCCAACATGATCTGTACAATCAAAAGAATCCCAGTAAGGAGAGATGAAGGAAGAGGCTACTGAGCAGCCGGAATAGAGCGAGCCATATTAGGCTCGCATATTGATTGATGAACCCTCAGAGGAGTTACCCCCAAAAAGAGAGTGGGCAAGGCTGTTGCCATGAAGGATGGGTAGAAGCTTACTGGAGAGCCCTCTACGCAGAAGTGGAAGGCTGAAGAGGGCATGCCGTATCCTGAGTCGAAGAAAGGCAAGGGAGTGTCGAGCCCCACTCCAGAGAAGCTAGGAAGTGGCCCGCCTCCTGTACGGGGAATTATAAGATCTAAAGCTGTGGACCGCCAGTTGTTAGTTGCTCTAGACATCGAGTAGGAGGTATATGATCTATTTGCTGGTATTAGTTGGGGATTTTTTATTGATATGAAGTGTGTAATTTTTCCCATTATTGCGCAAGAGTTTATTCATTCATTGAAAATCAAATCTGTTAGTAAGCCTGCTACTTTGACTAGGATAATGAATTTTAAAATTTTGGGGAAGTCTTTTTCATTGTCTACTGATGAACTCAACATAACTCTTGGTATTGTGTCCTATTTGGATCTGTAAGAAGAAGAATATGTCAAGGTAGTCACTGTTATGCCTAACTCTACAGAAGGGGTAGATGCTAAGTGGGCAGAGATAGGGGATGGCTCCATTTATTAAAGTGGAGCCACAAAAGGGTACTGCTTAAATAATGATGCATTGCGTTTCTGTCATAGGGTGTTAGCATATAACTTTTTTGGTAGGAAAGATAGCTCGAATTCAATCACGAGTCAAGAGCTATTTATTCTCTAGGGCATGTGAAGAAAACTAGGATTAATTTTGGTGCTGTGACCATTGCACATTTTCAAGAGATAAAAACGCACCCTAGGCATCACATCTCATGTGCCCAGTTGATTACCCAGCTAGCTATTAAGGCCAAACTGCTTGATTTAAATAATACTGAGTTGACCCTCATGCCTGTTGAGTATTTTGATATTGACTGCCTTAAGATGATGCATGATGTGATAGATGATGAAGAGGGGAAACCCATCTTCTTTATGCCGAGGACAGACCCCTTGAGCATCATTTATACTTCTACAGGTACATCAAGAAGGCCACCCTCAGTGATGGCACATCAGGGGAAAAGTCCGATCGCTGTGATCCTGAGCAAGTTAGAGGGGATAGAGAATGTCCAATTCCAGTCAGATGAGAGATTGACTCACGTGGAAAAAGCCCTGAAAGCCTACTTCAAACTCGTTGGGTTCGCATATCCAACCCCCTCAACCGAATGACTTTGTTCATTTCTTATCTTTAGATTAGGTTTTATTTTATTTTTATTTTTATTTCCATTTTTTTAGGAGTTGCCTCTATTTCACCCACTATACCTCGAGCAAAGTGTGTGGGTGGGGACATTTAGCTTGAACACTTTGTCTTGTCCAAGGTGTGTTGGTGGTCTGTGTCTAGTTAAAAGCATGTTTTTGTGAAGTTTGTGGGGCCATTATCTCTGTTTATGAAATTTTAATTGCTTTAACAAAAATCAGCATGCCCACGCTAAGATAGGGATGACGAAAAAGTTTAGCATGCGCCTTGGAAGAATTTGAGCCTAAAAGCTATATTGCCCATTTCACAGCATTCTTTTCTTCATGTATGTACATTCTGTGCTTATGAGTTCTAAAACTTGCTTTTACTCTGCTTAAATATCTAAGAGTTGATGATGCATATGTAGATTATTTAGGTCGTTTCTTGCTGAGCCACTCATCCAAAATAACCCACCAATGACACAGCTTTTGCAACCCTTTTGAGCCTATAAAATGCTCTGGAAATTTCTTTTGTTCGGCATGATGATATATAGCCAGGGCATCACAAGAGCTTAAAATAAAAAAAAATGGGGAGGAAGTTGTTGGAGGGTATTAAAAAAGAAAGTAAGAAGAGATAGGAGGAATAGAAAAAAAAATAAAAAATGAAAAAAATGAAAAATATATATGAAAAAAGAGAACCCCCTGATCTTAAGTGTTCAGAATGCCCCCATCAAAGAAAATTCCTAATGTCTGAACATGGCATAAGAGGGTAAGTTAACTAATAAAAATGGGGGAAATCGTACAGTAATAACTTTCACCAGATATGAAATGCCCACTTCAACCCTCAAAAGACCTTTTGATACTTATGCACCATTGATTTTATGAACTTGAAGGCACAGTATTAGCAAGCCTATGGGACGAATAGGTACAGAATGAATCGAATTGAGTGAATACATTGAGCCTAAACACTGATTGAATAGATATTGTGAGGACTGCTATGCTTAACTCATTTTTGACTTATTTTTAGTGTGCTGACGAATGCAGTTACTTTTTGTATGATGAGATAGTGTGCCCACACTGATTTACAGTTTGCATGTTTGTGTCTTGTAAGGCTGTTCTTTTCTTTTCTCTTTTCATTTGTTTTTCTGAATACGTTGCACCCTATGCTTGAGGACAATCATGTCTAAAGTGTATGGGTGTGATAAGTCCATTTATTTCATATTTTTATGGGCATTTTAGGCATTATAAATGTTCATTTTAGTTGTTTTTTAGTCAAAAAGAACCAGGAACGCGGTCAGGGGTATTTCACAAGTCGAATCTGGCGAAATAGGCATTTGCCTAATTATTCATGCATATCTCAATGCCATAAATAGCACCTAAAGGCACTCGGGAACTTCTTCAGCATCATCCAACTTTCAATAGGTAGAATGGGCATATTAGAGAGGATGAAGCTGACTAGATAATGTCGTACCCATATTGCTCTTGCAGATTTAACCATGAATTGGAGAGGACACACACGGGATTCTCGGGATTCTATTTAATGAAGATTAAAGCAGACGATGTGGGCTAATCCGAAGAGAGTTGGTGCAAGGCTAGACTGCTGGAAGGTATGAGGCCTAGATGATAAGAAGAAATCCTTGAAAAATCAGGATTTGGTCAACAACTAACTGGATATGGTTTATCCAGTCGAGTGGAGAGGGCACACTGATTCTGAAAGTAGTTGAAGACCCCCCGCTTGTGGGGGGATTTGAATTTGGATTGTTCTTCTATTTAAGTATTGTTATTTTCTGGAAACAACAGTTAGACACACTATTTAATTTCCTGCAAAGTTTAATTTCTGTTTAGTTGTTTACTTTCAAGCTGCCACGACAATAAAATAATCCGAGGTACCTTATGCCCTCGGGACGTAGGATCTATTTACATGTTCAATGTTGGTATTGAGTCGATTATCTAGTTAATTCAGTAAGTATTTTCCTTTAATTATGTCTTTAATTTCTATTAGGAAAAACTATCAAGGAACCTCTAGATAAGGTTTTGATGAAATGTCAAAACTATTTCTGAAAAATTGACCAAGATCCAAGCTGTAGATCTGAGCTAACCAATCCAGAGCCTCAAGAAGGAACTCAACTGAAGCCAGAGTCAACCCAACTGGAGCATGGTCAACCAGCTGGAAGGATACGCTAATCAGTCAGAACTTAATCCAACTGAGGGTTAAAAGAGTCGAACCAGTTAAAACAAACTGACAGCTAAGTCAGCTGAGCTGAGAGAAGAATCAACAAGACTGAAGAAGCTGATAAGAAATCAGTTTAACTGAAGACTGAAAGTATCCAGCTAATGGCCAAACTTAACTTCAGCCGAACTGAAGTAGACAGACAAATCAATCAAAGGCCAAAACTGAAGTCAGCCAGCTTGTAGGAGAAAACAAGCAAACATCTGACCAGAAAGCTCGAGAAAGATTAGTCAAACTGACAAGCTGGCCAACAACTTGTGATCAGTTAAGCTAACAAGAAAGCTCAAGAAAGACCAGTCGAACTGACAAGCTATTCAACAAATTGTGATCAGTCGAACTGGAGGAAGAATCTCAGAATTGCCAACTAGAGTGATAGCCGAACTAAGCAGACAAGCTCAGAACTGCCAACTGAAGTGATAGCCGAACTAAGCAGACAAGCTCAGAACTGCCAACTGGAGTGATAGCCGAACTAAGCAGACAAAGCTCAGAACTGCCAACCGGAACTCAAACTTGCTAAACTGGAGCTCAGAACTGCCAGCTAGAGAGTTCTGGAGTTAATGCATCAATGAAGATCTTGGAATAAATGCTCCAGCGGAGATCCTGGAATTAAATATCCAACAGAGATCGATTGGTAAATCAACGACTGCTAGAATTGAATATCCAACAGAGATTGATTGGCAAAGCAATGGCTACTTCAACCAAAAGCTCCAACGATCATAAAGACCATTTGCCATTGATGAGCCAACAAAGCCACCGATCAATGGAACTCAACGGTCACAAAATCACTTCTCTATAAAAGAAGAGTAAATCAAAGTTTTTAAATGACTTTTCGCGACTTTCATTCTTGAAACCTTCATTGAAGTTACTTACAACTGAGCTTTCTTTCTCCCTCCCACATAGCTCAAGTTCAGCATTTGCTAAATCTATGAAAGTCCAACTGAGAAGAAGAATCCACATTATCAAAGCATTCAGCTAGCTGTTGATAATCCAGCCAGAGCAACCTTCTTAGTTTCAGCAATACATTGATCAACTACCCAGCTCAATTGAAGGAGCACATCAGTTGATATCCCTTGTTCAAGACTAACCTCTTGAAGATCGAAAGAGATCTAAAACCTTGTAAAGATGTCAATAGCACCTACCTCCCTAGCGAGTAGTTAGGGACTGCAAGTGTGAGCCGTCGACCCGCTGAGGTAGCGAGCAATTACCAGGTTCAGCCAACTATCCTTCATTGTGTAATTTGTAAAGAAACTCAAGTTATATAGTGGAGTTGCCCTTCTGCGGAAGGAAGAGAGGACGTAGAAGTTTGAGACTTCGAACCTCTATAAATCGTCTGTGTGTTGTACTGTTTTGCTTATACTCATATATCTTTGAACTGTACACAAGCTCACACAATCTGCACCCAAGCTGTCTAAAAGTGCTCAACTAATCTATGCATAGATAAGTTACTAAGCGAGTTAAGGGCCCTTATCATTCCGCATTTGAAGTAAAGTTTTTGTATCAGTTTATTCACCCCCCCTCTAAACTGACATCGACTCGCCCGGGACCAACAAGTGGTATCAGAGCGGTTGATTCTAAAGATCAGCCATTTCTGCAAATCAACTGAATCAGATCTACTTATCTGTGCTAACATTTCAAGTTATGGGAAACCATAAGCTACCTTTGTTTTTAGTTGAGAATTATGATAACTGGAGCAAGAGAATGAAGGCACATCTCTGCTCGATCTATGAGAACATGTGGGAAGTTATTGAAGAAGGTCCAATCATTATCATGATGGACAATGAAGCTGATGAGTGCATAAATTGCACTCATTTGCACTCATTTTACGTGCATTTGCAATTGGTTATCATGTATATATGTTGTAAATAATGTTAATATCGTTTAAATCTTTTGTTTGGTATAATGTGACCAATTTAGGGAGTTTTTGGGGAAAACAAATGCTAAAAGAAGTCAGGTTGAGAGTTGATCGATCAACGCTTGCACAAAGATGAGAAAAGACAAGAAAAATAAGAAAAAGCCAAAGCGCGACCCTAAAGTGCGAGCACCTCAAGGTCGCGCTACAGCCGCCCTACAGAGCAGCCCCAAAACGTGATCCGTTTGGTCGCGTTTCGACAGCTTCAGAGACCGTGTTTTCTCCAGTTGGAACGCGATGGCAAAGCGCGAGAACCTGGGGTCACGCTTCAAAAGCAAAGGGAAGCGCGACCCAGAAATGCGACTACTTCAGGTCGCGCTTCCAAGGCAGAAAGAAGCGCGACGAAAAAGCGCAACCCCTTCGGTCACTCTGTACAAGCTTGAAAGAGTTGTTTTTCTTCAGTCCAAATCCAACCCCAAAACGCGATCACCTGGGGTCGCGTTTCACCTTGACGGATTTCAAAACTTGACTTTTGGCACTCCATTATTGGTCCATTACTTATGTATACATTTGGGGATTTTCAAAGAGAAGCCAATCGACCCTAGAACTGAAAAACACACAAGAGAAACACACAAGCCATTGGGGATTATCACTTCTTCTCTCTTCTTAGACTTGTATTTAGAATGGGTTATTATTTTTCTTCTTTGTAATCTTGATTTTATTTTGAATATGGTTGGCTAGAGCCTTAGGGCTCTAGGATGTGGTGAAACAATGTGAATATTGATCTTTGATTTGGGATATATATATATATATGTGTTGTTGCTTTGTCAAGGTTTTGATCTATGCTAGGGCTTGAATGATGTTGTTTGGTTAGCCATCTCACTAACATCACATGTATGAATCACTTGCATCTAGTCAATCCCATGATCATAAGCATGCCTAGATCAAATCTACATATTTGTCTTCTTAGTCGAATGTCATTATGTGGAAGGAAATGTGACCCTTAGATCCTTTTGTAGGTGCGAGCATAGAATGCGTTAGAGATAGCCATCTTTGTCACATTCGCAATTTAAGAGATATTTGAGAGATGCTCTTATTATATTTGTGGTCTTCCTATCTATGAACTTTGCAATAATGTATGTGTAATCCCACATTGTAGGTCAATATGAGTGTTGTGTAGCCATGTCCTAGAGTTTCGCCTTATTTATCATCTTCAAAGCTCTCATTTGTTTAGTATTGATTCTTGAGTGAAAAATATATTGATAATATTAGGTGTTTACATTTTTATGTCTTTTGTTCTTGTTTGACATGTTGATTTAATTAAATACATCCTCTCCTTATTGTTTATCTAGATATTTCACTCTTCTTCCGTCGTGGTAATTGCATCGTCTAATTTCTATTCCATTTCCCTGTGGATCGACCTCGTATCATCATATCTACAATCACATGCTTGTACACTTGTAGGCATTGACACGAGTTATAAATATTGAAACACATCATAGTAGGTTTGAAACTAAAGTAAACCTTTGTCAAGTTTTTGGAACCGTTGCCGGGGAGACGGAATTAATTTGATAAATGTAATATTGTGATAATGATTGAGTGTATTACTTTAGACATTTTTACTTGTTTATTGTAAAGAGTTGTTTTTGATTTGCTTGTCCTTTTTGATAGGAATTGTATGCACACTCGTTCTCAAGGAGAACCACCTATTGCATTGGACTTAGAGATTGAAGCAACTGTTCGCCACAACAACGCACGTAGACGGAGGAGAATGGCGGATCTACCTCTACCGGTTCAAGACCCGATGATTGCCCAAATGCAAAGGTAATTGGAGGTGATGCAAGAGCAATTGAGAGCCCAAGAGAAGACTCACAATAGAAATGTGGAGGCACCAATCCGAAATCTTTTTCATCCCGTCGTTGATCAAGGGGTGGCCAATGGACCACCTATTCAAGCCAACAACTTCGAGTTTAAGACCTCTCTCATACTAATGATCCAACAAAACCAATTTCGAGGGACACCAATGGAGGATCCACATGAGCATATTCGTAAATTTCTCAATGTTAGTTGGACAATGAAGATGAATGGAGTCCCGGATGATGCAATCCGCATCCGACTCTTTCCATTCTCATTGATCGACAAGGCAGAAACATGGTGGTTAAGCCATGCTCAAGGAACATTTCAAACTTGGGATCAATTGGTGACAAAGTTCCTACACAAGTTTTTCCCACCCGGAAAAACCCTCAAATTGAAAGGAGAGATCACCGTGTTCAAACAATGGGATAAAGAAAGCCTGTATGAGGCATGAGAGTGTTTTATAGAAATGCTAAGGAAGTGCCCCGGACATGGTTTTGGAACCGATCATCAAGTATGCATTTTTTATGGAGGAAGCAAAGACGAAGTGAGAACGCTCATGGATGCGGCCGCGGGTGGATCATTATTGGCAAGAGGGTCGGAAGAAGCCTTGAGAATAATTGAAGAAATGGCCTCAAATTCCTTTCAATGGCCGGCCACAAGAGAGGGAGTTCAAATTCTAAAGAAAGTGGCTTCTGCTTCAAGTTCGGATGCACTCGGGCTTGTGGCGGCTCAAATGGCAACCTTGAATTCAAAAATTGAGGCCCTTACAAATCCAAAAGCCGAGACATCTCAAAGCCAATTTGAAGATGTAAACTATGTGAACCAACAAGGAGGCTTCCCAAATCAACCAAGGCAATTCAATCCGGGGTACAAACCCCAATACAGAGGCCTATATGGAGGAAATTCTGGATATCAAAATAAAGCTCAACACCCGAACTTCTCCTATGGTAACCCGAACAATATAATCCAACCACCTCCGGCCTTCTCAGTCACAAATGGTGTAATTGACGAGGAGAAGAAGCCCAAGATGGATGAACTCCTAATGGCATTTATGGGGAAGACAAAGAGTTACATGAAAGACTCTCAAGCACGAATTGGGAAGTTAGAGAATACCGTCGGAGCAATTGGCAACCAAGTTAACACTTTGGAGAAGCAAATGGGACAATTTGCAACTATCTTGGGAAGACAACATCAACAAGGCAAGTGCCCAAGTAATACCACTGTGAATCTGAAGGATCAATGCAAGGAAATTACCTTGAGGAGTGGAACCGCTTATGATGGCCCCGAGATGCCGGATGATGAGGAAAGCAAAGAAAAGGTTGATGAGCAACAAAGCGAGAAGAAGAAAGAGGAGGGACCGAGTCAAGATGATTTAAATCCAAAATTAAAGAAAAATGAGACCCTTGATAAAGGGAAAGAGAAAGAAGAACCAAAAAGGCTGATGCCGGAAGAATACAAAGTGCCCATACCCTACCCACAAAGACTCCAAAAGGTGAAGAGTGACGAGCAATTCTTTCGATTCCTCGACATCTTTAGGAAGGTACATATCAACATCCCTCTTATTGAAGCACTTCAACAAATGCCAAATTATGCAAAATTCTTGAAGGATGCGATTTCCAAAAAGAGAAAATGCGATTTTGCAAAGACGGTTAATTTGACCAAGAATTGTAGTGCTTTATTGCAAAGAAAATTGCGCGCAAAGATGAAAGATCCGGGAAGCCTCAACATCTCGGTTACTATTGGAGAAAATCACGTTGGGAAGGCTTTGTGTGATCTTGGGGCGAGTATCAATTTGATGCCCCTCTCATTCTTTAAAAAGTTGAAAATGGAGGAGATCAAGCCTACCACTATTTGTCTCCAAATGGCCGACCGCTCTTTGACATACCCAAAGGGAGTGGTGGAAGATTTGCTAGTGAAGGTCAACAACTTCATTTTCCCGGTAGACTTCGTGGTTCTTGACATGGAAGAAGACAAGGAAGTTCCCCTCATCTTAGGGCGACCGTTTCTGTACACGGGTAAGGCCTTGATAGATGTGGCGAAAGGAGAACTTACCTTGAGAGTGAATGAGGATATAATCACATTTTCCTTCCAAAAAGCGATGCAACATCCTGAAGAAGAGGCAAAAAATATCGAGGAGTGCAAAGTGCTCAAATTGGTAGATGAATGCATAAAGGAGGAAGAGTTGAAGAACCTAAAGGATCCTCTTGAGATTTGCATTTCAAACTCTATCTTTAATTCTTTATCCTATTATGATTTTGGTCTATTTGATTCCGTTTCTATGATGAATTCATTTCAGGAGTCCTAATTGAGGAAGCCAAAGTTCTTGCCATTGAGAGACGAGGACCAAACATCAAAGGAAAAGGACGAGTTGAAAGCAAAAGAAGACATGGAGTTGAAACCCCTTCCTACACATTTGAGGTATGCTTACCTTGATGAAGCCAAGCAAAAACCGGTAATAGTTTCTTCCCTCTTATCTGATGAACAATGCGATAAATTGTTAAGGGTGTTGAGAAAATATGAAAGCACTATAGGATGGTCAATTTCTGACCTTAAAGGCATTAACTCTTCGATATGCATGCATAAAATCTTGCTTGAGGAAGATTATAAACCTAAGGTGCAAAATCAAAGAAGACTCAACCCTATTATGCAAGAAGTTGTTAGGAAAGATGTTCTAAAATTGCTAGATGCCGGAATCATATTTGCTATTTCGGATAGTGAGTGGGTGAGTCCTACTCAAGTAGTTGCTAAAAAGGGGGGAATGACCATTGTTGAGAATGATAATAAAGATACAATTTCTAAAAGAGTGGTAACGGGGTGGAGAATGTGTATAGATTATAGGGCGTTGAATGCATATACTAGGAAAGATCATTTTCCATTGCCTTTCATTGATCAAATGCTAGATAGGCTGGCGGGTTACGAATTCTATTGCTTTCTTGATGGGTATTCTGGGTACAATCAAATCATGATTACTCCTGAGGACCAAGAGAAGACCGCCTTTACTTGTCCATATGACATTTTTGCGTATAGATGGATGTCGTTTGGGTTGTGTAATGCACCTACCACCTTTTAAAGGTGTATGATGTCCATTTTCCATGGATTAATTGAGAATATAATGGAGGTGTTCATGGATGATTTTTCCGTCTTTGGTGATTCTTTCGATTTATGCCTTGATAATCTAACACAAGTCTTGCAGAGGTGTGAAGACACCAATCTTGTGCTCAATTGGGAAAAATGCCACTTTATGGTAAGAGATGGCATTGTTCTTGGACACAAAGTGTCGGGTGAATGTCTAGAGTTGGACCGGGCCAAGATAGTGGCCATTGAGAAATTACCCCCTCCAACAAATGAAAACGGAGTTAGAAGCTTCTTGGGACACGCCGGGTCTATAGGCGATTTATAAAAGATTTTTCCAAAGTTTCTAAACCTCTTTGTCATTTACTTGAAAAAGTTGTTGAATTTGATTTTGATGCTAATTGTTTGCAGGCTTTTGAAACGCTGAAGAAGGCCCTAATCATGACACCCGTGCTTATCACACCCGATTGGAGTGAGCCTTTTAAAGTGATGTGTGATGCAAGAGAGATAGCGGTAGGAGCCGCTCTTGGCCAAACGAAAGACAAACTCTTCCGAGTCATCTACTATGGGAGTAGGACTTTGGATCCCGCTCAAGTCAACTACACCACAACAAAAAGGAACTCTTGGCGGTCGTCTATGCATTCGACAAGTTTAGGCCCTATCTCATTGGGGCCCGAACAATAGTGCACATCGACCACGCTGCTTTGAGGCATCGTTTTGCCAAAAAGGATGCGAAGCCAAGGCTTATCCGATGGATTCTCCTACTCCAAGAGTTCGATCTGGAGATCAAAGATAGAAAAGGATGTGAGAATGTGGTGGCGGATCACTTGTCCCGGTTAGAGCACGTGAAAGGAGAGAAAAGAAATACATGGCCAATACATGAAAGCTTTCCCGATGAGAGAATTATGTCGGCATCAACAAAAGTTCCGTGGTTTGCGGATATTGTCAACTACCTAGTTGCCAAGGTGAAACCGGTAGAGATGGAGAGCTATCAAAACAAAAAGTTCTTTCATGACCTCAAATTCTACATATGGGAGGAGCCTTATCTTTTCAAGAGATGTGCCAATTCCATCCTTAGAAGATGTGTTCCGGAGGAAGAATGGATGGAGATAATGAAGGCACGTCATGATTCACCCTGTGGAGGCCATTTTGCTTCCAATAGAACCGCTAGGAAGATTCTACAAAGCGGGTTCTATTGGCCCTCCATTTATAGAAATTGTGAAGAGTTTGTGAAGAGATGTGAGCGATGCCAAAAGATGGGATCTATTTCAAAGAGGGATGAGATACCGATGAGTGCAATCATAGAAGTGGAATTGTTTGATGTATGGGGGATTGACTTCATGGGGCCATTTGTGATGTCCGAAGGAAATCTCTACATACTCTTGGCGGGAGATTATCTCTCACGATGGATTGAAGCAATTCCAACCAAGACTAATGGTTTAAAGATTGTGCTTAAGTTCCTTCAAAGGAATATTTTGACAAGATTTGGGGCTCCAAGAGCCTTAATTAGTGACGGGGGCACTCACTTTTGCAATAAGTGAATGACGAGCCTCCTAGCACGACATAGAGTGAAGCATAAGGTGACGACTCTCTACCACCCACAAGCCAATGGGCAAGCCGAGCTTGCAAATAGAGAGGTCAAACAAGTCCTCCAAAAAGTGGTAAAGACGAACGGGAAAGATTGGGCAGGCCATCTTGATGAGGCACTTTAGGCCTATCGAACGGCCTACAAGACTCCATTGGAAATGTCTCCCTATCAAATGGTATTTGGGAAGTCTTGTCACCTTCCAATCGAGCTCACTCACAAGGCATATTGGGCTACTAAGAAGCTCAATCTCGACTTTGAGATGTCGGAAAAAGAAAGAATTTTCCGTTTGAATGAAATCGATGAATTTAGGCTTGAGGCCTTCAAAAAAATTCTTCTATTTACAAGATGAGGACCAAACTTTATCATGACAAGTTCTTAAGAAAGAAAGAACTTGCACCAGGTGATGTCGTGTTGCTTTTCAACTCGAGGTTGAGGTTGTTTCCCAGGAAACTCAAAATAAAATGGGGAGGTCCATACTTCATCTCAAAGATCTTCGAAAATGGAACGGTGGAGTTGCAAGCCAAGGATGAGAGCTTATTCGTTGTAAATGGGCAACGTGTGAAGAAATTCTACAATGCGGAGGAGCAAACCGGAGTGTTTGTCCTCCATTTGAAAAATCTTTGAAGAACTATATCCCGTCGAGCTCACGACGTTAAATTAAGCGCTAATTGGAAGGCAACCCAATGGTTTAAGTTTTGTTGATTTAAATTTCTTTTATTATGCAGTTTTTATGATTTTTGTCTAAATAAAATTAAGTGTTTTACCAGTGCATCTTTTGGAGGAATTGAAGATAGTTATGTATTATTTTGTAGGAGTTGTGCTGCTGTAGGAAAAGGTATAAAGATGGGATTGCATAGAGTGTTGAAAAGGAACCCAAAACTGGGCTCCAAGTAAAAAAATGGAAAAAGGCGACCATCAAACACGAGTAGCTTGGGTCGCGCTTTAAAAGGGTGAAAGCGCGACCCCGAAGCCCGACTAACTGAAGTCGCGTTTCAAAAGCAAAGGAAAACGCGAGTGAAAAACGCGACTCCGGTGTCGCGCTGTACAGGGCTTCAGAGACATGAATTTAAGAAGACGAAACGCGACCCAGAAGCGCGATCAACTGGAGTCGCGCTTCTCCCTCAAATCATAACGCGACTGAAAAATGCGAGCAACCCAGCTCGCACTTTTTCCTTCAGTGGAAATGCGACTTCAAAGCATGACCCAGCTCGCGCTTTGCCCAGTACAGACGGGTTTTTAATCCTTTTTCCTTCCATTTCACACACACACTTCAAATTGCACGCATACTCACTCTCACTCGAGCACACACAAAAATACATCCTCTCCATCAAGGTTCAAGGTAAATCTCTCAACTCTTCTATTAATCTACACCCATTACCCATACATGTTGATTTTATAGTTTAATTGTTCATATATTTGAAAAATTGGGGAATTAACAAGATGGTGTACCCTAGGTCTCAAATGAACAAAAACCCCAATGAATATGCTCACATTGTGTTTGCATTTGGAGAACAATGCAATTGATAACATGGGTGAGTTGTGGGTTTGTGGAATTTTTGATAATTTGAAGAATTAGGCTTGGAATTTTGAAAAATTGTGAAAATTGAGCATGAATGTTAGAAATTAATTGATATTTCACATGCCATAGCCTTAATGGGGGAACCTTGGTCTGAATTTTGTTAGATTTGAAACATTCTTGCATAATATGCTTATGATGTTCCCAATTTGGATTGACTCTCAATTATTGACAATAATTATTTCGGGGAAATGAGGTTATACATTTTGAAATATGCATGAATGTTGTTCTCACTTGAAGATGGCTATGCTTTTATTGTCTTTGAAATTTTGGTTATGCATAACTTTGGCACCTTGTTGCTCTATCTATGAATTTCAGAATTGATTAGATATTGATGGGAAAATAAGAAATGTTGCCATTAATATTGTTGTTAAACACATGTTTTTGAGGGGGGCTTCATGCTTTTGACATTGTCATATGTGATTGGAAGCCTCTATTTTATTTTGAATACGCATTAATACATTGAGCATGTTGTTATGGGCATTTGAGTTTGATTTTGTCACACGTGTAGAACCATGGCCCTGTCTCAATTGTTATAAATGTTTTGATTTTGAAGAACAAATTTTATCTTGGAATTGCTTATGATATTGTCATATGAGGCTTTAGGCCTATCCTGTCAAGATACAAATACTGTTTATTTTGGTTCTTGTGATGAGAATTTGTTGTTGGGAAAGACTGGCCATTCATTTATAAACATGTTTTACCACAAGGTCTCTAATAGTTTAACAAAGATACACGTGAGATTGTGTTGGATTTTGTCATATGTCTAAAACCCCATTATCTTTGCTAAACTAACATGTAATTGTGCTCATTTATCCTAAACTTTGTGGGATTTTTGTAGGTACCAATCTCACCCCAAAATGCCAAGAAAAGGGAGATCTTCTAAAAGGACACATGTTGAGTCCGACCCCGAGATCGAGGCCGAAGACGAGGGGCAAGATGAGGACTTGCCGGAAAGCCATCCAATGAGGTATGGGGTCGTCCTCCATGATGAGGAACATATTGAGAACTGGAATCGGCTCTTCAACGTCACCATTGCCACCACCAAGTTTATGCATGAGGGAACATGCGAAGCCCTTGGTATTAAAGACGATGTGTGGCAGCTCTTGGACCGCATTGGTTGGCTCCAAGCTCTTGAGTGGGATTGTTTAACGTATCCCCGCCTAGTAAAGGAGGTAATGAGCACTTTTGACATGAAGAGGACAGATAAGAAGGGGCCGGTTCGATGCACTTTCCGGCTTGAAAACCAAGACCGCGAGCTAATAGTAGATGAGTTGAACGAGATTTTTGGGGCTATGCAAGAGGGCATTTACCATGAGCCCCGAGAATTTGACCAAGACGTCACCTACCGCCTTCTATGCCTTACAGAGATGGAGACAGAGAAGTACAGCTCTAGTGTGGCCAAGGCATCCACTATGCCCAACCCGGTCTTTCGATACCTACACCGAATCCTTGCCAACACCGTTTGGGCAAGAAGAGACAATAGTGGGCTGAGGATGAAGGAGTTGTTTGCTTTGTGGGCTATGTTGAATGGAAGACACTTGAACTTTGGTGCCTTCCTAATTGAGCAGATGTTTCGATAATCCCACCTCGACAGTGGACACATTTACCTTGGCGGATTGATCACTCCAATAGCAAATTACTTCGATATCGACCTAACAGAAGAGTTGCATACACCGGGGTTGAGGATGATCAACCTCAATCACTTGAGGAATGTGAAGATGATGGCCTCGGATCTGAATCAATATCTGCTGAACATGCGAGCTAGGGGAACATACCCTTTGCCAAATCAAGCTCTCACACATGTGTCGAATTGGACTGAGAGGAGAAATTGGAAGATGGAGACGGTTGCCCATCTTCAAGCTATGCGTATAGCAGGGCAACAACGAGGGATTCAAGGAAATCTTGAGGGTCAAGGAGATGACGGAGGTGAACCAGGAGGAGAAGGGTCATCTACAGCTGCATTCAGACATGGACAGCACTACAATGAAGAACAGATTACTGGCCGCTTTGATGCACTAGAGGAGACCATGTACAATTGGAGGGATGATGTGCACGATGAGTTCGGAGCACTAAGGCAAGACATGTACACGAGATTCGATGATATCCGACACGACATGCATGGCAGGATGAGACAGATTCAGTCCAGCATAAATGACAGATTTCATGCCATACAGACGGATATTGACGAGAGGTTTACAGGTCTTAGGGGTGACATTAGGGGTCTTGCTGATAATATGGGCTCGTTCCGATCAGAGATACAGGACCTAGCCGGGATCTTCAGGGGCATGAACACCGGGTCTGGGTCACAACAGCAGTCCTATACCCCATCTCAGCACCAGCAAATGACTTCCTACAACTCCTGCCAGCCGCAGCAACAGTTTCAGCAGCAGCCACCATTCTAGTCATTGCAGTAGTTCTCGACTGGACAGTTCATGGCCTCGTCATCTTCTTCACAACATTTTCAGTAGATGCCGACGGGTCAGTTCATGGCCACCTCCTCTCAGCAGTTCCAGCAATTCCAGCCTTCACAATTCATGCCATCCTCGTCCCCTATGCAGTCTCCACATCCCCACCAGTCTCCTCATCAGCAGCAGCCACCTCATTGAGCGTTAGTGACCCTTGCCATCACTTTTTTGCCTCCAAACTTATTTCCTTCTTTGGATCCAAATAAGTTTGAGAGAGGGGGAGAGAGTAGTGGCTGGCAAGGAACTTTTCTGCTCATTTCCATGAACTTTTTACCGCTTTATTTCCTAAGACTTATTTTTTTTTATTTATGCTTTCAGATATTGGAGCATGCTTGTATGCTTATGTTTTTATTTATGTTTGGATTATGTTAGGATTTTATATTCTTCGTTGGTATGTATGGATGATGGTAGTTGATGGATTATGATATCGCATGCCGTTTTGCTTCATGAGCATGTGATATTTTATCTATGTTTTGTTCAATTGCCTTATGATTGTGGATTGGGGTTGTTTTGACTTAAATAGGTGTATGTTCTTGCAACAATAATAGGGGTGTTGAGAGCATGAATATTGATGAAATTGGAATCCTTGATGAGCATAAGCTTATGTTGAAATTTTTTTGCAAAATTTTGATAAAAAGCATAATGTCATGGCATGATTTTGTAACCAAAGTTCTTTAATGTCTCAAAAGTACAATTTGGGAAGGAAAAACTTACTGTGGAGAGATTTTGATCCAAAGATTACACAAGTGTAATCTTTTCTTTGATGAGTGATTATTGGTCTTCATAGTGCACTGAGTTTTCTCTAGAACTTGCTTTGTGACTTGATTGAGGTTACATTGGTGTGTTTGATCTCTTGAAAATGATTTAAGGCCATTTATTGTCTAAACCTCATAAAAATCCAAATTCTTAACCTTCCAATATAAATTTAATCCCTTACAAGCCCTTTGAGCCTTGAAACTATTTTATTAATTTGGTTGGGTTGGGAATGGAATAATTGGCAAGATTTATGTGGACTTTTTCAAATAAAATCTTTGAGAAATCTTGGAAAATGAAAAAGGATAAAACAATGAATAATCTTGTGATAGAAAAGAACACAAAGAAGTGAATCATCTTGATCATAATTGAAAATGAAGTAAAAAAAAAAGATAGTTCTACATATGCATCACAAAGTATGAAATATTGAAAGAAATTTGGAAAATCTCAAAGAGATATGGGTTGTGAAGAAATAAGGGTAGAAGAGAACTTGATTTGTTCTACTTGCTTGGTAATGAAATTGGTAATGTTGGGAAGTCACTTAGCCAAATATATACCTACCTTTCCGAAAAGCCTTCACTACAATCCCAAAAGACCTTAATGATTCTTGGTTGAAAACACACACTAAGTAGTGGAGATTGAAGTCACTTTGCAAGCATATGGTAGAATTCTAGTGCACTCTCGACCTTAAGCGATACACTTCTAGCCTATACACTCGAGAATGAGCGTGTATTGAACCTTGAGAGAGTTTGAACTTCACAAATTGTATCATAATGAATTTTGATGATCTTGTTTATCATTGATTGCCATTGTCATCTATGCATTTTTTGATTTTGGAATTTTGAAGCAAATTGCCATCTTGATTCCAATATGCTCAATTACCTTGTCCTTCTACTCTTGTTTGTTTGAGGACAAACAAATATTTAAGTTTGGGGGAGTTGATGAGTGCATAAATTGCACTCATTTGCACTCATTTTGCCTGCATTTGCACTTGGTTATCATGTATATATGTTGTAAATAATGTTAATATCGTTTAAATCTTTTGTTTGGTATAATGTAACCAATTTAGGGAGTTTTTGGGGAAAACAAATGCTAAAAGAAGTCAGGTTGAGAGTTGATCGATCAACGCTTGTACAAAGATGAGAAAAGACAAGAAAAACAAGAAAAAGCTAAAGCGCGACCCTAAAGCGCGAGCACCTCAAGGTCGCGCCACAGCCGCCCTATAGAGCGACCCCAAAACGCGACCCGTTTGGTCACACTTCAACAGCTTCAGAGACCGTGTTTTCTCCAGTTGGAACGCGATGGCAAAACGCGAGAACCTGGGGTCAAGCTTCAAAAGCAAAGAGAAGCGCGACCCAGAAACGCGACTACTTCAGGTCGCGCTTCTAAGGCAGAAACAAGCGCGACCCCTTCGGTCGCTCTGTACAAGCTTCAGAGAGCTGTTTTTCTTCAGTCCAAACCCGACCCCAAAATGTGATCACCTGGGGCCGCGTTTCGCCTTGACGGATTTCAAAACTTGACTTTTGGCACTCTATTATTGGTCCATTATTTATGTATACATTTGGGGATTTTCAAAGAGAAGCCAATCGACCCTAGAACTGAAAAACACACAAGAGAAACATCAAGAAAGGGGATTTTTGAAGATCAAGAAGAAGATTGAAGATTCAACCACCCATTTGAGCATCCAAGCCATCAGATTGAAGAAGGAGTACTCTACATTGGGTTTTATCACTTCTTCTCTCTTCTTAGACTTGTATTTAGAATGGGTTATTGTTTTTCTTCTTTGTAATCTTGATTTTATTTTGAATATGGTTGGCTAGAGCCTTAGGGCTCTAGGATGTGGTAAAACAATGTGAATATTGATCTTTGATTTGGGATGTATATATGTGTTGTTGCTTTGTCAAGGATTTGATCTATGCTAGGGCTTGAATGATGTTGTTTGGTTGGCCATCTCACTAACATCACATGTATGAATCACTTGCATCTAGTCAATCCTGTGATCATAAGCATGCCTAGATCAAATCTACATATTTGTCTTCTTAGTCGAATGTCATTATGTGGAAGGAAATGTGACCCTTAGATACTTTTGTAGGTGCGACCTTAGAATGCATTAGAGATAGCCATCTTTGTCGCATTCGCAATTTAAGAGATATTCGAGAGATGCTCTTATTATATTTGTGGTCTTCCTATCTATGAACTTTGCAATAATGTATGTGTAATCCCACATTGTAGGTCAATATGAGTGTTGTGTAGCCATGTCCTAGAGTTTCACCTTATTTATCGTCTTCAAAGCTCTCTTTTGTTTGGTATTGACTCTTGAGTGAAAAATATATTGATAATATTAGGTGTTTACATTTTTATGTCTTTTTTTCTTGTTTGACATGTTGATTTAATTAAATACATCATCTCCTTATTGTTCGTCTAGATATTTCACTCTTCTTCCGTCGTGGTAATTGCATCGTCTAATTTCTATTCCATTTCCCTGTGGATCGACCTCGTATCATCATATCTACAATCACATACTTGTACACTTGTAGGCATTGACACGAGTTATAAATATTGAAACACATCACAGTAGGTTTGAAACTAAAGTAAACCTTTGTCAGAAGCCCACATAGTTGATATCAATCAACTAGCCAGGATCCCTAAGCCAACTAATCTTCTCACCAGCGAAGAGAAGAAGTTGAAGAATCTAGAGTTTGTTGCTCAGGCTGCACTATTTCAAACTCTAGATGAAGACAGAATGAAGGACTCAAAGAACTGCATAACTGCCAAGGAGATATGGGACTTACTAGCAGGTCTATGCCAAGAGTCCGAAAAGCCTTCAAAGGAAACAAGCTCCAACTAGCAGTCGACAGATACGAGTCATTCAAAATGCAGCCAGAAGAGTCCATCTCAATCCTTGAAACCAAATTTCTAGGCATCATCAATGAGATGACCAACTTGGGAAGAAGCTATCCCAATTCTGAGATGAACTCCAAAATTTTGGATAATCTCACCGAAGAATGAGACATGAAAGTAATAGCTACAAAAGAATCAAGAAATCTGAACAGCATCACTCCCAGAGAACTGTTTGGTTCTCTCAAAGCTCATGAGTACAACCTAAACCGGAAGAAGGAAGCATCAACATCATCAGCTCAAGATGCAGCCTTCTATGGTGAAAGGAACCAGTTTAGAAATACTTGAGGAAGGAACAACTTCTGGCCCAGAAGCTCACCAGCCAGAGAGAATCAAGGTGGATCTTCATTCGAACGAAGAAGAAACACAACCGAAAAGCAGAAAAACCTGACTGAAGACATCAGTGATCAAATTCAGTCAGTTACCAGGTTGTTAAAAAAGCTGAAGAAAGTCAGGGATAAACAATCAGTTCCACTTCAAACTGATGACGTCCCAAAAGATGAGAGAACTCATCAACCAGCTGAACCATCCAGGGGTGGCAATCGAAATCTAGGAGAATGCTTTCACTGCCACAAACAAGGACATTACAGATATGAATGTCCAGAGCTCCCTGAAGATAAGAAGGCTAAAGTGAGGAGAAGCTTCTTCAAAAGAAAAGCAATGATTGCAAACTTCGAGAATGCCGTGCTAGACGATTCAGACTATCCATCTGGAATTGATTATGACGGCTAGAACTCAGATGATGAAGTGTTATTCTGTCTTATGGCTGACAATGATGAAGAGGTTAGTACAGCTGACTCTCAAACCTCTATCATATTAATGAAGTGACTATCTCTGGCAATGAACTTGACATGAAACTTATGATGCTAGAAGATCAATTAGCTTCAATATCCTGCTTTCATGTTGAATTGAGAGATGAAAACAATGAACTGAGAAATAGAGTTAGAAAACTGAGCATTGATCATGAAAGAATGAATTATCTTGAATCTCAGTTTATGGAATTTGAAAAGTTGGAATTGAGAACTGTTGATCTAGAAGCTGAGAATCAAAAACTCAAGCAAGAGATCCATGAGAGAGAAAAAGTAACTCTCAAGTTCAAAAAGGGATCTCAAATTCTAGATGAGATATTGAATCATCAGAGAACCGGAACCATCAGCACAAGGCTGGGATACAGCAAGTTCACTACCTTAGAGAAAGGAAAGGCAGTTGCTCAATCCAGTGATAAAGGAATCCTAAAAGGATTCACCAGATCAACTCATGATCAACCAACTGAGACATCTAAAGGAAAATGAATATTAAGAAATCCTCAAACTCAGCCCAGACAATTCAGACAATTCTCCCAACCAAAAACTCCAGGTCAATTGAAGCTAAAATTCCAGTTAAGACCATCAGTTCATCCAAACTAATCCTTTCATTTAAGGTCTTCAGTTCAACAGAGACCATCAGCTCACAAAAAACCACCAGCTCAACACAGAATGCCCCCAAGGCAAACTGATAGATCAGTCCACTTCAGAAAGAAAAACTAGTTTAGATCTCAAGCCTATCCTACCAAGAAGTTCAATCAGAGCACCTATAAGAGAGATCAAAGAAACTCGTTTGAACCCTATCATCACTATAATGAGTACCTAGATTCCAGAAATGAACTGAGAGTTGATACAAAAGGGTTCAATCCAGTAAACTGGAAACATACAGGGCATTGGCCTGATCAAAGAGCTCAAAGGTCTCAAGACCAAAGCATTTTAGTTGAATTGTTTTATCTTACTAACTCTCAACGCAGGTACCATTCAACTGATTCAACTCAAAATAGAAGAGTTGAAAGAAAATCTAAACTGATCAAGCGATCCAAATCAGTTGGATCTCTGAATGATAAAAAGCTGAAAGTTTGGCAAATTTGGATTCCAAAAAGCTTGATGTATCAACAAGGACCCGATATGAAACGGGTCCTGAAATGCAATCCTTGTTTTTGCAGGATAAAAGCATCCTATCTATGAAGAAAACTAAAGATATCTGGTATCTAGATAGCGGGTGCTTCAAGTACATGACTGGAGACAGAGAAGATCTTGACGGTTATAAAGAAGTCAAAGGTCCACTTGTCATATTTGGAGACAACTCCAAAAGCTGAACCATTGGAGAAGGGTTCGTGGTTAAAGGAAAAGTTGTAGTAAATGGAGTCTCCCATGTGGATGGATTAAAACACAAACTATTCAGCATCAGGCAGCTGTGCGACAATGGCCACTCAGTTGACTTCAGTAAAAACTCCTGCAACATAAGAGACAAGTGAACTGGAGCAATTTTTCTTACTGGTATAAGGAGAGACAATATGTATATTGTTGACTGGTCAACCGGCTACTCAGAAGCCTGCTTCCTTTTAAAAGGATCAATTGAAGTAAGCTGGCTATGGCATCGACGACTGAACCACCTCAACTTCAAAATCATCAACTACCTGGCCAAGAAAGAGCTAGTTGAGGGGCTTCCCAAGGAGATATACAAGAAAACAGGCGTGTGTGGACCATGCCAAAAAGGGAAGCAAGTGAAGTCATCCTTCAAGAATAGAAGTCATCTACCAGGAACAACTGAATGTCTCCAACTGCTACATATGGATCTGTTTGGTCTAGTCAGACCACAGACCCCAAAAGGCAAAAGATTCACACTTGTAGTAGTTGATGATTTCTCAAGATATACGTGGGTGGAATTCTTGAGGAGCAAAGATGAAACTTACGCCAAGCTAACAGAGCTGATCAAGAGGTTGCAAACTGAAAAAGAGAGATCAGTTCAAAGAATTCGCTCCGACAATGGAACTGAATTTGTGAATCAGCAAATGATCAGTTTCCTCAGCAAACTTGGAATCACTCACGAACACTCAGCTGCAAGAACTCCACAACAAAATGGTGTAGCTGAATGGCAAAACTGGACACTCAAAGAAGTAGCTCGAGCAATGATAGCTGATGCCAACATAGCTGAAGGTTACTGGGCTGAAGCAGTCAACACAGCCTGCCACACTCAAAATCCAAGTGCCATCATCATCGCACATGACAAAACACCTTATGAACTGTATAAGGATTGTAAGCCTTCTATCTCATACTTTAAAATATTTGGTTGTAAATGTTATATTCACAACAATGGCAAGACTCAACTGAAAGCTTTCAGTGTTAAAGCTGATGAGGGAATATTTCTTGGGTATAATTCACCTCATGCACAAGCTTACAGAGTGTTCAATAAATGAACTCTTGTTGTGGAAATAACATGTCATGTGGTATTTGATGAATTTGCTAATGAGTACAGGAACAAAGAAACAGTAGACACATCAGTTCAAGTACTACCTAGTGAAACTGAAAACTCGCAGGACTATATGGATCACATTGTTCCAGATCAGCTTGAAGCTTCACTAGAAGAAAGTAATGAAACTGGCACTAGACCAGTTGAGAACAATCTGGTCAATGTGGACATAAATCGTGCTAAGACCATAAACCCCACAACTAAAACATGGGGAAGAACTGATGAAGATGCCGAACCAACTGATGAATGGACGACTGATGACGTCACCACAGTAGAACCAGCTGAAGCTATCCTGTCCAACTAGCTTCGAAGTCATACAACTGATAAGATAGTTGGTGATCCAAGAAGTCGAGTCCAAACCATAAGTTCAACTGAGCATGCACTATTCACATGCTTCATATCTCAGACGGAACCAGCAAACGTTAAAGAAGCCTTAGAAGATTCAGATTGGATCATGGCCATGCAAGAAGAACTGAATCAATTCACAAGAAATGACGTATGGTTTCTTGTTGATAGACCAAAAACCCAGAAGGTCATTGGCACAAAATGGGTTTTTCGCAACAAGCTGGACGAACAAGGTGTGATCATAAGGAACAAGGCAAAACTGGTAGCCAAAGGCTACTCACAAAGTGAAGGGATCGACTTTGATAAGAGATTCGCACCAGTTACAAGATTGGAAGCCATCGGACTATTCCTAGCCTATGCAACTCACTTCAACTTCACTGTCTATCAAATGGATGTCAAGAGTGCATTTCTTCAAGGAATGCTCAAGGAGGACGTGTATGTCGAGCAACCGCCAGGCTTCGAAATTGGTGACCAAGTCTTCAAGCTAAAAAAAGCTCTCTACGAACTGAAGCAAGCTCCTCGAGCGTGGTATGAAACTCTCACAACTTTCTTACTGAAGAATGGGTTTCGAAAGGGAGTCATTGATCGAACTCTATTCCGGATAGAACGATCAACTGAGATCTTAATGGTTCAAATTTATGTGGATGACATAATTTTTGGATCAAAAAGCAAAGATCTATGCACATGATTCGCTCAACTGATGTAAAGTAAATTCGAGATGAGCATGATGGGAGAAATGACATTCTTCCTAAGACTCCAAGTAAAGCAGCTGAAAGATGGGATCTTTATCAGCCAGGCCAAGTACACTAAGGAGCTAATTAAGAAGTTTGGAGCTGATAAAGGAAAAACTCTCAAGATTCCTATGAACACATCAGTTCAACTAACTCTTGATGAAAAAGGAGAATCAGTTAGCCAGACATACTATAGAGGAATCATTAGGTCACTACTCTACCTAACGGCTAGCCGACCAGACATCTCCTATTCAGTCGGTCTATGCACGCGGTTCCAAGCCAACCCGAAGAAATGTCATCTTGAAGCGGCAAAGAGGATTATTAAATACCTCAAAGGAACCATAAATCTTGGACTATGGTATCCCAGAGACGACAGTTTGAGTCTAATTGGCTATTCAGACTCAGACTTTGGAGGATGCAAGATTGACAGAAAAAGCACCAGTGGAACATGTCAATTTCTTGGAAGCAAACTGATATCCTGGTTCAGCAAGAAGCAGCACTCAGTTGCCACGTCAACAACTGAAGCAGATTATGTAGCTGCAGGAAGTTGCTGTGCTCAGATACTCTGGATGAAGTAACAGTTGAAGGACTACAAAGTCGAAACTGAAGAAGTACTTATATTCTGTGACAACAATAGTGCAATTGCAATATCTCAGAATCCAGTTCTGCATTCAAGAACTAAACACATTGACATAAGGCACCACTTCATCAGAGATCACATCGAGAGGAAGGACATATGCATCAAATACGTCAACACGGAGAAGCGGATAGCTGACATCTTCACCAAACCATTGCCTGAAGCAAGGTCTATGGATCTATGCATACAACTGGGACTACTTGAACTAGCATCAAAGGATGAAGATAGTCGACTGGAAGAAAAAGGTCAGAAAACTATTTCAGCTGAAGAGAGAAACTGAACCGAAAGGCTTCAACTCATTAGAATGAGTAGTTCACAACTGAGAAAGTTGTTGAACTGATCAATTGGACACATAAGCTGTCAGTTTGAACTGAAGCGAGAAGCTGTGCAAAGAAAGTAAACTGAAGTTGATCACTCTACCCCATCAGCTCAACTGAATCATCAGTTCATTTGCTCAAGCTGAGGCAAGGAACAAGGCAGAATCAGCCAAATGGTCTCAACTGATGATCCAGCCAGCTAAGCAGAACGTACCAGGTGCAAAATGCTCAAACTGATGGAGAAGTCACATGAGACATCAGTTCAAAAATCAGCTGAAGGAGAACAGCTGAACTGAGAAGCAGCGGAATTTAAATTCCAGCAGGCAAGGCCAGGAAGGAACTGATGAGAAAACATCTCAGTTGGAGCTGATCAATCTGGAAATCATCAGCTACAGTCGAAGTCAACTGATGACGTAATCAGTTTCAAGCCAAGAGGAAGCCACAAGAGAGAAACAGATAAGTTCAAAATTTTCAATAGTGAGAACGGTAAAAAATACGTGTCACTCCAATATTACCGTTGGACTCACTCTCTCTCCTCATTAATTCCCAACGGATAGAATCGAAAGTCAATCAATGGGTCGATTGAATAAATCTGACCGTTGAAATCAGGGCATATGAAACGTCTCAACCGTTGGATGAGCTTCATCTCTCTATATAAATAAGTCAGCTGAATCTTCGAGATAAGCTTCACACTTTTTACTGCCGACTTACCTCTCTCTCTTTTTCGGTCGAAAGCAAAATCCTTCAGCCTTCGAGATAAATTCCTCAGTCTTCAATCCTTTTTATCAAAAATCTCTCATCAAAGTATCATGGATCAAAACCTAACTGGTCGCACTCGCAAGAGGTTCAATTTTCGTCAATCCGGAGAATACTCCAAAGTATTTTGTGAGAAACTTGACAGAGATAAGTTCTTCAACCCAGTCGGATTCATTCAAGCCTGCAATGCTTCTTCTCTAAGTGGAATAATTATCGAAAAGCTCTCTCAGGCAAAGCTGAAGACATTTCTAGAAGAATTTCCAGAACGCATATATCCAGAACCAGTTGCAGAATTCTTCCTGAATTCAAATGGTTCCTCAGATCCCAAAGAAATCAGATCTGAAGTAAGAGGACAGCAGATCATCGTCACAGCTGAATCTCTAAGTGACATGTTTAATCTACCTATCAAAGGACTCAAGTTGGAAAAAGTTCAACTAAGCTTTCAAGAAGCCTATGAGTTCTGGAAAAAGAAATGCGAGACCCGACCATATAAAAGCAACCATCTCATCTCAAGATTTCAAGATGAGTATCAAGTACTAGCTGTCATAGCCTCAAAAATAATGGTAGGGACAACTGGCAGCCAATCCGAAATGTCAGAAACCAAATACAAGATCTGCGCCGCCATCTACAATCGGCTGGAGATTAATTGGGCATAATACTTCTTCGATCCACTAAAGAGATATGTTGATATCATTGAAAATCCCTGGGATGATAAAAAGTTCCCACAAAGGGTTGGGTACATTAGTCGAGTTAGCATAATTCTAGAGAAACAATTCCCTTGGATGTCTGAAGAAACAGAATTCAAGAGCATAGTCAGCAATGACTTCATCTCAAAACCACTTAAAATCTTGGAAACTGATCCTGAGCAAGCTGATCAGCCAAAGAAGAAGAAGCCTGCAGCTGAAGACAAGGGAAAGAAGCAAGTCATTGGCACATCCCAGAATGTTTCTGATGATGACATTCCTCTAGCTCAGAGATACAGGTCTCCAGTCGGTTCCTTAACACTGACACGGCAAGCTGAGTCAAGCTCCATCTCAGTTGGAACCAGCACATCAGCTCAACTAAGATCATCTACCAGGAAACAAAGCTCAGTTGCAACTAGAGCTGACACTGCTGGACAATCAGCCAGACGACCAGCTACCAGATCAGTTTCAAAGAAAAAGCAAGGTGGTCAAACAAAGAAGAGAAAGGAACCAAGCCCCATGGAAGATCCAACGGTTCCGCTAAATCTAACCGTTGAAGATATAGCTCTATGCGAAAACTCAGAAGACATCATCCCTATAAGAGGAATTCCTCACGTCGGAGCTGGGGCTGATTATTTTCAAATAACATGCCCCCTAATGGCTCAAGTTGAAGGGAACATAAGAGCCTATTCTAAAGGAGAAGCCATGAAGAAATGGGCTAATGAGACAACACAGAAATATGTGGCTCAACACTACGCCCAGGAACTAACTGGCCACGAAGAACTCTTCCACACCTTGACCAGGTACATTTACTGGTTTTTGTGGAGACACGTCTATCTCTCAGAACCCTTCTTCTCATTGCTCGCATTCCATGGGATGAGCTTCTAGAGGCGAGAAGGAGAATGGAGTCTGTGGTGGACAGACAGTGAGAATGTTGGAATCACTCAGGGTAAACATCTAATGAGGCAGCTACAGCTTAGAAAAGAATGTCCAAATTCATCAGAATGCTCAATGAAAGATGTTCTTGGTGAACTGTGCAAACTTCGAGGCTCAAAACTGCCCGCCATCACTATAGAGAGAGAACGTGAAAGATGGAAGCACTCTCATGTTCAACACAAATGGTTATTCAATGAATTAAAAAAGAAATCACAAATACATTTGTCTGGAAAACCATTGGAATCAACTACAAGAAGAAATCAAGAATCCACCCCAGTGGATAATCTCATTGATGAAGTAGCAAGAGAACTCCACTCTGAGAGATCTCCTCACTTAGCTGAAGTTGAGATCAATCTCATTTCTGAGGAGTTAGAAGAGCCAGCTGAGAAGGCTCAACAGTTTGAGGAGTCAACTGAATCCCAAATCGCTCCTCCCTAAGAGCCAACTGCTGATGAAGGAGCTCCCTCAACTATTCCTCTCACTGCTCCAGTAACAGAGCCAGCTGAGTCTGACGAGCCAGCTGATCAGACAGCTCAAAAGGAAAATCAACCTGCCTATCAAGGTACACTAGCTATAACTGCGTACTTTGATCCAGTTCAAAGGGCTATTTAAGCTGAAGCCCAAGCTGCTGCACCGGAGACTCCACTAGAGCCGAGCTATGATGAATTAATCAGTATGGAGAAGGCTGAGCAATCCCACACAGTTCCATGTGAGGAACTGATAGGAACTGAAGATGGAGAAGAAGTTGACTCGAGAGTAGCTCAGTTTGATGATCAACCAAGCAGCTTATCAGTCCAGCTCTCTGCCTACTATGTAAACTTGATCTACAGCCTACAGCAACAGGTAAAACTGAACACATAGCAAATTCAGAGGCTACAAGCTCACCCCAGACTCTAGTCCATAGAAACTAAGTCTTGAAGCAGTGACGAGGATGGTGAAGGTGACTCCATCGAACCGCTTGCTAAGAGGTGGAAAACTGAGCACAAGAAGGACTAGTGGCTGATCAAGTTCAATGACTAAAAGATTATCTTTTTTTATCTATAAAAAAATTATCTTTTTTCTTTCAAATATATGTTGACTCGTCATTTATTTTGAATATTTTGACCGTTGCAAAACAATGACACGTCTGAAAGTCATTAAATGCCAATGACCAAAATAAAAGAGGGTAGGGCCAGTACCATTCCAACCATCAGATTTATGAGCCTGCCCAATCACTCATAAAAACCCCTCTCTTATAAGCCTCTCAGAAATACCCCTCGTACGCTCTCAAAAGCTATCTCTCTCTCTCAAAGCTCTTGCAATCCCCCAAAATTTCAGCCAACCCCAAAGATGGCCGAATTACCCAGATCTTTAAATTCCTTCAAAGAGCAACTACTGAGAGACAAATTCCTAGAAAGGAAGAAATTTCAGTTGATTCTAAACGAATCAAACAACCCAACCCTTCTGTCAAATCTTCACAAGACAGGAATTCTTCACTACTTGGAAACACCACCAAAGTTCTTCAGACAAAATTTGGTGAGTGAGTTTTTGCTTCAAGAAAAACTGTTTACAGATGGAAAGACAGTGTCATCAGTTTTTGCCCACCTGCAACAAGCAATTCAGTTTTACGACAGCTAAAACTGATCTGAAGCCTAAGTATGGTGTTCTACTTGACATAACGAACAAGATAATGTTCAGGGCAATTGGAAGTCTGAGTCAATTCACCTTGCTGAAGAACGAAAAACAAACTGGGCAGAATTTGTCTTCCAACAATTCAAACATCAAGTCGTCAAGGCCTCTGACTCGAAGAAATCTGGTAAATTTGAGTCCAAGGTAGGACTTGTTCTAAGGATGAGCAAAAGGATTGAAGACCTGCTGAATCTTCCAAGTGATGAAGCACTACCAGTCCTCATATCTGACTGGATTTCCAAGAAGGGAAATGCCCATATTTAGTCACTCAGAAAGAAATGAAGAGCCAAGGCAAAAATGAGCAACATCACTTCGAGCAACTCAACTGACAACGCCGTTCACTCTCCGAAATCAAAGAATGGATCACCAGTTGATTTCCAGGTTTACTCTAATCTAGATGAGCTTATTCCATTCATCGGAATTCCTCATTCAAATTATGGAGCTGACTACTTCAGAAGCACAAGCCCTCCCCTCCAGCTGACTGAAGAAAATATTCGCACCTTCTATAGTGGTGAATATGCAGTCAAAAGTGCACAAAATGAAGTAACTAATCTTCTTCTTACTCACTACGCTTTTGTGCACAACGTGACTAAGAGTTGTTCAAACAACTCCACCGGTATTTGTATTGGTACAACTGGGGACATTCTATGTCCATCCAGTCTCATTTTCTGCTAATTGCCTTTCATGGCTTGAGCTACTAGCAATGTGATGAAACTTGGAGCATTAAATGGATAGGATCGTCAAATCCATTCCCTCCAACCATTGTGCAAGTTCAGCACATCATGAATCACATGCTCGTCAAAAAAATTCCAGCAGCTACCTTGTTAGCTGAATTCAAAATCAGCATCATACCTCAAGGAGCTGTGGTTGCAAATTAATCAATCGACTGCCCAACTAGCTCCCTCTGCCGAAAACTGAACTTTGATGATTTATCAAGTCAGTCAGTTGAGCCATCACGATGAACTCCAACTGCCACAGAGAGGATAGAACCACATCTATCAAATACTGAAGTCGTGGCTCCTCAGAAAGATCAAAGGCATGATGATGAAAGAGATAGTGATGATGAGGATACTACCACATCACCAAGTCTCCTATCCAAGAGCTATGTCACTCCCCTACTCAAATCTAGCTCAAAAGGCCTGCAACTGATTCAGAACATTGATCAGTTCAGACAGTTATCGAAGGAAATTTCACAATCCCTTAATCAAAGGCTGAAACACTCATCAGTTGCCATTCAGCAACTTCACCAAGCCGGGAGGACGGCAAGGCCCGAACTGCCAAAGAATGAAACTGGATCTACATCGATGAGAAAGTGATCAAACTGCTTGAAAGGAAGCAGTGTAGCTAGTCCAGTTCGGCCTTTCAAGAAGAAGAAACTGACTCAAAGAAGGCCAAGCAACTGACCAAATGAACTGATCAATTCAGTTCAATTAGAGCCTCATAGTCAACTCATCAACGGCAACTGGAAAAGTGATGAAATTGATCATCCAACCGCTGAAACATCAAGCCAATCAGTTGGACTGTATCCCAACTGACTCAGGATAAATTTTTCTTAATCCTCAAGCTTATCTTAACTTAATTGTTTCTGTTGTGATTATAAAAAAAAACCTTATATTACATCCAACGGTTACAATTTGAAAATGGGGCCCTCTCTCACAAGTTGCCATTAATATCTCTGCGTTCATATTAAATCGACTCCACAAAAGGTGAACAGGAGGGAATAATTATCTATGAGATATAAATAGCAAAATCTGCAGAAAATATTTTGTTATTTATGGCAACCACCCCATTTTTAAATTTGCTCTCTCTCAGCCACATGATCATAAAGTTACTTCACAATTAGACGGCTGGGATGCATGCATCATTTATTCAGCTAATCGTCCATCAAATCAGATAGCTGATCAGCTAAGATAGCAATCGAGTGTCCTCAATCAATGCATGCAGAGCTGAATAAATATATGCAAGGAGATGAAGGCTCAGATCATCTGCAAAATCTCTCTCTCCCCATGCATTGATATCGCCTAACCAAAAGCACTTGCAAATCTAACGCAACCATTTCTTTGCAGAAATGAAACCTTAATTTCAGATGGTGAATGTCGAGCAGAATATGATCCGACAACTGGCACATTCCGAGCGAATGTTGGGTTTATAGGTCGCATAAGCCACATCATTCTGAGTCAATTTGATGAGGTGATTCCAACCAGAGAGCCAATCGGATGAAGGGATATACTCCCGACCATCTACTGCCATCCAGTCCCGAAGAAATCATAACAACCGGAAGCTGCCGACTCAAGTCATGGAAAGAAACTGTTGGTAGTAACTGCCAGCTCCACCGACGAAAGGCAGTTGTTGGTTGAGAGTGAGCATCTCTCTATACTGAGCGATCAGCCTACAATATCTGCCAGTTCACAACCTCTCACCTCAGTCCATCGGGACTTAATTGAGGATGAGTTCGAGCAAGTTCTAGACCATCAGCTACGAAGCTGTTTCGGTCTAATTGAGGGCAGCAACCCCTCATTATTCGAGCACTTGAGAAGATACCTCCAGTATCATCTCTGGAGATTTCAAATCGATGAGATCACTATGCTCCACCTCATCCACACTCGTGGATCCTTCTCCTGGATCAACGAAGGCCACTGGAGTAGAAATTGGATGAACCATCCCCTCAGCTCGCTGCCAACGCTCTCGGAAATAATGGATTCAATGATCAAACGAATCCAATACAATGTACCAGCCGACGCTCCTATTCCAGACAATGAGCCAACCAACTCCTCCTATACTCCATTTATCGAAGACCTACCAATTATCTCAAACGATGAGATCTTCGCCAACCTGGCATCCATGGACTCCAGAAAGAAAGATCTCTCTCTCACCACTGATCGTGGTCAGCTCATGATGACTGAAGAAGCTTATGCATGGTTCTCTTCACCCATGCCCATTCCTTAAATTCCCTTAGTTTGTGATGATAACTTGGCAACTGTATTCACTTTCTTGCCAAATCTATCAATGATATCATACGATCTACACCAGTTTACCCTTTTGGATGATGCCAAAAAGGGGAAAGATGGAAGGTATGATGATGAAAATTTAACTCTTTGGGAGCAGATCCAAAGAGAAGTATAGCTTGAGAGGGAAGCTCAGCTTCAGGGAGAAGCTTGGAGAACACATGGAATTAAAGAAAAAGGAGAATCAAGCAGGAAAATAAAGAGCAGCTGAGGAAGTGAAGTAGTAGTTCTATCTACTATCAATAACTGATATGATAGCTATTATCAAGCAGGAAAAGAAGGAGCAGCTGAGAAAGTGAAGTAGTAGTTCTATCTACTATCAAGAGCTGATATGATAGCTACTATCAAGAGCTGATATGATAGCTACGATATTAAAAGCTATATGCTCTGATCTATATGCTCTAATCTATATGCTTGCTCTGATCTATATGCTCTGATTTAATCCCTCAATATCATGCTTCAATATCATATCAAGCCTTGCTCATGCTTATGCACATTCCCTGATACCTTGATAATCATGCTCTGATAGTTCAAAATGAAAGTGTGTTTAAAATGAAAGTATGCTCTGATACTTGAATTCCTGCTCTAACTTGCTCTGATATCAACCTTTGTCTATAAGCAAACTACAGCATGTCTCTCAGACAAACATTTGCAGTTTTTCCATCATCATTGACAAGGTTTTGACATCATCAAAAAGGGGGAAATTGTTAGGAAAAACTATCAAGGAACCCCTAGATAAGGTTTTGATAAAATGTCAAAACTATTCCTGAAAAACTGACCAAGATCCAAGCTGTAGATCTGAGCTAACCAATCCAGAGCCTCAAGAAGGAACTCAACTGAAGCCAGAGTCAACCTAACTGGAGCATGGTCAACCAACTGGAAGGATACGCTAACCAGTCAGAACTCAATCCAACTGAGGGTTAAAGGAGTCGAACCAGTCAAAACAAACTGACAGCTAAGTCAGCTGAGCTGAGAGAAAAATCAACAAGACTGAAGAAACTGATAAGAAATCTGTTTTAACTGAAGACTGGAAGTATCCAGCTGATGGCCAAACTTAACTTCAGCCGAACTTAAGTAGACAGACAAATCAATCAAAGGCCAAAACTGAAGTCAGCCAGCTTGTAAGAGAAAATAAGCAAACATCTAACCAGGAAGCTCGAGAAAGATCATTCAATCAGACAAGCTAGCCAACAGCTTGTGATCAGTTAAGCTGACAAGAAAGCTCAAGAAAGACCATTCGAACTGACAAGCTATTCAACAGCTTGTGATCAGTCGAACTGAGGAAGAAGCTCAGAACTGCCAACTGGAGTGATAGCCGAACTAAGCAGACAAGCTCAGAACTGCCAACTGGAGTGATAGCCGAACTAAGCAGACAAGCTCAGAACTGCCAACTGGAGTGATAGCCGAACTAAGCAGACAAAGCTCAGAACTGCCAACTGGAACTCGAACTTGCTAAACTGGAGCTCAGAACTCCCAGCCAGAGAGTCCTGGAGTTAATGCTCCAATGAAGATCTTGGAATAAATGCTCCAGCGGAGATCCTGGAATTAAATATCCAACAGAGATCGATTAGTAAAGCAACGGCTGATGGAATTGAATATCCATCAGAGATCGATTGGTAAAGCAATGGCTACTTCAACCAAAAGCTCCAACGATCATAAAGACCATCTGCCATTGATGAGCTAACAAAGCCACCGATCAATGGAACTCAACGGTCACACAATCACTTCTCTATAAAAGATGAGTGAATCAAAGTTTTCAAATGACTTTTCACGACTTTCATTCTTGATACCTTCATTCAAGTTACTTACAACTGAGCTTTCTTTCTCCCTCCCACATAGCTCAAGTTCAGCATTTGCTAAATCTGGGAAAGTCCAACTTAGAAGAAGAATCCACATAATCAAAGCATTCAGCTAGCTGTTGATAATCCAGCCAGAGCAACCTTCTCAGTTCCAGCAATACACCGATCAACTACTCAGCTCAATTGAAGGAGCACATCAGTTGATATCCTTGTTCAAGACTAACCTCTTGAAGATCGAAAGAGATCTAAAACCTTGTAAAGATGTCAATAGCACCTACCTCCCTAGTGAGCAGTTAGGGACTGCAAGTGTGAGCCGTCGACCCGCTGAGGTAGCGAGCAATTACCAGGTTCAGCCAATTGTCCTTCATTGTGTAATTTGTAAAGAAAATCAAGTTATATAGTGGAGTTTTCCTTCTGTGGAAGGAAGATAGGACGTAGAAGTTTGAGACTTCGAACCCCTATAAATCGTCTGTGTGCTGTACTGTTTTGCTTATACTCGTATATCTTTGAACTATACACAAGCTCACACAATCTGCACTCAAGCTGTCTAAAAGCGCTCAACTGATCTATGCATAGATAAGTTACTAAGCGAGTCAAGGGGCCTTATCATTCCGCATTTGAAGTAAAGTTTTTGTATCAGTTTATTCACCCCCCCTCTAAACTGACATCGACTCGCCCGGGACCAACAATTTCTGCAAGTTTAATTTTATCTAGGATGAGTAACTAGATTTCCATTTTCGGTGTTTGAACGATAGATAATTATTTAGGTGAAATTCTGAACTCGTAAGATTGTGTTGGCATATTACTGCATGAAGGGTTTCTACAGATTTTTGATCTTGTTCCAAGTGAGTGTGTGTTTAAAATTACTAATGTGGTTGATAACTCTTTAGTTGTAGAGGGCACACCAAGATTAATTGAATTAGCGAATCGTGATTATGTGTTAATTTATATAGTAATTAGGAAATCGGTAGGTTGTTGTGGGCACACGATGAATCAATAACCACAACAAACTTGGGTTCATCTAGTTTACACTACTGTCTGTTCATTTACATCTCTTTAGGGAATCAGGGGTGGGTGATAGGTTAGGGGTTTAATCGAAGATGAATCACTTTTAAACCTATACTGAACGGATGAATGAGGAGACGTAGCGAGGAATCCAGTCTCCATAACTGGGTAACTTAGTAATGCAGGAAAATTGATGTGCCCATGATTGAGTGAATTAAACCCAAATCAGATTCTAGTTCAAACTCCAGAAACTTTTGTTATTTGATATTCTCTTTAAGTTTATTTTGCAGATTTACTTTCTAGTATAATGACGATACAAACCAAACCCTTTTTGTGATTAGTGACTAGAAAGAGAAATCGCATCAGCTCTCTGTGGGATCGACTCGTACTCATAAGCTAGCTACGCTCACTGTAGGCATAGGAGTATAAATATCATTTTGAGTACGAAATGACAGCGCGTCATAAGGTAAGATAAAGTTATGGTGAAAAAAGTAAAGTATACCTTGATGGAACTGAGGATCCTTTGGATATGTATTGATTGAAGAAAATATTTTGATCAAAAGATCCACATCCCATCGTATGCTAAAACTGAATCTAAATCTCATGCGCAGTGAAAAATTGAGATTATCGATTACATTGCAATCAGAGAGACACCGTTGAGAAGATATAGATATAAAATCAACAACTCTACCATTCTTCATGTTATCTACTCCATGATCTTCTGTTGTATGACCCAACCTCGATCCAGATATCGTGTGGGCGATGATCTTCTAGACCTTGTAGAAGCTTGGAGACGAAAAACCCTCATAATAGAATTTTTGAAAGTCTATCTTTTTGGGAGAGAGGATTTCGAAATTTTCATCTATGTGGCTTAGGATTTTTTTTCTCCCTTCATAAGGTATATATAGGGCTACAACAGGGATCTTGAAATAAATTAGGGTTGGGCCTCCAACGGGCCTTAAGTTCCCATGTCTAGCCCAGACATAACTTAAGCCCATTAATATTAATTCAATCCACTACAGAATTAATATTGCACTACCACCCTAATTCCATATTTATGGATATGGCTTCTTCAACTCAATTAATTCCCCATGTTTAAGATATCGAATGTCTATTAATTAGATCGAGTATACTGACAACTTAATTTAATTAATTACTTATCCATGAGTCGTACCACTCAACCTTTATTATCATGTTCGATTAAAAATAATCCACTTGCAAGATTTAACATGATAATCCTTTTTTATCTTCTCAGGGGACATCATCAACTCGGCGCACCGGAACATGGTTTCCTTCTATAAATAGTAACTGTAACACCCCGAAAATTATAGGTTGAAATCTAGTTTAGAATTTATTTAAGTATTTTATTTAAATAATAAATATTGAAATTTAGTCAGTAAAGTGGAAGAAGACATCGAGAAAATTATTTTGACATAAAGAACATTAAAATCAAATATTATTTGAGAACTCGATGTAATTTATTTCATTCAAATATTTTGAACCCAATTTATTTTATGTCAAGTTTAATATTACAACCTAAAATCCAAGTCCAATTTAGCTCAAACCACACTAGCTACCTAGCTCATTTGCATGAGAGACACGTGAGTATATGAGTAAGCAAATTTGTTTACAGCTGTTGGATTAGCAGAAAATTGAGAGATAGAGAGAGAGAGAGAGAGAATAGGGTTGAGAGAGGAGGGGAAGCAGCTGGCAGGAGGTTGCCGGACCTTCCACCGGCGCCGGAGCAGCAGCAGCAGGTCACCGGAGTAGCAGTAGGAGTTGAAGCGTTGGCGAGCAGCCCGCAGCAGCAGCTACGAAGCTCACACCGCCTGCCGCCTTCGTCTTTTTCGTATGGGTCCATTTCTTTTCCTTTTCACTTGATTTTCGGATATGTCATACATTGATATGTGTTCTACATTTCATCTTTTGATGTCGTTGTCATCCGGTGGCTGGAAACCGGTCAAATTGCCAAAAATCAGAGCCGAACCTCTCCGAATAAGGTGTGGTTTGGGGATGAACCAAGGGGAAGCTGGTGGGCATGTGACGCCCGGGGCCAAAGCGTGGTGTGATCACCGGTGCAAGGCACGGACAAAGAGCGGCTCCTATAAGACTTCCAAGCGAAGGGGTACATGAATAAACTGAATCCACCCGAAAGAGAGGGATTCTGAGGCTATACAAGAATGAGACTGTATAGTTGAGCAGAGCTTAAAGGATTTGATTGGTGCTACTCATACTAACAAGGTGCATCTTCTTTTCTGGCGCTCATTCCACCAGAACTCCAAAGTTAAGCGTGCTTGACCTGGAGCAATAGTGGGATGGGTGACCTCCTAGGAAGTTTCTTAGGGAGCGTGTGAGTGAGGACAAACCACGCTGGAAAGACTTGTGTTGGTTTGTGGGGACAGCCGTCAGTCCGGTAGCCGGGTCGTTACAGTAACCTATCATATATCGAAATGTCACTACCCAATCTATCGGGCTTATTGATTCTTTAATTAGAATCTCACCCATTGATACGTCAAAGTAATGTACATTAAAATATATATATATATATATATGTCTACTATTATACAAGGATTAAGAATTATGAGTATTAAAGATTTATATTCTTATGCGCTGTCAGTCCATAAGAATTATCTTGCTGCGATCCAGTTCAATACACTACAAAAGTTCACTAGTATGATTCCATAGCCAAGATAGATTAATCTCAAATCATACTACAACTATACCAATGGTTCATCTAACTCCATCTAGGTTGTGAACACTTCTTATACTTTATAAGGAACCGATAATATGATCTTTTGTGTGCATTCCACACACCATATTATCTATAATATTAAATATAGGATGATTTGTATTATCTATTATATAAAATAAATGCAAAATTTGTGAAAGTTATTCTCATTGATAATTTGAGGGAAATAATTATATATTTAAAAGACATGCTTTTAGTATAGAACCTCAACATACCTTACCGTCCCACCCTTAGGTGGAATCATCTCCTAAACATTAGGACCAGTATCTGGAATTCGGAAGTAGAATTTAGTTGTAATAATGATCATTATTGATTGAAAATTAAATAAAAAATATTTCCTACTCAATTTTTTAAAACAATAATATTGACAAGAATATGAAAATATATAATAAATAACTATGTTAAAATATTCGACATCATAGTACACCATCGTCAGTCAGTCGGCCAATCCGGTTGGGGACGACATAGTGACGATGGACTGGTCTGTCGTGAATCCATTGCTACTTCTAACAATTAATTATAATTTGTCGCTAACCAACTGTAATGATGAGTAGATCAACGACAGATCGAGGTTCAGTACAAAAAATTCACGGTATAGCGACGGATCATTCCGTCGTTAAATTTCAAATTTTCATCGTTAGAATTGTCTAGTGACGGATTAGGTCCGTCATTAAACATACGGTTGGAAATAGTTTTAATAACGGATTTCGTCAGTCGTTAATATTTAATGACAGATCTAACAACAGACAGGTCGTTAAAAAGGTGACTCATTTCAGTCTCGGACACTTTTTAACGACAAATGTATCAATCATTAAATATTAACGACCAGTATACTTCATCGTTAAAAAGGTCGATTATTTTAGTTAGATTTTTATTATTAACGAGTCCGTTGCTAGCTTTTTTCTTTTCTTTTTTTGAATTATTTTTATTTATGCAATTTTTATTTTGTTAATTTGAAAATGTTTTATATCAAATGAAATAGATACAAAATATTATATAAATATTTAGTTTGAATAAGAGATTAAATGTATAAAAGTAATTATTGAAAATCATACGTAATCAAACATAACAATTTTAAAATTATACGTAATCAAACATAACAATATCCTACATGTCTAGAGGAGGCTGAGATGATGACCCATAGGCGTCCTCAAAGCGACACCGCATCTCCTGCATTTGCTGGAGGAGAGCAGGGTGTTGATCCATCATCTCCTAGTGCTTCTTCTCCCAGGTCTACTCTCGCTACTGAAAACACTCCTTCTGTGCCTACAGCTTCGCCTGCAAATCTTGGATGATAGCCTGAGAGTCATAGTACTGGGAGCCTACTGAATCAGCACTGCCACTCCTCTGACTACATCCAATGTGGGCAGTAGCTCGATTATCCAGCCCGAAAATGCGTGTCTTCTCCACGCCCACGACATTGATATAGATCGATGTCATGTCCGGTGGCGACTCAGATGAGTCGGGGGACAACTGATTCCTTTGCTCAATTGCCTCACGTACATCGCCCTATATTTATTAAATAGTTAAATAAAAATATACATATGAATCTGAAAATATATAAGCAATTAAACATATAGTTTGAATAGACTTACAGTGATGCGTCGTGATTTGTGATCAGAGTAGTCGGCTTTAGTACTGCCATGCAGTCTCGTAAAGGTCTCCCACCCGAGTTGACCTGCTGTGAGACCCTTTTCTGACGCCTACATAATAAAACCGAGATATTAGTATTTATACGAAAATCCAACATAATAATTAATTAATTTAAAAATAAATTATAATAATTAGAGTATGGACCAATGTTGTAGCATGCGCATGAGCACATTGGGATCCACCTTTGTGCTTCACAATGCCAGTACCATGGCCGTCTGGCTAAGACATTCTGTTCTTCGCTGAAATCTCAACCTTCTTCGTGACCTCAGGACTGTCCCAGTATGCCATTCGTCCCATACAAATTTAAAATTCAATATTTTTATAATTTGTCCAAAAAGTGATCGCATATAATTAGCCAAAAATAGTTTTTTTTCTTTTTTCATTCTCAAGTAGCTAAGTTATAAAAATGATCTTTTTGAAATAAAAAGATCATTTTTATTTATAAAGAATTTAATGTTTAAATAATTTTCGATCAAATTCATCTTCTTCACTTATTACATCTAATTGTGTTTGTAAAACAGTAATCCGTGCTTAAACGTTTTTTAGTTAACTGCTTAAAAACTGTTCTGTGATATGTGTGGGACAGATGCAAGAATATAAAAGAATAAAACAGTAAAAACGCACGAGATGGTAACCCAGTTTGGTTCAAACAACCTACTCTGGGGGGATTGCTCCCAAACTTGAATATTCGACTGGTACTCCTTCGAAGAGTGTATTAAGGACCTTACACATACAAGCCTCCCGCCTTATGCTACCCGTTCTTCTCTACGAACTCTTTCGCTAGTCGAAAGTTGTAAGATCCCCTCACAACCGTGACACTAGACTCCCTCTAGCTACCCACGACTTCAACTTACAATCTCTCCCGAGATTGCGTACAAAACGGAATAAAAAGTCCCTCACGTGTTTCACTCGTAAACAGTTAAATCTAGTCTATCACGTTGAACATTTTAATGAACAACTACTAGTTATGAAAAAGACCACAAACTGATTCTAACACTAGAATCTAAACAAAATATCAGTGGTACCGATTGCTCCTCAATTCGGTCTTCATATAGGCATCGATCTCCATCCGCCGCCAACATGGTAAGAGGTTTGTGGCCTTCCAAACGTGTCTAGATACTTCCCAAGTCTAGAAGGGTTAATTCAGCACCGGATCTACACCACAAGGCAGTAAAACGAATCTATCTTGACCTTCCAAACTGGTTTGGCGCAAGATCTTTCCAACAAGGAAACTGCCATAAATAGAGTGTCCCTGGTTCTGGCTGGGACATACTCTGGAACAGTTCACCAACTGTTCTTTCTTTTCTTGCACAACGGAAAACAAATCTTCGTGGGACATACCCAGGCACACATTGTCGAACATATCTCGCCAATACAACAATACAAATATTTAGCGTATGACGGTGGCACTAACAATCTCTCCCTTTGGCGTTTATGGTTGGCAATTATCATCATGATCTGCACAACACTTTGAATAAACTTCGCAGATAAAAAATATATCAAAATGAGTGATATATTCAAAAACTGTCAGAGACAGTTACAACGACACTCTCCTTGAATCTGAACTGGGAGTGCCTTCAACACGATCAGAGCATTGTTTTCACAGTGTAGAACTGCATTGTCAGTCGATCAAAAATATAGTACAGACCAACAAAAATAAAATGGGGTAAACAGCATCCCCAATAAAATTGTTTGTTCAGAAATCATCAAACATTAAAAAAAATGAGCACACGCTCATAGCATCATCAACAACAGACCATCCTTCATCCAACTGTGGCCTTTGCGCACCAACATTCTTCTCCCCCTTAATTGTGGCCAGAAACGGCAAACACCAAACTTCAGGCCGGGGAGGCAGCAGCATCATCATCATCATCAGCATCAGCAGCAGCCGGCTTATCAGTAGCAGGAATAGAGGAAGCACTCGGCACATCAAGCGGCGAGGCAAGGCCAAGGCTCGAGCCCGGAGATCAATCAGCAAGGCCTCCAACTCTTATTTCCTGGTTTTGAAAGTCTGAATGGACTTGCTCAGAAACACAACTTCACGCTCCAGAGACTTGATATGCCTGTCAAAGAAAATAGAAGTGACAGCAAAAGAGGCAGCAGATCTGTCTGGGACAGATGATGGCACAAGTCTCGAGCTTTCATTGGCATCGTGGGAAGGAACATCAGGAGCATGCTGGGACGAAAACAGCTTGTGGCTGATTGACAAAGGTTGCGCAACAGGCGCATACACATCATTTGCAGAAACAACATCATGCTGGGCTATTATGATGCTGAAAATTAGGCCAGGATAGCCAACAGGTTGCTGGGTACGAGTTGATTCGGCATGAGCAATGACGTTCTCAAAGATTAGCAGGCCAAGATTAAACTCACTACGAGTGCCTACTGTAAACAGCAACAAAGCCATGGACTTTCCAACAGTAGAATCATGAGTACTGGGCAACCGATTCCGAACAGCAACCTTGTGAAGTATTGAGTACTTCACACTCAGATCAGACGCTAACAACGCACGCCCTGATGGCCAAACCACCCGACTTCCTCCAGTCAATTCCGACACCACTTCATTCAGATCAAAAACAGGTACAGGTGCAACAAGGTTCTCATGACCCAAAAATTCATTAATCACGGCAGGGGAAAAAGCAATCCAATGACTCCGCATAAACACAGAAAAAGCATGCTCATAGGAAGCATCACGCATATGCTTAGACAAGTTGGCATAAAATTCATGCACAACAGCAGCAATAAAAGGAGGAGCAGAATAAACAGATTTCTCTAATCGGAGATCATGCAACAAAGAGTCAACACCCGTTTTCTCTATATCGGATTTAACCAAACAACGCTCAGAAATCAACGAGCGACTAGCAACAATCTTGAATTGATTTTGGTGAAGGGCAGAGATAAAGTTACTTGAATCAAAGTCCTCAGAATCGGAATCTGATCTGTCTGGAACAGACTCAGGGACATCCTCTGCTTCTTCATCAGAAAGGGAAGGTGCTCTGGCTTGCTTCATCAGCGGGCGACGACGTCCCGACATCAACCCCATCCTCTGCTCAGACACACTCCGTGTAATACGGAGAGCAGGAACAACCTCAGACTTCTTAGTCACAACCTTTTTCACAGCAGGCTTCACTGATTTTGGGGGTTTTGACGAAGGCCCCTTCTTAGCAGCAACTTTCTTGAATTTGAGGGTTTTTGAAGGAGAATCCTTCTTCGCAGCAACCTTGGCCAACACTTTGGATTTCAATTTGGCAATAGGTGTGTCATCTTCATCATCAGACACTGGAGGAGTGACTGGTTCATCTCTCAACTTGCGTTTGAACTCGCGAGTTTTGGAGGAGGTAGTGTTTGGAGGAGGGACAGAAACATCCTCATTAACAGGAGACTCCTCATCGAGGAAGGAGATATCAACATCATCTTCACTTTGATCATGAACAGGGTTTTCAGCAGTAGCAACATGTGATACTTCACCAAGAGGAACTTGAACCGTAACAATTGGCATGTCACTTACCACAGGATCAGCAGCAGAAATAGACGGAGCTTGAACAAATTTCAGCGCATCAAGAGATGCAGCAAATTCCTCAATAGAGGTAGGATATTTGCCAACAGCAACGACGACAACATCATCTACAACAGAAGCCATGGAGACTTCATTTCCCCTAACATTTTCAATAGCAGCCACAATTGAGGCATCCAAAATTTCCGCAGACACCATGGGCGGAGAGGATGGCACTTCAGAAACCCCAGAAGATGGTTGAACATCGAGATCTGTCTCAAACACATATCGAGGCAGCAAATTAGCAGAAGGTGCCACAGAAGTTGGCATAGAAGCAAGAGCTTCAGAGAAAGCAACAGATGGCTTCACAGAGACAGAGGCAATTGAAGACGAAAACATAATGGGTTGAGAAAGCACCGCAAGCTGTCGTCGCAAGTCTTCAGTAGAAATTCTGGGTTTCTTCGCTTGAGAGGACTTAGAAGAAACAACTTTGTCCACCATTAGAGTTCGAACAACAGATATTCAAACACACACCACAGAGAGAGAACGACTTGGAAATTTTGCAACGATTCTGTCTCTTTTGAAAAATAAGGTTAAGACCTTAATTAGGAAATTCTAAAAGGAAATTTCCTTAACTCACTTATTCCTCACACATCACCCTGCAGCTTGGTGTGGAGAAGTGGAATCGATCGTGGTGCGAAAATCAAGGCACTACTAGCCGTTGAAAAGTAACCGTTCCTCCAAAGCAGAAATTGTCCGAGATAGATATTGGCACAACACTTACAGACCATATTAACCATGGTCATTTTATACTCTCTATTCATACATCACTGACCAAGACTATATAGAGAGTCTTCTCACAACAGAAAACACAAAGACCCAAGGAGGATCTTAGTGTTTCAAACCTTCTGCTATCAAGTGCCTTTGTAAAGATGTCTGCAAGATGGGCATCTGTTCCAACATATTCGATCACAAGAGAACCGTCTTCAACAAGCTCCCGGATGAAGTGGTGACGAATGTGTATGTGCTTTGTACGAGAGTGCTGAACTGGATTTTTCAAAATGTTTATCGCACTCATATTGTCACAGTATATGGTAAGGACAGACTGTGGGACACCATAGTCATGCAGCATTTGTTTCATCCACAAAAGTTGAGTGCAGCAACTTTCAATAGCGATATATTCGGCTTCGGCAGTAGACAGCGAGATAGAATTCTATTTCTTGCTGAACCATGACACCATGTTATTTCCAAGGAAGAAACATCCTCCAGAGGTACTCTTCATATCTTTAGTACAAACTGCCCAATCTGCATCGCAAAACCCTACCAAACTAGGGTTTGTATCATAGGAAAACCAAAGTCCCAACTCAGAAGTACCCTTTATGTACTTGATTATGTGCTTGACAGATTTCAAGTGACTTTCTTTGGGTTCAGATTGGTAGCGAGCACAAACTCCCACACTGTAACATATGTCTGGCCTACTTGCTGTAAGGTAAAGCAGACTCCCAATCATACTCCGGTACAAGGTTTGCTCAATGGCAACACCAGCTTCATCTTTTGACATCTTTGAAGATGTCCCCATCGGAGTTCTTTTCGGGCTGCAACTTTCCACTCCAAATTTGCTGATTAAGTTCTTTGCATACTTCGTTTGAGATATAAAGATTCCATCATCCTTTTACTTCACTTGAAGCCCCAAAAAGTAGGTTAGTTCACCTACAAGACTCATCTCAAATTCGGAAGTCATGTCCTTCACGAAGTCTTTCACCATTCTATCCGAGACAGATCCAAAGACAATATCATCCACATAAATCTGAACGATCACGTCAGATTTTTCTCTCTTGATGAATAGAGTTCTATCAGCACCACCACGAACGTATCCTTTCTCCAGAAGTATTTGGTAATTCGTTCGTACCAAGCTCTTGGAGCTTGCTTGAGACCGTAGAGGGCCTTCTTTAGTTTGTACACATACTTAGGATGGTATGGGTCTTCAAAGCCTTTGGGTTGGCTTACAAACACGCCTCCAGATAACTACCCATTTAAGAAGGCACTCTTTACATCTATTTGGAACAATTTAAACTTCATCCATGCAGCCATGGCAAGGAGAAACCTGACAGATTCAAGACGAGTAACTGGAGTGAATGTCTCGTCAAAATCCAAACCTTCAACTTGTGAATAACTTTGTGCCACAAGTCTTGCCTTATTTCTGGTTATGTTCCCTTCTTCATCAGTTTTATTCTTAAAGATCCACTTCGTGCCGATCACATTAACACCTTTAGGACATGGAACCAAATCCCATACTTCATTTCTTTCAAACTGTAAGACCTCTTCTTGCATGGCATGAATCCATCGATCATCTTGTAAGGCATCTTTAACATTCTTGGGCTCAGTTGTAGAAGTATAGTAGACATTTGCAATCATCTCATTTCTTACTTCTGCAGGAACACTATGTTCCGAACTGTCTGGAACAGATGCTGGAACATGGATAGTAGCATCAACAATTTCTTCATCAATCTGGGCAGCAGATTCTTCCAGATCATCAAAAACAAAAGTAATGGACTCCAACACAGTCTTAGTCCTTTTGTTGAAAACATGATAGGCCCAACTATTCCTCGAATACCCAAGAAACACACATTCATCTCCTTTGGCATCAAACTTGCCAAGCTGTTCTTGGTCTCGCAACATGTAACAAGTACTCCCAAAGATATGAAAGTACTTTAAGTTGGCCTTTTTCGCTTTCCACAACTCGTAAGGAGTAACTCTCGTCTTGGGTCTAAAGTACACCCGATTAATAACATGGCAAGTTGTATTCATCGCTTCAGCCCAGAGATTGTCAGAGACAGATTTTGCCTTCATCATGACTAGGCTCATTTCTTTAAGCATCCGATTTTTCTTCTCAACAATACTCAACTTTGGAACACCAATCATAGCTTCAGTTTTCATGAGTCTTTGAACATTTCAAAAAATGCTATGGCCAAGCTTTTCTTACCATAAACTTACTTCACCAATCTGAGGTCTGAAGCAAGTCCCCTTCACATTAAGGAGATAACAGTTGTCCCTCGATCTGTCCCCATCCATCAGAAGAACACTTTCTTTGTTCTTCATAAGGCATTTGTCTCGAGTGAAATGCACCAAGAGACCTTGGTCACACAACTGACTAATGCTAATTAAATTAGCTTCCAGACCTTCTACAAGCAGCACGTCCTCCAGGTTGGGCATCCCATGCATATTTAGGCATCCACGGCCAAGCACTCTACCTTTAACACCATCTCCAAAGGTAACAGATTGATATGAGCAATCTTTTTGAATGTTGCTCAGTATGCTAGCATCTCCGGTCATATGCCAAGAGCATCCGCTGTCAAAGTACCAGCTACTTTTTGCATGAATATTGAGTGCAGTGCGAACCACATAATTTTTGTGATTGTTCCTGGATCTGTTTTGGACATTTCTTTTGGGAAACTAATCAGATTCTGCAAAACCCCTTCTTTTCATCCTTCGGAGGTCATTAATCAAATTTCTGCGATGTGGTCGAATGTGACCAGGTTTCTCACAGTAATGACACAACACGTGTCTTTTGAGGAGACTTCCTTCGCTGCTGCTTGTTCTTTAGTTCAGCTCTCAACTCTGGAACTGTTGAATCTTTTGTTCCAGATGACTATCCTTGACAGAATACGTCAAAAGTGTGAGCGCCATTATATCCGAGCCCAGAATGATCTTGAGGACTCTTTCCTTTGGAGAGAATTTCATCCAGTTGAGATGATCCGGAGTTCATCATTTTGACAAGCTTCTTTAGGTGTTGGAGTTCACCATTCTGTTCTTGAGTACTATTTCTGGACTGCAACAATTCATTTTGCACCTCATTAAGGCGAGTAGAGAGATTATCTCTTTCTTTTAAGAGATTGGAATTCTCTTTTAACAGGTCTTCATTGACCTTAACCACCATGATCCAACTGGAATGCAACTTCTTATACGCCTCCATAGTTGATTCCACAGAGAATTCTTCATCTTCTTCATCATCGCTGCATTCTGAAATTTTCTCGACCTCACTGTCAGGAACAAATACAGGCACAGACTCTTTAACAGAGTGTGTCATGAAAGCAATATGATTTCTTACACCTTCTTCATCACTTTCACTATCATCAGGATCATCACTTTCACTAAAGGTAGAACAATATGACTTGTTCTTCTTTTTTAGAGTGTTAGCACACTCGATTTGATAGTAACCATAACCACCACATTCACGACACTTCGCTTCCTTATATATGTCATCATTTGACTCATCATCCTTGGTTTTTCGAGGTTTAGAGAACCTGTTCTTGGCAGAATAATTTTGAGATGATTTCTCAAATTGTCTTGTAAACCTGGAAAAATTCTTTGAAAGTAATGCAACTGATTCTGCAAGGTCCGAACTGTCAGGAACATTACTTGGCACATCAGTACTGGAACCTGCCTAAAAAGCTATGCTTTTCTTCTGCACTATTTCTTCATCTGCCAGCCCCATTTCAAAGGTTCGCAAGGAACCCATCAGCTCCTGTAACTTCATCTTGCTCACGTCTTTGGCCTCTTCAATGGCTGTGACTTTATAAGCGAATCTTCTAGGCAGAGATCGCAAAACCTTTCGCACAAGTTTCTCTTCAGAGATCGCATTTCCAAGCGCAAAGCTTTCATTAGCGATGTCGCAAATCTTGGCGTTGAAATCAGTAAGTTTTTCACCTTCATCCATGCGAAGGTTCTCAAATCTGGTGGTAAGCAGTTGCATTCGAGAGGCACGAACACTGCTAGTTCCTTCAAACGTGGTCTGCAAGATATCCCACGCATCCTTAGCTTTGTCGCATGTGGATATGAGCTTGAAGACATTCATGTCAACAACAGAGAAGATAGCATTCATGGCTTTAGCATTTAGCCCTATGACATGGAAGTCGGCATCCTCCCATTCTTCTTCCGACTTCAGCACCACTTTGCCTTTTTCATCCTTCTTTATAGGAGGCTTCCACCCTTCAGTCACCATCTTCCAGGCACGCTCATCAATTGAGCGAATGAAAGCTGCCATACGAGCTTTCCAATAGGCATAATTATTACCATCAAGGAGCGGAGGTCGCACCGTCGAGGATCCTTCTTTCATCGAGTCCATCTCGGCAAAAATAATACAATAACACGGATTAATACCCCAAGATCAACCCTGAATACAGGCAACCCGCTCTAGTGCATATTGTAAAACAGTAATCCGTGCTTAAACGTTTTTTAGTTAACTGCATAAAAACTGTTCTGTGATATGTGTGGGACAAATGCAAGAACATAAAAGAATAAAGCAGTAAAAATGCACGAGATGGTAACCCAGTTCGGTTCAAACAACCTACTCTGGGGGGATTGCTCCCAAACTTGAAGATTCAATTAGTACTCCTTCGAAGAGTGTATTAAGGACCTTACACATACAAGCCTCCCGCCTTATGCTACCCGTTCTTCTCTACAAACTCGCTAGTCGAAAGTTGTAAGATCTCCTCACAACCGCGACACTAGACTCCCTCTAGCTACCCACGACTTCAACTTACAATCTCTCCCGAGATTGCGTACAAAACGGAATAAAAAATCCCTCGCGTGTTTCACTCGTAAACACTTAAAACTAGTCTATCACGTTGAACGTTTTAATGAACAACTACTAGTTACAAAAACGACCACAAACTGATTCTAACACTAGAATCTAAACAAAATATCAGTGGTACCGATTGCTCCTCAATTCGGTCTTCATATAGGCGTCGATCTCCATCCGCCGCCAACATGGTAAGAGGTTTGTGGCCTTCCAAACGTGTGTAGATACTTCCCAAGTGTAGGAGGGTTAATTCAGCACCGGATCTATACCACAAGGCAGTAAAACGAATCTATCTTGACCTTCCAAACTGGTTTGGCGCAAAATCTTTCCAACAAGGAAACTGCCATAAATATAGTGTCTCTGGTTCTGTCTGGGACATACTCTGGAACAGTTCACCAAATGTTCTTTCTTTTCTTGCACAGCAGAAAACAAATCTTCATGGTACATACCCAGGCACACATTGTCGAACATATCTCGCCAATACAACAACACAAATATTTAGTGCATGACGGTGGCACTAATAGTGTTAATAATAACATTCTTCTTCACCCATGTTGCATTAGGCTCCCACTAGGTACTTGATTTTGATTATATTCTAATTATATTAATAATAACATTCTACTTTTGAAGAAGTCTATTTTTAACATAATTATTGATATCTATTTCTATACATTCAAAATTGAATTTATACATAGTTATAATTTGTCAGTTTTAAAATAAATATCTTGGTAATATACATTTATTTATTTTTTGAGGTTAGTTTTTTCTATATTAACCTATATGAATGAGATGCACCCCTGAAGAAGTTTTGATGACTTATAAAAAACAAACAAAAATACTATTTATCAGAAATCACTCAAAATGAAGTATATAGAAATAGAAAACTACCTAAAGTGATACATCTACCTAATTAATTTTGAATCCCATCCATCCCTTTCTTTCTTCTTCGTCGATTGCTCCTTCTTTTTTGCTATCTTATTCTTTTTCTTCTTCTATTTTTTTTTCTATATTTCATCTTTTATACACATATAATTTAGTAGAATTGGACCAAACTAGCCGGTCAAACTTTTAAAAAATTTATTTTAGCTAGCAACTTTTAAATATTATTTATTTAGCCATAATTACTATATTGCCCCTACATTAATTAATCAGCCTTATAAAAAGAAAAATTCACAAACTTTTCAATCTCTCTCTCTTCCCTCGCGAAATTCAGAACGGTTTCTTCTCTCTCCCCGTCACCGCAAACTTGAACAGTGAAATCCGGTGACTCCTAAAATTCGACGACTGCTACATCCTCGTCGCAAATTATTGTTGAGCAAAGGTGAGATTTGAGTAGTTGATTGAGTTTGCGTAGGGTTTGTGTATTTGATTGAATTGGGAGTTTGCGAATTTGAATGGGTTTGTAGGGTTTTTCACTAGGATATCCTTATATATCTTTTAGTTCATCTATGCATTCGCATAATTTTTTATTGCACGCAGCAGTTCTGCGTGCAGGGGTCTTGTGCACAGCAGTTGTGCTCGCAGGGGTCGTGTGCACATTCGTTCTGCGCGTAGTCGATGCGCGTATTAATGGCAAGCATCGGCATGCCTCGTTTGATACATCGGCAGCCACTTGCCCAAAATTCCATTGTATCTACATAAAGTTTTCTTTAATCTTACACACACATATATAATTTTCACTAGGATATCCTTACATATCTTTTAGTTCATCTATACATTCACATAATTTTTGTTTGCGCGTAGGGGTCTTACGCGCAGCAGTTGTGTTCGCAGGGGTTGTGCGTGCATTTGTTCTGCGTGCAACCAATGTGCGTATTAATGGCAAGCATCAGCATGCCTCGTTTAATACATCGACATCCAGTTGCCCAGCATTCCATTGCATCGGCACAAAGTTTTCTTTAATCTTACACACACATATATGATTTTCGCGTAATTTTTATTTCGCTAATGCGTTGAGTTTTATCTTATATATAGAATGAATGGGAATGGAAAAGGAAGGAAATGATAAATACGCAGTACACGATCAGTAACCATGATCGCACAATCGATATTGGTGATATCAAAGCTGTATTGACGGGTTATAGTGATGATATATATGGCTAATTGCAAAATTCGTGCTTTGGTTCATTGTTAGAAATTCCAAGCAAGGTAGAAAGATGCAATAAAGCAATTCACCATTTCCTCACACATGAGATAGTGAAGGGTGGAGGGGATAAGACCAAGATGTGGTTTCAAATAGTAAAGAAAAATTTAAGATTCAGTTGGTTTGAATATGCTCTGGTGTGTGGCTTGAATTTTGGGAGTTCAAATTTTGATGCGCATAAAGTCCAGGAGATTAGATCGACCTACTTCTATAGTCGGGTTCTAGGTAAAAAGCAGATAACGCCAGCTGAATTGAGGCAAAAGTTAATGAAATAGGGTCTTGGGGATAACCCCCAGGATTATTTGAAAGCAGCGAAAGTGTTGTTTGTGAATGCGGTGTTGTTTGGACTGGACACAAACAATGGCATTCCTGATTGGTTGTGGGTGTTGGTCGATGATGAAGAAAAGTGGGAATTATTTCCATGGGGTATCTACTCCTACCAAATACTACTGCATTACCTGACCAATATCCTGATGACACAGCGAGAATCTGCAAAAAGATATGCCTATCATATATACGATTTCACACTAGCATTCACGGTATGCTGAAAAAAATTGCTTTAATAATTATAATTGCATGCTAGTTATTTAAACTCTTGTTATATCGGTTAAACTGATGTAAATATAGGATTTTTGATACACTATCTTCATGCAAACATGAATTTATTGTGTTGTCCCACTATTGGGTAAGACTTGTGGTGATATTGCATCAACAAATGCTATACCGAGAGTTTTACGATATTTTTATAAATTTAAAAATTGTGATCTGTAAGACATCAGAGGCCATGTGTGAAGAATTATGTGTGTTTCATTTAATGTTTCATCAATATTTGATATTAAAAACTACTACTTAATGTCTTGAAATGTGTTTTGAATGTAGATGTTCTGCAAGTTGAAACCTTGTGACCTTAAAAGTGTCTCTATGTATTAGAATAGCATAGAACAAGGTCCATTTTTATTGGAACATGCTCCTTCATGCCGTGCAGTTAAAGCCCAGTCACATGAACCGGGTTAGGTAACCCTCCCTCATCCGGCAACCCTCCCTACACATGATGATGTTCCGTTTATGGACACCTTTGTAGATGATGGTCTGTTTACTAACACCCCTGAAGGTAATGACTAGTTGAACAGTGAAAGTTTGAACGAACATGGACTGAAAACAGGACTTGTTAGGTGGCCTGTGAATCCTGGCATGACTCAGCCGTTGTCCACTTCCGAAAGAGAATTTTTTCTGAGAGAGTGTCATGATGTGGCTGAGAGATCTGCTCAATTAGCAGCTGAGCAAGCATCTCATCTTACGATTGAGCAAGCAGTACAACGTGCAGCTCAGGAAGTTGTGGATAAAATGCAGAGTTGGCTATATCATATTCTTCCGTAGCTTTATAAAGGAGAAGGAAGTCCTGAGCATTCTGATGATCGAGAAAGTGGACAGGTATGCTCATGTCGTATGAATATAGTATGCTGAAAATTAAAATTAATTAAAAACTAATTTTTTGTTCTTAATTCAGGACAATTCGGGATGGCATCCCGAATTTAAATGGGGATGGAATCCACCGCAAGACACAGTCCAGGGAGGAGGAGAGTAGAGAGTGGCCTAGCCCGAAGAAAATAGGAGCAGGCAGCGCATGGTCTAGCCGGCAACCAAAAGAACCAGTTGCGCGGGAGACATCACAGGCAGAAGAAATGACGGCATGACATAGCCAACTATCGCTTGGATCAACGGGAGCTGAGATGACACACGTAGGTGAAATAATGAAATGTCCTACCCTGCAGCCGCCGTCTGATCCAGCTGTGGAAAGTGGTGTAATTCCTAAAAAGATAACTCCTCTGAAATTGAATTACAAAGAAGTCCAAAAGAGGGCAGCGTCGGCTGCGTTGTGTAGCCCCTTTCATCCAAATGATAAACGCGGTGGATATTGGAAGCAATGGAGATTGAAACAAATGCCTTATGAGTGATAATTAATGTTATATCTTAAATGTGTCATTAGGTGCTATTTATAATGTAATTGGTGATGTGTGCAATTGGTTTCATGACTGTTTGCAGAAGAAATATGGGCATGGGCTATGGTGTTGGAAATGAATTCTTTACTGAACTCCTATAGTCGACAGCGGAGTTTTCCGATAGTAATGTTGATGCCTATCTCTCCATTTTGCATTCAAATCCTAGTTTTGCAAAGTGCCCACAGGCTCGGACAGACATCGTTCTAACCTCGACTCGATTCATGGTATGTTCTTGTTATTGAAGTATACCACATGTATGATATCTAAACAATAAATAAATATCTTGTTATTAAAGTATACACAATTTTTGTTTTTGTAATATTTTAGGCAGTCATTCTGAATGCTTTAATAAATACCATTCAGAGGAAGAAGATGTGGGCAAGCTTGGTGAAGAAACTGAAGAAGAAATTTCGGTTGAGGACCTGCAAGGTTTATCCCAATATGTCAGGTGAACTGCCTGGTTGGGGTCAATTAAAACCTTGGTATAATTATAATAAGCTAATAAATCCAGCAGTGTTTTGATTTGAACCGATAATGACACAGACTGTTGAATTATAATGGTTACGAATTATCTCTTTATGCAGGTTGTCTTTGTAGTCGCATTACTGGGACATTGGGTAACATGTTATGTGGATTTCCAGAAGTATTCCTTAACGATGCTCGGCCCAAAACAACACATGTGGATATAGCACATCGAAGAAAGCCAGAAAAAAATCTTCATTCCACTGTTGAGCATCTTATCACAAATATTAAAATATTCCGGATTCTAGGATGCAAGAGATGACCCGCACTCGAGGTATACCCAGTGGTATTGGAGGCCTTTCAAGAATAATCCGTACCGACAAAAAGACAATGTCAGTTGTGGTTTATATGCTCTGCTGTATGTGGAAATTTTATTGTCTGACGAACAGATCAAAATGGAGACAGAGGAACGTGCACATATTCTTCGATCCCATTTATGTAAGTGTCGTCTCTCCAAAACCCTCCATGATACAAAATAATGTTTGTGTCACTCATTTGCACGAGAACAAGTCAAAATATAGATATTCCTCAATTAATTTAACATAAAAATGTGGTCTCTATGATTGCCGATGTCAATTCAAGCATCTAAGATGAATGCGCACATAAATATTTTTTAAATTTGTTTTTAGGAATATTTAAGAATTTTAATGGTTAAATTTTGATGTCGATACACATTACATTCAAACTGAAGTAATGGCAATGTTGTGCACACATCTGCCGATAACGTTGACTGAACACAGAAAGAGTGCACGTAAATGGTGCACGCAAACTCTCTGAGAGAATCACATTGCGCAAAGCCCTGCGCACACAACCTCCTGCCGATGCGTGCGTGTGATTGCCGATGATTCAAGAATCGAACAGCCGAGAGTGCGCGCATAAATTACACTTTAAAATTTGTTTTTCGGTATGTCTAAGAATTTTAATGGTTAAATTTTGATGCCGATAGACATTATATTAAAACTGATGCAACGACGATCTTGCACATATATCTACTAAAAATCTTGGGCCGAACACAGAGACTGCACGTAATAGTTACATGCATTCTAACTGCGTATATTATATTGCGCGCAAGTCCGCGCACATTATATTGCATGCATGTCCACACGCACGCACTCGCTAAGTTGCACGTGTGCTCTGGGAGCAATCAAATGTGTGCACGCCCCGGTGTCACATTATGCGTGCGAAATATTGCACGTAACATTAAGAGTGCTAGAAAAAATATGCAATAGTCCGGGTGTGCCAGAGTCATCGCGCTCACAGTCCTCTGCCGTCGGATTTTTAGCGTAGTTAAGAACAACCCAGCGCACAATTAAGAACAATTTTTTTTCCTAGGTATTGCATTTAGTTCGAAAATGTCAATGAGGTGAGAACAATATCTTTCAGATTACAGCTCAAAAAATTGAAGTTCATGCTTCACAAACTTCGCACTCTTTGAGATTCAGCTCCACCTTCTTCTTGCCTCTTTGAATGCGTGAGCAAGAGAGAACCTAAGAGAAGGGAAAAAAATCATTCAAAGCTTTGTTCATCTTGGTCTTCGTCTTCTTCTTGTCTCCTTCAAAGCGTGGGCGAGAGAGATAGATAGTGGCTGAAAGAGAATAGCTGAGAGAGGGGAAAAATTTCGATTGAATGTTTTGGGGAAAGAGATTGAGGGAATATTTTCAGATTTTGGTTAATTTTGACTTTCCAAAAACAAATATATATTGTATATATATTTTTCATTTCAAAAATAGGACAAAAGGACATTTTTATCCAAAGTGACTAAAAAAATATGTTTAAAACTTACTGGATAAAATAAGTTTTTTAAAAGTTTAAATGACTAAAAAAAACTACCCCTATAATTTATTCAGTGAATCTGTAATCTTTGATTGCTTTCTTGTTGCCTTTTTTAAATAAATGAAATGAAGACATAAAAAAACACAAGTAAACAATGAGAGAGAGAGAAAGAGAGATACCTGGTGGCATGTTGTCGGCGGCAGTGGGTTCTGGTCAGCGCAGTGGCGTGAGGTTTGCGACTGCTCTGTGTGGCCGGCAACGAGAGAGATAGTGAGAGACGGTTAGAGAGAGATAGCAAAAGAGAGAGAGAACGGCAACGGCAAGGCTTACCTGCGACAGAGTTGTTGCTGCGGCGAGGCAAACAACCCAAAGGATTGGGGAAAATTGGCCGGAGAGAGAGAGCGCAATGTGAGAGAGCAAGATTGGCCGAAGGATTGTATGTCTCTCTTTCTATCTATATTTGTATCTTTTGTCTTATGTTTCTTTATGATTTCACTTTTAGGATGCATTGATTAATTTGAAGAAGAACGAGTGTCTTATCATATAATTGGTTATCCTCACGTATAATGGTGTTTGAGATTATCATTAACAACCAAATATAGAAATAGAGGACTAGAGGAGAGTCCTATACAAAACAGAAAAGCCCTAAGTTGATTCCCAATTTTCGTTCCATTTTTTATATTTATTTTCCTAATTCTTGATTATGTTTAGCTGATTTGAAAATGTTCTCTCTTTAACTTTAGGCAAGCTTGTGGCGACGTTTGATTGATTGCTGTTATTTACTGAGCACATATTTGCAGCTGTAATTATTATTTGACCTTCATTACATGGATGTACTGTAGGAAAACCAGTAAGAGTGAGGAAAACGTGCTGGAAATTCTACAACTGTGCAGTAATAAGGAAATATCTACTATTGGGCTACGCCTTGTATTTCCTGATGCCCTTTTTCCTTTTGCTTTCATCTGCAAATCAGATGATGTCTGCTTGGCTTTATGCTGTCTGCTTAACTTTTAGTTATTTTAGTATATTGCCATCTTCAAATTATGTCTGTAATGCTTTCTTTTGCATGTAGGCCAAAGATTGTTTGGTGCTTTATACTTTGACGATCTCAGGGGTTGCTTTCCTCATCAAATTGAGGAACAATCTTGATTGTGGGACTTCTACTATTGTCCCGGCTAGTGAGATTCTTGAGTATAATACACAAGTTCAACCTAATTGTGGACCAATAATGGCTGTTGTAGCGTCAGAAGGATGTTTATTGATCGGAAGGAGTGATGCATTGATTGGTTGCTTCCTGCTTGGCACACTTGATCCCAGCGCTCCAGGTTTATTATACAGTTCTATCCTTTATTTTTCGTGCTCAATGGTTATGTTTCTGTAAGTCCTGCATCTATTAAAAATTTTCTGGATCATTTGATTATCTCATAACAGTTTTATCTGATATGGACTTCCTGATGTTGAAGTTTTAAACAATGACATGATAGATCTACTTAACTTGCAAAGTGATGAGAAGTGTGGAAGCTGAGAAGTCAAAGGAACATGAACTGATCAAAAGTTTAATTAGTTCAAACTAGAGAAATAGCTCATGGTCAGCTGAAACAAGTAGCTAAACTGAAGGGGGAGCAAGAAGGCATCTCAGCCAAAGAAAGAGTTGAACTGAAAAGTCATCTCAGTTGAAGCCGATTAAGCCAATTAGAGATTTCTAGATACATCCAAGTCATCTAATGAAGTCAGCAGCTCAAGCCATGCGGAGGCTCAGGAGAGAGAGATATGAACAGATAAGTTTCAAATTTACTTCTCTAGAGTGAACGGTAAAATGACGTGTCAAACCATTGTTACCGTTAGATCCTTACAATCTAACGGGTAGATTTTAGAAAGTGAAACGATCCTTCAGCCAGCTCCTTCGCATCAAATTCAAACCATCGGATTCGCTAAGATTGAATACTTCCAACCATTGGATGATCCTTACAATCTAATAAATAGGTCAACTGAAAATCCCAAATTAAAGATTTACCCTAGCTGCCAATTCACTCTTCAGATCCCATTCTTAGCATTCTATCAAAACTCTTCAAATCGCACAAAAATCTCTATCAATAGCTTAAGTCACTGGTTGTCGAATACGGAAGATTTATAACTTTAGATTAACCAGAGAAGACTCACCAGTCTTCTGCGACAAGCTATACAGAGACAAATTCTTTGAACCAGCGGTGTTCATTCGTAACTGCAACAACTCAGTGCTCAGCAGTGAGATTGTATCAAAGTTGTACCAGTCAAATCTCAAGACATTTATGGAAGTCACTCCAAAGAGAGTATATCCAGAGGCTGTTACAGATTTTTATCTCAACTTTGGGAGCTCAAAAGAATCTCTGGAAATCTCAACCCAAGTCAGAGGGCGATGGTTCATTATCACCGCTGAAACTCTTGGAGAAATGTTTGAGTTACCAACTAGAGGGCTCAATCTTGATGAGACTGAAGTCAATATAGAAAAAACATATCAATTGTGGAAGAAAGAAGGCTCAAGAACAGCTTATAAGAACAGTTATTTCATTTCTTACTTCAAAGATGAATATCAAATGCTAGCATCAATTGTAGGAAAGATGATTATTCGAACTGCCGGAAGCCACTCAGAGATGTACAAGCCAAAGTATAAAGCCTGTGTAGCAATTGATGATCAGCTGGACATCAACTGGGTCTAATTCTTCTTCAGTCAGATCAAGAAGTTCGCACTGCTTGTTCAAGACAGAAAGGATGAGAATTCATTTCCACAGCACATCTGCTATCTCTATCGAGTTAGTTTGATTCTGGAAAAGCAATTTCCAAAATTGATGGAAGAAGAAACAAAATACAAGTTGATAAACAGAGGAGATTACATCCCAACCTCTAATCAGTCAGTCAAGTTCAAAGAAACTAGATCGGTTCAGTCAATTAGATCCAAAAAGAAAATCGTTACAGAGAAAAGAAGAGGAAAGCAGAAAATGACCAATATCGCAAAGGATGATTCCTGAGATTTGAAGACAACTTTGTCAAATCACAAAAGGCAGCTGAAGCTGAAGCTCGAGCAGCTGCAACTGGAACTGGAACCAGCTCATCCACCAGAGTAACAACATCAGTTGATCAACCTGGAACAGTCACGATTGAATCAATCACTGCAGCTGAAAGAATGCCGATCACCAGATTAGCTCTGAGCAAGAAATTAGCAAGTCGAAAAGGAAAGAAAGTGACTAAGCTAATTAAGAGTAAAGAAGCTATTCCACTCTTAGATCAAGATCTAACTGTCGCTCCAAATCTTACAATTGAAGATCTTGCACCATGTGCCAATCCAAGGGACTTGATCCCTGAAAGGGGGATACCACATGAAGAAGCCAGAGCAGATTACTTCAGATACACATGTCCACCAATGCCACATACTGCAGGCAACATTGGAGCATTCTCGAAAGGAGAAAACATCATAAGATGGGCTGAGGAGACAACTCATCAATATACAGCTCAGCACTACGCTCCAGAACTCTCTAGATATGAAGAGCTATTCAACGCCCTAACCAAGTATTTGTACTGGTTTCTTTGGCGACATGTCTATCAAATCGATCAATTTCTTTTCATGTTAGCCTTCCTTGGAATAAATTTCTAGAAGAGGGAAGAAGAATGGAGCACGTGGTGGACAAGCAGCAAAAATGTTGGAGCTACGATAAGCAAAGATCTGAAAAGGTAATTGCATCTATGAAAGATGTGCGCAGACCCATCCAAAGGGTCAATGGAGGATGTATTCAGT